>JARQOD010000006.1:399275255-399470343 GCA_033576555.1 Oophaga sylvatica | reverse complement strand
GATCTGCGGTAAACTCACTGACTTTTCCTCATGGTGCTGAGGTCCCCGTAGCTGGGAACGCAGCTTCAGTGACTGAAAAATACTATTCCACAACCACACACATGTAGTATATCGCATTGTAGTGTGCAAATGTGTGTAGGAAAATGTCACTGGACACACAAAAATCAGATCAGAGCAAACACTACTGCCAGAAGACAGAAGAAACGTGTACTTGTCCATAAATTATAAATAAGTAACAATTTTATTGATATACATATATTAAAATAGATATATCACACAATTAGACAACAGAGAACAGAACATATGAAAGGCAATCATTATGCTGTTGAGACAAATGGGGACACTGTATTGATGAAGTAGGCGCCCCATCCCCCTAGATCATCCCCCTCACACACACTCAACCATGAGGAGCAAAATAGTATGGCGTGTAGATATATGCCACTGCCAATATATATTATAATAACTATGATGAACACATCTGTACTACCAAAGTGCCCTTATGTGGCACCATCATCAAGATACAGTGCCTACAAGTAGTATTCAACCCCCTGCAGATTTAGCTGGTTGACACATGCGGAATTAACTTGGCATTGTGACATTTGTACTGTAGATCAGCCTGGAAGTGGGAAATGCACTGCAGCAAAAAAAAAATTTATAATTTTTTTTTTTTTTTTTAAAACCTTAAAAGTTAATTCAGAGTGTCATTTATTATTCAACCCCTCAAACCACAAGAATTCTGTTTGGTCCCCCTAAAGTATTAAGAAGTAGTTCAGGCACCAAGAATAATGAGCTTCACATGTGTGGATTAATGATCTCTTTTGCCAGCCTTTTCTGACTATTTAAGACCCTCCCCAAACTTGTGAACAGCACTCATACATGGTCAACATGGGAAAGACAAAGGAGCATTCCAAGGCCATCAGAGACAAGATCGTGGAGGGTCACAAGGCTGGCAAGGGGTACAAAACCCTTTCCAAGGAGTTGGGCCTACTTGTCTCCACTGTTGGGAGCATCATCCGTAAGTGGAAGGCTTATGGAACTACTGTTAGCCTTCCACGGCCTGGACAGCCTTTGAAAGTTTCCTCCCGTGCCGAGGCCAGGCTTGTCCGAAGAGTCAAGGCTAACCCAAGGACAACAAGGAAGGAGCTCCGTGAAGATCTCATGGCAGTGGGGACATTGGTTTCAGTCAATACCATAAGTAAAGTACTCCACCGCAATGGTCTCCGTTCCAGACGAGCCCGTAAGGTACCTTTACTTTCAAAGCGTCATGTCAAGGCTCGTCTACAGTTTGCTCATGATCACTTGGAGGACTCTGAGACAGACTGGTTCAAGGTTCTATGGTCTGATGAGACCAAGATCGAGATCTTTGGTGCCAACCACACACGTGACGTTTGGAGACTGGATGGCACTGCATACGACCCCAAGAATACCATCCCTACTGTCAAGCATGGTGGTGGCAGCATCATGCTGTGGGGCTGTTTCTCAGCCAAGGGGCCTGGCCATCTGGTCCGCATCCATGGGAGGATGGATAGCACGGCCTACCTGGAGATTTTGGCCAAGAACCTCCGCTCCTCCATCAAGGATCTTAAGATGGGTCGTAATTTCATCTTCCAACAAGACAACGACCCAAAGCACACAGCCAAGAAAACCAAGGCCTGGTTCAAGAGGGAAAAAGTCAAGGTGTTGGAGTGGCCTAGTCAGTCTCCTGACCTTAACCCAATTGAAAACTTGTGGAAGGAGCTCAAGATTAAAGTCCACATGAGACACCCAAAGAACATAGATAACTTGGAGAAGATCTGCATGGAGGAGTGGGCCAAGATAACTCCACAGACCTGTGCCGGCCTGATCAGGTCTTATAAAAGACGATTATTAGCTGTAATTGCAAACAAGGGTTATTCTACGAAATATTAAACATAAGGGTTGTATAATAATTGACCACACTTTTATGTTTAAAATTTATTAAAATTCAACTGAGCAACATAACTTTTTGGTTTGTAAGATTTATGCTTCTGTTAATAAATCCTACTCTCGTTTGCAGTTTGAAGGCTCTAACTTATTTGCATCTTATCAAACCAGCTAAATCTGCAGGGGGTTGAATACTACTTGTAGGCACTGTATCTGGTATAATCCCATGTACTATCTATGGCAGTATAAATGTGAAAAAGTTTGAAATATATATAATTACCCAACCAAAATGGCAGGGGCTGGCTCCAAAGGGATCGTGGGGTCGGGGTCCAGGAGGGTGGCATAATAATTGCCTTTCATATGTTCTGTTCTCTGTTGACTAATTGTGTGATATATCTGTTTTAATATATGTATATCAATAAAATTGTTACTTATTTATAATTTATGGACTAGTACACGTTTCTTCTGTCTTCTGGCAGTAGTGTTTGCTCAGCTTCAGTGACTGGCAGTAACCTCGATGATGCAAACGCAGCTCATTCACCAGTGATTCTCAGGCTGAATGGTCGTATCTTGGCACCGTCCAGGTTGAAAACTATTTATCCACAAGACATGGATTACGGCATGAGACAGAACGATGGAGAGGTGAGGGAAATTGTTGTTTTTTTATTTTTGTTTTATTACAGAAGACGAGAGGTTCAGTGGAGTTAGGCATTAGGTGGGTAACTCTGTTTGTTATTTTTTTTAAAAAAAAGTAAAACTGTGTTTTGTTTTTATTTCAAATAAAGGACTTTATTTTGGCTGTGTCTTTTTTTTTTTTTTTATATTTCAAATTTTTATTGTATTTTGAAATAACAGCAAAATAACATAAAATACATGTCAATGTCAAGAAATTAGTAATAGAATACATTTAGGTAATGCAAAATTAAGCATACATTTTACACATAGCGTATAATCCAAATACTAAACAAATCTTGTCTTAAAAGGGACTGATTGCTGAAGTTGGCAATAAAGAGACTTGTACATTTGCCTCTGCACATCGGGACAGATGATGGTGGGTCCCGCTATAAGTTTTCATACAAATCTTAGCTTAGTTAATACTAGTCTTAAGACAGACTATATCAGTGTATCACCAACAAGTCCCATATTAAGTTTCAAAGTAATCAACACTAAACATTAAACATGAAACATAAATACTACAACAAACCACAGTCACATTCACAACAGACAACCGATTACAATGGGGATGGGTAAGTGTGGGGAAGGGGGGGGGAGGGGTGAATGTGTGAGTGGAGGATGGGGGTGAGGGACATGGGTCACCAAAGACACTATATGAGGTTAGTGCTCTTGATTATGGTGGGTAAACTTATAAGTCAATAATATGATCCCGAGGATACCCAGACATACCGAAGTTAGGGGTGTATATCTTTTCCCAACACAGCCTTTCGTCATTATTGTGTTAGAACAGCTTTAACTAGTAGCTGTAGAGTCTTTCCACTTAATCCAAGGGTCCCATATCTGAAGGAACCTATCTCGTGAGCCATTCAGCCAGTGGAACGTCTCCTCCATTCTCCTTATCTGATCCACTTTAGCCACCCATTGGTTATGGTCAGGGACCTCAGTCGACTTCCAATAAACAGGAATTAAGAGTTTCGCTGCCGTCAAGAGATGCACTACAACTGAGTTTTTCTTTAGAGATATCTCTGGAGAGTCCATATTCAATAATACCATGGTTTGATGTAATACAAATGGTTTGTGTAGAATATCCTGAATAGAACTCTGGACCTGTAACCAGAATGGTTGAATACCTGGGCAGGACCACCAAACATGGCTGAGGTACCCTTGGCGGTATTGCATCGCCAGCAGGTATCCGGTGTGGAGGGAAACATCTGTGAGATCTTTACTGGGGATCTATACCAGCGCAGGGTGAGTTTCAAAGCATTTTCTTGAGAAAGTATGCACCGAGAAAAGCCATGTGAGTGGGACAGGATTTGTTTTGTCTCTTTGTCTGAAAACGTACAGGATAAGTCTGTTTCCCATTGCAAAATAGCAAGGGGTTTAGTTGGGGGATGTTCCATTACTAGTTTGGTATAGAAAAAGGAGGTCAATCTCGTGGGGAAAGTGGGTTGGGATATTAGCTTTTCAAACCATGAGGGTGGGTTACGATGTACTCCCAAAGCAGTAAACCTGGACCAGTAAAACATAACATGTGAGCGGTGGAGTTCCCCTCCTCCTAAAGAACGTAAGGTCTCCATTATCAAGGTTTTAGTTTCTAACTCCTCGCCCCTTACTAGTTGTCCTAATGTGATGTTATGTAGTTTCGCCATACACCCATAGTGTCTTTGAACAGGAAATCTACATACCAAGGGAGTACCGCCAGTAGGGCTGAGTATAGCGGTCGGGGTAAGAGTTGTCTTCCCTCATGTTCCCCCGTCCCCACTATAGGTAGTCCCCTGAACAGCCAGTGCATGTCCTTTAATGTGTGTAAGGTGTTTTTAGGTTTATCATGAAAAGGTAATGTCCATAATATTCTCACACCCTTCTCCCCCATCAACCAGAGAGCTAAGGATTTGCAGGGTTTGGAATAGGATGGTGAGAGCAATTCTACCAGTAACCGAAGGTGAGTCGCTCGGTAATACAACCCCACATCAGGTAGACCAATTCCCCCTAGATGTTTTGGACGCCGTAGGCATGCATGCGCGTGACGAGGTCTGTTCCCTTTCCATAGAAAGGCAGAGAAGATGCGTCTTATGGCTATAAAATAGGCAGGTTGCACTGGAATGGTGAGAGTCTGCAACAAATATAATAGTTTTGGGACTACATATGTTTT
Organism: Oophaga sylvatica; assembly: GCA_033576555.1. Classification (NCBI taxonomy): domain Eukaryota; kingdom Metazoa; phylum Chordata; class Amphibia; order Anura; family Dendrobatidae; genus Oophaga; species Oophaga sylvatica. The sequence goes on along the minus strand of JARQOD010000006.1, from coordinate 399,465,614 downwards.
CAAAAGGTTTTTCCTGCCCAGCCATGAGAGATACGGAATATCTATTTTCTGAAGCATAGTTCTAACGTCAGCTAGGCTGGCGTTATAATTACATTCATGTAATCGGGACAGGTCCCCAGGAATTCGAATTCCAAGGTAAGTTATGTGGGACGGAGGCCAGGTAAAGGGGTATATGGCCCGCAGTGAAGTAACTGTGGAACTCGTGAGGTTCAAACCAATCATTTCACATTTAGAGACATTAATTTTAAAGTTGGAAACTTCCCCATAGCGCTGAAGAAGTGACATTAATGCTTCAAGGGATGTGATGGGGTCTGATAAACTTAGCAATACATCATCGGCGAAGGCGCTGACCTTGTAGTCCTCGGAGCCAACCCGGAAACCCACAATATCAGGGCTCTGTCTGATAGCTTGAAGTAGAGGCTCCATAGTTAATACAAATAAAGACGGCGAAAGTGGGCACCCTTGGCGTGTTCCGTTATTAATGCGAAAGGGTGTTGACAATTGCCCGTTAGCCCGAACCTTCGCCGAGGGTGAAGAATATAGATTTAGAATAATGGAGATGAAGCAAGGTGGAAATCTGAACTTCAGGAGAGTCTGCTCTAGGAATCCCCAATCCACCCGGTCGAACGCCTTTTCTGCATCCAAACTTAAAAGAGAGAGGGGGGTGGAACGCTGTTTGGCTATCGCCAAAGAGTATATCGCTCTCTGGACATTGTCCCTCCCCTCTCTTCCCAAGACAAAACCCGCCTGATCTGGGTGAATCAGGGACCCAAGCAGACCTGCCAATCTACGGGCCAAAAGTTTGGTCCATAATTTATAATCCGTATTGAGTAAAGAAATTGGTCGGTAATTACTGCAAATTGAGTGATCTTTGTTTGGCTTCGGAATGAGTGAAATATACGCTTCTTGAGATTGGGGGAGGGGTGAGGAACCCAATAAAAGTGAGTTGAAGTATTTAACTAGATAAGGGGACAGTGTTGAGAAGAATTTCTTATAATATATTATGGGATACCCATCTGGCCCAGGGCTCTTTCCAGAAGGTGTAGATTTTAATGTTTGCTTTATTTCATCTTCAGTCACTGGTGCCAGCAGAGATTCTGCTGCAGTCTTATCTAAAGAAGGGAGTGACAGATTATCCAGAAAGGCGCGCACTGCCGCCATTCTATCAGGTGCTATAGTGCAATTTGTCGCGGATTGTAGGTTATATAATGAACCCAAATAAGATGAAAAAGCGTCTGCGATACCTTTTGGGTCCTCTACTAGTGTGCCGCTGGGGCCTACCACTGATGGAATAGTGGTGGATGCAACTTGTTTTTTTAGAGCCGCAGTCATGTGTTTCCCCCCTCTGTTGCCATGTAAGTAGGAGGTGAATTTAATTTTAGCATAGTTATTGGTAGCAATAGTGTTGAGCATATCTGCGAGTTGAGATCTGCACAACTGCAGCTCCTCAAACGTTTGCGTCGCCATGGTGCGTTTATGGGCTAGTTCCAAAGTGTTGATCCTTGATAGCAGGGATGTGATCGCGTGCATGCGTTTACGCTTAACCATGGACCCCAGTTTGATAAAATTGCCTCTCATCACAGCCTTATGGGCCTCCCACACCGTTGTTGCATGCATCCCCTCTGTGTCATTAGTCACAAAGTAATCCGAGATTTGAGATGCAATGTCATTCACATTGGCTTCGTTATCTAGTAGCGTGATGTTCAATTTCCAGGAACCTTGGTTAGCAGGGAGATCCTGCAATCCAAACGCGACCGAAACCGGTGCGTGGTCGGAAATGCCGATATTTCCTATCTGTGCCGATGACACAAAGGGGACCAACGACTCAGGTACTAGCAAATAATCTATTCTGCTGTAAGATTTATGGGGATGTGAATAAAAGGAGTAGTCTCGCCTAGATGGGTGAAGTAATCTCCAGCTATCCCTAAGCTTCAAATCTTGCAAGAGTAAGTGCAATTTCCTCAATGCTCTGTAGGTAACATGTACCTTGGGTCTAGAAGTGTCCAATAAGGGATTCAGTACTATGTTTAGGTCACCGCCTACTAGCACAAGTCCCTCAGCAAATGTCTTGAGTTTAGCCAGTATCTCTATTAGCCAAGCAACTGTACCCTGATTGGGGGCATATATGTTGCAAACTGTCAGGGTCAGAACTCCCAGTTTTCCCTTCACAAAAACGAACCTACCTGCGTCATCTAAAAATGTAGTTAGGATTTTAAATGGGCAATTCCGATGAATCCCAATACTCACCCCTCTGGTCGAGGAGTCGGATGCAGCGGCATGAACCCATTGGCTGTACACTCTTGACGGCAGGTGCGGGATTTTCCCAGTGCGGAAATGAGTTTCTTGTAACAGAAGGAAATCGACTGGGTTAGTACGTAGAATGGAAAAGACTTTACTGCGTTTAACTGGTGAATTAAAACCTTTGACATTATATGATGTTAATTTACAAGGATAGCTCATCATGATGTGTCATTCAAAAAGTCCGAGAGAGACGGCACTAGCCAAAATAATACCAATCGCAAATGACTCAATGGGCAGGTAACAAACCAGTGTGTTAACCCATGGTAACACAATTCTCCGAACGCTACTGGAAGGGGATCGGAGAAAAGCGTTCCATAAGGGGAAATGTGAGGCATCAAAGGGGGAGGACTTGTGATGTGACTACACAAGGGTAGGGAAAGACAGAACAACAAACATACATACAATCCACATAAGTACACATAACAGGTCAAACTTCTAAGAGTAAGCAAACGAGTGCGGCGTAGCCTCCAGGGAAAATCCACTCCCAAGCAGAAACACATAATTCGCACTGAGAGTAAATTCCCCCAAAAGCCAAGCCCCACCCATCAGGGGGGTGTCACAACAGTGCAAGTTGGTCAGACTCATTCCCATATGACAACAAGCAGCAGGATTAGGAGTCCCTAGTTTCTATGCATATGAGGACCACATGGTTCTTTCTATGCTGGATCAGGGTGTAGGGAAAAAAAAAAAAAAAAAGGTAAGATGGGGATAAGGATGTGTGACATATCTCTGTCTAAACATCTATATATTCATAAATCAAAGTAAGGAGATGTAGTTGCAATCATGTAATCAAGCATAATGCAATGGGATCATACAATATAACTTCCATCAACCTCGACAACTCCATAACGTAACAATAACATTAATGACCCTTAAACTTAAACTGGAGTGTAAACAGCCGGCATGGGCCACCAGGCTGTCTAAATAATAATAGAACTGCTGAACATTAGTGTATGTCCCATTAACCCGCATCTTCTCAAGGCTGCTTTTCTCAACATGTTCAGTGATAGGGAGGGGGAAGGCAAGAGGAGACCACAGGCAAGATGATACCTCCTTATGCTAGCTAAACCACCAGTATGAACAGTAACAAACTGCTAGACTTACCCGCAGGCCCCCTTCACCCGCCTCCCCCCACCACCACCCAACCAGAGTTAACTGCAGCTGGCTGTGTCTTTTTTTACATTATAACTATAGGATTAGTAATGGATAGGTGTCTTCTAGACGTCTCTCCATTACTAAGCCATGCGCTTGATGTCACCAGACAATACAAAGGTGACATCAACCCCACAAATATGAACCCCACTTGCTACCGCCACAGGATAAGTAGGAAGAGCCAGGCAAAGCACCAGAATTGGTGCATCTAATAGATGTGTTTTTTCTGGGTGACTGCGGTCTGCTATTTTTAGGCTGGGGAGGCCAATATCCATGGCCCCTTACCAGCCTGAGAATACCAACCCCTAGCTGTGAGCTTTAGCTTGGCTGGCTTTCAAAAATGAGGGGGGACCTCAAGCCGTATTTTTAATTATTTATTGAAATAATTGAAAAATATGGCTTGGGGACCTCTCTATTCTCGATAACCAACCTTACTAAAGGTGATAGTTGAGGGTTGCAGCCCGCAGCTGTCAGTTTTGCCTTGGTTGTTATCAAAAATACAGAGGAAGCCAACATCATTTTTTGAAAAATTTATAGGGCAGGAGCTGGCTGTTGAATACTCTCATCAGCTACCACCTGCTCTTGCTGTTATCAGTTGAATACAACTCTCAACATTCTCCCAAACTGGCACTGATTGCAGCGCGAGCAGGGCAGAACAGCGCGAACTGTACCGCTGATTCCCAGGCGCCAGTACGTGTCACACTGATGACACATGGATGCCATTTTGCGCACTGTGCTGCTTTTAAAAAACGGACACACGGTCCGTGGAAACACACTGACATGTGCACAGACCCATTCACTTGAATGGGTTTACGTGTGTAAGTCTCTGCAATACGTGTGAAAACTGTCACCACACGTACCAGAAACACTGACTTGTGAAGGTGCCAGTGGGACAGACTGTGCTCACCATGCCATTATTTGTTGGCATATTCAACAGATTAGGACTTATTATAAGTAAAAGGAGCACTTTATGCTGACCTGACAGTAGATGGCGATGTTGTGTAACGTTTTCTTCTGTTTAATGTATTGTATAAGAAATAGTCTCACTTGTAGTTTCACTTTCGTTTTGTTCCTGTTTTCCTGATGCAATGCTGAAATGACTGTGCATTTTCCCTTTTACCTCATGTTGTTACAAGTAAACGCTTGTTATCGCATGCAGCCTGCTCTGTGAAGTTTTCTACTGCAAAGGTGTGGATTCAGAAGCTGTGCAACAGGTTATGGGCCCAGATACAGCGTTACCCAGACATCCAGACACCAGAGAATCCAGACACCACAGATCCCAAGCACCAAGAATACCAGATACCCAGGCCACTGGAACTCTCAGCAAGACCCTGGTGAATGCAGAAGAATTCTTCAGTGCAAGTCTCTCCAAACAAGTAAGATAAGTTAAAAATGACGAGTAACACAGAGCTAAAACTCGCAGTAAGCTAAACTGAATGATGAGAACTATCAGCTATGGAAGTTCAAAGTAGAGATGTTATTGTCTAAAGATGATTTATGGGAAGTAATCACTACAGATAGACCTGATCAGGATAATCAGACATGGGATAAGAAAAATAGACAAGCGAGAGCCACCATTAGCTTATTAGTGGATGATGCTCAATTAATACATATAAGAAATGAAGAAACAGCGAAAGGAATGTGGGAAGCATTAAGAAAGCTATATGAGAGACCCAGCTTAAATCACAAGTTATTTTTATTAAGAAAGCTTTACAGTATGAGACTAAGTACAGACAGTGAAATGCAGAAACATATATTCTCAATGATGGAAGTGATATCACAGCTAAGATCTATTGGTGAAGATATTAAAGAAAGTCATATAGCAGCTATATTGTTGTGCAGTTTACCAGATTCATATGCAGCTTTAATAAATGCACTAGAGACAATACCTGAAACAGACATTACATTAGAGTTTGTGAAAACAAGACTCATAGATGAATATCAGGGAAGAAAAGAACAAAGCAATGATTCTTCTACTGAAAAAGACCGTGAAAACGCTCTTAAAGCTACAGAATTTAAAAAACCTTATAATAAAGAGACAAGAGAATGCTTCAGATGTAAGAAAAAGGGACATTTAAAGAAAGACTTTACCATATGGAAAGCAGAACAACAAAAATTACAACATAAAAAGCATACACAGAAAGGAATAAACACAATTTCCGATTCGTGTGAGAATAATTGGAATGGCAAACTCAAAATAACAGACAAGAAATCATCACTTGGTTGGTTTATTGATTCAGGAGCAACAAGTCATATGACTGGTGACAAGAATTTCTTTACTGTTCTTGAATTAGATAAGAAAGAAGCCATTTATCTTGCAGATGGAAGCAAAATAACCGCAGGAGGTATCGGACAAGGTATGCTAAATTGTTCAAACAAGTTCAGACAAGATTCAAAGATACTTGTACAGGATGTGTTGCATGTTCCAAAATTGGAAGGCAGATTATTATCTGTGAAACGTTTAACAGCAAAAGGGCTTACAGTAAAATTCAAAGGCAATGAGTGTGCAATTATTGCAGGAAACAAGATGATAACCAAAGTCAAGGCAGATGAACAATTATATCATTTTGACAAACCAAAGGAACACAAAAACTGTATTCACATGTGGCATAGACACCCGGACAATATAAGGGAACTACAGAGAAAAGAATTGACAAAAGATTTAAAGATATCAGATTGCTCAACTACCATAAGATGTGAATGTTGTATAAAATCCAAAGCCACAAGGATATCTATTCCAAACGAAAGTGAGATGAAAAGCGAAAGACCACTTGATTTGGTGCATACTGACGTATGTGGACCCATGAAAGTGACTACATCAGGAGGCAATAGATACATGTTGACTTTTATAGACGACTACTCAAGATACACAGTCACATACTTAATTAAGAACAAAAGTGAAGTTTTTGATAAACTTGTTGACTATGTAACAAGATCAAGTAACAAATTTCAAAGGAAGCCAATTGTCATCAAAAGTGATAATGGAGGTGAATTTACAGGTCACAGAATAGAAGACTATTTAAGACAAAATGGAACAGAACATCAGAAAACTGTTCCATACACACCTGAACAAAATGGAGTAGCAGAAAGGAAAAACAAAACTCTAACAGAGATGATGAGATGTATGCTGACAGATTCTAAACTACCAGAGAAATATTGGGGTGAGGCAGCAATGACAGCTACATATCTACAGAACCGACTTTTTTCCAGAAAACTGAAGAAAACTCCATATGAACTGTGGCAAGGTATGAAACCAAGTGTCAATCATTTAAAAGTTTTTGGGTGTAAAGTTTTTATTCATTCCAACAGAAAAACGTTCCATACTTCAAAACAGATCCATGGAAGGAATATTCGTTGGATATAGTGAAAATTGCAAAGGATATAGAATCTTAGATCCCAAAACAGACAGAGTTAGAGTGAGTAACAGTATGACATTCATTGAAGATTTAAATGAAGACATTATGATTTCAGTTGAAACAAAAAATGAGAAAAACAATAGTGACATAACTGAAGAAATATCTGATGAGAAAGAAGTAGAAATGAATGAAGAACAAAATACTGAAAGTGAAGAATCACAACTACAAACACACACAGAACCAAGACGTTCAATAAGAGAGAACAAAGAAAAACCACCAAAACGCCTATCACACAAGGCAAGTACAAGTAAATCTATGAACCTACCTATTGGGAAGACATAGCTTGACTTCCAGAAGAAGAAGACTATGATGAAACATTTGCTCCAGTTGTCAAACACACTACAATAAGATCTTTACTTACAGTTGCAGCAGTGGAACAAATGGAACTAAGACATCTGGATGTAAAGACAGCTTTTTTGAATGGAGATTTAACAGAAGACATTTACATGGAACAACCTCCAGGATTCAAAGATGAAAGAAATCCAAACAAAGTTTGTAAACTACAGAAAAGCATATATGGTTTAAAACAAGCAGCTAAAGCGTGAAATGACAAAATCACGGAAGTACTAACAAATGAAAAATTTCAAAGAATCAAAGCTGATTCATGCTTGTACACAAAAAGGCTGAGTAATAGATGGATTTATGTACTCATATATGTAGACAACATTTTGATTTGTTTTAAACAAAAAAGGGATAAAGAAAACATTCTAAAAATCCTGAAACAACATTTTGAAATCAAAGACTTGGGAAATGTAAAACAGTACCTAGGAATACACATAGAAAGAGAAGAAGACGGAAGTTTCCTACTGAATCAAAATCACATGATTCAAGACATAACAGAAAAATTTGGACTAAAGGATGCAAAAACAGTAAAGTCTCCAATGGAAACTAATTATCTCAAAGAGATGAACAGTGAAAAGAATATGCTACCAAACAATGAAGAATACAGAACAGCAATAGGAAAACTACTGTATCTAGCGACCGTTACAAGACCAGACATCGCAACAGCAGTAGGAATCCTGAGTAGAAAGGTATCAAAACCAAATAAAGCTGATTGGAATGCCGTGTAGAGAGTAATACTTTATTTGAAAGGAACTAGCAATGTTAACCTGAAATTACCCACAGGTGATAATTGCATTTTAACAGGATATGTTGATGCAGATTGGGCTGGAGATCCAACTGACAGAAGATCTACCAGTGGACATATTTTTTTTCTCTCAGGTGGACCAATAAGTTGGACAAGTAAGAAACAGTCAATTGTGACACTATCTTCAACAGAAGCAGAATATGTTGCAGCAGCACATGCGAGTCAAGAAGTACTGTGGTTAAGACAATTGTTAACAGACCTAGGACAACCACAGTTGGAACCAACAAAACTAAAAGAGGACAATCAAGGATGTCTTGTACTTGCTCAGATGGAAAGAGTCAATCCAAAAACCAAGCATATTGATGTGAAATATCATTTCTTGAGAGATTATCAGGATCAAGGAGTCTTGAAGTTGGAGTATTGCCCTACTGAAGAAATGACAGCAGACATTTTCAAGAAGGCGTTGAATGCTGATAAACATCAGAGACTAATAAAAAAGTTGGGTTTGATTGAATAAGTCCTTATTGTTGAGAAAGAGTGTTGGCATATACAACAGATTAGGACTTATTATAAGTAAAAGGAGGACTTTATGCTGACCTGACAGTAGATGGCGATGTTGTGTAATGTTTCCTTCTGTTTAATGTATTGTATAAGAAATAGTCTCACTTGTAGTTTCACTTTCGTTTTGTTCCTGTTTCCTGATGCAATGCTAAAATGACTGTGCATTCTTCCTTTACCTCATGTTGATAGAAGTAAAAGCTTGTTATCCCATGCAGCCTGCTCTGTGAAGTTTTCTACTGCAAAGGTGTGGATTCAGAAGCTGTGCAACAGTGGTGTCATACATTCGTCATGCTACATTGATGACATCTACCTAAACAAAAGAGGAGCTGGGAATGCCATCGGATGACACACAAAGCTCCTGTCCAATGGCTACAGGTTACTAATCCAGCCAATGAACTCAGTCCTGTGAATCAATTCAAACCAACTCTAGGGCCAGCAGCAGTGCTAGTGTGATTGATCACACAGTAATCTAGTGCGTGCAGCTTCCATCCTGCTTCATTTAAATTACACTTTTTTTTCATCATGCACAAGAAAGCAGCCAGCCAACACAATATTTCTTAAAAAAAAAAAATCTAAACTCTATCAGAGAAAGTGTGCTGTGTAACAAGAGATTGTACTGAGTTTTTGCATTTCTTGATTAATCCTTTTTTGGGAAAGGGAGGATTAATTGAGTTAAAGAAATACAAAAGAAAATTAACTGAATTCAAGACATTTAACTGCGACTTTCTACCTTATTACAAAGGGAGCGTGTCTCTAGCACCAGAAAATTGTGTCCTGCACTCTCCCCTAACTTGTCAGAGAGATCAATCAGTGCTCACTGCACTCTTCCAGTTGCCATAACATGTGCTACCCTTCTTCTGATGACCAAAGCAAGACCACCCACTCCCTCCTACTGCAGCAACAGTAAGGCCGGGGTCAGAGTGGCGACAAAAACGGACGAGTGCAATGCGATGAAATATCGCATTGCACTCGGACCAATGTTAATCTATAGAGCAGCTCCCAGCATCCGATTTCTTCTCGGCCGTTTTCCTCGTACTGAGACAATCGCAGCACGCTGCGATTGTCACCGATTATCGGGCGAGAATCGCCAATGGAAGTCTATGGGTGCGATGAAAAATCGGATTACAAACGGACCACACGTGTGAATTGCGAGAAAATCGCACCGGTGTCCTTTAGAAAAGCCGGCAATTCATCCCCGGCTATACTGTAAAATCACACTGACAGTGTGTAGCCCAGCTGCGCTTGGAGCCACATTTCCCAGGAGGATGCACCAAAGGTAACACCCACAAGTGACCTGATATTCATTCAGTAGTAGGAGATACCGGAGACCCTGCTGGACTACAGGTCGCAGGGGCCCAGGAGTGCTGATACGTAACCGAGGTCAGGAAGACGGAGTCTAGCAGAGCCCTGCATACAGAGACACTGTTCTATCCAAGAGAAGGCCTCACCACAAAGTCAGCCGGGCGTATAAGTGAAGACAGAGTTAGACTTCGTTTCATACAGGTCAGAAACTCACACTACAGGAGTAAGGAGGCCCTACACCTACTCAGTGGGAATACTGGACGTGCATCCTCCACCCTGCCAGCTTCCCGGGACGTGCCTGCTATACCACCAGTAAAGGTACAGAAAGAGACTTTTGTGTGTGTGTCTGCCTTATTGCTCCTGCGGCTGAAAGCCCCTTCTCCGTCTTGCACCCCAACACCGCCATATACCCTGAGGGACCCAGTCTTGTCTGTGGAAGACTTAACACCTTGCTGCCCAGTAACAACCCCTCAGTGGATCTACACAGCAGCGCTGGTCACACTGACCAGGTACCACAGGTGGCGTCACGATCGAACTGTAAATACTTTAATCCCCTGTAAATATTCCCCTTTTTTAAGTGAGCGCCCAGGGCCACGGACTGAGCTGCGCTACCCATGATATCCCCCATAGAGTGAACGGCTCGGTGCGAGTATCCACGGTCTGCTACGGCAACTCATCTTCTGGCGTCAGAACAGGATCGAAGCTCGCTATAAGCGAGTCCTGTGTGCCTGAATTGGACTGTTTTTGTGCAAAAGGACTGTGATTGCTGTTTTTGTGATTTTGCCGCCATATTCACGCCCTGAGGCGCTGGTGAAGAAGGAGGGCGTGCTTTCGTGGGCGTGCGCTCACTCAGTGGCGCGAAAGAAATGCCCGCCTACCCTAAGTGTTACCGCACTAAACGGACATGCCCATCAGCAGGGGAAATCCGCCTCCTGGTCCCAAATGGAGTGAAGAGGAGGAAAAGAAAACCCCGCCCCTGTACCAAAGAGCGGGCCCCTCCTGATGAAGAGATCCGATGTGACCTGGAGAAGCTGACCCTCTCCATTGAAGAAGAAGTGGAGAAAAGGGAGCGAATCTGGCGGGCTCTAAAGCTGCGGCTGCAGCAGAGCCGACCGCTCCCTGCCCAGAGCGCGCGACTGACACTCGCGCCATCACCTGAGCTAGTGGCTGAAATCTGGCCGGAGGCTGATCCTGGAAGAGTTGTACCTGACCCCGCCGAGGACGCGGCGAGAGGAGAGGAGGCTGCGGAGGCCTTTGCCCGGACCAGAACGCCAGCTAGGCCCGGAACCAGACACTGTACCTGGAGCAGAGGAGGATCCCGACATCGAAGCTGGCACCACAGCGGAGGCACCCGGCTCCACGGAGGAGCCCACAGAGGAACGTCTTCTCACGCTGCCTGCACAAGATCCGTGCCTGCCACCAGCATCGCCGGAGGAAGACAGGCCCTGCGGCCTGGAGAACCGGGACGAGCCGGCTCCTCAACCAGGATCCGAGCCGGCTCCCGCACCTGTATGTGCTGAGCGACGCCTGTCCCAGCAGCGTTGCCAGGAGCAGCAGATGCTGCAGACGAGAGGTACTGTACACAGACTGCGCAGCTGGGGGCTGGAGATGATCCGGTAGTGGAATCGATGATCCTGGTGCTAGGCACTGGGCCCGTGAATAGGAACGGTCCTGTGCTGGCACCGCCACCAGGTGTCGCCCCAGCTAAGTAAATGTCTAACCTGGACAAGGTTTCAGTACTGTATATAGTTGATGAAGAATTGCTGCACCTGGACAGGTGCCTGCTGTATTTGAATGTTCACAAGGAAACTGTTTACGTGACAAGCACTTTGCACTGCATTTTCTACTTTTTCTATTTGTATTAAAAGTGTATTTATATTGTAACGTTAAAGAGTCCTCACCTCCCGAAAGGGAAGAGTTAATGTTGATGTTAATTAAAAAATTATTTCTTTCAGCCCGGGAGTGCTGATGTTAACTAGGGGGGGGGATGTGTAGCCCAGCTGCGCTTGGAGCCACATTTCCCAGGAGGATGCACCAAAGGTAACACCCTCAAGTGACCTGATATTCATTCACAGCTTCACCAATCCCAAGAGCCACCAGAGGGAGCCCTTTTGTAGTATATAAGGGTAGTGAAGTCACAGCAGGCAGTGAGTCTAGTCACCTCAGAGTTGAGAGAGTGTGTCAGTCTACGCCTAGACTATTCACCTCAGAGCTGAGAGAAGTAGAGAGTTGTGAGAGAACCTGAAGACTGCAGCTTGAGTTTAGTTCAATGTGTGGAGGCTAGTAAGAGTGGAGGAAGATAGCCACTTCAGCCTGGTCAGAACTGAGTCAACTGAGTGTAGTGTAGTGAATAAGCGTGCCGACGCTTTGAGAGCGGTGAAGAGAGAGAAGAATCAGCTATCTACTGCTAGTGTGCTTATGTTAAGGGTCGGAGTAGGACGAAAGGCGAGTGGAAGAGAAGAAGAGAGTAACAGAGGTTGAAACAGCATTGATAGCTTACCTCTACTCTGCACCACCGGACACCGGGTCCAAGCTTGCTAGCATCTACACGACTAGTAGGAGATACCGGAGACCCTGCTGGACTACAGGTCGCAGGGGCCCAGGAGTGCTGATACGTAACCGAGGTCAGGAAGACGGAGTCTAGCAGGGCCCTGCATACAGAGACACTGTTCTATCCAAGAGAAGGCCTCACCACAAAGTCAGCCGGGCGTATAAGTGAAGACAGAGTTAGACTTCGTTTCATACAGGTCAGAAACTCACACTACAGGAGTAAGGAGGCCCTACACCTACTCAGTGGGAATACTGGACGTGCATCCTCCACCCTGCCAGCTTCCTGGGACGTGCCTGCTATACCACCAGTAAAGGTACAGAAAGAGACTTTCGTGTGTGTGTCTGCCTTATTGCTCCTGCGGCTGAAAGCCCCTTCTCCGTCTTGCACCCCAACACCGCCATATACCCTGAGGGACACAGTCTTGCCTGTGGAAGACTTAACACCTTGCTGCCCAGTAACAACCCCTCAGTGGATCTACACAGCAGCGCTGGTCACACTGACCAGGTACCACAGGTGGCGTCACGATCAAACTGTAAATACTTTAATCCCCTGTAAATATCCCCCCCTTTTTTAAGTGAGCACCCAGGGCCACGGACCGAGCTGCGCTACCCGTGACATCCCCCATAGAAGTGAACGGGCTCGGTGCCGAGTACCCCACAGGCCCTGGCGGGCGACTCAACAGCTTTAATAAAGAATAGAAAGAATAAATATACACACATAGAATACATATTATAATATATATATATACATGTCATTGTGACACATATATATATATATTTATAGTTCATACACTTCTACATAGTATAATAGCCGCTAATTCAATTGCCGGCTTCTGTAAAATTACAGAACCCGACATGAAATGACACATGGTTTACATAGAGTTAACCATGTCATTTCATGTAGTTTGATATATGATTTTCAATAACAATTACATGAGTGTATGTGTGAAAAATTTCATACATGTAGGGGTTAATTAAATGTGAAAACTCGTTGAAAAAAATGCGTGGGCTCCTGCGCTATTTTCTCCACCAGACAGGGAAAGCCAGCAACTGAAGACAGATATTAGTAGCCCTGAGAGGGACCATTTTTTTGTGCCCTCCCTGGCTACTAACATCTGCCCCCAGCCACCCCAGAAAAGGCACATGTATGATTAGATGCGCCTTTTCTGGCACTTAGCACGTCTATTCCCATTGCCCTGTAGCGGTGGCTAATGGTTTAATAATGGGTTAAGGCCACCTTGCTACTGGTAGGTGACTTTAAGCCAGGTTAATAATTGAGAGTTGTCAATTAGACAACTCTCAATTATTAATCCTATTGTATGAAAAGAAAAAAAAAACACACACACATTAATTAAAAATCATTTTAATGAAATAAATACACAGTTTTTGACCATATTTTATTGTACTGGTAATCCTTGCGAAGCCCTTGTTCTCCTGTAATAAAAAAAAATAATAAAACAACATTATTCTTACCTCTACAGCGCTCAGTCAGGTCCGATGCTGCAATCCATCTGAAAGGGTTAACATGTTTACAGCGGGGACCGGAGCTAATGCTGGCAGCTCAGCTGTAAGCCCCGAATGTATGAGCTCCTCTCCCTGGCTGACAGGAGAGGAAGTGATTAGCTGGGAAGCTTAATTGATTGTTTCCCACGGTAATCAGTTCCCTTCAGGTTAGCCGGGGACTCTGAGGGAGTCCACGGCTAACCTGAAGTGAACTGATTATCGTTGATGTCACAGGGGACACCCAGCTGGTGGCTTCCCTCACAGTAGAGGGCCTACCGGGCTGGTCGCCTCCCTCAAGTTGCAAATCCAGGAATCTAACTACTGGGGTGAAGTTATAGGGCTCAGGCTGCACAGCGACTTTGGCCATGACACTTCAGCCAAAAATCGCTATATGCTGCTGTAGCTCTGTGTGAGCACTTAGTGCGCCTCTGCAAGAAGAAGCTGAGCTTGTTGGTGCCGATCATTTGACAGTGGAATCAATAAGGTGCAAAATGTTGCACTCCCATAGCCCACCTGCCATCCCTTGCCGCCCCCTGTGTTTCCCAAAACTACGCAACTAGGTATTGTAACAAGAAAGGCATAAAAAAAATCCAACTGATTCTAACTTTTCTGCTACTTGCTTGTCGCAGTCACGGTACTTAGTGGGAATGGGTCATAATGAGACCCCAGTCACCTGCACTGAGCTGCAATGTAACTGCGGCATACAGAGATCTTTGGCTGAAAGACCCTTGTCACGTCCAATGTCGCCATGTTGTCCCGGCCTAAGGAGTGGAGAGTCATACCCAGGCCATGTAAGAAGACCCCAGTAATATGAATAGGACACTGTAAGGGGGGGCACTGTTGCAGAATTTCACAGTGCGTGTGTCTATCATAATAAGACAAAAGATGCAGTTTTTAGTTTTTTTTTCGACAATTAGAAGTAGCTGTTAAACAGAATAAAAGTATAACATCTTGTTTTGTAGCATTTTACAGTACCAGCAAACTGAATGAGATCTCTGAAATCTCAAGCACATGCTGCTTTTTTTTCTTTTTCTTTGCAGATTTGAACCTTCACAGCATTTTCTTTTGCAAATCTGCAGTGTCAATTTCACCGATTCAAATGAAAAGGGAAAAAAAAACAACACAAGTAAAAATGCATAAATAATGCATGCAACAATTTGTGGACATACCCTAAATCAAAGCTTTTTTTTTTATCCAGTTCCAGCCTTAGGCCGGCGTCAGACTCACCGTACAAAAATACGGACCGTATTGTAAGGCCGTATTACGCCAAAATGTTGCTGGCACACCAATCCGTATTTCATGCGTTTTCAGGGTGCGGCTGCGTATTTTGCGCATGTAAGCATTCGTATGCAATCCGTATGGCATCCGTACAGTGTATTTTTCTCGCAGCCTTGCAAAATGGACATTTAACGGTTTTTAGGCCTGAAACTCATTCAAATCATCATCAGCAACCCTATTTATTGCCTCTGCATCCGGTTGCAACCCCCCAATCTTGCCATTTGGGTGGTCTGCTTGTGTTGGAGGGCTGCTGCTTGCTTGGCAACATGTCTGACACTCTTCAGTTCGCCCCAACTGATCGAGTGTTGTACAACTGGGTGTAGTCCCGCCGCTTTGGCCAGCCTTACTCAGTGATCGTTGATCCGCGGAGGAGGAGGCGAATGTGGGTGCATCCGCATTTGATGCAACGACTCAATAAAGCACATTTTCACCGGCTGTATGCATGTCTGCAGACTCTTCCATATCATTTTGTCGAGTTTTGTCTGATGACCATTTCAAGCTTTGAGGTTTTGTGGGAGAATGTGCGGCCAGGGATCACCTAGCAGGATGCTGAAACCAATCTCTGCACAGGAGCGAGTTATCATTAGGCAACCGTCTGGATTTATGACCTACATACTGTCTATTGATGATGTGTTTTACCACTAGTTTCCATTTACCTTTATGGCTGTTGCAGAAATATCCTCATAATATAGGCCATATATCACCTTCACATACATGAACAATGATGTGAATCTTAAAATTATAGAAAAATGTTACTTGGCCTACATTAAACTTATGATTGATTGGACATTCAGTCATGTAAGGCTTATGTATTGTGTGTTTGTTAAACCTTTGTGCATGTGCATTGATTGTTGTCTGTACATTGGGTTACTTGTAAGTTATTAACTACTGGCATATCCTATTCCGCACTCCATCAGCATTTTTGGATTGTGACGTCCAACATCTCTGCTATTGTTCGTGATACCTGCTCACAACTGTGTTACAGACTTCATCAACTGGTGATGCCTGAGCCTGAGCAAGATGGAAGAGTGGAAGAGGATTGACAGGGGATTTGAGGACCAATGAAACTTGCCATATTCTCATAATGTCTGTCTGGTGTTAATGGTCATAACACATGTGTTGGTGGTTGAGTACAAACAACTTAGGAAAAAAGAGTCAAAACTTTGTATCCAAAATAGTGTTGAGCGATACTGCTCGATATCTAAAAATATCGTATCGAAATGGTATCGCCGATAGCACTAAATATCGTCGATATCCGATTTCGATACCGGAAGTCCAATGTAAGTGGGAACAAAATATCGCAACTAAAAAAACCTTTATTTCCTTGTAAACACTAAATATACACACATAGAATACATATATATATATATATATATATATACATGTCATTGTGACATATATATATACATATATGTATAGTTTATACACTTCTACATAGTAAAATATCCTCTGATTCAATTGCCGGGTAAAGCCGGCATCTGTGAAAAGACAGAAGCACCCGACATGAAATGACACTTGGTGTACATAGGGTTAACCATGTCTTTTCATGTCGTTTGCAATCTGATTTGCACAAACAATTACATCAGTCTATGTGTGCAAAATTTCACACCTGTAGGGGTTAATTAAAGGTGTAAATTCGTTGTAAAAAAAACAGACTTTTTTGCTACGAATTTACACCTTTAATTAACCCCTACAGGTGTGAAATTTTGCACACTTACACTCATGTAATTGTTTGTGCAAATCAGATATCAAACTACATGAAAAGACATGGTTAACCCTATGTACACCAAGTGTCATTTCATGTCGGGTTCTGCATTTTCACAAAAGCCGGCAATTGAATTAGCGGCTATTATACTATGTAGAAGTGTATGAACTATAAATATAAATATATATATATATAATATGTCACAAATTCAATGACATGTATATATATAATATGAGGTGTAAAATTGCTGAAAAAAAATGCGTGGGCTCCCGCCCTATTTTCGCAACCAGACAGACAAAGCCAGTGAGTGGGGGCAGATAATAATAGCCCAGAGAGGGACCATTATTTTTGGCCCCCCCCGGCTACTAACATCTGCCCCCAGACACCCCAGAAAGGGCAAATCTCTAATTAGATTTGCCCTTTCTGGCACTTTGCCCGTCTATTCCCATTGCCCTGTAGCGGTGGCGAATGGGTTAATAAGGGGTTAAAATGACCTTGCAATTGAAAGGTCACTTTAAGCCAGGTTAATAATTGAGAGCTGTCAATCAGACAACTATCAATTATTAATCCTATTGTATGAAAGAAAAATCAAACACACACACACTTTAATAAAAAAGAAGTTTAATGAAATAATCACACAGTTTTTGACCATATTTTATTTACCTGCTAAAACCATTTCCTGTAATAAAAATAAAATAATAAAGCAAAATTATTCTTACCAATCCGATGTACAGTCAGGTCCCACGGTGTAATCCATCAGAAAGGGTTAATGTTTACTGCAGGGACCGCAGCTAATGCTGCAGCCTCACAGTAAACCCCCAAATGAATGAGCTCCTCTCCTGGCTGACAGGAGAGGAAGTGGAAAGCTTAATTGATTGCTTTCCACTTTCACTTCAGATCAGCCAGGGACACAATCAGTGACGTCAGAGGGAACTGGTTAACAAAAATAGGGGATCCCCTCGAAAAAAAATGGCGTGGGGTCCCCCCTATTTTTGTTAACCAGCCAGATGAGGCAGACCGCTGAGGCCTGGATTTTCAGGCTGTTAAGGAGCCAAGATCCATGGACCTTGCCAGCCTGATAATACCAGGCCACAGCAGTCTGCATATCTTGGCTGATTAACAAAAATAGGGGATCCCCTCGAAAAAAATTGGCGTGGTGTCCCCCCTATTTTTGTTAACCAGCCAGATGAAGCAGACCGCTGAGGCCTGGTTTTTCAGGCTGGTAAGGATCCAATATCCATGGACCTTGCAAGCCTGATAATTCCAGGCCACAGCAGTCTGCTTAGCTTGGCTGGTTAACAAAAATAGGGGATCCCCTCGAAAAAAAAAACGGCGTAGGGGTCCCCCTATTTTTGTTAACCAGCCAAGTAAAATGCAGACTGCTGCGGCCTGGTATTAAAAGACTGTCAAGGCCCATGGATTTTGGCCCTCAACAGCCTGATAATACCAGGCTACAGCAGCCCCACATTTGGCGCATCAAAAGATGTGCCAATTGTGGCACTTTACCCGGCTCTTCCCACTTGCCCTGTAGCAGTGGCAAGCGGGGTAATAAGGGGTTAATGTCACCGTTGATTGCACGGTGACAATAAGCCCGGTTAATAATGGAGAGGTGTCAATAAGACACCGATCCATTATTAATCCCAAAGTTATTAAATGCATAAAAAAAAGACAAAGCAAGAAAAAAGTATTTTAATGAAATAAAAGAGACAACACAGTTTTCATTTCTTTTATTGTACTCTCATTCCTGCGACGCCATCGATCTCCTGTAAAAAAAGAAAAAAAACAAACCAACAGTATACCACATGTCCGACGCAGTCCATAGTAACGACAGTCCCACGACGATCCAGCTCTGCTACATCGGAATGACAGGCAGAGCCTGTCATCCCGGCGCAGCACAGCTGATTACCTGCTTCCCCGGCGGTGACGTCATCGGACTGACTGCTTTACGGCCGGGATTACCCAGCAGTCTCTGCAGTTATCGCGAGAAAACTGCATGTGACCGCCGGGGAGAAGAGGATGGCGGCCATGAAGCAGTCCAGGACGTGACCGCCGGAGATCTTCTGCCAGGTAAGTGCCGCTGACTCCTGACAGACCCGACCGACGGACACTGACAGTGACAGACCCGACCGACGGACACAGACAGTGACAGTGACAA
This sequence comes from Oophaga sylvatica, assembly GCA_033576555.1. Classification (NCBI taxonomy): domain Eukaryota; kingdom Metazoa; phylum Chordata; class Amphibia; order Anura; family Dendrobatidae; genus Oophaga; species Oophaga sylvatica. The sequence continues at coordinate 399,446,604 of JARQOD010000006.1, read as the reverse complement.
ATCCGATTCCGGTATTCGATAAGACGAAAATATCGAAACGAATTATCGAAAGGCCGATAGAGCTAATATCGGCCGATAGCCGATATTTGCATTATCGTATCGCTCAACACTAATCCAAAAACATATTTATATGTGCTAACTGGCACTTGAGGTAGTGACAACCATAATTGCTTCATATGGTATATGTATTAACACCACATTTCTGCAAGTGTGCAGTCTTACACAAGAACCAAAATAAGGCATCACAACATTCCAAATTGCTCCATACATCATAGTATATAAATGCCTCAAACTATAGTCACTATGGGTACTGCAGATCATATATGACCCATATGTTTGTTTGACAAGATTATACTACTTCAAATATGCAGTAGCCAACATGGAGTGAAATTTAATGTAACCAAATAACCAATTTTCACTACCACTAGTGATCACCATATCTCCCCATATGGTTAGGTTCTAAGACTAGACTAATGCAATAATGCATTAGCCAACAATTTTTAACAGGGATGGGGACAAAATAACAAACATTGGTAGAAATAATAATATCTAAGGAAATAATAATCTTTTCCCATATCCCATATACCACCAGCTAAGTACCATATGGTATTTGTAGGCATTCAGATTATTGCAAGTATGCGTTACACAACATGTTGTTAAAATAAATGATCACAAAGAACTAACATTTCTCGCAATAGGAGCAGATAATGAAAATAATAGAAGTTGACTTTGCCCAGTGAACAGCATATTGCTAGCATATGTTGGTTACAGGCATCTAAATAGCTGCAAATCTGTTATACACAATTCGAGTTTTAAGTACATCTAAAACCATTAATAACTGGTTTTTAAATGCAAAAATATACTTTACATACTAAATCACTGCTGGTGGTATGTGGGTGGTGGGGTTGGCGGCTTCCCAGCATCTCTGTGTGGTTGGCTTGGATGACCACCTTGACCATCACCCAGTTGGGTTAGATTTTCAGGCCCCTGAGCTAACATATGCCCACGTTCAGGTTGGTGTGTGGGCACATTGCCATACAGATAAGGGAGATTATATTCCTGTGTAAGATGATACCCATGAGAATCATACCCCCCAATATGACCATGTTGAGCACATCTAGGTTGGGACCAGCCTGCAACACTGGATCTGTACAAGTGGTCATATTGGGAAGTCGAATTATAGCCAGCCATTTGACCCTGTTGTTCATAAGGTTGGTTCGGTGGGGGAATGGGAAGAGGTTGTAGGAGCCCGTGCAGGAGGATCATCAGATCTGTTGGCAAATGAAAGGGGATTAGAACTTGTTTGAGAGGTTAGCCTATAATGCATGTGTGGTATGTGGTGTGATGTATGTACTTATGCTTTGAGATCCAGAATCGGTGCAAGAAAGCCCAGCCCGTCTAAGTAAATGTACTTTCGCTTTCTGGGTGCTGCTGACCGGCTCTTGGCCCTCTGCTGGCATTGGCGCCTGTATTGGTCGTGGCTGCTTCTCCACCTTCTCATAAGCATCATCCACTGCAATGAGACATATAATGTAATCATTTAGTTAGCTGGACAAAGCCTAATTATTCTACAGACAAGTTATATATTAATGGGGGTCTAGTAGGATGTGACTATACAAACCATTTGCGGGACAAATGTAAAAAAAAGGGGGGGCTAATTCTGCGCTAGAACTACGCTGTAAGCATTAAGAAATGTGACTACAAATCAAGTAACTTACTGATTCACTGATGCTTCTCGCTTGGGCTGTCGCCAAAGTAGTAAAAAAATCTTCCCACAGATGCGCCTCCATGCCGCCTCTTTCCTTGCGCTTTCCGCGTAATGTGCATCTCTTTTGTGGCACATTTCAGCCCTCTTCTGCAGCGAGACTCTCAACATGTCCACATTGATGAGCGTAGGCATCATGGCCGACTCCGTGGAGGCGTTCTTCCGGGATGTCTGGCGCTCTTTTTGAGCTAATTTGCATGTGTCAGCTTCCTCCTGCATGTGTTGCACCATTTCCTGTGAGCTGCAGTCTTCCGTATTTCTCGCAAGTCACACGCCTGGTCCGTGTGTAATCCGTTGTTTTCTCGCACCCATAGACTTTCATTGGCGTACAACGGGCGTAATACGCGTACAATCGCAGCATGCTGCGGGTGTCTCGCACCGTAAGATACGGCCGAGAAAATACGCATGATCAGAGCTGCCCCATAGAGAAATATTGGTCAGTGTGTAATGCGTTTTCACAGCTCTCACTCGTCCGTATTCCTACTAAGTGTGACGCCAGCCTTAGGCTACATTCCCACAATGAGATTTTGGTGAGTTTTTGATGTTGCAGATTTTCTGCACCCATTAACCCCTTTCTACCATATGACGTCCATGTGACCTGGGCCTTAAGTCCCAGTGACGGGATAGTACATCATAGTCGATCAGCCGCGCTCATGATTTTCACAGCTGACCCCTGGCACTAAGTGTCAGGAGCGGTCACGGACCACTCCTGGAACTTTAACCCCTGTCACACTGCGATCAAACATGATTGCAGTGTTCCGGCGGCTGCAGAGGGCACCAGGCACCATCCGGGTCTCCAGGCCTGAGGAACTTCCTGTCATGCGCATTGATGACCAGGAAGTCTCTCAGGTCAGTGCTGTAGGAGCTGCCAAGTGCCCGAAAATAGTACCAATAAAAACATCAACTCGTCCCACAAAAAACAAGATCTCACATGACTCTGTGGGCCAAAATATGGAAAAATTATAGCTCTCAAAATATGGTGATGCAAAAACTATTTTTTGCAATAAAAAGCGTCTTTTAGCGTGACAGCTGCCAAACATGAAAACCCGCTATAAAAAACCTGCTATAAAAAGTAAATCAAACCCCCCCCACTTTATCACCCCCTTAGGTAGGGAAAAATAATAACATAAAAAAATTAATTTGTTTGTAAAAGATCATTTTTGTGACTAAAAAGTTAAAAGTTCATTTTTTTCTTCCACATTCCAAAAATTCCTGTGAAGCACCTGAAGGGTTAATAAACTTCTTGAATGTGGTTTTGAGTACCTTGAGGGGTGCAGTTTTTAGAACGGTGTCACTTTTGGGTATTTTCTATCATATAGGCCCCTCAAAGTGACTTCAAATGTGATGTGGTCCCTAAAAAATGGTTTTGTAAATTTTGTTGTAAAAATGAGAAATCGCTGGTCAACTTTTAACCCTTATAACTTCCTAACAAAAAAAAATTGTTTCCAAAATTGTTCTAATGTAAAGTAAACATGTGGGAAATGTTATTTATTAACTATTTTACATGACATATTTCTCTGATTTAAGGGCATAAAAATTCAAAGTTTGAAAATTGCAAAATTTTCAAAATTTTCGCCATATTTCCGTTTTTTTCATAAATAAACACAAGTTATATCGAAGAAATTTTACCACTAATATAAAGTACAATATGTCACTAGAAAACAATCTCAGAATCGCGAATATCCGTTGAAGCGTTCCTGAGTTATAACCTCATAAAGAGACAGTGGTCAGAATTGTAAAAATTGGCCCGGTCATTAACATGCAAACCACCCTTGGGAGTAAAAGGGTTAAGTAAAATCGGTTACTTGCATTTTTAAAAAAATGCGTAGCATCAAAAACTCATCGTGGCCTTATGGTAGACCAGCCCTGAGGTCTCTTCACATCTTGCTGTGCTGGACCTAAAGCTTCTTATTTCTGAAGCGCGTTTTCAGCCTGCACCATCATACAGCCTCCTCTCCACTAGGGGGCACTAGCACACAGCTTTCAGGGAAACCCTCTGGTCTTCTAATCTCTTTTTATAGACTGTGGTGGCAGTCTGGATGGGGAAAGCCTGCAGTTCTGACTAGTGATGCTGTCTCTGTGTTATCCTTGTCTGTGGTGCTGAAGCTTTGCTGATCATTCCCATGCATTGAAGCAGCCTGGATCTCTGTTACCCAGGAAGAAATAGCTCTAGACTTTCCTCTGCAATATTGAAGACACTAATTCCTGGCATTGATTTCATTTTATAAAATCCCAAGACATGAAGATGCATTCACCATGGGCTCGATTCTACTCGAACAGCTGTTGCTTGTGTTGTCATGTCCGCACCGGAACAATCATCCTTGGTGTGTGGAACCTGGTAAGGAGGATCTCATTATCGTAACCCTTCATCCACACCGTTTACGGGAAGCAGATTTTGGAAAGATCTGTAATGTGACAAGGCAAAATTTTCATGTATCTTCTTCAGCCGGTCTTGTATTACTCAGCTTGTCGCATCCTTAATATTGCCTCCTACTTCTCTACAGGTCGATGTTGTTTCTTTCGATATTACTTTTGGCATATTTTGTATTTGACCGTTATCGATGTCTGTCCAATGTCTATGGTGGACTCTATCTCAAATTAACTTAGGGTATACCCGAGAATTAACACTAATGGACACCACCATGGGATTTATAGAGGGATTCAAAGCCAGGATCCATGCACATTTGTTATACGATGTGCACATTTGCCGGCACATGCATGACGCACTATTATTAGTCATGTGAAAGCTTAGGATGCGTTACAGAAAACCTGCCTTCTATATTGTTTTCCTGTTGTATGTCTTATCGAAGGCCTAGGAATGTGGTTACACAATGCTCTTACTTGCTGTCGTTTTAGGTACGGGGTAGTTATTGGGATTTCCCAGGAAGCCTATATTGTTTAGGGGTCTACTATGGTAAAAAAAAAGTAGAGTATAATTGCTGTCGAGGCTTCTAAGTGACGTAATCCATATAATTACTGTATGATGAACCATGTCAGATTATTGACTGTTTCCAACTGAGAACCTGTCGGCTAAGCATGCTAAGACCTGACACCGTCTAGGAGGTCCTGACACCACTTTATTTATCCTGACACCAACTCTGTGGTCCTGACTCCAGGTCAGTGTTCTGGACACTTGAGATTGGAGACTATTTCCAGCTGAAAACAATTTGAAACCATTTTATTAATCATGACACTAACACACCGTGGTCCTGATACCATTTTATCAATACTGACACAACACCATTTTCCTGACACCATTTTAGTAATCCTGATACCAACACCTTGGTCCTGACACCATTTTACTAATCTTGACACCAACACCGTGGTCCTGACACCATTTTACTAATCTTGACACCAACACCGTGGTCCTGACACCATTTTACTAATCTTGACACCAACACCATTGTCCTGACACCATTTTACTAATCTTGACACCAACACCATGATCCTGACACCATTTTACTAATCTTGACACCAACACCATGTCCTGACTCCATTTTACTAATCCTGACACCAACACCGTGGTCTGTTACCATTTTACTAATCCTGACACCAACACCGTGGTCCTGACACCATTTTACTAATCCTGACACCAACACCATGGTCCTGACACCATTTTACTAAGCTTAACACCAAAACCATTGGTCCTGACACCATTTTACTAATCTTGACACCAACACCATGGTCCTGACACCATTTTACTAATCTTAACACCAACACCGTGGTCCTGACACCATTTTACTAATCTTAACACCAACACCATGGTCCTGACACCATTTTACTAAGCTTAACACCAAAACCATTGGTCCTGACACCATTTTACTAATCTTGACACCAACACCGTGGTCCTGACACCATTTTACTAATCTTAACACCAACACCATGGTCCTGACACCATTTTACTAATCTTGACACCAACACCATGGTCCTGACACCATTTTACTAATCTTGACACCAACACCGTGGACCTGATACCATTTTACTAATCCTGACACCAACACCATGGTCCTGACACCATTTTACTAATCTTGACACCAACACCATGGTCCTGACACCATTTTACTAATCTTGACACCAACACCGTGGTCCTGATACCATTTTACTAATCCTGACACCAACACTGTGGTCCTGACACCATTTTATTAATACTGACACCAATACCGTGGTCCTGCCACCATTTTATCAATACAGACAGCAACACCATTTTCCTGACACTATTTTAGTAATCCTGACACCAACACGTGGTCCTGACACCATCACCGTGGTCCTGACACCATTTTATTAATACTGACACCATCACCGTGGTCCTGACACCATTTTATTAATCCTGACACCATCACCGTGGGCCTGACACCATTTTATTAATCCTGACACCATCACCTTGGTCCTGACACCATTTTATTAATCCTGACACCAACACTGTGGTCCTGACATCATTTAATTAATCCTGACACCATTTTGTTAATCCTGACACCAACATCATGCTCCTGACACTATTTATTAACCCTGACACCATGCTAGTGGTACAACTGCATTTCTAACAAAGGAATATACCCAACCTACACCCATGTAAAGGCCTGACAAATTCACAGTGGTCCTGACACCATTGTCTTGCTCCTGGACCCTATTCATGGTTCCTATACCATCTTAATGTCCTGACACCAACTCTGTGGTCCTAACAACAATTTAATAGTTTAAAATGGCTGTAATACAATTTCTTGAGCCTCAATTTTCTGAAACGCCATTTTTGCAAATTCTACAGCTGAAGGACAGTGCTATGGGGGTCCTCAGATAGCCATTATTATACATGGGCCCAAATGGCCCTTCTGCCACATAAGAAGACACCAGTATTATAAATGTTGCAGACCAGCTACATACAATAATCACACAAATCTAAAAGAAAAAAAATAGTATATATAAATTCTCAAATTGGCATTGTCCATTAAATAGTTAAAACAATGCATTCAACTACTTGGGAGATATACCTGTTTCCGTGACACCCAATATGATTGTCATTACATCAGGGGATACATCCTCTTTCCCAGACTTTTTACGATGATACAGGAGAGGATTATGGATCACTGCTGAATTGGGGAGCTGAGTGATGCCCCCTAAGGAGCAGCTGCACCCATAAACGTTGTCATCCAGCTTTTGTAGATATTATGAAATAACATGTAGAGAAGAGACTGACTCAAGGACTCTTATTAATGAGAACATGCGCTCTAACTTTAACCTCAGCTGACGTCCTATAAAGTGAACTAGTAAATCGGCTTTCGTCCTGATATAGAACAGCACTCAGTTTCATAACACTGAGTTAATGCCTGCTGTACCAGGAGCAATAGTCATTTATTCTAGATATTAGTACATATTACATGTAGTACATGCAGCTTCATTTCCATAGACGTTTCATTTATACGAGGGATCGTCTGTGTAGTTGGTTGGATGGGCAGTGCCCATAGGACCCTCTCTCTGAAGACCTCCTGACAAGTCACCTTTGACTTTCCTCCTCAGTCATGTCTTTGGACACCTGCTCTGTTCCACGTCCACGTCACCCCAGGACCTGAGCCGTTCCCAGTGCTACCTCTGTCGATCCTTACAAAGGATATATTTCCGTTGAGCAGGTTTATCCTAAGTACGTCACTTGTAGTCCAGCAATTACTGGTGTTTTACGGTCCTAAGACTTGACTCTAAGCCTAATAGGAGTACTAAGATGGTAGACTTGGTGATCTTCATTAGGCCCTCAGATGCTATGCTGATCTATAGTCACCACTTGATCGTGTTGCGGTGTGGGGAAATTTGTTGTGGATGACCTCTTGAAACGGCAGCTCTCTCGGAGATGAATATATATACAGTGCAGACCAAAAGTTTGGACACCTTCTCATTCAACGATTTTTCTGTATTTTCATGACTGTGAAAATTGTACATTCACACTGAAGGCATCAAAACTATGAATTAACACATGTGGAATTATACATTACACTTTACAAAAAAGTGTGAAACAACTGAAAATATGTCTTATATTCTAGGTTCTTCAAAGTAGCCACCTTTTGCTTTGATTACTGCTTTGCACGCAGAAAAGGTGAACGGATGGACTCTACATGCCTGGTTCACACCGTGAAGCATGGAGGAGGTGGTGTGATGATGTGGGGGTGCTTTGCTGGTGACACTGTTGGGGATTTATTCAAAATTGAAGGCATAGTGAACCAGCATGGCTACCACAGCAATCTTGCAGTGCATGCTATTCCATCCGGTTTGCGTTTAGTTGGACCATCATTTATTTTTCAACAGGACAATCACCCCAAACACACCTCCAGGCTGTGTAAGGGCTATTTGACCAAGAAGGAGAGTGTTGGGGTGCTACGCCAGAAGACCTGGCCTCCACAGTCACCAGACCTGAACCCAATCGAGATGGTTTGGGGTGAGCTGGACCGCTCACCCCTTCAATTTTAAATAAATCCAACAGTGTACAGAACACCAAGAAAGACCAGAGACAGCAGAGAGAGGACCCCGTGACACCATGTTTTGAAGAACTTTAACTATTGTTTTCACATAGAGTGATGTAACGGTAATCATAGGAGCCTTTAGGTGATCCATTTTATACAAAATGGACGGATGCGTTTCAATTGGCTGTCTTAAAAAAATACACTTTTGCGTTGGACTGTTTTTTTATAAAGATACGTGAAGCACAATGTTTTTTTTGTCGGATCCGTGACCAAAAACTGCTAAGAAACATTAAGGAGAATCCGTTCAAAAAGTCGTGACTAATAAAAAGCATTTATGGGAAAAAAACCATCTGCCAAAAACAACATTGCCGTGATCCAGTTTTTGTTACACATATCACGGATTTGACTGACGTCCAACTGAATGGGTGAGTGAAAGGAGTGTCACTTACAAGAAAAAACATTTTCCCCATAGTAGCATAATTCATAGGTTAATAGAACAGGTCTTCGATTGTTCTTGCAAAAAAGAAGGCTAAGAGGAGACAACAGCTGTCTACAAATATCTGAAGGGCTGTCACAGTGTAGAAGGATCATCATTATTCTCATTTGCACATGGAAACACAAGAAAGAATGGGATGAAACTGAAAGGGAGGAGATACAGATTAGATATTAGGAAAAACTTTTTGACAGTGAGGGTGATCAATGAGTGAACAGGCTGCCAAACGAGAGTGGTGAGTTCTCCTTCAATGGAAGTCTTCAAACCGGCTGGACAGACATCTGTCTGAGATGGTTTAGTGAATCCTGCATTGAGCCGAGTGTTGGACACAACGACCCTGGAGGTCCCTTCCAACTCTAACGTTCTATCATCAAACAAGTGTCGGCTGAGATGGCTTTCAGTTGAACGAGCCTTTTTCAGCCTTTTTAAGTTTCTCCATAGATTACAGATGATTGTAGGAGTCTCTACAGTGGGACACTATGTAAGAGCCTGAAGGCCCAATACACATTTGTTCAGTCAAAAACTATCTCCTCCCACTTCTCCATATACTGGAATGCCCAACCAAGCCTTTGTAGCCGCTGAGAGAGCCACTGCCAGACTCCTCTGCCAGCTGACTTATCTCACTGTGAACACAAGAATCGTCCTTTGGAGATCCAAGTAGTCGGATCCTTCTCTTTCTTGTTGGGGTAATATTGGGAGGCCCCCCCATACACATTAGATCCCACAGATATCAGCAGGTTCTTCCCACTTTTAGTCTAATGTGTATGGTGGCCTTTTAACAAAAATGAATCGCTCCAGGCAAAAATAGAATAAATGCTACCGCAATTATGAAATAGTTTGTGCTTTTCAATAAAAAGCATAAAAAAACTAATTTCTGGACATTACTTTTATAATAGTTAATATAAATCCAATATACAGGGCAATATGAAAAATGAGCGATTGACGTTTGAAGGGGAAAAACTGCAGCGGAGACTATTAGCACATCCCCCAGTGACACTGCTGTAGTGTGACGGCTCAGATCCCACGCGTTGCTATTTGCTGGCTCTAATCCTTTTCTGCCATCAGCTGTATAAGCTCTGTCCCCAGGAATATGACATCTTCTTATTGGTCCTTAATACGTTGTCATCCGTGCTGTGTTTCCATGGAGGGAAAGCGAAAACCTCTGCTGTTAGATCTGGGGTATATATCTTTCATGAAACATTGCTTGACCTATGAATCCATCAAAAGTATCTCCCCTCATCCAGACAACCAGTACCCACCTATGCACTTATGAGGGGCGAGAACCCTGAAACAGGGGTTTGTGAATCTTGGCTTTTTTTTTTTAGAAAAATATGTTTTGGCTAAATATCCTTAAGGGGTTGTCTGGGACTTTAATTGATGGCTTATCCTTGTCTGATCGGTGGGGATGCGACACCCGGCCGCTCCGCAGATCAGCTGTTCCCTATGTAGGCAGGGTCAGGTTAGTTGCATGGGTCAGATTAAGGTAAAAGCAATCCCGGATGTTTGCTTTCCTGCATTTTCTGAACATTTCACCTCATAAATTTGTGCAAAGTTGTCCAGTTAATGACATTCATACATACTAGCCGATGTGCCGCTTTTTTGTTGGCCGTAAATCATTGTTTGTTGCTGTAAATCATAAATGTGGAAACAAATCTACATAAGATCCTGGGTGTTGGCCATGACTCAGAAAAAATTATGAAGAGCTTGATTAAGTTGGTGGCGGTCTTTCTGTATGCACTGTGCATAGGCAGAAAGCTGCCAATCAGTGGTGGGGGCAGGGTTGGACTATCATGCAGCAGGTTTACTAGTCCTTCTGATAGACAGTGATTTTATAAAAATTACACAAAGCAGCCCAGTAAGTGATACATCCCTGGAATCAGGGTCTCTGCCCCTACATCATGCTTCTCTCAAATTAGGTAGCAAAAACCTGGTGACAGATTCCCTTCAAATAAAATCTGTTGTGACCCCTGTGACTCCTAACACTATGTCTCTGTTTCTGGGCAAGGCACGTGCCAAAATGACACTCCAAAGCGTAAATGATCTCCCATAGATTTGCCATACAAGGCTATGTCCACATATTGCATTTTAGCAGTATTTTTTTTCAGTAGCCAAAACCAGTAAAGAAAAAAAACAAGCGTGTGCATGATATTTCTGAAATCTAATAGTTTTTGCTTCTACTGTAAAAAGCAACTTTTAATTTGGTTACAAACCCTGTGAAAAAAAAGCAGCAAAAAAGCAACGTGTGAACATAGCCTTTCTAGGCAGTTTTTCCATTCAAAAACCTAATCCTGGAGAAGCTGACAACAATACTTGTGGGATCTAAAATGGGAATTAAATTGGTATCGCTCGGCTTTCCCAGAGACGGTTACAACTAGTAAAAGACTGATGGATATAGCAACTAGTTGTGGTTTCTAAAGAGAAAAAAAGTCCTTCTGAGCAATAGATTTTCCACTAAGCAGGTCTTCAGGCCACACTTTATCAGTTATTACTCTACTGTCTGTCATTACTGGATCGGGTTTTGTATGGAGCTCCTTGAATTACCACCATTGTTTATTCATTGTCATTGGCTGCAGGGTATGACATTACACTTGACCTTGTCACATTTTCAGTTTTATATAGATTTGTCACACGGTCACATTTACTTTTATGAGAAAGATAATAAGAATCTGCACTTCTATAAGCCTATGTATTTATATACAGCCGCTCGCTCCACTCCCGAGTGCCGGCGCCAGAGCTGGGATTTCACATGGGAGCATCGGACGATTTCCTCGCATGTGTGATCCCGGCCTTAAAGGGATTGTCCTTTTTTTTTCTTTATTTTAGTAAATTTGTTGGGGACTCATTTTCTGGTATTTGCTAGCAGGGTGGATTCACATTTTTAACAACAGGTTTTCCCCTGTTTACATACACCCATTTTTCAAACCACATCCCTTTCTGCAAACCACACCCAGTTACACACTCTCCTTCATCCATAAAATAAAATTAAAGGCACATTTTCCTGCAGGTAATGCAGTAGATGTTTCATGCAGTCCTATGCAACACCACAGATACACAGTTTTGCCTTTTTTGAGTATCTATAATGTAGAAGTTATGCAAGTATTTCACAGGTATACAGAACCTACACAGATTACACAGCACATCAAGGTAGGACTCTCATTTTTTCATTCTCCCCCACACCAAATAAAAAAGTTAAATGCACCTAACATTAGTATAGATGTGGTAATAGTTACAGTCAGAGTACACCACTTTATTAACAGAGCAACATAGTGTGTAGCCCTGGTATGTAAGGCACACAATACCAGGAGGATGAGTGGAGAGGTAACGGTTAAGGCTCGACATGACTCATACACATTTCGGACACACCCAGCAGGGGTGTATAGGGGAGTGTCCTGTAGCACAGTAGAGTCTGAAAGTTTCTCCTGAGTGTGGAGGGAGTCAGGACTGGTGCCTGTTGGAGAGCCGAGATTCCTGTCAATACAGAGAGACGGTACAAAAGTGGAGGCTAGTACGGATAACCGAATATTATCCTAGTCTAGTCAGTGCTGATATTAAGAGTGCGAGCAGGGCGAAAGGCGCAGTGGAAAAGAATTCTAGAAGTGCCTTAAGGATTGAACTATCCTGCATTGATCACCGGTCACTGGGGACCGAAGTGTCGCTACAGCTTCAGGCGTAGTGATAAGAAAAACCAGAGGTTCGCTGGACTTCAGGTCACAGGAACAAGCCTATTGTCGGTACGTAACTGGAGTCTGGGAGAGTGGGAACCTTGAGTCGATGCAGGACAACAGTAGGAACTCAGCTCTCTCACATTATATGGAAGGCTCCGACCACTATGCTAACCGGGCAGTACAGCTACAGGATTAGCTGGAGTTTTGAGTGAACTTAGCTTTATGCAGGTTGGACTCGTTACATGGAAAGTTAAGGAGGCCTCTAACCTGCTCAGCCGTTACCTCGAAACGCATCCTCCATCCACCCCAACAGCTTCCCGGGACCTGCCTAAACAGCTTGAAAGTAAAAGGTATGGAAAGACGCTGGATGGTGTGAGACTGATTCATTTATTTGCACCCTACATCATTAATACCATAGACTTTGAGGGACCAGTCCCACCTGTGGGGGACTCGTCATCTAGCTGCCACAACATCCCCTCAGAGATCTACTGCAGCGCTGGTCTTAGTGATCAGACAACCACAGGTGGCGTCGCGAACTGTTATCTACCAAATCCCCTGTAAATAAATCCCCTTTAACGCCTGACCGCCAGGGACACGGACCGAGCCACGCTACCAGTGACATCCCCTATAGAAATCTTCAGGCTCGGCTCCGAGTACCCCATATCCCTGGAAACCCACAATTGTGGTGCGTGGTCGAGACAATAGCACTTCATATGACAAGTTGTAGATTTCTATATCTGTACATAATCAGGAACATTAACAATGCATAAATCCAGCACCAGAACCACCATAAGTACATAAATACAGCACCAGAACCATCACCAGCACATGCATACAACACAGTAGTCATCATCAGTACAGGAATACAGCACCAAAACAACCATCAGTTCATGAATGCAGCACTAAAACTACCCTTCGATACATAACTACATAACCAGAACCATCATCTGTACCTGACTACATCACAGAACCATAATCAGTACATTAATACAGCACTAGAACCATTAACAGTATATGAATACTGCCCCAGAACAACAATAGCAAACATTAGTATTGCCCTTTTCTCACAATGGACTCAAAGAGCATCCCATACCCACCAACTATACAAGAATACAGTACAAGTGTGTAGCCCAGCTGCGCTAGGTGCCACATGTTCCCTGGAGAATGCACAGAAAGGTAATCACAAATATCTGATAAGCACACAACACTTGACATTTTTTCCTGGTTCCACCAGAGGGAGCCCTTGAGACAGCAGTGAGATAAAGACAATCTAGCTGAAAGTTGGTAGTCGTTGGTGTTACCTCAGGGAGAGCAGACACGACATCTTGGAGCACGGAGTTACTTCAGGGGAAGCTGATGTCTACTGCTGCCTGTGCTCATATTAAGGTGTGTGTAGGACGACAGGCGAGTGGACAAAGGGAAAGAGTGACCGAGGTGATATAGCAACCATAGCTGCCTCCACTCTATACAACCGGACACCGGGTCCGAAGCTTGCTAGAACCTTCAAGGCTAGTGGGAGAAAACCGGAATCCCTGCTGGACTTCAGGTCGCAGAGGGGCCCTTCAGTGCTGATACGTAACCGGGGTTAGGAAGACGGGAGTCTGGCAGGTACCGCCATAGAGACACTGTTCTGTCCACAAAAAGACCTCATCACAAGATCAGCTGGGCATAGAAAGGAGAAGGAGTTAAACTTAGCTTCATGCAGGTTGGAAACTCACACATTAAGCAGTAAGGAGGCCTTAAACCTACACAGTGATTACCTGGATGTGCATCCTTCACCCTGAGCAGCTTCCCGGGACACACCTGCAAAATACCACCAGTAAAGGTATGGAAAGAGACTGACTTGTGTGTGTCTGACTTATTGCCTGCACCCTGCACCGCCATTTACTTAGAGGGACTAGTCTTACCTGTGGAAGACTTAACATCTTGCTGCCCAGTAACAACCCCTCTGAGGATTTACCCTGCAGCGCTGGTCATCCTGATCAGAAACCACAGGTGGCGTCACGAACTATTACTACAATCCCCTGTTAATATCCCCCTTTGAATGAGCGCCCAGGGCAACGGACCGAGCTGTGCTACTTGTGACATTCCCCATAGACTTCAACGGGCTCGGTGCCGAGTACCCCATAACCCTGGTGTTGTGCGACTCATCTTTGGCGTCACGAACAGGATAAGAAGCTTACTAATGTGAGTCCTGTGTGCCTAAAGTGGACTGTTTTGTGCAAAAAAGACTGTTGCTGTTTTGTGATTTTTGGCGCCAATTGTCCGCCATTGCCCGCCAAAGTACAGCGCTACAGCGCAAAGAGAAGGGGCGTATCTGCAGAAAGCGCGCGGAGTCCCGGACACGCCCCCAACACTGACGCGGCGGTGTGTAGCCCAGCTACGCAGGCACACATAAAAGTCCAGGAGAGTGCACTAGAAGGTAACAGCAACGCTTGATATGCATTCACTGTCACTCACACTTTCAGACACGCCTATCTGAGATATAAGGGGGAGTGACACGTGGCAGGAGTGATTAGTCTGGAGGGAGAGTGAGAGAGAGGAGTTAGTTCAGTCAGTTAGCTCCGGGAGGCTCAGGAGTGAGTCATCCCTTGGATAGTTATCTGTCTGAGATAAGATCAGTCTGAGTGGAGCTTAAGGGTATGCCACACTAAACAATATCGCTAACGGGATCGCTAAAAAACGTCACTATTTAGCGATCCCGTTAGCGATATTGTTCAGTGCGGCAGCTTCCAGCGACGAGCTTCCTGCTGTGATCTCGCTCGTCGCTGGAATCGCTCCGGACCCTATTTCATCGCTGGCGCTCCCGCTGGGTAAGTATCTTATCGCTGTGTGGCACCTTTTCTTAGCGATTTAGCGGTACTTTTGTACCGCTAAAGTCGTAGTTAAGATAGATCGCTAACGTGCGATATAGAAACAATCCCGCTAGCGATCTCATTAGTATGCAACGCTAACGAGATCGCTAGCGGGATTGTTTAGTGTGGCAGTACCATTAGTGTTCAGTGGAGTTCAGCCTGTTAGCTTCTGTCTCAAGGACAGAGCAGCCATTCAGTCTCGGTCCTGTGTGGACTTTGGAGGAAACTGAGAGCTGTGCAGCGAGCTCTGGATGAAGCTGACATTATTCCACAACTGCCACAAGTGCTTATGTTAAAAGCGGGAAGCAGGGCGAAGGGCACAGTGGAGAAGATAGAGAAGTGCTACAGGTATTGGATTGCCTGCACTAAATTGCCGGACACCGGGGTCCGAAGCGTTGCTACTGTTTCAAGCATAGTAACAAGAAAACCGGAGGCATCTGGACTACAGGTCGCAGAGAGCAGCCCTAAGTGTCAATACGTAACCGGAGACAGGGATAACGGGTCTAGCCTGATCAGCAATATAGACTTAGTTTTCACCACTTAGAAGTCTCCACCACAATGTTGGCCGGGCAGGACAGCTACTGAGAAGCTGGAGATTCAGAGTTAACTTCGCTTCAGGCAAGTTGGACTCACCTACACATTGGAAGTTAAGGAGGCCTCTAACCTGCTCAGCTGTTACTGGAAAGTGCACTCTCCACCCCGACCAGCTCCCCGGGATCTGCTTGAACCATCTACCAGTAAAAGGTATGAAAAGGAACTACCTTGTGTGTGACTGAATTCTTACTATACCCTGCATCTTCACCACCATAGACTTCCAGGGACATGTCTCACCTGTGGGAGACTTACTACCAAGCTGCCCCATAACATCCCTGTGAAGACCCTTACAGCAGCGCTGGTACAAATTACCAGAAACCACAGGTGGCGTCACAAACTATCCTAATAATCCCCTGTAAATATTCCCCCATTGCACGACCGCCAGGGCCACGGACCGAGCCACCGCTACCAGTGACAACTCCCATAGATGCCCATGGGCTCGGCTCCGAGTACCCCATAGCCATGGTATCCACAATTGTGGTGCGTGGTCGCAACAGCGGCAGGTCCTGTGGAGAGCTTCAGAGTGCTGGCGATGCAGGTCCTTCCCCACCGCTGTGCCTGGCAGAGCTGCAGCCTTCAGGAGAAGGTAGGCCACACTTAACTAGGGGGACAGACATGTCGCAGCCACAAGCTGACAGCGCAGCCCAGGGCGACCGCTCCAATGACTTACCCGCCGGCGCTGCAGCGCAGGATGGAATCGCTGGCCCCTCACCAGGTCCGGTGGCCCCGATAGTACCGCTGACGCTCCCATACCTGCCTGGAGCAAAGTGGCTCCCTCAGTATAGCGGTAAGCCGGATACCCTGTCAGGGTTCAAGCGCAAAATATGCAGCATAATGGACATGTACCCTATGACAGAGAAGCAAAGAGCTGCAGTAGTATTAGGACAATTGACTGGGGCTGCAGAAAGGGAAGTAGAGACTTGGATCGCTGCAGACCAGGAATCAGTGCTTTCAATTTTCTTAAAGCTACAGACTATTTTTGAGGACCGCACTGAAACAGATCTCCGGATGACGTTTTACCAATGCTCCCAGAGACCAGATGACAGCATTAGGGACTACGCCTGCCGACTACAGGGGGCCCTGCGAGCTCTCAAACAGGTTAACCCTATAAGTGCCATTAATGAAAGCAAAATGTTGAAGGAACAATTTGTACGGGGACTGAGGTCCCAAGCTGAAAGCAGGACTGTGCACTGGTGGTCCTTGGATCATCCTGACGCTACCTTTGATGCTCTAAAAGATATGGCTATAAAAGGACTGCGACCCCTGGAGAAGCCCGAGGTGGCAACCCAGTATCACCAGGGTGAAGCCATTCTAAAGCCGGCAGCATCCACCTTTTCCCCGCTGGTGGCGGAAACCAAAACGCAGGTGGCGCCCCCTACTGAGTTGGATTGTCTGCGCTCAGAAGTGCGCCAGCTGACTAAAAACCTGGCCGCTGTAATGAGTGCCCTGCAACTGTGGAAGGAAGAAGGAGGAGAGATCCTGCTAGCCGACTGCCCAGAGGATGTCCCTTGGATGAACCGGAGGAAAAGGAGGACGTCGCCCCACCGGAGGAGGACAACGCCACCCCCAGGAGTGACCCCTGATCAGCACCATCCTTGCCGAGAGATCATCTGCTACCATTGCAACGGAAAAGGACATATAGCCCAACAGTGTCCTTTAAACGAGCAGATCCTGGGTCCGAGGGCCAACATCCAGGAATAGACTCTTCAGGCCCCTCAGACTGGAACCGCAGGTTTGTGGGAGGAAGACCCTACCTGTCCATCATCCTGGACGGGATCGCAATCCCTGCCCTGCTGGACACTGGATCTCAGGTGACCATCATACCTGATGTCCTTTATAATAAGTTTTGGTCCATGGACAGTCTCCAGCCCCCGAGCCCTGACTTTGCTGTGTATGCCTCTAATGGTCTCCCTGTTGATATACTAGGAGCCAAAAACGTGGACGTAAAGGTGGGCAGAGTGGAGCTGAAGGACCAGGGACTCTTAGTAGTAAAGACTGTAAATGAGGAAAATGGCTTAAATGTGGTTTTAGGTACAAATATTATTAGTAACTGTCTGGGAGAAGTTGTGTTTTTGCTCCAACAGCTCGCTGAAGTTGCCAAGCCAAAGCAAAAGGGAGTGATCCAGAGGGAGATCCGGGCCCTGATGTGCCAGCAGCAAGCGAAGCTGACAGATGGTGAAATTGGTAATGTACGGGTGACAGACCCGAACCCCATTGTGATACCCCCAATGAGTGAAATGCTTATATGGTGTAGAGCAGCAATAGGTCTGAGAGGACAGAACTACCAAGCAGTAGTAGAGCCCCATTGTTCAGAGCACAGACCTACACTCTTGACTGCTAGAGGGGTAGTAGAAGTACGAAATGGGAGAGTACCAGTACGTCTTCTCAACTGGGGAGAAGATGAAGTAAATTTACCACGCTATGCCACAGTTGCTAAATTACATACTGTAGATAACAACTCCATTCTCACGACCGAGTCCTTAGCCTCCCGCCAACCAGCGGAGGATAATGACCCAGCAACCCAGGTGGAGGATTGGTGTCAGCAGCTCCATGTCGGGACAGACACCACTCCCGCCCACCAGAAACAGGGAGTACTAGGGGTGGTACAGGAGTACACACAGGTATTTAGCAAACACCCACTTGACTTTGGGACCATTAAGGGAGTACAACATCATATCCCTACAGGCAGCCATCCTCCCATCAAAGAGCGGTACAGGCCTATACCTCCAGCACACTACCAGAAAGCTAAGGAAATGTTGCGTGACATGAAGGAAGCAGGGGTGATAAGGGATAGTTGTAGTCCCTGGGCAGCACCTCTAGTCCTAGTTAAGAAAAAGGATCGAAGCATGAGAATGTGTGTAGATTACAGACAAGTAAATCGCATAACAATAAAGATGCATACCCTTTACCACGCATTGAGGAATCCTCAGCTGCCTTAAAAACTGCTAACTACTTTTCCACCCTCGACCTCACTAGTGGGTACTGGCAAGTAGCTGTGGCTGATGAGGATCGGGAGAAGACGGCTTTCACCACCGCGATGGGACTCTGTGAGTTTGACAGAATGCCGTTTGGACTCAGCAGTGCCCCGGGAACGTTCCAGAGAGTGATGGAGAGCTGCCTGGGACATCTCAACTTTGAAACCGTGTTACTGTACCTGGACGACGTAATTGTGTACTCCAAGACGTATGAGGATCATCTGAAGCACCTGGCAGAGGTATTCGAGTCACTGTCCAAATACAGGATGAAACTGAAGCCTTCAAAGTGCCATCTGCTCAAACAAAAGGTACAGTACTTGGGACATATTGTCAGCTCAGAAGGAGACCCCGAGAAGGTAACTGCCATCCAGAAATGGCCGGAGCCGAAGAATCTCAAGGAGGTGCGCCAGTTCCTGGGACTGACAGGTTACTACCGGAGGTTTGTAAAAGACTACACCAAGAAAGCAGCGCCTCTGCAGGACCTCCTGGTAGGACAACCCCTCAAGAGCAGAAATCCTCCATTTCACTGGGGAAAAGAACAAGCTGAGGCGTTCAAAGAGATGAAGGAGATCCTGACAGGCGATGAGATCTTAGCCTGTCCTGACTACAGCCAACCGTTCCTGCTGTACACTGATGCCAGCAATGAAGGATTGGGAGCTGTCCTCAGTCAGAAGCAAAATGGCCAAGAAAAAGTCATCGCATATGCAAGCAGGAAGCTCCGGCCGACCGAGAGAAACCCAGAGAACTATAGCAGCTTCAAGTTGGAGTTCCTGGCGCTGGTCTGGGCCATTACAGAAAGATTCAAGCATTACCTAGCCTCCAGCAAGTTCACTGTGTACACAGACAATAACCCCTTGATACATCGGGAAACAGCCAAGCTGGGAGCCATGGAGCAACGTTGGATGGCTCGGCTGTCGAACTATCAATTTACCATCAAGTACAGGCGGGCCGTAAGAATGCCAACGCTGATGCCTTGTCCAGAATGCCGCATGAGTCCGACACGGAAGAGGAATCAGATGACCTAGAAGAAATTGAGCTACCTGCATTCCACAGAAATGGGATGATCCACGAACAACGAGCCTACAGGAGGCAGTGTGGTAAGACGTTAAACCCTTTACCTCACCACAGCTGGAAGGAGACCCAGAACAGTGACCCGGTTGTCAGCCACATCAAGGAACTGATAACTCAGGAAGGTTCCTCCTTGGAGAAGGATGTGTCTCAACAAACAAAGCAGCTGTGGAACGAGAGAAGCCGGCTGTTCATCTACCGAGAGAAGCTGTGCCAAAGGTACGTCAACCCCAGAACCCATGAGATGGTATGGCAGATAGTAGTGCCAAGAACAGACATCCAGATGGTGTTGGAAGCCTACCACGATCGAGCGGGGCACTTTGGCTGGAAGAAGCTGGAAACCCTGCTGAAGTGTCGTTTCTACTGGGTGGGAATGCGTAGTTCCATCGAGAAATGGTGCAAAAACTGTGCGTCCTGTAGCCTCCGAAGAAAAGACTACAGTAGCCAGAAAGCACCCCTGCAGCCCATCAAGACGACTCGTCCCTTGGAGATCGTGGCCTTGGACCATGTCAAGTTGTCACCCAGCAGGTCAGGATACTCATATGCCCTGACAATGGTGGATCACTACTCCAGGTTCCTGGTGGTCACCCCTGTCAAAGATCTGACAGCTGAAACAGCCGCAAAGACGTTTCAGGCGAATTTCTGCAGACCCCATGGATATCCAGAGCAAGTGTTAACTGATCAAGGTCCTGCATTTGAAGCCGAACTGTTTAAAGAATTCTGTTACTTGTACGGGTGTAAGAAGATAAGAACCACACCGTACCACCCCCAAACCAATGGTCTCTGTGAGAAGATGAATCACATAGTCATTGATCTGCTGAAGACGGTACCACTTGAGGAGAGGAATCGGTGGCCAGACCTACTACCTGACCTGGTAGATCTGTACAATCACATACCGGTGAGTTCCACCAACTGCACTCCAGCCTACCTTATTCGAGCAAGACCAGGAAAGCTGCCCATGGATTTGGAACTTGGTGTTGTAGAACCAGAAGCTGATGTTACTACTGAAGATTGGGACACAAACAGACAGGAACAGTACAGGAGAGTACAAGCCTGCGTGGAAGATAGTCTCAATAAAGTAAGGGAAAAGCAAGAGGAGAACTACAACAAAAGTGCACCAGCTAAGCCTTTTATGCCTGGAGAAATTGTGCTAAAAAGAAAAAGAAGAATGCACAAATTGGATGATCAGTGGGAACAAGAGCCATATGTCGTGCAAAATTCCAAATTTGACAACAGGAAAACCTGTACCATTAGTAAAGATGGAGGAAAAACGACCACCACGGTATCCAGAGATCACCTAAAACTGTGTCCAGACATGTTAAAACTTCCTGAGGAAGAACTTGTTATGGAAAAAGAGGAATCAGGTGAAGTCATACACACGGACCTAGGAGATTTTCCTGCAGATTGGCCTTGTATCGGGGATGCTGTGATTATTCCAGTACTTCAATTTTACCAACCACAAGAAGCGCTTCAACGTCCAGTTGAGCCAGTTGCCGCAGCAGAAGAAATAGTTCAAGAAGAACCTGCTCCTGTAGCACCTCCAGAAGTAGAGTCTCAAGAAATGGAACCTCAAGACGTGGAACTACCAGAAGAATCCCCTGGCGAAACAGAACCGCATCGCCCAGCCACAAGTATGCTTGCCAGATCCCTAGAGAGGTTAAGGCAGTATTACAGTTTGCCAGCACGCAGGACAGATAGGCCAGAGGCTACTATACCTGAAGCAACACCATTTAGGTCAGTACGTACAACAAAAGGCAGGTTACCTTTTAGGTACCAAGAGTAGTCCTAGCAAATTAATCTAGTATGACCCAGACAGGGTTTACTTAATTGTAAAAAGTTAAGGAGAATTACACTTTATTGAGAATGTTATATGTGAAATGCTGTTTTGAAGGACTGCGTGCTGAGGACTCTTGCAGCACAGAACTTTAGTTGTAAATAGTTGGCACTTTTGTGCCCCAACTTGGCTTTACATAAAGCCATACTACCTCAGAAGAAAAACCCGTATGGTGTGGCCTTGAGTGAGGTCTGCAGCAACGAAGTCCTGCAGCCCACCCAGTACCCACGTGGGAGGTTTTTGGTGCGGGTCCTCCACAAGAATATTGTATTTATTTGCGCTGTGAAAATATTTTGATATTTTTGTATTACAATTTGTACACAATGTAACGTTAAAGTGTCCTTACCTCCCGCAAGGGATGAGTTATGTTGTTAATGTTATTATAAAAATTGTTTTTTTTCCTTTTTTCAGCCCGGGAGTGCTGAATATAACTAGGGGGGGATGTGTAGCCCAGCTGCGCTAGGTGCCACATGTTCCCTGGAGAATGCACAGAAAGGTAAACACAAATATCTGATAAACACACAACACTTGACATTTTTTCCTGGTTCCACCAGAGGGAGCCCTTGAGACAGCAGTGAGATAAAGACAATCTATCTGAAAGTTGGTAGTCGTTGGTGTTACCTCAGGGAGAGCAGACACGACATCTTGGAGCACGGAGTTACTTCAGGGGAAGCTGACGTCTACTGCTGCCTGTGCTCATATTAAGGTGTGTGTAGGATGACAGGCGAGTGGACAAAGGGAAAGAGTGACCGAGGTGATATAGCAACCATAGCTGCCTCCACTCTATACAACCGGACACCGGGTCCGAAGCTTGCTAGAACCTTCAAGGCTAGTGGGAGAAAACCGGAATCCCTGCTGGACTTCAGGTCGCAGAGGGGCCCTTCAGTGCTGATACGTAACCGGGGTTAGGAAGACGGGAGTCTGGCAGGTACCGCCATAGAGACACTGTTCTGTCCACAAAAAGACCTCATCACAAGATCAGCTGGGCATAGAAAGGAGAAGGAGTTAAACTTAGCTTCATGCAGGTTGGAAACTCACACATTAAGCAGCAAGGAGGCCTTAAACCTACACAGTGATTACCTGGATGTGCATCCTCCACCCTGAGCAGCTTCCCGGGACACACCTGCAAAATACCACCAGTAAAGGTATGGAAAGAGACTGACTTGTGTGTGTCTGACTTATTGCCTGCACCCTGCACCGCCATTTACTTAGAGGGACTAGTCTTACCTGTGGAAGACTTAACATCTTGCTGCCCAGTAACAACCCCTCTGAGGATTTACCCTGCAGCGCTGGTCATCCTGATCAGAAACCACAGGTGGCGTCACGAACTATTACTACAATCCCCTGTAAATATCCCCCTTTGAATGAGCGCCCAGGGCAACGGACCGAGCTGTGCTACTTGTGACATTCCCCATAGACTTCAATGGGCTCGGTGCCAAGTACCCCATAACCCTGGTGTTGTGCGACTCACAAGAACCATTAATAATACATAATATAGTGTCAGAACCACCATTATATGAACACAACACCATATCCATCATCAGTACATGAATACAGCACCAGAACTACCGTAATACAAGAATACAGTACACAAACCATTGTCAGTACACAAATATAGCATCAGAACCATCATCAGCACATGAATTCATCTCCAGGAGCACCATGAGTACTTGAGTAGAGCACCCAAACCATTATCAATTCATGACTAAAGCATCAAACTTGGTAGAGAGATTATTTGTAGTGTCAGGTCAGCTCCCACTATGTACATTTGTATTTTATGGACCTACAATTTATTGTAAACCTTAACAATGGTAAGATGTTGCAGGGAGTTTGATGATGTTATCATCCAACATGAACCTGCAGACCATACAGGAGCAACAGAACTGATTAGCCATAGTCAGTGTCACAAATAAACATTTACATCCAGATAACTTACAGGTGACGTCTCTGATAGGATTCATTCTAAGCTCTTTCTCCTCCATCCGGTCCAGATGCTATGGTAACTTTTCACATCCTTAACTTTTGTCTGCAGACTTCCCTCTTCTGCAGCATACTCCTGACACTGTGCCATTAAATTAAAAGTATTATGATGCCGCATTAATAAAAATATCCACCCATCTTGTTTCCCTGAAAAAATTATTGCCACTCACTGTGTCTCATGTGCAAAATATACAGTTATCTCCGCACTGTCCCTCTTATAATACATGGCTTCTACACTGTCCTCATTTATAAAATAATGTCTCTACATTGCCCTCCCTTATGAACTATGACTGCCACAATATCCTCATTTATGAACTATGACCTCAACACCATCCTATCTTATAAATGATGACTGCCTCTGTCACAGTGTTAAACAAAAGTGGACAACCCCTTGCAACTTAATTAGACATTAGGCACATGTCAGTTAAGTGCACACAGCATACATGGCGGTACACAGAGTCTCTGTACTACAGTGCCATAGACACTCTGTGTGCCACCACATGGCATGTTATATAGATACCAGCAGAATGATATATGCATAGTAGGGCTCCATAGATTTTTTGGGGTGCCATATTGCAGGAGTCTAAATTCATGTGAATGAGACCTTTTTAGTGACACTCCACTACAACCAGACCACGTGACATATGCAGTGTGACTACTGCTTACAGTTGGTTTTGGGAAACTGATAAAAGCCATGGCGCAGCCAGTTTGATCCCAAAAAATTTTGTCAGACCATTGAGAAGGTTGAATAATCTTCAGTTCTGGTTAGTTGGAAAAAAAGGTGCAATAACATCCTATTACAGCTATTTATTTTTGCACCAAAATTACTGCCACTCTTATCCATGGCTGGTCATGGTACTGCAACTCAGCCCTATCCACAGAGCTACAATACAAGACATAGCTCTCTGCCTAGAGTTGTAGAATTTGTGGTACACAAGTTGTTACAAAATATATTAAGATACACATTTACAAAAACATGAAGAATCCTTTAAAAAAATTAGCAAATTAATATCCAGTAATGCTGGCAAATTGAGGCGAGACTGTGACTATTCCCAAGAGATAAGCATGCCCTATCATGGGAAAATAGGGGGTTTCAGAACTATTTAAATCTAAAACTGATTGAGCGATAATAATAATGCTTCCAGTTATGATTCGGCTACCTTCCAGATCTTTTTCCTCCTTTGTTGGAGATTCCACGTAAAATGACGCAAATTTTCAATTATGAGATCATCTGTTACAGTTTTATACCTCTTAATAAGATTTAGATTTCATTGTACAGGTTTGTTAATTGCCCGGTGTCAAACTCCAATATAATTTACTATTGTAGAGTGTTATTACGCCAGTTTGCTCTGATTGGTGTTCCATCCCATTACAAGACCTGCTAATTTCTAGAAATTGGTTTCCTCTGCAGTTGACTGAGTGACATGTTCAGGAGACTAATATGAAGTCATCCTGGATGCAATTAAGTTAATTATCTCTTTAGATACCAGAACTAAATAGTTTTCTTGGCAGCTGGAACCTTGCTGGAAGTGATTTAGAGGAACTTGCACTATAATTAGGGATGAGCGAGTGCTGAAACATTTGGACTCGCTATACTCGTAACGAGTAGGTCTTAATACTCGGGTATTCGTAACGAGTAGCGAGTCCAATGCAAGTCAATTGGAAATGTGAGTAATTTTATGCTGGACCCTACAAAGCGGTCTGGGGGCCTGAGGAAAAGGCTGAAATGGGTGCATGATTGTTTAAAAGCAGGCGATAAAAAGCTGTGTGTTGGTTAACGCAGGAAGAAGCCACCCATCATCATCACAAGGGGTTCACAATTCTAAAGATTGGACTACTGTCCTTGTTGTTCCACTGCCACTGCACAATGTGCAGGCATAGTGTCTTCAAAACATTAGCCCTAGGGGCTGTATCATGGTTGATGCAGGAAGGAGGCCTCAAGTGCCAGACAATTATGAAACTAGACTACTAGCATGGTAGTTCCAGTGCCCAATGTGCAGGCGTAGACATAGTGTTTCCAAAATTAGCCCAAGGGGCATGATACCATGGTTGATGCAGGAAGGAGGTCTCATCACAATTGCCTCCGATGGTAAATATTAATGAATGGAACATTGTTTCTAGCTTGTTGACCATGAGGTACATGTGGCAGAAGCAGAAGTAGGATACACATGTGAGAAGGAGGAAAGGGGTTTGTATGGGAAGGGATGGACGTGATCACCAGTAGCATAAAAGAACGTTTTGGGTGACTTTAAGTTGGGATGATGTCATCTGGAGGGCTTAAAAACTATGTCGAAATCCAGTCCTTGTTAAATTTTATCAGAGTCAGCCTGTCTGCATTCTCTGTAGTCAGCCATGTGCGTGTATCTGTGATGATCGCCCCAGCGGCACTGAAAACACGCTCTGACACCACACTAGTAGCAGGGCAGGCCAGCACCTCCAAGGCATATAAGGAGAGGTCTGGCCAACGGTGCAGCTTGGATACCCAGTAATTAAATGGAACCGAAGCGTCAGGTAGGACGCAGGTATGGTCACTTAGATACTCGTTGATCATGTTGTTCAACTTCTGCCTCCTTGACATTGTTACCGGTCGAGATAGCCCTTGCTGATAAGCCCGTTTATTGAAGATGGCCCAGTTTGTGGACATTTTCCCCCCACCTCTTTTGGACCTGCTGGGCGTGTCTCTCCCCATTAATGCATGCTGTTGCAAGGAGCCGTTACCTCTGCTACCAGCGGTGTTTGAGTCTGATGTTGTCATCAAATGATCGACAACGGCCCTCTTCATGGATTCAATTGTGAAACCCCTTGGTGACTGCAACAGTAGTGAAGGAAATTTGTCCTTGTACTGTGGGTTGAGAAAGGTGGCCAACCAGTATAGGTTGCTGTTGAAA
The DNA here is from genome assembly GCA_033576555.1 of Oophaga sylvatica. NCBI lineage: Eukaryota > Metazoa > Chordata > Amphibia > Anura > Dendrobatidae > Oophaga > Oophaga sylvatica. Next base: position 399,420,044 of record JARQOD010000006.1, on the reverse strand, counting down.
ATGTGGATCACTCGAGGGTCTTGGGACAGACAATTAGACATGAACTGTGCCTTGTGTGCCAAGCTGCAATGAGGCAAATGTTCTGTGGCCCCAGAAGGAGGAACAATACCCACCCTCTCCTCACACTGACTCTCCTCCTCCTCCACCTCCTCCTCTCCAGCCCACCCATGCTGGACAGACCTGAAGCTGGGGTTGGGAGCCCCCTTTGTAGCATCATAGGTCCCGTCGGTACCACAAAAAAATAAGTCCTCTCCCTCCTCATCTTCATCATCCAATCTTGCCTCATCATGATATTGGCTGGGCTGGGTAGGATAACCCAGTGTGAAATCTTGGTCCATACCCTGCTGATGAGCACTCAAAGATTCATGTATAGATTATGCAGTGATCCTTTCAACGTACATAGCATCGGGATGATAACGCTGATAATAGCCTGATCACCGCTCACGAGGTTGGTGCAGTACTCAACGTTATGAAGTACCTCACAAATGTCAGCGATCCACACCCACTCGACAGTTGTTATGTGTTTTGGCTGAGTCGCAGTCTGACGGGCATGTTTAATCTGGTATTCAGAAACTGCCCTCTGCTGCTCACTAATCCTTGCCAACATATGATATGTTGAGTTCCACCATGTCGGCAGGTCGCAAATGAGTCGGTGATTTGGCAAATTAAATTGCTTTTGAAGCGCTGCAAGATCGGCAACAGCAGTAGAGGAATGGCGGAAATGGGCACAAATACGGCGCACCTTCTCAAGTAGGTATGGCAAGTCAGGGTATGTTTTGATATATTTCTGAACCACTAAGTTCAGCATGTGAGCCATGCATGGCACGTTTACCAGCTTCCTGAGCTTTAATGCCTCCACCAGGTTACGCCCATTATCGCAGACAACCAGACCAGGTTCGAGTTGCAGTGGGGAGACCCACTGATTGGTCTATTTTATTCCTTGCCACAGCTGCAGTGTGTGGTGTTTGACCTAAACAGATCAGCTTCAGCAGAGCGTGTTGCCACTTTGCCGATGCGCTGCTGCACAGCTCCCAACTTGGGAGTGATGTGGACGGTAATTCAGCATAGAAGGCAGAGGAGGAGGAGGAGGAAGAGGAAAAGGGGAGACTTGACGTATATAATGAGGCAGAAACCATGACTGAGGTTGGGCCCGCTATGCGTGGTGTGGGTAGGATATGAGATGTTCCAGTTTGTGACTTTGTACCACCCTCTACCAGGTTCAGCCAGTGTGCCATGACAGAAATATATCATCCCTGTCCACAACTACTTGTCCACGTGTCTGTTGTTAGGTGGACCTTCCCTGTTATGGCGTTGGTGAGAGCACGCTTTAGATTGTTTAACACGTGCTGGTGTAACGCAGGGACGGCACACCGGGAAAAATAGTGCCGGCTGGGAACAGAGTATCGTGGGCACAGCCACAGCCAAGAGTTCACGGAAAGACTGTTTCCCCACAAGCATAAACGGCAACATCTCCACGTCTAGCAACGTGGCAATGTGTGCGTTTAGTATTTGTGCTTATGGGTGCGTAGGTTGGTATTTACACTTCCTTTCATAGATCTGGGGTACGGACAACTGGACGCTTGGCTGGGACAAACAAGTGGATGGGATTTTTGCGTCCTGTGTCTCTGCAACCGCAGCTTGTGAGCAGGAGGTATGAACATCTGCTTCCTGGCCAGCAGATTGGGAAGGACGGATCACAGGAGACATGGCAGTGGTTTGACCCGCAGACACTGATTTGGTACCCTGTTGTTCCGCCCACGGACCAGGGTGCTTGGCTGCCATGTGTTTACGCATACTGGTGGTGCTCTGGTTGCCTTTGCCCTGGCCTCTGCTCAGCTTTGTATGGCAGATGCTACAGATGACAGTGTTTGGTTCAGAAGGACTATCTGAAAAAAATTCCAGACAGAGGATGAACGCCCCTTTGCCTTGACTTGGGGCACAGAGGGATTGCTCTTGGCACCGTTGACACACTTCGCACTCTGCTCAAACCAGTAGCCCTTGGTGCCTTTGTTGGTGCTACCTATCCACCTTCTTCCTCTGTGCGGCTGTGTTGGCTATGCGTACCAACGGTCCAGGCCGGATCAGTGGACTGATCATCGACCACCTCGTCATCCAAGTCATCCTTCTTCCGTGTTGATATTGTCGGCTGGCCAGATGGAAACTGTGTCATCATCATCAGCCTCCACCTCTTGAGCCGGTATATCACGTGGCTGAAAGTGGCTTTCTTCTGTCCGTGGGTTTTCAAATATTTGGCCATGAACAGACGATACCTCCTCACGTTCCTCTTCAATGTTGCGCATTGAAAGGCCAGAGGCAACCAAAGGATCATATGTACCAAACAGATAATCGGATAGATAGATCTACAGATAGCTAGATCTATAGAAAGATAGATAGATCTATAGAAAGATAGATAGATCTATAGAAAGATCTATAGATAGATAGATAGATAGATAGATAGATAGATAGATAGATAATAGATAGATAGATAGATAGATAGATAGATCGATACATAAATGGAAAAAAATCAGGCAGCACTCCAGTTCAAGGAAAAATTGTGGGCTTTAATCTAGCATCAAGTGGTCTATTATTAGATGTGCCTTTTCTGGGGTGGCTGAGGGCCGATGTTAGTAGCCAGGGTGGGCCCAAAAACAATGGTCCCTCTCAAGGCTATTAATATCTGTCCTCAGTCACTGGCTTTCCCTGTCTGGCGGAGAAAGTACCGCGGGAGCCCACACATTTTTTTACAACGAATTTACCCATTAAATTAACACCTACATGGTCCAAATTTTGCACACTTACACTGATCTAATTATTAGTCTAAAACATATATAAAACTAAATGAAATGAAATGGTTTACTGTATGTAAACCGTGTGTCATTTCATGTCGGATTCTGTAATTGATTTAGCGGCTATTATGCTATGTAGCACTGTATAAACTATAAATATATATATATATATGTGTCTCAATGACATGTATATATACTGTGTATATATATGTATTCTATGTGTATATATCTATTCTTTTTTTTTTAACCTGTCAGGAGCATGCTCTGTTAAAAAAAACGGATCCGTCATTTGACGGATGATTATGGATCCGGCGCCCATAGGCTTCCATGATAAAAAACTACGGACAGCGATGGATCCGTCGCTGTCCGACTTCCCGACGGAGACATAAAACTTTGCTTTGTGCGTCGTCTCCGGCCGCCGGACACAAAATTTCCGACGGATCCGTCAAGCGCAATCCGTCACTAATACAAGTCTATGAGAAAAAAACGGATCCTGCAGCATCTATCGCTGGATCCATTTTTTTCACAAAACGACGGATTGTGACTGATGGCAAAAAACTGATGTGTGAAAGAGGCCTAAGGTGTCAGTGTCTACACAAACCATCTGAAGACTTTTACACGTTATTGGGCTACGTATGACACTTTAAGCTACAGGTGTTCCATCGACATCACGTCTCAGCTCTCAAAGGCTATCATGGTGCAGAGCGAGATAGAAATGGAGGCTGGATGGAGGTCTAGCCTCTTCAGCGATGACTCCCACTTTTGCCTAATGGTAGCCGGATAATGATCTGGAGACCATGTGGACAACACCATGAGAGGCCTTCAAGAGGGAATGTCACATCGATTCTACTCCTGAGATTATGATGTACTGTAGCCAGACCCCTCTTGTCTTCATTCCAGGTACACTAATAGCTAAGCGTTACATTGATTTGGTCGTGAAACCAGTGGTGCGCCCATTTCTCTGAAGTGTCCCAAGAACCATTTTTCAACACAACAATGTCAGGTCGCAAGTTGCTCATGCCGTTATGAACAGCCTGCAGGGCCTACACATGCTACCATGGCCTGCAGTGTCTCTGGACTTGTTTCTTATTAAGCACATTTCGAACGTCATTGATCGGCAACTACAAAGGAGCTGCCAGCAAAGGATTTTGATGATACCGTACATTCAGCATGGCAGAACATTTCTTAAACAGCCAGTTTTAACCATATTGATAGCAGACAAGTTTCGTATGTGTGAGATTTCTGCTTGTGTAGCTAATACCCGATACTGAATAAATCATATTTTGAAAATCATGTCCACTTTTTCATCATTTGCATCAATTTTACACTATATTTATAGTGTATACTTGGTCATTCTGAAAACGCATAAAATGTGTTCACAATGTCTCACTTTTCTTCATCTTTATCCTACCGCTTACTGTGTACCATTTTTTAGTACCTACCTTTTGGTGCAGTAGGCACATATTAATGCCTGAATGAGCCATCATTTCTTTCTTTCTAAACCGCATGCCTCTTTTCTCCCGAGATCTAGAGGATTGGGCATGTTGAATTCCAACCACCTGGTCTTTCTGTTCTCCGGCAGAAGAGTCAGCATGTGTCTATGCAAGAGATGGTTGGTAGATCTCGCCAAAATCATTGGGTTTGACTGACATTAGTATAATTGGTATGGCAGGCCAGCTTAAAAGGGATGGTTTTCTACGATATATTAAAATGGTCTGCTCTATTCATAATTTGTGTTTTCTGTTTCTAAAACTGAAAATTCCAGAATGCCTCATTTTCTCTAGGACAAATCTGCTGTGAATATGTCCAAGGGGATCTTGGACATGCGCCGTACAAAATGAAATGGAATGGATTATGGCAGTGTCTATCGCGCATGTGCCTGACGGTGGATGTAGGGCATGCTCCCCAGAAACAAAGAGTGAAGCCCGTAAAGAGCCTTGGAGGGGTGGGTCGGTCAGATGATGTGATATTTGACCCACTTGTCCTGTTAGGGCATGAAGTGAAGTGACCTGTGTCCAGAAAAAGGAGGACTGTTTATGGCCGTTACAACACAAAAGGGGGCAGAAATCATAAGGAAAGTACATTAGTACCGTATATACTCGTGTATAAGCCGAGATTTTCAGCACCTTTTTTCGTGCTGAAAATGCCCCCTCGGCTTATACACGAGTCATAGGGCAGAAACCAGCGGGGGAGGGGATGCCGCGGCAGGAGCCGGTGGCTGGGATCATACTCACCCCTCCCCATGCCATCGCTGAGGGTCCCTGCAATCCTGCGTTCTCCCCGGCTTCCTGCAGCTCTTCAGCACTGAGCGGTGACATAATACCCGCTCATTAAGGTCATGTAATATGGACGCGACGCCACTCCCATGGGCATGGCCTCCATATTCATGGCCTTAATGAGCGGTATTACATCACCGCTCAGCGATGGAGAGCTGCAGGAAGCCGGGGAGAACGCAGGATTGCAGGGACGCTCAGCGATGGCATGGGGAGGGTGAGTATGATGGAGGAGAGGACAAGGAGCACTGAACAGGACGGGGGGGGAGAACGGTGGACGGGGGAAGCATAGAGGAGGACGGGGGAAGCTGGAGCAGGACGGGGGAGAACGGAGGACAGGGGAAGCATGGAGCAGGACAGGGGGGGGAACGGTGGACGGGGGAAGCATAGAGGAGGACGGGGAAGCATGGAGGAGGACAGGGGGAGAACGGAGGACGGGGAAGCATGGAACAGGACTGGGGGGGGAGATCGGTGGACAGGGGAAGCATAGAGGAGGACGGAGGATGGGGGAAGCATGGAGCAGGACAGGGGGGGGGGATCGGTGGACGGGGGAAGCGTGGAGGAGGACGGGGGAAGCATGGAGCAGGACAGGGAGGATGGAGCAGGAGGGGGGGAGTACAGAGGAGAATGGGGGAGCACAGAGCTGGATGGGGGAGCAAGGAGCAGGACGGGGGCAGCACAGAGCAGGAGGGCAGTTTATAACACCCGGCTTATACATGAGTCAATAATTTTTCCCAGTTTTTTGTGGCAAAATTAGGGGGGTCGGCTTATACACGGGTCGGCTTATACACGAGTATATAAGGTAATCTTATATTTCATTAAATTTATTTGTAGGCAAGCAACAAACCCGTATAAGTCTCACCAAGAAGGAGTGTAGCTATGAGGGTGTAGAGGTAGCAGTCACACCCAGATCATGGTGTCCTTGGTGGCCAAGAGGGTCCACACCAGTATTATAAATGACACACAATAGGTCCGGTTACAAATTTTGCTTTGGGGCCAATTCCACCTTTAGAACAAAGAGGAACACCCCTGTTACCTAAAAAATGAAGGTAATATACTTTAAAACAAATTAAAAAGATCTGAGAAAGACACTGAAAATGATATTGTAACACGCAGTTATCAATTTATTCTTACATTTCCATGAGAAATAACAGAGGGACAGCACAAGGTAGAGTTCCCACAATTGATATTTTATTAGGAATGCAAGAAAGCAAATAGCTAAAGCTACCTATAACTATAAACCTACAAAAAAATAATAAAGAAATGTACAAAAAAAAATCATACGGTAATTACTATTGCAAATGTTAATAATGCATTATTTGTATTATTGTGGAATGGACGTGAACTAGAAATAACTGTGAATAAATGATAAATTATTTGATTTCTTGTTTATCAGAACAATTACGGTGTTTTTGAGGGAAATTAATCACCAGCATAAAGAATAAGCCTATTATTTTTGCAGCGTGCTAAGCACAATATTCGATGTAATATTCCCCTGAACTCCATGAAGTGACCTTTTGACTTGTTTGTGTAAGACTGAGGTGATAAACCCTTAAGGAGATTACTGTGCTAACTGTGGAGGTCTGTGTGTATTAGGCCATCAGTCGTTGGCAACGTGATGGAAAGGAACGTAACATTAGACACCATGGAAATCTAAGGACATATTCAGGTGCTTCTCAAAAAATTAGAATATCATCAAAAAGTTAATTTATTTCAGTTCTTCAATACAAAAAGTTAAGCTCATATATTATATAGAGTCATTACACACAGAGTGATTTATTTCACGTGTTTATTTCTGTTAATGTTGATGATTATGGCTTACAGCCAATGAAAACCCAAAGGTCATTATCTCAGTAAATTAGAATACTTTATAACACCAGCTTGAAAAATGATTTTAAAATCAGAAATGTTGGCCTACTGAAATGTATGTTCAGTAAATGCACTCAATACTTGGTCGGGGCTCTTTTTGCATCAATTACTGCATCAATGCGGCGTGTCATGGAGGCGATCAGCCTGTGGCACTGCTGAGGGGTTATGGAAGCCCAGGTCACTCTGATAGCAGCCTTCAGCTCATCTGCATTGTTGGGTCTGGTGTCTCTCCTCTTCCTCTTGACAATAGCCCATAGATTCTCTATGGGGTTAAGGTCAGGCGAGTTTGCTGGTCAATCAAGCACAGTGATACTGTTGTGTGTAAACCAGGTATTGGTACTTTTGGCAGTGTGGACAGGTGCCAAGTCCTGCTGGAGAATTAAATTTCCAGCTCCAAAAAGCTTGTCGGCAGAGGGAAGCATGAAGTGCTGTAAAATTTCCTGGTAGACGGCTGCGCTGAATTTGGTCTTGATAAAACACAGTGGACCTACACAAGCAGATGACATGGCTCCCCAAACCATCACTGATTGTGGAAACTTCACACTAGACCTCCAGCAGCTTGGATTGTGGCCTCTCCACTCTCCCTCCAGACTCTGGAACCTTGATTTCCTCATGAAATACAAAATTTACTTTCATCTGAAAACAACACCTTGGACCACTGAGCAACAGTCCAGTTCTTTTTCTCCTTGGCCCAGGTAAGACGCTTCTGGCGTTGTCTATTGGTCATGAGTGGCTTGACACAAGGAATGCGACACTTGTAGCCCATGTCCTGGATACGTCTGTGTGTGGTGGTTCCTGAAGCAATGATTCCAGCAGCAGTCCACTCATTGTGAAATCGCCCCTAAATTTTTGAATGGCCTTTCTTTAACAATCCTTTCAAGGCTGCAGTTATCCCGATTGCTTGTGCACCTTTTTCTTCCACACTTTTTCCTTCTACTCAACTCTCCATTAATATGCTTGGATACAGCACTCTGTGAACAGCCAGCTTCTTTAGCAATGACCTTTTGTGGCTTACTTTCCTTGTGGAGTGTGTCAATAACTGCTTTCTGGACATCTATCAAGTCAGCAGTCTTCCCCATGATTGTGGAGCCTACTGAAACAGACTAAGGGACCTTTTTAAACTCTTAGGAAGCCTTTGCAGGCAAGTGTTTTTTTGTTAATTATTCTAATTTACTGAGATAATGGCTTTTGGGTTTTCATTGGCTGTAAGCCATAATCATCAACATTAACAGAAATAAACACGTGAAATAGATCACTCTGTGTGTAATGACTCTATATAGTATATGAGCTTAACTTTTTGTATTGAAGAACTGAAATAAATTAACATTTTGATGATATTCTAATTTAGTGAGAAGCACTTGTAGAAGGTGGAAAAACATTTTTTTTCCTCTCCACGCATAAGAAAACTGATGACACTCAGGTCACACTCTGATCAAAATAATCAGTCCATTTTTCACATACGTGAGAAAAACTTACTTCTGCCTGAGGCCTATCATCACTTGGAGTGCTGACCAATGCCTATGTTTTGTGAAAAATATATTCTATAAAATAGTCGTTTTTGGGCTACAACTATTGGGTTTCACCCACTGCTACATTGGACTTGTGCAGCAATTTCTTATTCTTTCATATATGTATATACAGTACTGTGCAAAAGTTTTAGGCAGGTGTGGGAAAAAAGCTGTAAAGTAAGAAAGCTTTCAACAATAGATGTGTTAATGGTTTATTTTTATCAATTAACAAAAGTCAAGGTGATTGAACAAAACAGAAATCTAATTAAATCAATGTTTTGTGTGAACACCCTTTCTCTTTAAGGCCGGTTTCACACGTCCGTGTCTCCAGTACGTGTGGTGACAGTTTTCACATGTACTGGAGACATGTACAGACATAGACACATTATAATCTATGTGTCTATGCACATGTGCGTGTTTTCACTCGGACAGTCTGTCCGTGTGCCAAACACGTAGACATGTCCATTTTGACACGAACCGTAAAACGTTCCGCACACGTGCACACGGAGAACTGTTCACGCAGTCCTCCGTGTGCGTGGACGGCCGCTGGGGAACTCGAGGCTACTGTAAGCCACTGTCCCCCGCAGCTGGTGCTGAAGCCGGCTGTAATCCCCCCTGCTCTGCCTGCGAGCAGAGGAGAACGAAGAGCGGTGTATTAATATATCGCTCATCGTTCTCCTCTGCTCGCAGGCAGAGCAGGGGGAATTACAGCTGGCTTCAGCACCAGCTGCAGGGGTACAGCAGCTTACTGTAGCCGCTACTTCCCCGGCGGCCGTCCGTGTGTCCATGTGGTACTGATGCGGCACACGGGTGGCACACGGTTGCCACACGTGTGCCGCACATAGTACACACACGGACTCACGGACACACGGACACTGATATCTCCGGTACCGGTTTTTCCGGTACTGGAAATATCAGGACGTGTGAAACCGGCCTAAAACAGCATCAAATCAATTATTCTAGGTACTTACACACAATTTTTTAAGGAACTGTCAGAGGAAGTTTTTCAAAACATCTTGGAGAACTGACCACATATCTTCTATGGATGTCGCTTGTGCATATTCTTCTGTCACTTCATGTAATCCCAACCAGACTGGATGATGTTGAGATCAGGGCTCTTTTGGAACCATATCATCACTGCTAGGGCTCCTTGTTCTCCTTTACACTCAAGATAGTTCTTAATAATATTGGCTGGATATTTGGGGTCAATTATCCTGCTGCAGAATAGGTTTCCAGCCAGTTGGACACCTCCGTGATGGTATTGCATGATGGATAAGTATCTGACTGCATTTTTCAGCATTGAGGACACCATTAATCCTGACCACCATTTACTGAATTGTATCCTCAAATACGTAAGGAATCTCCATCATATTTCAGTGTTGCCTGCAGACACTCATTATTGCACCGCTCGCGAGTCCTTCGGCAAACAAGCCACCTTCTGTTCCAATATTTCACATTTTGATGCATCGGCTGCCATTTTACTGCATCCCAGTTCTTCATGCATAGAGTCAAATGACCTCGTTTCCATGTCAAAGTTATGGGTTTTTCACCATAAATCTTCCATGAAGACCAATTCTAGCCAAACAGTAGATGAGAGTAGCTGGGTCCCACTGGTTTCTTCCAGTTCTGAGATTATAGCATTGCTGGATCTTCTGATATGAAAAAAAAATGAAAAAATGAAAAAAGCATATACAAAATGGGAGGAATAGGGCTAAGTAACAGCACATGTGAAAAAGACTTGGGTATACTAATTGATCACAGACTGAACATGAGTCAACAGTGTGATGCAGCAGCAAAAAAGGCAAATGCAATTCTAGGATGTATCAACAGAAGCATACAGTCTAGATCACGTGAGGTCATTATTGCCCTCTACTCCTCTTTGGTCAGACCTCATCTGGAATACTGTGTCCAGTTTTGGGCACCACATTTTAAAAAAGACATCAACAAACTGGAGCAAGTTCAGAGAAGAGCCACCAGAATGGTGACCGGTCTGCAAACCATGTCCTATGAGGAACGGTTGCAGGATTTGGGAATGTTTAGCTTGCAAAAAAGAAGACTGAGAGGAGACTTAATAGCTGTCTACAAATATCTCAAGGGCTGTCACATTGTAGAAGGATCATCTTTATTCTCATTTGCACAAGGAAAGACTAGAAGCAATGGGATGAAACTGAATGGGAGGAGACACAGATTAGATATTAGAAAAAACTTTTTGACAGTTAGGGTGATCAATGAGTGGAACAGGCTGCCACGAGAGGTGGTGAGTTCTCCTTCAATGGAAGTCTTCAAACAGAGGCTGGACAGACATCTGTCTGGGATGATTTAGAGAATCCTGCTTTGAGCAGGGGGTTGGACCAGATGGCCCAGGAGGTCCCTTCCATCTCTACCATTCTATGATTCTATGATATCAAGCATGATATGGCCTCTAATCTGCTGCACTATGTTTCGATGGCCGACTACTGCATCTACAGTCCCCAACATTACTTATTTCTTGGTTCTTTTTCAGAAGAGCTTGAACAGCACATCCCGAAACCCCAGTCTGCTTTTAAATATTTACCTGGGAGAGACCTTGGTGATGCAGTATAACTACCTTGTGTCTTATTGCTGTGCTCAGTCTTGCCATAGTGTATGACCTCTGACATGAAACTGTGTACCACAACCTCACCATGGTAGCAGAGTCTTCACCCAGTTTTAAGATGATGAAGACAACCCATTTAATGTCCTACCTCCCCTGGCAGATGAAAGCCATGACGAATGTACTAAAGAGTATCACAAAATAAACATCTGGGTAATCTGTAAAGAAACAGAATTATTCAAACCTATGCATTTTTAAAGGGTACATCCACAGTGTATGTGCCATGATAAGAGGGCACTTCCCTTACACTAATATTAGATCACATATGTCAAACTCTGGTCCACGGGCCAAATCTAGCCCACAGGGTGAGTATATTTGGGACACGACATCGGGCGAGTCCCTTGAGTATATTTGGCTCATGACACACGTCAGGTCTTCCGCTCTGCATTGCACTTTCAACTATATCGGCATCGTAGACACCAATAAAGTTGAAAACATAATGGAGGAGGGAGTGTCAGCTCCCACCATTCCCCTTCTGCATCTGACGTCTCAGCGCAGCGGGCACTGTGACATCATTACAACGCACCCACGATACTGAGATATGCAGATGATCTGAAGACACCAGAGTAGCGGGGAACGGGCAGAGGTGACTATTTATTTTTTATGTGGGGCCTATTATACTGTATGGAGTACTATTTGGGGCACATTATTCTCTATGGAGGACTATGTGGGGAGCATTATTCTGCACGGAGGACTATGTTGGCCTATTATACTGCATGGAGCACTATGTGGGCTCATTATACTGTATGGAGCACTATGTGGGCCATTATATAGTGTGGAGTACTATGTGGGACACATTATACTGTATGGAATACTATGTGGAGCCATTATACTGTATGGAGCACTATGTGGTGCCCTTTATACTGTATGGTGCACTACGTGAGGCCATTATATTGTATGGAGCACTATGTGAGGACATTATACTGTATAGAGCACTATATGGGGCCCATTACACTGTATGTAGCACTATGTGGAGCCATTAAACTGTATGCAGCACTTTGTGGGGCCATTTTACTGTATGGAGCACTATGTGGTGCTATTATGCTGTATGGAGCCTTATATGGTGCCCATTGCACTGTATGTAGCACTATGTGATGTCCAATATTCTGTATGGAGCACTATGTGGGGCCATTATGCTTTATGGAGCACTATGTGGGGCCATTATACTGTATGGAACACTATTTGAGGCTATTACACTGTATAGAGTACAACTTGGGGTCACTATACTGTATGGTGCACTTTTTATGGCCATTACACTGTATGGATCACTATGTGGGGCCATTATACTGTATGGAGAACTTTTTGTGGCTATTATACTGTATGAATAGCTGTGTGGGGATTACAGTTGGAGAATCACACTGTGATGGGGTCACTATTCTTTGTCTTGTGGACTGAGGTAGGGGCTACAGTAGAGCCATCATACTGTGCGTGTGGAGGGTACTGTGGAGAAATTCACTGTGGGGGTACCTTACTGTGTTTGGGGCACCTTTGTTGGCATCATACTTTATTAAATGTATTATTCAAGGTTTTTTATCATTTGTTATTGCATATTTAAATTAGGGCATTGGGCCATATGCTTTTTACTACAATTACAGTGGGTTCGGAAGGTATTCAGACCCCTTTAAAGTGTTCACTCTTTGTTTCATTGCAGCCATTTGGTAAATGCAAAAAAGTTCATTTTTTTCTCAGTAATGTACACTCTGCACCCCATCTTGACTGAAAAAACAGAAATGTAGAAATTTTTGCAAATTTATTAAAAAGGAAAAACTGAAATATCACATGGTCATAAGTATTCAGACCCTTTGCTCAGTATTGAGTAGAAGCACCTTTTGAGCTAGTACAGTCATGGCCAAAAGTTTTGAGAATGACACAAATATTAATTTTTACAAAGTCTACTGCTTCACATTTTCTAATGGCAATTTGCATATACTCCAGAATGTTATAAAGAGTGATCAGCTTAACAGCAATTACTTGCAAAGTCAATATTTGGCTAGAAAATGAACTTTATCCCCCAAAACACATTTCAACATCATTGCAGCCCTGCCTTAAAAGGACCAGCTAACCTCTTTTCAGTGATTGCTCCATTAACACAGGTGTGGGTGTTGATGAGGACATGGCTGGAGATCAATCTGTCATGATTAAGTAAGAATGACACCACTGGACACTTTAAAAGGAGGCTGGTGCTTGGCATCATTGTTTCTCTTCTGTTAACCATGATTATATCTAAAGAAACACGTGCAGTCATCATTGCAATGCACAAAAATGGCCTAACAGGGAAGAGTATCGCAGCTAGAAAGATTGCACCTCAGTCAACAATCTATCGCATCATCAAGAACTTCAAGGAGAGAGGTTCCATTGTTGCCAAAAAGGCTCCAGGGCGCCCAAGAAAGACCAGCAAGCGCCAGGACCGTCTCTTAAAAGTGTTTCAGCTGTGGGATCGGGCTACCAGCAGTGCAGAGCTTGCTCAGGAATGGCAGCAGGCAGGTGTGAGTGCATCTTCACGCATTGTGAGGCGAAGACTCTTGGAGCAAGTCCTGGTCTCAAGGAGGGCAGCAAAGAAGCCACTTCTCTCCAGAAAAAACATCATGGACAGACTGATATTCTGCAAAAGGTACAGGCAGTGGACTGCTGAGGTCTGGGGTAAAGTTATTTTCTCTGATGAATCCCCTTTTCGATTGTTTGGGACATCAGGAAAACGCCTCATTCCGAGAAGACAAGGTGAGCGCTACCACCAGTCTTGTCTCATGCCAACTGTTAAGCATCCTGAAACCATTCATGTGTGGGGTTGCTTCTCAGTCAAGGGAATCGGCTCTCTCACAGTCTTGCCTAAAAACACAGCCATGAATAAAGAATGGTACCAGAATGTCCTCCAAGAGCAACTTCTCCCAACCCTCCAAGAGCAGTTTGGTGATCAACAATGCCTTTTCCAGCATGATGGAGCACCTTGCCATAAAGCAAAGGTGATAACTAAATGGCTCAGGGAACAAAACATAGATATTTTGGGTCCATGGCCTGGAAACTCCACAGATCTTAATCCCATTGAGAACTTGTGGTCGATCATCAAGAGACGGGTGGACAAACAAAAACCTAAAAATTCAGACAAAATAAAAGCATTGATTGTGCAAGAATGGACTGCTATCAGTCAGGATTTGGTCCAGAAGTTGATTGAGAGCATGCCAGGGAGAATTGCAGAGGTCCTGAAGAAAAAGGGTCAACACTGCAAATATTGACTTGCTGCATTAACTCATTCTAACTGTCAATATAAGCTTTTGTTACTCATATGTTTGCAATTATATTTCTGTCTGTGATAAAAACATCTGTCAAACACACATAAAAACCAGAGGGCAGCAGATCATGTGAAAATATAATATTTGTGTCATTCTCAAAACTTTTGGCCATGACTGTACAGCCATGAGTCATCTTGGAAATGATGCAACAAGTTTTTAACACCTGGATTTGGGGATCCTCTGCCATTCTTCCTTGCAGATCCCCTCCAGTTCCATCAGGTTGGATGGTGAACATTGGTGGACAGCCATTTTCAGGTCTCTCCAGAGATTCTGAATTGGGTTTAGGTCAGGGCTCTGGCTGGGCCAGTCAAGAATGGTCACAGAGTTATTCTGAAACCACTCCTTTGTTATTTTAGCTGTGTGCTTGGGGTCATTGTCTTGTTGGAAGGTGAACTTTTGGCCAAGTCTGAGGTCCAGAGCACTCTAGAAGAGGTTTTCATCCAAGATATCTCTGCACTTGGCTGCATTCATGTTTCCTTCAATTGCAACCAGTCGTCCTGTCCCTGCAGCTGAAAAACACCCCCATAGCATGATGTTGCCACCACCATGTTTCACTGTTGGGTTTGTATTGGGCAGGTGATGAGCAGTGCCTGGTTTTCTCCACACATACCGATTAGAATTATCATCAAAAAGTTCTATCTTCTTCTCATCAGACCAGAGAACCTTATTTCTCATAGTCTGGGAGTCCTTCATGTGTTTTTTGCAAACTCTATGTGGGCTTTCATATGTCTTGCACTGAGGAGAGGCTTCTGTCAGGCCACTTTGCCATAAAGGCTAGACTGGTGGAAGGCTGCAGTGATAGTTGACTTTGTGGAACTTTCTCCCATCTTCCTACTGCATCTATGGAGCTCAGCCACAGTGATCTTGCTGTTCTTCTTTACCTCTCTCACCAAGGCTCTTCTCCCACGATTGCTCAGATTGGCTGGACGGCCATGTCTAGGAAGACTTCTGGTGGACCCAAACTTCTTTCATTTAAGGATTATGGAGACCACTGTGCTCTTAGAAACCTTGAGTACTGCAGAAATTCTTTTGTAACCTTGGCCAGATGTGTGCCTTGCCACAATTCTGTCTCTGAGCTCCTTGGCCAGTTCCTTTGACCTCATGATTCTCATTTGGTCTGACATGCACTGTGAGCTGTGAGGTCTTACATAGACAGGTGTGTGCCTTTACAAATCAAGTTCTATCAGTTTAATTAAACACAGCTGGACGCCAATGAAGGAGTAGAACCATCTCAAGGAGGATCACAAGGAAATGGACAGCATGTGACATAAATATGAGTGTCTGAGCAAAGGGTCTGAATACTTATGACCATGTGATATTTCAGTTTTTCTTTTTTAATAAATTTGCAAAAATTTCTACATTTCTGGTTTTTATCAGTCAAGATGGGGTGCAGAGTGTACATTAATGAGAAAAAAAAGGAACTTTTTTGCATTTACCAAATGGCTGCAATGAAACAAACAGTGAAAAATTTAAAGGGGTCTGAATATTTTCTGAACCCACTGTTCATAATATATTATATTATTCCAATAATTTATTCTAAAATCTACTTTGTTCATGGAACAACTCCTTTAAGCTTGTTTCTTATGAAAAACTTCATCATTATATTTGATGATAAGGAAAAACGTCCTGAATTGTAGACATTTCTTTTAATAAATATCTAGGTCGTCCAGCGACTTTGTCCAAGCTTTTACTCTGGGCCCTCTGTGTATTTGAGTTTGACATCCCTGTATTAGATAATATATTACATCATATATTGAGCTGATATTTGATCACAGGATGTTGATATTATTTAAGAACTGTATGGGAACATTTATTTGTAGGCATTATGTGGCAGTATATAATACATTATTGTTTATTATGTGGTAGTTGTTATAATTTCGGCAACTACAAGAAAGCATTGTTTGGCCAATGCATTGCACTGTTATCTGGCGACAATAGTAAAAAACACTTATTAGACACTCTAGGACAGTGTTTCCCAAACTCCAGTCCTCACGGCCCCCACAGGTCATGTTTTCAGGATTTCCTTTGTATTGCGCAGATGGTGGAAGTATCATCAAGGCATCAGGAATTCTCTCACCTGTGCAACACTATGGAAATCCTGAAAACATGACCCGTGGGGACCGTGAGGACTGGAGTTTGGGAAACACTGCTCTAGTATATACAGGTCCTTCTCAAAAAATTAGCATATAGTGCTAAATTTCATTATTTTCCATAATGTAATGATTAAAATTAAACTTTCATATATTTTAGATTCATTACACACCAACTGAAATTTTCAGGTCTTTTATTGTTTTAATACTGATGATTTGGCATACAGCTCATGAAAACTCAAAAATCCTGTCTCAAAAAATTAGCATATCAAGAAAAGGTTCTCTAAACGAGCTATTACCCTAATCTTCTGAATCAACTAATTAACTCTAAACACATGCAAAAGATTCCTGAGGCTTTTAAAAACTCCCTGCCTGGTTCATTACTCAAAACCGCCATCATGGTAAGACTGCCGACCTGACTGATGTCCAGAAGGCCATCATTAACACCCTCAAGCAAGAGGGTAAGACCCAGAAAGAAATTTCTGAACAATTAGGCTGTTCCCAGAGTGCTGTATCAAGGCACCTCAATGGGAAGTCTGTTGGAAGGAAACAATGTGGCAGAAAACGCTGTACAACGAGAAAAGGTGACCGGACCCTGAGGAAGATTGTGGAGAAGGACCGATTCCAGACCTTGGGGGACCTGCGGAAGCAGTGGACTGAGTCTGGAGTAAAACATCCAGAGCCACCGTGCACAGGTGTGTGCAGGAAATGGGCTACAGGTGCCGCATTCCCAGGTAAAGCCACTTTTGAACCAGAAACAGAGAAGCAGCACTGGGCTACAGAGAAGCAGCACTGGACTGTTGCTAAGTGGTCCCAAGTACTTTTTTCTGATGAAAGCAAATTGTGCATGTCATTCGGAAATCAAGGTGCCAGAGTCTGGAGGAAGACTGGGAGAGAAGGAATGCCAAAATGCCTGAAATCCAGTGTCAAGTACCCACAGTCAGTGATGGTGTGGGGTGCCATGTCAGCTGCTGGTGTTGGTCCACTGTGTTTCATCAAGGGCAGGGTCAATGCAGCTAGCTATCAGGAGATTTTGGAGCACTTCATGCTTCCATCGGCTGAAATGCTTATGGAGATGAAGATTTCATTTTTCAGCACGACCTGGCACCTGCTCACAGTGCCAAAACCACTGGTAAATGGTTTACTGACCATGGTATTACTGTGCTCAATTGGCCTGCCAACTCTCCTGACCTGAACCCCATAGAGAATCTGTGGGATATTGTGAAGAGAAAGTTGAGAGACGCAAGACCCAACACTCTGGATGAGCTTAAGGCCGCTATCGAAGCATCCTGGGACTCCATAACACCTCAGCAGTGTCACAGGCTGATTGCCTCCATGCCACGCCGCATTGAAGCAGTCATTTCTGCAAAAGGATTCCCGACCAAGTATTGAGTGCATAACTGAACTTTATTATTTGATGGTTTTTTTTTTATTTTGTTTTAAACACTTTTATTTTATTGGACGGATGAAATATGCTAATTTTTTGAGACAGGATTTTTGGGTTTTCATGAGCTGTATGCCAAAATCATCAGTATTAAAACAATAAAAGACCTGAAAAATTTCAGTTGGTGTGTAATGAATCTAAAATATATGAAAGTTTAGTTTTAATCATTACATTATGGAAAATAATGAAATTTAGCACTATATGCTAATTTTTTGAGAAGGACCTGTACACTGCGAGCAGAATTATTAGGCAACTCAGTTCTTTGACCACATCATGATTTTTATGCAGATTTTCCAACTCCACGCTGTATAAACTTGAATTTGTGTTAAATTAAGCAGATCAGGTGATGTGTATTTGTGTAATGAGGACGGTGCGGCCTAAGGATACAAGGCCATTTATCAAGGTGTGCAGAATTATTAGGCAGCTTGTTTTCCTCAGGAAAAATGGGCCAAAAAAAGAGATTAAACTGACTATGAAAAATTAAAAATTGTTAGACGTCTTGCAGAGGTATCCAGCACTCTTGAAATTGTTAAGATATTGGGGCGTGATCACAGAACCAGCAAAAGTTTTGTTGCAAATGGTCAACAGGGTCACAAAAAATGTGTTGAGATAAAAAGACGCAGTAGTGTAGAATTAAATGTGAAGCGACAAGGAAGCCATTATCCTCCATGCTGTCTTATTCCAGAATTGCAACCTCCCTGGAGGCCCAGAAATACAAGGTGTTCAGAGATATGGCCAAGGTAAGGAGGTTGACACCCAACCACCACTGGGCAAGACACAGAAGTACAAGGTGTTCAGTGCTCAGGGACATGGCCGAGGTAAGGAAGGCTGAAACTGACCACCATTTGGCAAGACACAGAAGTACAAGGTGTTCATTGCTCAGGACATGGCTGAGGTAAGGAAGGCTGAAACTGACCACCATTTGGCAAGACACAGAAGTACAAGGTGTTCACTGTTCAAAGACACGGCCGAGGTGAGGGAGACTGAAACCGACTACCACTGAACAAGACACAGAAGTATAAGGTGTTCATTGCTCAGAGACATGGACGACGTAAGGTAGGCTGAAGCCCAACCAACCACTGAACAAGACTCGGAAGTGCAAGGTGTTCAGAGGATGCGTGAGGCATTGCGGAAGCTATACAACATCCCGGAGTGCAGGCCGCGGTCACAGTGTGTGGCCCAGCTGCGCTTGGTACACATGTTTCCTGGAGAATGCACAGAAAGGTAATTACAAAAACCTGATATTCATTCACACCCACACTTCCCAGTATTGCCACCAGAGGGAACCTTAGACTATTTAAGGGTGTGGGAGACGTAGCAGTGAGGTCATTCCAGACTGGAGTTCAGTCTAGTCAGAGCTCAGTCTGAGCTAGTTATTCCAGCATTCAAGTCTTGGGTGATTCAGGAGTGAGTCATTCTAGCCAGAGAGACAGAGATTTCCTGTCAGATGAGACAGAGGAGGAAAGATTGAAAGCTGTTACCTCAGAACAGACGGACTGTTAGTTCCCAAAGAACGTGGAAAGTGACTCTCGGAGCGGGCTTGTAATCAGTCTGATGGAAGGTCCTGAAAGCTGCTCTGGACAGAGTCTATGAAGGAAAAGAAGGAAGGGGACTACAGTTATCAGAACATCGAGTTAAGTGAGAAACGGTCAGTGAGCTGTGGAAGGAAGGAAGCTGACGACTACACCTACTGCTACCCGTGTGAGTCGCACACTTAGTACCAGGGCAATGGGGTACTCGGCACCAAGCCCATGAAAGTCTATGGGGTTTGTCACTGGCAGCAGGACTCGGTCCGTGGCCCTGGGCGCTCATACAATGGGGGATATTTACAGGGGATTATTAGGATAGGTAATTCGTGACGCCACCTGTGGTATCTGGTTATTTGGACCAGCGCTGCTATAAGGACTTTCACAGGGGATGTTATGGGGCAGCTTGGTAGTAAGTCTCCCACAGGTGAGACGGGTCCCTGGAAGTCTATGGTGATGATGATGCAGGGTGTAGTAAGAATTCAGTCACACACAATGCGGCTTCTTTTCATACCTTTTACTGGTAGATGGTTCAAGCAGATCCCGGGGAGCTGGTCGGGGTGGAGAGTGCACATTCGGGTAACAGCTGAGCAGGTTAGAGGCCTCCTTTACTCCATATACATGTGAGTCCAACTTGCCTGAAGCGAAGTTAACTCTGAATCTCCAGCTTTCTCAATAGCTGTACTGCCCGGCCAATATTGTGGTGGAGCCTTCTATGTGGTGAGAACAGAGTCCTTCTATGCTTGGCCTAGCTAAAAGTCCTTGTTCCTCCTGACTCCGATTACGTATCGGCACTTAGGGCTGCTCTCTGCGACCTGTAGTCCAGATGCCTCCGGTTTTCTTGTTACTAAGCTTGAAACTGTAGCAACGCTTCGGACCCCGGTGTCCGGTTATTTAGTGCAGGCAATCCAATACCTGAAGCACTTCTCTATGTCTTCTCCACTTTGCCCTTCGCCCTGCTCTCGCTCTTAGCATAAACACTTGTAGCTTCGATGGTAATGTCAGCTTTCTCCAGAGCTCGCTGAGCAGCTCTCAGTATCCTCCTTACTTCAGCTTCTGTTGAGGTACTGATTAAGGGTAGCTCTGACTAGGCTAGGATGATCCACTTCACCCGTACTAGCCTCCACTTGCTTGTCAGGTGAGCTACGCTAACTCTGCGAGGATTCAATCCTTTCTCCTCTCCTTCCAAGTCCAGACTCCACTGGCACTGAACTGCACTGTCCGAAGACAGGAAACAGACTGAACCCTGATTGCTAAGTGTCACTTCCTCTTGTACCCCTGATGGGTGTGTCTAAAAGTGTGAGTGAAGTGCATAGATATCAAGCTTTGCTGTTACCTTCCTGTGCACTCTCCTGGATTTTTATGTGTGCCTGCGTAGCTGGGCTACACATCCCCCCTTGGTAAAACACAGCACTCCCGGGCTGTAAAAGACAAAAAGAACATTTTGTTTTGCATTAACAACAACATTATAACTCTTCCCATCCGGGAGGTACGACTTCTTTAACGTTACAATTTGTACAATGAAGAATACAAAAGTATCAAAATATCAAAACATGCTCATATATACAAGATACTTGTGGAGGACCCGCACCAAAAACCTCCCACGTGGGTCCTGGGTGGGCTGCAGGACTTCTGACTGCAGACCTCACTCTAGGCCCACCATACGGGTTTTTCTTCAGAGGTAGATTTTGTAGTTAGGTTTCATGTAAAACCAAGATAATGCACCGTAGCGCAACTATTTACAAAGACAAGTTCTTGGGCTGGCACAGTCCACAGCCACTCAGTCCATTGGCATGGTTAAAACACATTGATATATATAAATTTTAACTTTATACATTTGGTCAGTGACAATAAACCCTGTCTGGGTCTTGCTAACTAGTCTAATAGGACTACTCCTGATAGCGAATAGGTAGTTTACCTTTAGTGAGACGTTCTGACCTACGTGGGGTAGCGTCAGGTATGGTATTCTCTAACCTTTCTGTTCTGCGTAACGGCAAACGGTAATACTGTCTCAACCTTTCTATGGATCTGGCAAGCGTGCTAGTGACTGGACAAGGCGGTACTGCTTCACCAGCTTCACCAAGGGATTCCACTTCTTGTGGCGCTGCTTCTTGCGGGTCCGCTTCTTGGGGTTCCTCTGGTTGAGGTTCCTCTGGGACTGGCTCTACTGGCACAATTGGTATGACCGGTTGTAGAGACTCCTCTTGCGGTTGATAAAACTGCAGCACAGGAATAATTACAGCGTCTCCTAATCTGGGCCAATCTGCAGGTAAATCTCCCAAATCCGTGTGTATGACCGCTTCAGCACTCTCTTCTTGATGAACAACAGGGTTTTCTTCACGGAGCTTTAATGGGCCAGGACACAACTTCAATTGATCTCTAGACACAGTTGCCATCGTTTTTCCTCCATCCTTGCTGATGGTACAGACCTTGCTGTTATCGAAATTGGAATTTTGCACGACATATGGCTCCTGTTCCCACTGATCATCCAACTTGTGTGTTCTTCTTTTCCTTTTGAGCACCATTTCTCCAGGCATTAAAGGCTTAGCGGGAGCATTTTTGTTATAGTTCATCTCTTGCTTTTCTCTTACTTTGTTGAGACTGTTTTCCACGCAGGCTTGTACTCTCTTGTACTGTTCTTGTCGAGTGGTGTCCCAATCTTCAGCACTGTCATCAGCCTCTGGTTCTACCACACCGAGTTCTAAGTCCATTGGCAGCCTTCCCGGTCTTGCTCTCATAAGGTAGGCTGGAGTGCAGTTGGTGGAACTTACTGGAATGTGATTGTACAAGTCAACCAGGTCAGGTAACAAGTCTGGCCACCGATTCCTTCCTTCCAGTGGTACAGTTTTCAGTAAGTCGATGACTATGTGATTCATTTTTTCACAAAGCCGTTGGTCTGAGGGTGGTATGGTGTTGTTCTGATCTTTTTACATCCATACAATTGACAGAATTCTTGAAACAGTTCAGCTTCAAAGGCTGGACCTCGATCAGTCAGTACCTGTTCCGGATATCCGTGTGGTCTGCAGAAACTTGCTTGGAAGGTTCTTGCTGCTGTCTCTGCTGTCAGATCTTTGACAGGGGCGACCACCAGAAACCTGGAATAGTGATCCACCATGGTCAGGGCATATGTGTACCCTGACCTGCTCGGGGACAACTTGACGTGATCCAATGCCACGATCTCCAAGGGACGAGTCGTCCGGATAGGCTGCAAGGGTACCTTCTGGCTACTGTAGTCTTTTCGCCTGAGGCCACAGGGTCCACAGTTCCGGCACCACTTCTCGATGGAGCTGCGCATCCCTACCCAGTAGAACCGGCACCTCAACAGGGTCTCCAGCTTTCTCCAGCCAAAGTGTCCTGCTTGATCGTGGTATGTTATGTTTAGGTAGCTGAGGAGTGCAGGTAAAAAAGGCAATACACCAGAGCAGTTGGAATCTATGGGATTGCAGTACCCTGACTAACCACCACAACTAGAGGCAGCCGTGGAGCGTTCCTACGTTGGTCCTAGACGCCTCGTCACAGCCTGAGAAACTAACTACACCTAAAGATAGAAATAGGAAAGCTATCTGCCCCGGAGCAGAACCCCAAAGATAATAGAAAGCCCCCAAACATGTAATGGCGGTTAGACAAGAGGAAATACTGACACAGAAAGAAAATAGAATGAGCAAACGCTGGGGCCCAAACTATCTAAATAGAAAAGGACAGGAAGGGTACTTACTGCAATCCCAGAAAACCCTGAAAAACACCAACTCTACTAATTTCAAAATCACCTGAGATCACACGACCTCTACCACCTAAATTAGCTCTCTGGTGTAACAAAATCAAAACAGCAGCCACTGAAAAAACTGGAAAAAGCAAAAGAACAAAACTCAGTGGCTGAACTAAACTGAGAAGGCAGAAGCCCCCGGAGGGGACCCAGAAGGCCCCCAAAGAAGTGCAGGACAAAATGCAAAAATATAGCAACAACACAAAAGAAGAAAAATTCTTATCTGGTAGCAGGAGATGCAGACACGACACAGCAGGCTACAAGGGAAACTGGAATGAAGGATTCAGACCAGAACAATTGATCACCGGCAACCCTGATGGGAAAATGACTCCCTTATATAAGACCAGTCAGTAACACCTGATTCCCAGTCCTCACAATCTTCACTAGTACCGCTTGTAACCACCAGAGGGAGCCTCTGCTCAGAACTCATCTCAAACCCATTCACAACAGTGGTAGGCTTCCAGCACCATTTGGATGTCTGCTCTCGGACCACTATTTGCGAAACCATCTCATGGGTCCTTGGGTCGACGTATCTCCTGCACAATTTCTCACGGTATATGAATAACCGGCTTCTCTCATTCCACAGGAGCTTTGCTGGCATGGATGCATCTTTCTCCAAGGAGGAACCTTCCTGTTTTATCAGCTCCTTAACACGGCTGACCACGGGATCGCTGTCCTGAGTCTCTTTCCAGCTGTGATGAGGTAAAGGGTTCAACATCTCACCACACCGCTTCCTGTAGACCCGTTGCTCTTGGACCATCCCATTTCGGTGGAACGCAGGTAGCTCGATTTCTTCCAGATCGTCTGATTCTTCCTCCGTGTCAGATTCATGCGGCATTCTGGACAAGGCGTCCGCGTTAGCATTTTTACGGCCCGCTCTGTATTTGATGGTAAACTGGTAGTTTGACAACCGAGCCATCCAACGTTGCTCCATGGCTCCCAGCTTGGCTGTTTCAAGGTGCGTCAAGGGGTTGTTGTCTGTGTACGCAGTGAACTTGTTGGAGGCAAGATAATGTTTAAATCTTTCGGTAATGGCCCAGACCAGCGCCAGGAACTCCAGTTTGAAGCTGCTATAGTTTTCCGGGTTCCTCTCAGTTGGCCTGAGTTTTCTGCTGGCATACGCGATGACTTTTTCTTGGCCGTTCTGCTTCTGACTGAGGACAGCTCCTAATCCCTCGTTACTGGCATCTGTGTATAGCAGAAACGGTTGGCTGTAATCTGGGTAGGCTAAGATTTCATCGCCTGTCAGTATCTCTTTCATCTCTTTGAATGCCTCAGCTTGTTCTTTTCCCCAATTGAATGGAGGGTTTCTGCTCTTGAGAGGTTGTCCGACCAGGAGGTCCTGTAAAGGCGCCGCCTTCTTAGTGTAATCTTTCACGAACCTCCTGTAGTAACCTGTTAATCCCAGGAACTGACGCACCTCCTTTAGATTCTTCGGCTCCGGCCATTTCTGGATGGCTGTGACCTTCTCGGGATCCGGCGCTACTCCTTCGGAACTGACAATATGTCCCAAGTACTGTACCTTCCGTTTGAGCAGATGGCATTTAGAGGGCTTCAGTTTCATCCCATACTTGGACAGTGACTTGAATAACTATGCCAGGTGCTTCAGATGATCTTCATATGTCTTGGAGTAGACAATCACGTCGTCCAGATACAGCAACACGGTTTCGAAGTTGAGATGTCCTAGGCAGCTCTCCATCACTCTCTGGAATGTCCCGGGGGCACTGCTGAGGCCAAACGGCATTCTGTCAAACTCGCAGAGTCCCATTGGGGTGGTGAAAGCAGTTTTCTCCCGTCCTCCTCAGCCACAGCTACTTGCCAGTACCCACTAGTAAGGTCGAGGGTAGAAAAGTAGTTAGCCGTTTTCAGAGCAGCTAAGGATTCCTCTATGCGTGGTAATGGGTAAGCATCTTTATGTGTTATACGATTTACTTGCCTATAATCTACACACATTCGCATGCTACCATCCTTCTTCTTAACTAGCACTAGAGGTGCCGCCCAGGGGCTACAACTATCCCTTATCACCCCGGCTTTCTTCATGTCATGCAGCATTTCCTTAGCTTTCTGATAGTGGGCTGGAGGTATAGGCCTGTACCGCTCTTTGATGGGAGGATGACTGCCTGTAGGGATATGATGCTGTACTCCCTTAATTGTCCCAAAATCAAGTGGGTGCTTGCTAAATACTTGTGCGTACTCTTGCACCACCCGTAATACCCCCTGTTTCTGGTGGACGGAGGTGGTGTCTGTCCCAATATGAAGCTGCTGACACCAGTCCGCTACCGGGGATGCCGGATCATTATCCTCCGCTGGTTGGCGGGAGGCTAAGGACTCGGTTGTGAGGATAGAATTGTTATCTATGGCATGTAATTTAGCAACTGTAGCATAACGCGGCAAATTTACTTCATCGTCCCCCCAGTTGAGAAGCCGTACTGGTACTCTCCCATTTATTACTTCCACTACCCCTCTAGCAATCATGAGTGTAGGTCTGTGTTCGGAGCGATGGGGTTCTACTACTGCTTGGTAGTTCTGTCCTCTCAGACCCATGGCTGCTCTACACCATATTAACATTTCGCTCATTGGGGGTATTACAATGGGGTTCGAATCTGTGACCCGTACATTACCGATTTCACCATCTGTAAGCTTCGCTTGCTGCTGGCACATCAGGGCCCGGATCTCCCTCTGGATCACTCCCTTCTGCTTTGGCTTGGCAACTTCAGCGAGCTGTTGGAGCAAAAACACAACTTCTCCCAGACAGTTACTGATAATGTTAGTACCTAGTATCACATTTAAGGCATTCTCCTCATTTACAGTCCTGACTACTAGGAGTCCCTGATCCTTCAGCTCCACCCTGCCCACTTTTACATTTACGTTTTTGGCTCCAATTACTTCAACAGGGAGCCCATTGGTAGCGTACACTGTCAAGTCAGGGCTCGGGGGCTGGAGGCTGTCCATGGACCAAAATTTATTGTAAAGGACATCAGGTATGATGGTCACCTGAGATCCAGTGTCCAGCAGTGCAGGGATTGCAATCCCGTCCAGAATCATGGACAGGTAGGGCCGTCCACCCACGAACCTGCGGTTCCAGTCCAAGGGGCCTGATGAGTCTACTCCTGGGTGTTGGCCCTCTGACCCAGGATCGGCTCGTTTAAAGGACATTGCTGAGCCATATGACCTTTTTGGTTGCAGCGGTAGCAGACGATCTCCCGCCGAGGATGATGTTGATCAGGAGTCGCTCCTTGGGGTGGCGTGGTCCTCCTCCGATGAGGCGACGTCCTCCATTTCCTCCGGTTCATCCAAGGGACATCCTCCGGACAGTCGGCTAGTAGGATCTTCCCTCCTTCCTCTTTCCGCAGTTGCAGGGCCTCCATTACAGTGGCCAAATTCTTAGTCAGCTGGCGCACTTCTGAGCGCAGACATTCCAACTCACTAGGGGGCGCCACCTGCGTTTTAGCTTCTGCCACCTGCGGGGAAAAGGTGGGTACTGCCGGCTTAAGAGTGGCTTCACCCGGGTGATACTGATTTGCCACCTCAGGCTTTTCCAGGGGTCGCAGTCCTTTTATTGCCATGTCCTTGAGGGCATCGAAGGTGGCATCTGGATGATCCAAGGACCACCAGTTTACAGTCCTGCTTTCCTCTGGAGACCTCAGTCCCCGCACGAATTGCTCCTTCAACATTTGGCTCTCATCAATGGGACTTGTGGGTTAGCCTGTTTAAGAGCTCGCAGGGCCCCCTGTAGTCGGCAGGCGTAGTCCCTAATACTGTCACCCGGTCCCTGGAAGCACTGATAAAATGCCATCCGGAGATCCGTTTCTGTGCGGTCCTCAAAGATGGCCTGTAGCTTTAAGAGAATCGCAGGTACCGACTCCTGGTCTGCAGTGGGCCAAGTCTCTACTTCTCTCTCAGCCGCACCAGCTAACTGTCCTATTACCACAGCAGCTTTTTGCTTCTCAGTCATGGAGTACATATCTAAGATGCTACATATTTTCCTTTTAAACCCTGGCAGGGTGTCTGGCTCGCCGCTGTACTGGGGAAGCCACTTCGCTCCAGGCATGTATGGGAGCGTTAGGGGCATAAGCGGGACCACAGGACCAGGTGAGGGGCCCGCACCTCCATCCTGCACTACAACGCCAAGCGGTGGGTTATTGGGGCCACTGGCGGGGGCCGCTCCGTCTGCTGGTTGCTGCGACATATTGATGCCCCCTTGGTTAAACTGAGCCTACCTCTTTCGCAGGCTGCAGCGTCGCAGGCACAGCGGTGGAGACAGGACCTTCGTGGCAGGCACAGCGGTGGAGAGAGGACCTTCGTCGCAGGCACTCTGATGTCAGAGCGTTCACTTCCTGTTTCACAGGACCTGCCGCCGCGTCAGAGCTGGGGGCGGAGCCAGGCAACAGCGCGCTTTTTCAGGTACGCCCCCTTTCTTCACCAGCGCCTGAGGGCGTGAATATTGCGGTAAAGATGGCGGTATTTGGCGCCAAATGCAGCAAACAGTCTTTTTCACCAAACAGTTCAATATAGGCACACAGGACTCACAATTGCAAGTTTCGCATCCTGTTCGTGACGCCAAAGATGAGTCGCACACTTAGTACCAGGGCAATGGGGTACTCGGCACCAAGCCCATGAAAGTCTATGGGGTTTGTCACTGGCAGCAGGACTCGGTCCGTGGCCCTGGGCGCTCATACAATGGGGGATATTTACAGGGGATTATTAGGATAGGTAGTTCGTGACGCCACCTGTGGTATCTGGTTATTTGGACCAGCGCTGCTATAAGGACTTTCACAGGGGATGTTATGGGGCAGCTTGGTAGTAAGTCTCCCACAGGTGAGACGGGTCCCTGGAAGTCTATGGTGATGATGATGCAGGGTGTAGTAAGAATTCAGTCACACACAATGCGGCTTCTTTTCATACCTTTTACTGGTAGATGGTTCAAGCAGATCCCGGGGAGCTGGTCGGGGTGGAGAGTGCACATTCGGGTAACAGCTGAGCAGGTTAGAGGCCTCCTTTACTCCATATACATGTGAGTCCAACTTGCCTGAAGCGAAGTTAACTCTGAATCTCCAGCTTTCTCAATAGCTGTACTGCCCGGCCAATATTGTGGTGGAGCCTTCTATGTGGTGAGAACAGAGTCCTTCTATGCTTGGCCTAGCTAAAAGTCCTTGTTCCTCCTGACTCCGATTACGTATCGGCACTTAGGGCTGCTCTCTGCGACCTGTAGTCCAGATGCCTCCGGTTTTCTTGTTACTAAGCTTGAAACTGTAGCAACGCTTCGGACCCCGGTGTCCGGTTATTTAGTGCAGGCAATCCAATACCTGAAGCACTTCTCTATGTCTTCTCCACTTTGCCCTTCGCCCTGCTCTCGCTCTTAGCATAAACACTTGTAGCTTCGATGGTAATGTCAGCTTTCTCCAGAGCTCGCTGAGCAGCTCTCAGTATCCTCCTTACTTCAGCTTCTGTTGAGGTACTGATTAAGGGTAGCTCTGACTAGGCTAGGATGATCCACTTCACCCGTACTAGCCTCCACTTGCTTGTCAGGTGAGCTACGCTAACTCTGCGAGGATTCAATCCTTTCTCCTCTCCTTCCAAGTCCAGACTCCACTGGCACTGAACTGCACTGTCCGAAGACAGGAAACAGACTGAACCCTGATTGCTAAGTGTCACTTCCTCTTGTACCCCTGATGGGTGTGTCTAAAAGTGTGAGTGAAGTGCATAGATATCAAGCTTTGCTGTTACCTTCCTGTGCACTCTCCTGGATTTTTATGTGTGCCTGCGTAGCTGGGCTACACACGTGCTTATGTTAAGGGTGAGAGTAGGGCGACGGGCGAGTGGTGAAAAGAAGACGAGAGAGTGACATAGGTGACATAGCACCTCCACTTTGTTATCCGGACGCCGGGTCCGAAGCCTTGCTAGAACCTTCACGGCTAGTAGGAAAACCGGAATCCCTGCTGGACTTCAGGTCGCAGAGGGTAGCCCTATAGTGCTGATACGTAACCGGGGTCAGGGAGAACAGGAGTCTGGCAGGTACCGCCACATAGACTTAGTTCTTGCCAAAAGAAGGCTCCACCACAATGTCGGCCGGGCGTAGCTGTTCTATACAGAGTTGAACTTCGCTTCAGGCAGGTTGGAAACTCACATATTAAGAAGTAAGGAGGCCTTTAACCTACTCAGTGATTACCTGGATGTGCATCTTCCACCCTGAGCAGCTTCCCGGGACATACCTGCAAATACCACCAGTAAAGGTATGGAAAGAGACTGATTTGTGTGTGACTGCCTTAATGCTTGCACCCCTGCACCGCCATATACTTAGAGGGACTAGTCTTACCTGTGGAAGACTTAACATCTTGCTGCCCAGTAACAACCCCTCTGAGGATTTACCCTGCAGCGCTGGTCACCCTGATCAGAAACCACAGGTGGCGTCACAAACTATTACCACAATCCCCTGTAAATATCCCCCTTTGTATGAGCGCCCAGGGCAACGGACCGAGCTGTGCTACTTGTGACATTCCCCATAGACTTCAACGGGCTCGGTGCCGAGTACCCCAAGCCCTGGTGTTGTGCGACTCATCTTTTGGCGTCACGAACAGGATACGAAGCTTACTATTTGTGAGTCCTGTGTGCCTTGAATTGGACTGTTTTGTGCAAAAAGACTGTGTGCAGTTTTTGTGATTTTTGGCGCCATTTTCCGCCATTTTGCCGCCATATTCGCGCCCTGAGGCGCTGGTGAAGAAGGTGGGCGTGCCTTCGTGGGTGTACCCCCCCCGTGGCGCGAAAGCTATGGGCGCCCTGTCTAAATGCTATTACAATACGAGAGCCTGCCCTACTGCAAGGGAGATCCACCTCCTCTTCATCCTCTATGCCAAGAAGAGAAAGCGAAAGTCCCGCCTCCACGGAAGAGACCAGATTGTTCCAGATGGAAAACACAGTCTGGCCTGGAGTGAGATGGCGGAAGGACAGGAGACGCTGTGTGGAGGAACGGCGGTGCGCAGACCCCGTTCCCCTGAAGAGCTACTGCCTGTGCCTGAGCCGTCCCCAGGTCGGGAGACCGACCCAACAATGCAGAAAGTGGAGGAGGTGGATGCGGTGCAGGAAGTGATAGCCCGACACCGCGCAGAGACGGAGGTGATAGAGAAAAGCTGGCGTGCCCTGAAACAGCGGCTGCTGTGGGACGCGACGCTCTCCCCCCTGGATGCGCAGATGTCACCTGCGCCACCACTGCCTGCGGCTGATGAACCACCGGAGGCCGGCCCCAAAAGTGCTGATCCTGACTCCGCCGGGGACGCGGCGGGAGGGAAGGAGGCTGAGGAGGCCCTGCCCGCACCGGAGTGCCAGCCAGGCCTGGAGGCCGCAGCGGAATGTAGTCCCCCGGTAGGGACGCCGGAGGAGACCCAGCCGTCCGTGATGGAGGTCGACTGGGAGGAGATGGAGCTCCTGGACGACGTGGAATACGCCGCCCAGATGGAGAACGAGTGGCGACGCCGGGAGCATGAGCAGCGGCAGCAGCAGGAGCAGAGAGAGGCGCAGCAGCTTCGCCGGCGGTACCAGGAAAAGGATCTCGCTGATAAGGAAAATGTCAGGAGAGATAAAGGTACACTCCGGGAACCGCGGCGCCAGGGGGCCATTAGAGACTCTAAACTCTGGGGGTTCATCCATGAGCCAGGCCTGTACCAGGAGTTATTCGTTAACCGCAGGGATGTGGAGTCTCACCTGCCAGAGGGGCACCCGGGAAGGGATCTGATTATAGGGGATATAGTCACCTACACGCGACACTGGGGTCTTAAGGGGTGGTACGCCTTGAATGTCTCCCGTGTCAGCGACCCCGTCCCTGAAGCCGGCAATGTACCCCGTGTCTCAGTGTCCCAAGTCACAACCCCATCAGCGCCAGGCCGCGCATCTGCATCGTGCCCTGCATCATATACAGCATCTTACTCTGCATCGCAAAAGCCTTGTGCGTTTTCAACTGAGCCACTGCGCGCACCTGCTTCCTGTCCAGCATCTTATTCTGCAACGCAACCAGCCAGTGCGTCTCCAATTAAGCCACTGTGCAAATCTGCGTCATCATTGGAAGACCTGTACTTAGAAGAGGCACCTGTAAGGCCTCCAGCAAGTCGCAAAAGCAATCGCAAGAGTGAAACAAGGACTGTGGCTACCCAGACACAGGTAGCAGGACATGATATGTTAGTGATGCGTTCCAGATCGCACCGCTTACTTCCAGCCCCAGGTGTGGAAGAAGTCACTGCTATTTGCAAAGAAGAACAGTAGGACCCAGACAGGGTTTACTGCATCTGTACAAAGTTAAAGAAGACTTGCACTTTATTGATAATATTGATGATGTTGGCATAGTATGCATAATTTGAAGTAGAATACCCCAGTTGGGTAATGTGAAGTATAATGTGAAATGTTTATCCAAGGACTGCGTGCTGAGGACTCTTGCAGCACAGAACTTTAGTTGTAAATAGTTAGCACTTCAGTGCTCCTTCTTGGTTTTACATAAAGCCTTACTACCTCAGAAGAAAAACCTGTATGGTGTGGCCTTGAGTGAGGTCTGCAGCAATGAAGTCCTGCAGCCCACCCAGGACCCACGTGGGAGGTTTTTGGTGCGGGTCCTCCACAAGAATCTTGTCTTGTATTTATTGATGTGAAAAGTATTTTGATATTTTTCTAATTGCAATTTGTACACAATGTAACGTTAAAGAATCCTTACCTCCCACAAGGGATGAGTTATGTTGTTAATGTTATTATAAAAATTGTTTTTCCTTTTTCAGCCCGGGAGTGCTGACGATAACTAGGGGGGGATGTGTGGCCCAGCTGCGCTTGGTACACATGTTTCCTGGAGAATGCACAGAAAGGTAATTACAAAAACCTGATATTCATTCACACCCACACTTCCCAGTATTGCCACCAGAGGGAACCTTAGACTATTTAAGGGTGTGGGAGACGTAGCAGTGAGGTCATTCCAGACTGGAGTTCAGTCTAGTCAGAGCTCAGTCTGAGCTAGTTATTCCAGCATTCAAGTCTTGGGTGATTCAGGAGTGAGTCATTCTAGCCAGAGAGATGGAGATTTCCTGTCAGATGAGACAGAGGAGGAAAGATTGAAAGCTGTTACCTCAGAACAGACGGACTGTTAGTTCCCAAAGAACGTGGAAAGTGACTCTCGGAGCGGGCTTGTAATCAGTCTGACGGAAGGTCCTGAAAGCTGCTCTGGACAGAGTCTATGAAGGAAAAGAAGGAAGGGGACTACAGTTATCAGAACATCGAGTTAACTGAGAAACGGTCAGTGAGCTGTGGAAGGAAGGAAGCTGACGACTACACCTACTGCTACCCGTGCTTATGTTAAGGGTGAGAGTAGGGCGACGGGCGAGTGGTGAAAAGAAGACGAGAGAGTGACATAGGTGACATAGCACCTCCACTTTGTTATCCGGACGCCGGGTCCGAAGCCTTGCTAGAACCTTCACGGCTAGTAGATAGTGTTGAGCATTCCGATACCGCAAGTATCGGGTATCGGCCGATATTCGCTGTATCGGAATTCCGATACTTAGTTCCGATATTTTTCCAATATCGTATACCGGAATCGGAAGTTCCCATAATTCTTTGAGAGGCAATGTGATTTTAGTCAGCCAATGAGGAATCTTATGAAGTGTGGGCACATCCTGTAATGCTGCGGTCATCTTAACTAATGGCATGGCTATGATTGGCTGCTGAAATGATGTCAGAATGCACTATAAAAGGCGCCGCCGCCATTTTAGCATCACTGTGCTGTGAACTCAGTTAGGGACAGAACGCTGTTCTGCTGACTTTGAGGGACAGTTAGATATTGCGATTTTGTGTACTGGGCTTTAGGCAGGCTAGTTTACCAACCGCTGTGTAAAGCTTCCTTTTGCCAGTGTTGTTTTAACAGCTCTGTGCAAGGTGTGTGTGAGAGTGCAGGTGACGCTGCAGTTTGCTCTGCATGCAACGCTGTCTGTAGGCATCTGCACGTGTCACTCACAGACTCTTTTTTTTTTCTTCAGTGTAATTCTTGCTGCTCCATGCAATTTAACTATTAGTGTGACGCGCTTCCATCCGTATCCAATACATTGGTTGCAAACACTATAGAAGTAGACAAAGGAGTAGCCTTTCACAGATTGTGAACAGTTGTGTTTCAGTGTTCACTTCAGTCTGTGTTTTTTTATTTTTGAGTGCACATCACGCTCCAGTTACTTGTTCAAGCACTGCTGCTTGTACTCTGCTGAGCGTGTCTCAGTGCCGCATCCTTTTCATTTTTCTCCAATTGGTGCTGCTCCATTATATTTGAAAAAAATCTAATCTATTAGTGTGACGCGCTTCCATCCGTATCCAATACATTGGTTGCAAACACTATAGAAGTAGACAAAGGAGTAGCCTTTCACAGATTGTGAACAGTTGTGTTTCAGTGTTCACTTCAGTCTGTGTTTTTTATTTTTTGAGTGCACATCACGCTCCAGTTACTTGTTCAAGCACTGCTGCTTGTACTCTGCTGAGCGTGTCTCAGTGCCGCATCCTTTTCATTTTTCTCCAATTGGTGCTGCTCCATTATATTTGAAAAAAATCTAATCTATTAGTGTGACGCGCTTCCATCCGTATCCAATACATTGGTTGCAAACACTATAGAAGTAGACAAAGGAGTAGCCTTTCACAGATTGTGAACAGTTGTGTTTCAGTGTTCACTTCAGTCTGTGTTTTTTATTTTTTGAGTGCACATCACGCTCCAGTTACTTGTTCAAGCACTGCTGCTTGTACTCTGCTGAGCGTGTCTCAGTGCCGCATCCTTTTCATTTTTCTCCAATTGGTGCTGCTCCATTATATTTGAAAAAAATCTAATCTATTAGTGTGACGCGCTTCCATCCGTATCCAATACATTGGTTGCAAACACTATAGAAGTAGACAAAGGAGTAGCCTTTCACAGATTGTGAACAGTTGTGTTTCAGTGTTCACTTCAGTCTGTGTTTTTTATTTTTTGAGTGCACATCACGCTCCAGTTACTTGTTCAAGCACTGCTGCTTGTACTCTGCTGAGCGTGTCTCAGTGCCGCATCCTTTTCATTTTTCTCCAATTGGTTTCTGCTCCATTAATTTGAAAAAATCTAATCTATTAGTGTGACGCGCTTCCATCCGTATCCAATACATTGGTTGCAAACACTATAGAAGTAGACAAAGGAGTAGCTTTTCACAGATTGTGAACAGTTGTGTTTCAGTGTTCACTTCAGTCTGTGTTTTTTATTTTTTGAGTGCACATCACGCTCCAGTTACTTGTTCAAGCACTGCTGCTTGTACTCTGCTGAGCGTGTCTCAGTGCCTCATCCTTTTCATTTATCTCCAATTGGTTCTGCTCCATTCCATTTAAAATCTAATCTATTAGTGTGACGCGCTTCCATCCGTATCCAATACATTGGTTGCAAACACTATAGAAGTAGACAAAGGAGTAGCCTTTCACAGATTGTGAACAGTTGTGTTTCAGTGTTCACTTCAGTCTGTGTTTTTTATTTTTTGAGTGCACATCACGCTCCAGTTACTTGTTCAAGCACTGCTGCTTGTACTCTGCTGAGCGTGTCTCAGTGCCTCATCCTTTTCATTTATCTCCAATTGGTTCTGCTCCATTCCATTTAAAATCTAATCTATTAGTGTGACGCGCTTCCATCCGTATCCAATACATTGGTTGCAAACACTATAGAAGTAGACAAAGGAGTAGCCTTTCACAGATTGTGAACAGTTGTGTTTCAGTGTTCACTTCAGTCTGTGTTTTTTATTTTTTGAGTGCACATCACGCTCCAGTTACTTGTTCAAGCACTGCTGCTTGTACTCTGCTGAGCGTGTCTCAGTGCCGCATCCTTTTCATTTTTCTCCAATTGGTGCTGCTCCATTATATTTGAAAAAAATCTAATCTATTAGTGTGACGCGCTTCCATCCGTATCCAATACATTGGTTGCAAACACTATAGAAGTAGACAAAGGAGTAGCCTTTCACAGATTGTGAACAGTTGTGTTTCAGTGTTCACTTCAGTCTGTGTTTTTTATTTTTTGAGTGCACATCACGCTCCAGTTACTTGTTCAAGCACTGCTGCTTGTACTCTGCTGAGCGTGTCTCAGTGCCTCATCCTTTTCATTTATCTCCAATTGGTTCTGCTCCATTCCATTTAAAATCTAATCTATTAGTGTGACGCGCTTCCATCCGTATCCAATACATTGGTTGCAAACACTATAGAAGTAGACAAAGGAGTAGCCTTTCACAGATTGTGAACAGTTGTGTTTCAGTGTTCACTTCAGTCTGTGTTTTTTATTTTTTGAGTGCACATCACGCTCCAGTTACTTGTTCAAGCACTGCTGCTTGTACTCTGCTGAGCGTGTCTCAGTGCCTCATCCTTTTCATTTATCTCCAATTGGTTCTGCTCCATTCCATTTAAAATCTAATCTATTAGTGTGACGCGCTTCCATCCGTATCCAATACATTGGTTGCAAACACTATAGAAGTAGACAAAGGAGTAGCCTTTCACAGATTGTGAACAGTTGTGTTTCAGTGTTCACTTCAGTCTGTGTTTTTTATTTTTTGAGTGCACATCACGCTCCAGTTACTTGTTCAAGCACTGCTGCTTGTACTCTGCTGAGCGTGTCTCAGTGCCGCATCCTTTTCATTTTTCTCCAATTGGTGCTTCTCCATTATATTTGAAAAAAATCTAATCTATTAGTGTGACGCGCTTCCATCCGTATACAATACATTGGTTGCAAACACTATAGAAGTACAGAAAGGAGCCTTTCACAGATAGTGAACAGTTGTCTGCAGTGTTCACTGCAGTCTCTGAGGAATAACCACACTTAGGCCTTATAACTTTTCTGACTTTCTTTATCAATCTACCAAGATGAAGAAGGCAGGGAGTAAGGCACGTGGTCGTGGCCGTGGAGTTTCAGCAGGGAGAGGACGTGGGGATTCTGTGGCTGCTGCCGCACCCAGTGACACAGCATCCACCAGTTTTCCCCGTGAGCGTTCCTTTATGCGCACTTTTGTAGGAGCTCAGCGTACCCCCCTGCTGCGGGAAGAACAAATTGAAGCCGTTGTTGGTTGGATGGCAGCCAATGCATCGACTTCAATTCCTTCCACCTCCTCTCAGGACCACAGCACTGTTGAACAACCATCTGTCTCTTCACCGCCTGCCAAATTGCCCAGGCAGTCAGAGAGTTCTGAACTGGAGCCAGCTGAGTCTCTGCTTCTGTTCTCAGAATCTGTTGGCTTGCAAACAGGGGCCCAGCCAAGCAGCATTCTGGAATGTGAAGAAGAGGCAGTATGCAGTGATGCGCAACAGCTGTGTCTCTCTGAATGTGAAGAGGCGGGTGAGCCAGTGCCGATGGTCAGCACACCGCAGAACGCATCTGATGATGATGAGACTCAGGTGCCATTTTCTGTTGAGCATGGTGCTGGCCAGACCACCCAACAGCAGCAGGTGTAGGAAGAGGGTAGTGGAGATGATGAGGTCCAAGACCCAACATGGCGTGAGGAACAGGAAGGTGGTGGTAGCAGCTCTGAGGAAGAGATTGCCCCAACGGTCCAAACAGTAGGGAGAGGTAGGCTGCAGACTCGGTTGCCTGTAGCCTCCAGTTTGGCACCCTTTGTAGCAGTTCTCTTCCAACAGCCAAAACGGGCGCTCCCAGGACTTGCACTGCATGGTCCTTTTTTGACACACTTGCAGATGATATTTGCTATGTCAAATGCAAGCTGTGTAATCAAAAAGTAAAAAGAGGTAAAAATGTCAGTAACCTTAATACCACAAATATGTGGAAACATGTGCGGTCAAAGCACGTGGTTGAGTTCCAAAGACACACTGGAGATGTAGGCCAACCTACAGCAGCACCTACATCTTCAGCTCGTGTTGGAGCCTCTTCCTCCAGCTCACACACAGCTGGTTCGGCTTCCTCACAGGATCGCCATGGAAGAACCTCTGTCACTGTTGTCCAGAGACTCAGTGTTATTCCACCCACAGCTGCAAGTTCCCTGTCATCCTCACACTCCCAGGCCACAAAACAGCCATCGGTAGCACAGGCATGGGATAAAAGACGGCCATACTCGGCAAACCATCCACGAGCACAGGCTCTGAATGCTGGCATTGCAAAACTCCTGTCCCTTGAAATGCTGTCATTCAGGCTGGTGGAGACTGACAGTTTCCGTAACTTAATGGCATTGGCAGTCCCACAATACAATGTGCCCAGCCGATTTTATTTCAGCAGGCAAGCCGTCCCTGCTCTGCAAAAGCATGTTGAGGGAAAAATTAAACATGCGCTACTAAACGCCGTCAGTAGCAAGGTCCACCTGACCACCGATGCGTGGACCAGTACCCATGGCCAGGGACGATACCTTTCCCTCACTGCCCATTGGGTCAATGTTGTGGAGCCGGGTACAGATCTTGCGAGTGGCGCTGTACGTGTTCTGCCAACTCCAAGGATTGCAGGAATCAAGTCTGTCCACATTGACTCCTCCTCCTACTCCAGTTCCTCAGAATCATCGCTGCAGGAGCCGTCACGGTCTACCTCCACATGGACCCGTGAACGCTTACCTGATGCGACCGATATGAGCACAGCCGTGGCCAAACGTCAACAGGCCGTCCTGAAATTAATTTCCATGGGGAATCGAAGCCACACAGCGCAGGAGCTCTGGAATGCCATCAAGCAGGAGAGCGACGTGTGGTTTTTGCCAGCGAATCTCCAGCCAGGCTTGGTAGTGTGTGACAATGGCCGAAATCTGGTGGCAGCTCTGGGCCTTGGCAACCTCACTCACATACCATGTCTGGCACATGTGCTCAACTTGGTCGTGCAGAGTTTTTTGAGGGACTATCCGGATCTTGATGCACTGCTGCACAAGGTCCGCCTAGAGTGCGCTCACTTGCGACGTTCCAGCATGGCCAGATCGCGCATTGCAGCTCTGCAACGCAGATTTCGCCTTCCTGAACATCGCATCATATGTGACGTACCCACCAGGTGGAATTCCACGTTACATATGTTGGAGCGGTTGTGTGAGCAGCAGCCAGCAGTAATGGAGTATCAGCTGCATCAGGCGCAATCAACTCGCAATTTGCGCCGTTCACACTTCACCACTACTGAGTGGGCCTCTATGAAGGACATCTGCCACGTTTTGCGTGCGTTTGATGAGTCAACGCAGATGGCGAGTGCAGATGATGCACTTGTCAGCCTGACTGTCCCCCTTATCTGCCTGCTTCAAAAAACACTGCAAGCACTAAGGGATGAGGTTTTGGAAGAGGTGGAGGATGAGGAGTCACAAATTCCATCACCTTCTGGACAGTCAGCGCAACGTGGTTCCTCACAAAAGGCTGGGCAGGGCTCACTTTGTGAGGAGGATGAGGAGGAGTCACTGGAGGAGGAAGACATCGCTCCAGAGGGAGGTACACAACGCTCTAGTCAGTATGTAGAGCGAGGGTGGGGTGATGCAGAGCAGGCAGAGATGACGCCTCTTGCAGGGGACAGCGTTTGTTGGCCAGTTGGGAGTCTGCAGCACATGGTTGATTTCATGCTGCAGTGCCTGAGAAACGACCGCCGCATCGCCCACATTCTCACCACGTCTGATTATTGGGTGTACACCCTCCTAGACCCTCGCTACCGGGACAACTTACAAAGCCTCATCACACCGTTGAACCAGGAGCGTAAAATGCGGGAGTACCAAGACACACTGGTGCAATCCATAATGTTCTCCATTCCAGCCGAGAGCACTGCTGCTGCTACTGCTTTACAAAGCAGCTCTGTGCGTCGAGGCAGTGGAGACAGCTCTGCAACAAGAGGGAGCACAAGCAGCGCCTCTGCACAGGGCAAGACCAGTATGTTCCAAATGTTGCGAAGTTTTGTGGCAGCGCCACAAATGTCTACACCATCCGAGACGGCTCCAGTCAGCAGGAGGCAACGTTTCCGTAAGATGGTGACAGACTACATGTCTTTCCCTCTCAGTGTACTCCCAGATGGCTCTTCCCCATTCAAGTTTTGGGTCTCTAAGCTGGATATATGGCCAGAGCTTAGCCAGTATGCATTGGAGGTACTGGCTTGCCCTGCTGCCAATGTATTATCGGAGCGCGTCTTTAGTGCTGCAGGTGGTGTACTAACAGACCGTCGCATGCGACTATCCTCCGATAATGTAGACCGGCTTACTTTTCTGAAAATGAACAAGGCATGGATCTCGCCAGAATTTGTCTGTCCGTTTTCAGATTAAATAACTGGTTCGCAACGTTATCCATGTCTCCTGTTATGTTCATCTTTCTACCACCTGAACTCTACTCCCTGGGCTACAACACTGGCAGTTGCTGCTCAGAAGTGTCGTGTCCACAGACCAATACACAAGCTATAGTGTTACTGGTGTTCAGTAATGTCAGCTGTTCCCCTGCTGTGTGAACGGCAAAAAGTCATGCTGCCTCCACCCTGTTGTCTTCTCATCCCTGGGCTTCAACACCGCCAGTTGTTGCTCGGAAGTGTCATTGGCACGGGTACTCACTCCTGCCCAGACTGGTTACAGCACGCCATCTGTTTCCTGTCAGTGTAAACGTCACTTAGCCTCCAATAAGTTGTCCTGTCGTGTTGCGGTCGGGTTAGCCGACTCTATGGTGCTTGGAGTTTAGGTGCTTCCTATGTGTGCTGCGGGATATGCAAATAAAGGCTGTTTCCGTTGTGACAATAGGACAATCACCCACTGTAGTACTGTGGGATTCGGTAACTGCTGCCGGCTCGCGGCCTGTCAACTTAAATTTCCATGGGTACCTTCTGCTACCCGTCCGGGTTCCAGTACCGTCAGCTGGTTCTCCGCAGTGCCTTTGCCCTAGGTGCCTCCATCTCGGTATCCGAGTTCCAGCAACGTCTGCTGGTCCTTGGTAGTGCTTTGGAGCACAGGTACCTCCTGCTTAGTAACCGTGTCCCAGTAACGTCAGCTGGTCCTCGGTTGTGCCATTGGCTCTTTTCCTTCTGCTGCCCCTCCGGGTTCCAGCACAGTCAGCTGGTCCTCGTTACTTGCATTGGCTCTTGTACCTTCTGCTACCCGTCCGGGTTCCAGTACCGTCAACTGGTTCTCCGCAGTGCCTTTGGCCTAGGTGCCTCCATCTCGGTATCCGAGTTCCTGCAACGTCTGCTGGTCCTTGGTAGTGCTTTGGAGCACAGGTACCTCCTGCTTAGTAACCGTGTCCCAGTAACATCAGCTGGTACAACGTTGTGCTACAAATACAAGATACAGAACAAGAGACACAAGAACAATAAGCAGAAGATCTAAAAGCAGAAGAACATGAAGTATAAGACCAAAATGAAGAGCAAAATATATGCTCTAAATTGTAAGCAGAAGAAGACTAAGCAGTGTATGGGGGTGAGTCCGTTCCTCCTCGTGGTGCCCCTGGAAAATGCCTGCTGCTGCTGCAGGCTAAACTGAACACGGACAAATACTGTTGTAATTTAAATCTTTTGTGACAGCAAGAACGGAAGAATGAAAAATTCATACTTTGACAGATTACAAGTACAGGATTCTCTGTCACAAATAAGAATATGATGAAGAAGATGAAGTACAATATGAATAAGAATAATAGTTTAATAAGAAGAATATGAGTAATGTTAACAAAAAGATGAATAGCAAGAAGTTTAAGAAGAAGATAAAGAAGGTGAAGATGAAGAATAATTTGATGAAAAAGATGATGCTGCTGAAGATTATGAAGGAGAAAGTGTGTCAAAAGTTAAAAAGGTGAAGAGTATGGAAGTTGTGAAATATACATATTTGCCAAAATAGAAAAAACGTGAACAACATTGTCAATTTCTTCGTCAATCCGAACATCTTTAAAAAAAAAAATATTTATGCT
Source organism: Oophaga sylvatica (assembly GCA_033576555.1). Lineage (NCBI taxonomy): Eukaryota > Metazoa > Chordata > Amphibia > Anura > Dendrobatidae > Oophaga > Oophaga sylvatica. The sequence goes on along the minus strand of JARQOD010000006.1, from coordinate 399,379,043 downwards.
ATTCCATTTGATTGGGTTAAACATCTATGCCTTTAATGTCTCCTCAACCTTCCCCAATACATTCTACATTACTCTTTGTTGTTTTCCTTCATGTACAATTAACCAACAAGGCAAGAATGGGGTTTTTTTAATTCCGATATTTTGTTCCCATAGACTTACATTGGATTTCCGGTATCGGGTATCGCCGATATTTTTTGGGTATCGGCGATACCATTCCGATTCCGATACTTTTGGATATCGGAAAGTATCGCTCAACTCTACTAGTAGGAGAAAACCGGAATCCCTGCTGGACTTCAGGTCGCAGAGGGTAGCCCTATAGTGCTGATACGTAACCGGGGTCAGGGAGAACAGGAGTCTGGCAGGTACCGCCACATAGACTTAGTTCTTGCCAAAAGAAGGCTCCACCACAATGTCGGCCGGGCGTAGCTGTTCTATACAGAGTTGAACTTCGCTTCAGGCAGGTTGGAAACTCACATATTAAGAAGTAAGGAGGCCTTTAACCTACTCAGTGATTACCTGGATGTGCATCCTCCACCCTGAGCAGCTTCCCGGGACATACCTGCAAATACCACCAGTAAAGGTATGGAAAGAGACTGATTTGTGTGTGACTGCCTTAATGCTTGCACCCCTGCACCGCCATATACTTAGAGGTACTAGTCTTACCTGTGGAAGACTTAACATCTTGCTGCCCAGTAACAACCCCTCTGAGGATTTACCCTGCAGCGCTGGTCACCCTGATCAGAAACCACAGGTGGCGTCACAAACTATTACTACAATCACCTGTAAATATCCCCCTTTGTATGAGCGCCCAGGGCAACGGACCGAGCTGTGCTACTTGTGACATTCCCCATAGACTTCAACGGGCTCGGTGCCGAGTACCCCAAGCCCTGGTGTTGTGCGACTCAACTGTACTTGAATCAATGTGCACCGCCTGGTGAATCCTATGTAGAGCGCCAGCCACAGTCAGCGGTACGGACCGGTTAGACTTACTGGAGTCAGAAGCAAAAAGAGTAACAGTCTCTGGTGATACACGGTCTGTATGTGCGGGGGATGAACAAGTACAGTGCGGGCCTGCGGGGAGGGAGTCAACCTTCTCCTGTCGCACACGTTGTCTTCCCGCCAAAGGCCCCATTTTGGCACGCTCAGTCTCTTTTATATCCGACCCACCCCCCACAGTCAGGTGCAAAGGTCCATTCCAGTCAGAAAGTCCTTCCCTCGGCAACAATGGTGACAGCCCCGATAGTTCCGGCCCCGACACAAAAGAAATATTTTAGCCCGGTCCATCTCCCTACACAACCACCACTGAACATGACACAGAAGTACAAGGTGTTCAGTGCTCAGAGACATGGCCAAGGTTAGGTAGGCTGAAACCCGACCGACCACTGAACAAGACACAGAATACCAGGTGTTCATGGCTCAGACACATGGCCAAGGTAAGGCAGGCTGAAATCCAAACACCACTGAACATGACACAGAAGTACAAGGTGTTCAGTGCTCAGAGACACGGTCGAGGTGAGGGAGACTGAAACCAACCACCACTGAACAAGACACAGAAGTACAAGGTGTTCATTGCTTAGAGACATGGCTGAGGTAAGGAAGGCTGAAACCTGACCGACCACTGAACAAGACACAAGTACCAGGTGTTCAGTGCTCAGAGACATTGCTGAGGTGAGGAGACTGACACCGACCACCACTGGACAAGACACAGAAGTATACGGTCTTCAGTGCTCAGAGACATGGCTGAAGTGAGGAGGCTGACACCGACCACCACTGGACAAGACATAGAAGTACACGGTCTTCATTGCTCAGAGACATGGCTGAGGTGTGGAGGCTGACACCGACCACCACTGGGCAAGACACAGAAGTATACGGTCTTCAGTGCTCAGAGACATGGCTGAGGTGAGGAGGCTGACACCGACCACCACTGGACAAGACACAGAAGTACACGGTCTTCATTGCTCAGAGACATGGCTGAGGTAAAGAAAGCTGAAACTGGGCAAGTCACAAAAGGTGAAATGCCAAGATTGGACCAAGAAATATCTGAAGACATATTTTTCAAAGGTTTTATGGACTGATGAGATGAGAGTGACTGTTAATGGACCAGATGGATGGGCCCGTGGCTTGATCAGTAAAGGACACAGTCAACAAATTATGAAACTGACAGACTCCATGGATAGAGCTTATATTGGTTACTAATATATATTTTAGAAATGTATATTTAGACATTTTGAGTTGTTTGGTTATCATTCTTACTTTAGCAGATGAAAATAAACAATTGGCTCCATAATAATTCTGTACAATAATAATGAACTAGTAATTCTGCACACAGAGATCCTAAGACAAAATCTCACTTTAACTTTCTTAAATATTCGCGTTTCAGGTTTATTAACCTTTTGCACGGTAGTTATTCAATAATACAATTATTCATCAGAAATACAAGTTGCCTAATAGTTGTGCTGATGTAATTATAATTGTAAATTATATCTGGGGTTATACTTATGGTGGCAAACAGAAGACAACCTCCCAGAGCACCTTCCAATGTAATGCCGGCCGTGGTGCCACTTCTCAAGCAATTATAAGCTTCCCGATTTTATTATAAGGATGGTTTTGCATGCCTTGCTCTGTGCTCCATAGCGCCCTCACCAGGACACCACCAGCAAATGCATCTCATACATTTTGTTAAGAGAACTGTTACGATAATGTCTACTGGATTTAATAGCTTCTGATTCACCTTCTATATTAATATTCATACACTGCCTAATGGATTGCTGCGTCAGCTCCAGGGCTTAGTTTGTCCTCTAGATGTCTCTTGTACCTTTTCATTTATCCTTACATCAAAGAAATAACCTATAAAAAGCAAATCCCCCCGAGAGAGATCGTCTTTTTTTTTTTCCCTGTTTTAACTGTGTCATTTAGTGCAGCGCAGTGGAAGAACATCTTACCATGGATTCATTATCAATGTGACATTCTGGAAAAGAGCAAAGTCATGTTTTTTTTGTGTACATACCCATGGGGGAAATCGTCTGCTTCTAGTTTATTTTTGTATGTTTTAGAAAACGATCCGTTCCATGTCTTCGATCACTAAACATGGCAGTTCTGGGCTTTGACAAAAACATGTCAAATATCTCGGTAGATATCCGATTAACTGGTACAGTAATTTATCACAGAAACAAAATCTGTTGTCGCAGAATTTCAAAAAGGTTTCAAATGCAAGAAACCTCTTCAGCCTTTTGCCTGTGGATATAAAAACGGAGGTATGGCCTATAAGTCTCCTTACACTAGCATGTCAGGCATGGCTCCACAAGGAAAAACATTACCCCTTACAGCCCAGTCAGAGGCCCGTTATATAGCCAAATCAGATCTCATGCTTTACACTGACGAGGGGCAACACCCCAAAACATCATGTCGGCAAATTAAAATTCTGGTTTGGCTTTTATCCTAAGTCATGCGGCAAGGGTCATTAAAGGGATGATATTGACTATTACTATTGCTGCTTGCTAGAGTTCAAGTCCACTTCCTCTCTGAAGAGACATTTTGAATATTTAATTGTCCAGAGGAGCTTTGCGTGGCCTATAAGTCTCATTAGCCTGGTGTGTCAAGCATATTAATCTCCACAAAGAGAAAAGTTACCACTTAGACCCTAAATTGGAGGCATAAGATCTATCTCTCTGGAATCAAGGAGGGGCCGGCCGTGAAGACGCAGAAGACACACATAGTTGGTCAGTAAATTACCTTCTAGATCCCTTTTTATTATAGCATCAGTTGATGACCAATAAAAATGCATACATGCAAATGATATTACCTAGTGATGGAGGATACATTGTGGATTGCAGCTGCTTTTTTGTGCAATTTCAGCCAATGCTTCCAGAAAATAATAAAATGGGTAGTAGTTTGTTAAATAAATGAGATATTGTCTTTGTCTGTATATCGTGTCTAGCAGAGAGGCCCACCACGGGATTCACCTGTTCCTCTATGGTCCAGTTCGAGCCTCTGCTACATTGTTGCTCATATATCACATAAACCTCATGATTTAAAAGATGCCCAAAACTGCTCCCTGAAAACTTATTGCTGCTAACTTTATTCTGCTTATCTCAGTGGCATTTGCAGGTATGAGTGACGATCACATTTCCCAAAGCTCAGAATTAGGAAATTCCAAAATAGAACAGACAGAGACAGAGAACAACGAAAATGGAGTATGTCAAGAACAATAGCATGTTCATACTTTCACGTTATCCTAATTTCTCTCACAAGTCCCATCCTCTCTACCTGGTCTTATGTATGGAGGAAATGTTCACGCATACCCTGCCAAGGAGATTTTTTACGCTCTGATTTAAAGAAGCCTCTGGCATTCAAATAGTGCTGGTACTAGCATTATGCTATTAGCTGGCAGTTGTCATAACTTTACCCCAACCGATAATCTCCCAGGCACTGCTGCTTTAGTCTGTACTGTCAACAAACATGTGACTCGCACCACAATTGTGGTTACCAGGGCTATGGGGTACTCGGAGCCGAGCCCATAGATTTCTATGGGAGATGTCACTGGCAGCGGGACTCGGTCCGTGGCCCTGGCAGTCAAGCGATGGGGAATATTTACAGGGGATTGTAAGGATAGGTAGTTCGTGACGCCACCTGTGGTATCTGGTCAATTGGACCAGCGCTGCTATAAGAATCTTCACAGGGGATGTTATGGGGCAGCTGGGTGGTAAGTCTCCCACAGGTGAGACTGGTCCCTGGAAGTCTATGGTGATGATGCAGGGTGTAGTTAAGAATTCAGTCACACACAATGCAGCTTCTTTTCATACCTTTACTGGTAGATGGTTCAAGCAGGTCCCGGGGAGCTGGTCGGGGTGGAGAATGCACATTCGGGTAACCGCTGAGCAGGTTAGAGGCCTCCTTTACTTCATATATATCGGAGTCCAAACTTGCATGAAGCGAAGTTAACTCTACAATCTCCAGCTTTCTCAATAGCTGACAAGCCCGGCTGACTTTGTGGTGGAGCCTTCTATGTCCCTGAATCTCAGATGTTGAGAGAACTAAGTCTATATTTGCTGATCAGGCTAGACTCCTGTTTTCCCTGACTCCGGTTACGTATCAGCGCTTTGGGCTGCTCTCTGCGACCTGTAGTCCAGATAGCCTCCGGGTATCTTGTTACTATGCTTGAAACTCTAGCAACGCGTCGGACCCCGGTGTCCGGTGATTTAGTGCAGGTAACCAATACCTGAAGCACTTCTCTCTGTCTTCTCCACTGCGCCCTTCGCCCTGCTTTTGCTCTTTGCATAAGCACTTGTAGCTTTCGATGGAAATGTCAGCTTTCTCCGGAGCTCGCTGAGCAGCTCTCAGTATCCTCCTTGTTTCAGCTTCTGTTGAGGTACTGATTAAGGGTAGCTCTGACTAGGCTAGGATGATTCACTTCACCCGTACTAGCCTCCACTTCCTTGTCAGGTGAGCTACGCTAGCTCTGCGAGGATTCAGTCCTCTCTACTAGTCCAGACTGAACTGGCACTGAACTGCACTGTCCGAAGACAGGAAACTGAATTGATCTGAGCTCTTCTCAGACAGGAAACTATCTGACTCTGCTACGTGTCACTACCTCCTATACCCCTGGTGGGTGTGTCTGAAAGTGTGAGTGACGTGAATGATAACAAGCTTTTGTGGTTACCTTCCTGTGCATTTTCCTGGATAATGTGTGCCTTACATAGCTGGGCCACACATCCCCCCTTGGTTAAACACAGCACTCCCGGGCTGTAAAAGAGAAAAAGAAAACATTTTTGTTTTGCATTTAACAAAAACATTTTAACACTTCCCATCCGGGAGGTAAGACTTCTTGAACGTTACAATTTGTACATTAGAGAAATACAAAAGTATCAAAGTATCAAAACATTTTTCATATTACTAGACAATATTCTTGTGGAGGACCCGCACCAAAAACCTCCCACGTGGGTCCTGGGTGGGCTGCAGGACTTTTGACTGCAGACCTCACTCTAGGCCCACCATACGGGTTTTTCTTCAGAGGTAGTTGTGTAGTTAGGTTTCATGTAAAACCAAGATAATGCACCGAAGCGCAAACTATTTACAAAGCAAGTTCTTGGGCTGGCACAGTCCACAGCCACGCAGTCCATAGCATGGGAAAAGACACATTTCAAGACATATAAATAGAAATCACATTAATAACTTTTTCAAACTTTATACATTTTGTCAGTGACAATAAACCCTGTCTGGGTCTTGCTAACTAGTTTACTAGGACTACTCCTGATAGCGAATAGGTAGTTTTCCTTTAGTGACACGTTCTGATCTACGTAGAGTGGTGTCAGGTGTAGTATTCTCTAGCCTATCTGTTCTGTGTAACGGCAAACTATAGATACGACTCCACCTCTCTAGGGACCTGGCAAGCATGCTAGCGACTGGACGAGGCGGTACTGCTTCACCAGGGGACTCCACTCCTTGGGGTGCTGCCTCTTGTGGTTCCGCTGCTTGGGATCCCAATGGTTGAGGGTCTACCTGAATAGGTCCTTCTGGAACTGGCTCAACTGGCACAATTGGTACGACTGGATGCAAAGACTCCTCTTGCGGTTGATAAAACTGTAGCACAGGAATGATCACAGCATCTCCCAATCTGGGCCAATCCGCAGGTAAATCTCCCAAATCCGTGTGTATGACCGCTTCATTATTTTCTTCCTGATTGACAACAGGGTTTTCTTCACGGAGCTTTAATGGGCAAGGACACAACTTTAAATGATCTCTAGACACAGTTGCCGTCGTTTTTCCTCCATCCTTACTAATGGCACAGACCTTTCTGTTATCAAAATTGGAATTTTGCACGACATATGGCTCCTGTTCCCACTGATCATCCAACTTGTGCATTCTTCTTTTCCTTTTGAGCACCATTTCTCCAGGCATAAAAGGCTTAGCGGGAGCATTTTTGTTATAGTTCTTCTCTTGCTTTTCTCTTACTTTGTTGAGACTGTCTTCTACGCAGGCTTGTACTCTCTTGTACTGTTCCTGTCGAGTTGTGTCCCAATCCTCAGCATTGTCATCAGCCTCTGGTTCTACCACTCCCAGTTCCAAATCCATTGGCAGTCTTCCTGGCCTTGCTCTCATAAGGTAGGCTGGAGTGCAGTTGGTGGAACTTACTGGTATGTGGTTGTACAAGTCAACCAGGTAAGGTAACAAGTCTGGCCACCGATTTCTTTCTTCCAGGGGTACAGTTTTCAGTAAATCCATGACAATGTGATTCATCTTTTCACAAAGGCCGTTGGTCTGAGGGTGGTATGGCGTTGTTCTGATCTTTTTACATCCATACAATTGACAGAATTCCTGAAACAGTTCAGCTTCAAAGGCTGGACCTCGATCAGTCAGTACCTGCTCTGGATATCCGTGTGGTCTGCAGAAACTTGCTTGGAAGACCTTGGCTGCTGTCTCTGCTGTCAGATCTTTGACAGGGGCGACCACCAGGAATTTGGAATAGTGATCCACCATGGTCAGGGCATATGAGTATCCTGACCTGCTTGGGGACAACTTGACGTGATCCAATGCTACGATCTCCAGGGGACGAGTCGTCCGGATAGGCTGCAAGGGTGCTCTCTGACTATGATAGTCTTTTCGTCTGAGACCACAGGGTCCACAGTTCCGGCACCACTTCTCGATGGAGCTGCGCATCCCTACCCAGTAGAACCGACACCTCAACAGGGTCTCCAGCTTTTTCCAGCCAAAGTGCCCCGCTTGATCGTGGTAGGCTTCCAACACCATTTGGATGTCTGCTCTGGGCACCACTATCTGCCAAACCATCTCATGGGTCCTTGGGTCGACGTATCTCCTGCACAACTTCTCTCGGTAGATGAACAACCGGCTTCTTTCATTCCACAGGAGCTTTGCTGGTATGGGTGCGTCTTTCTCCAAGGAGGAACCTTCTTGTCTTATCAACTCCTTGATACGGCTGACCACTGGATCGCTGTCTTGAGTCTCCTTCCAGCTGTGATGAGGTAAAGGGTTCAACATCTCACCACACCGCTTTCTGTAGACTCGTTGCTCTTGGACCATCCCATTTCGGTGGAACGCAGGTAGCTCGATTTCTTCCAAATCATCTGATTCTTCCTCCGTGTCGGACTCATGCGGCATTCTGGACAAGGCGTCCGCGTTAGCATTTTTACGGCCCGCTCTGTACTTGATGGTAAACTGATAGTTTGACAACCGAGCCATCCAACGTTGCTCCATGGCTCCCAACTTGGCTGTTTGAAGGTGCGTCAAGGGGTTGTTGTCGGTGTACGCAGTGAACTTGTTGGGGCCAAGTAGTGTTTAAACCTCTCCGTGATGGCCCAGACCAGTGCCAGAACTCCAGCTTGAAGCTGCTATAGTTTTCCGGGTTCCTCTCTGTTGGCCTGAGCTTTCTGCTGGCATATGCGATGACTTTTTCTTGGCCATTCTGCTTCTGACTGAGGACCTCTCCTAATCCTTCGTTACTGGCATCTGTGTATAGCAGGAACGGTTGGCTGTAATCTGGGTAGGCTAAGATTTCATCGCCGGTCAGGATCTCTTTCATCTCTTTGAATGCCTCAGCTTGTTCTTTTCCCCAATTGAATGGAAGGTTTCTGCTCTTAAGAGGTTGTCCTACCAGGAGGTCCTGCAAAGGCGCCGCTTTCTTAGTGTAATCTTTTACAAACCTCCTGTAGTAACCTGTTAGTCCCAGGAACTGACGCACCTCCTTTAGGTTCTTCGGCTCTGGCCATTTCTGAATAGCTGTGACCTTCTCGGGGTCCGGCGCTACTCCTTCGGAACTGACAATGTGTCCCAAGTGCTGTACCTTCCGTTTGAGCAGGTGGCATTTAGAGGGCTTTAGTTTCATCCCAAACTTGGACAATGACTCAAATACCTCCGCCAGGTGCTTCAGATGATCTTCATATGTCTTAGAGTACACAATTACGTCGTCCAGGTACAGCAGCACAGTTTCGAAGTTGAGATGTCCCAGACAGCTCTCCATCACCCTCTGGAATGTTCCTGGGGCACTGCTGAGGCCATACGGCATTCTGTCAAACTCGCAGAGTCCCATTGGGGTGGTGAAAGCAGTTTTCTCCCGATCCTCCTCAGCCACAGCTACTTGCCAGTACCCACTAGTAAGGTCGAGGGTAGAAAAGTAGTTAGCCGTTTTCAGAGCAGCTAAGGATTCCTCTATGCGTGGTAATGGGTATGCATCTTTATGTGTTATACGATTTACTTGCCTATAATCTACACACATTCGCATGCTACCATCCTTTTTCTTCACTAGAACTAGAGGTGCTGCCCAGGGGCTACAACTATCCCTTATCACCCCGGCTTGCTTCATGTCACGCAGCATTTCCTTAGCTTTCTGATAATGGGCTGGAGGTATAGGCCGGTACCGCTCTTTGATGGGAGTATGACTGCCTGTAGGGATATGATGCTGTACTCCCTTAATTGTCCCAAAGTCAAGTGGGTGCTTGCTAAATACTTGTGCGTACTCTTGTACCACCCGTAGTACCCCCTGTTTCTGGTGGACGGAAGTGGTGTCTGTCCCTATATGAAGCTGCTGACACCAGTCCGCTACCGGGGTTGCCGGATCATTATCCTCCGCTGGTTGGCGGGAGGCTAAGGACTCGGTTGTGAGGATAGAATTGTTATCTACGGCATGTAATTTAGCAACTGTGGCATAACGTGGCAAATTTACTTCATCGTCCCCCCAGTTGAGAAGTCGTACAGGTACTCTCCCATTTATTACTTCCACTACCCCTCTAGCAATCATGAGTGTAGGTCTATGTTCTGAGCGATGGGGTTCTACTACTGCTTGGTAGTTCTGTCCTCTCAGACCTATGGCTGCTCTACACCATATTAACATTTCACTCATTGGGGGTATTACAATGGGGTTCGAGTCTGTGACCCGTACATTACCGATTTCACCATCTGTAAGCTTCGCTTGCTGCTGGCACATCAGGGCCCGGATCTCCCTCTGGATCACTCCCTTCTGCTTTGGCTTGGCAACTTCAGCGAGCTGTTGGAGCAAAAACACAACTTCTCCCAGACAGTTACTGATAATGTTAGTACCTAATATCACATTTAGGCCATTTTCCTCATTCACAGTCTTTACCACTAAGAGTCCCTGATCCTTCAGCTCCACCCTGCCCACTTTTACGTTCACGTTTTTGGCTCCAATCACTTCAACAGGGAGACCATTGGTGGCGTACACTGTCAAGTCAGGGCTCGGGGGCTGGAGACTGTCCATGGACCAAAATTTATTGTGAAGGACATCAGGTATGATAGTCACCTGAGATCCAGTGTCCAGCAGTGCAGGGATTGCAATCCCGTCCAGAATTATGGACAGGTAGGGCCGTCCACCACGAACCTGCGGTTCCAATCTAAGGGCCTGATGAGTCCACTCCTGGGTGTTGGCCCTCTGACCCAGGATCGGCTCATTTAAAGGACATTGCTGAGCTATAAGACCTTTTTGGTTGCAGCGGTAGCAGATGATCTCCCGGCGAGGATGATGTTGCTCAGGAGTCGCTCCTGGGGGTGGCGTGGTCCTCCTCCGATGAGGCGACGTCCTCCATTTCCTCCGGTTCATCCAAGGAACATCCTCCGGACAGTCGGCTAGTAGGATCTTTCCTCCTTCCTCTTTCCGCAGTTGCAGGGCATCCATTACAGTGGCTAAGTTCTTAGTCAGCTGGCGCACTTCTGAGCGCAGACATTCCAACTCACTAGGGGGCGCCACCTGCGTTTTAGCTTCTGCCACCTGCGGGGAAAAGGTGGGTACTGCCGGCTTAAGAGTGGCTTCACCCGGGTGATACTGATTTGCCACCTCAGGCTTTTCCAGGGGTCGCAGTCCTTTTATTGCCATGTCCTTTAGGGCATCAAAGGTGGCATCTGGATGATCCAAGGACCACCAGTTTACAGTCCTGCCTTCCGCTGGAGATCTCAGTCCCCGCACGAATTGCTCTTTCAACATTTGGCTCTCATCAATGGGACTTGTGGGGTTAGCCTGTTTAAGAGCTCGCAGGGCTCCCTGTAGTCGGCAGGCGTAGTCCCTAATACTGTCACCCGGTCTCTGGAAGCACTGATAAAATGCCATCCGGAGATCCGTTTCTGTGCGGTCCTCAAAGATGGCCTGTAGCTTTAAGAGAATCGCAGGTACTGACTCCTGGTCTGTAGTGGGCCAAGTCTCTACTTCTCTCTCAGCCGCACCAGCTAACTGTCCTATTACCACAGCAGCTTTTTGCTTCTCAGTCATGGAGTACATATCCAAAATACTACATATTTTCCTTTTAAATCCTGGCAGGGTATCGGGCTCGCCGCTGTACTGGGGAAGCCACTTCGCTCCTGGCATGTATGGGAGCGTTAGGGGCATAAGCGGGACCACCGGACCAGGTGAGGGGCCTGCACCTCCATCCCGCGCTACAACGCCAAGCGGTGGGCTATTGGGGCCACCGGCTGGGACCGCTCCGTCTGCCGGTTGTTGCGACATGTTGATGCCCCCTTGGTTAATCTGAGCCTACCTCTTTCACAGGCTGCAGCGTCGCAGGCACAGCGGTGGAGACAGGACCTTTGTCGCTGGCGCTCTGATGTCAGAGCGTTCACTTCCTGTTTCACAGGACCTGCCGCCGCGTCAGAGTTGGGGGCGGGGCCAGGGAACCAGCGCGCTCTTTCAGGTACGCCCCCCTTCTTCACCAGCGCCTGAGGGCGCGAATATTGCGGTAAAGATGGCGGTATTTTGGCGCCAAATGCAGCAAACAGTCTTTTTCACCAAACAGTTCAATAGACACACAGGACTCACAATTGCAAGCTTTCGTATCCTGTTCGTGACGCCAAGTTTTTAGATGACTCGCACCACAATTGTGGTTACCAGGGCTATGGGGTACTCGGAGCCGAGCCCATAGATTTCTATGGGAGATGTCACTGGCAGCGGGACTCGGTCCGTGGCCCTGGCAGTCAAGCGATGGGGAATATTTACAGGGGATTGTAAGGATAGGTAGTTCGTGACGCCACCTGTGGTATCTGGTCAATTGGACCAGCGCTGCTATAAGAATCTTCACAGGGGATGTTATGGGGCAGCTGGGTGGTAAGTCTCCCACAGGTGAGACTGGTCCCTGGAAGTCTATGGTGATGATGCAGGGTGTAGTTAAGAATTCAGTCACACACAATGCAGCTTCTTTTCATACCTTTACTGGTAGATGGTTCAAGCAGGTCCCGGGGAGCTGGTCGGGGTGGAGAATGCACATTCGGGTAACCGCTGAGCAGGTTAGAGGCCTCCTTTACTTCATATATATCGGAGTCCAAACTTGCATGAAGCGAAGTTAACTCTACAATCTCCAGCTTTCTCAATAGCTGACAAGCCCGGCTGACTTTGTGGTGGAGCCTTCTATGTCCCTGAATCTCAGATGTTGAGAGAACTAAGTCTATATTTGCTGATCAGGCTAGACTCCTGTTTTCCCTGACTCCGGTTACGTATCAGCGCTTTGGGCTGCTCTCTGCGACCTGTAGTCCAGATAGCCTCCGGGTATCTTGTTACTATGCTTGAAACTCTAGCAACGCGTCGGACCCCGGTGTCCGGTGATTTAGTGCAGGTAACCAATACCTGAAGCACTTCTCTCTGTCTTCTCCACTGCGCCCTTCGCCCTGCTTTTGCTCTTTGCATAAGCACTTGTAGCTTTCGATGGAAATGTCAGCTTTCTCCGGAGCTCGCTGAGCAGCTCTCAGTATCCTCCTTGTTTCAGCTTCTGTTGAGGTACTGATTAAGGGTAGCTCTGACTAGGCTAGGATGATTCACTTCACCCGTACTAGCCTCCACTTCCTTGTCAGGTGAGCTACGCTAGCTCTGCGAGGATTCAGTCCTCTCTCCTAGTCCAGACTGAACTGGCACTGAACTGCACTGTCCGAAGACAGGAAACTGAATTGATCTGAGCTCTTCTCAGACAGGAAACTATCTGACTCTGCTACGTGTCACTACCTCCTATACCCCTGGTGGGTGTGTCTGAAAATGTGAGTGACGTGAATGATAACAAGCTTTTGTGGTTACCTTCCTGTGCATTTTCCTGGATAATGTGTGCCTTACATAGCTGGGCCACACACATGCTGTACGGTGCACGTAACCTGGCTGCCCAGCTAGACAGACAGGTGGCGATTCTGGCCAACTGGAACATTCGAGTGTCAAGAGGCTCGTCCCAAGCACTGCTCATGTGGGCAGCTGGGGCCCACTGGAGATTCACCTTTTCCCCTATGGGCCAGTCCTAGCACTCTTCTGACTGGACAGTAGCTCCACTTGTCGGTCTAGCTGGGAAGCCAAGTGCACTCCCCATTCCTCTGTATTAATGTCATGATCCTTAGGCAGAAACTGTAACTGACACTGCCTGCAGGATGCAGAAGAGATAAATAGCAAACCTGAAACCAGACTGAGGCTGAGAAAAGTTAACCCCTGACATGACCAGACCGGAAAAAGGGGAAGACAGGACTCAAAACCCGGTCTGGTCATGTCAGGGGTTAACTTTCTCAGCCTCAGTCAGGTTTCTGGTTTGCTCTTTATCTCCGCTGCATCCTGCAGGCGATGTCAGTTACAGTTTCTGCCTACAGCGTGTGTAGCTGACTCTGTTTGCCCTGGTCTGTCCTGCTGCTTGCTGACTGAACCCATGTCTGTTTATCCCCTCTTCCTGTCCTGACTCTGTGTTTCCCTCTCGTGTATTGACTCCCTTGTCTTAATTTGGCTTGGACCCTGACCTGCTGTTTTGTATCTTGTCTTTGGCATATTGCTCCTGTCCGGTACTGACCCATTTGGCTTGTTTTTGACTCTGTGCTTGTCTATTCCTTTGGTACTGCGCTACAGACTAATATCGACCCGGCTTGTTGACTATTCTGCTGCCACCTGGTGGTGGCCTCGCTGCTGCGTTGATGGTCTGCTCTTGCTATGTGTAGTCCTTCCTCCACTTTATTGCCATCTAGTGGAGCTTGCATCTACCTGCATTGCAGCAGCGTGACAATTAGCCAATGGATGCCTATTCTGCTTTGTCTGCTTTACCTCCTGTATTGTGACCTTACTGTTCCTGACTCCTGTGGTACACCAAAGGGGTCTTGATGGATGGGAGATATATTTCTCCTAGCAGACTGGAGTTTGGTCAGGATTTTCCCTGATCTCAAGGACCTGTGATGAGGTCATAGTCACGTGATCAGGTCAGCTGATGTGTACCTCACCTGAGGGTGTGGACTAGGCCTATAAAACAAGGAGCTGTTGTAGTTGGTGGGTGTGGAAGGAAGGAGTTTGGCTGGAGTCAGCCTGAAAGCTTGTTTTTGTTACAGTGTGTCAGTGTGCACCAGGAAGCGAGTACCAGACCACCCGGAATGGCACCTGGCGGTCTCTGCTGTCCTGCAGCCGCTTAGTTAAGCCCGTCCCAAGCAAGGGTGAGTCTGGGACCAGTGGTTCTCCAAACTGGAGTGATTTATGTTCTGCTTTGATTTTGTTATCTGGACTTTTTGTTGAACCCATTATTAAAACCACTGAACTTTGAACTAAAAGCCTGTGTGTATGCCTCATTACTGCGGCCTGGCCCCTGCCTACCAGAGCGGATCCCTACAATTGGTGGCTTGAATGCGGGCATACGCAGTGAGGTCAGGCTGTTTTTTTTTTTTTTTTTTGTGGATGTTTTTTTTCTCTGCATGACAGTAAATGTCCTGGGTGAAGAAAGTGACGCAAAACCCGGTGGATAGCTGTCCGGAGATGGAGAGCACAGTAAAAATGCTTGTGGAGGCCATGCGACAGCAGCAGCTGGCTATACAGCAGCAGCAGCAGGCTATACAGCAGCAGGCTATGGAGCTGCAACAGGAAACCAACAATCTACTGATGCAACACATCACAGCGCCGCAGACAGCAGGAGCTGCCCCGGGACGTCAGGATGTCCGGAAAGTGGTACGCACAGCGATTCCGAAAATTGAAAAGTCAGATGACGTCGAGGTGTACCTGGAGATGTTTGAAGGCGTGGCTGAGAGGGAGAGACTACCCCGGGATCAGTGGGCCGAGATCGTGGCTCCGTTTTTGGCTCCAGGACCCGCGAAAGCCTATAGAGACCTACCCCCCGAGCACCAGAGGGACTACGAGATCGTCAAGGGTGAGATACTCGCACGTCTTGGGGTAAATGTGTTAGTCCGGGCTCAGCGGGTACACCAGTGGAAATTTTCCCCTTCCGAGCCAGCTCGGTCCCAGTATTATGACTTGATACACCTGATAGAAAAGTGGTTGCAGCCGGAAGTGTTGTCACCCCGCGCTATGCTGGATCGTATAGTGACTGATAAATTCTGGAGAACTTTGCCCCACACCCTTCAAACATGGGTTGGACAGGCAGCCCCTACTGATGGTCTCCAAATGGTAGACCTCATTGAAAGATATGGGGCTACCAAGGAGATACAGGGAGAGACTACCCGGAAGGTAATGAGTAAATTCCCCAAACCTTCACCCGCCGTTCGGCGAGCAGAGACTCGGAAGGCCGCCCAGGACACGTCTGGGGATGAAAGGGGCCCCATAATCTGTTGGCAGTGCCAAGAACCAGGACATGTGAGAGCTGATTGCCCCCACCTGACTGAGCCCATGGACACAAACTATGGGTACTATCAGTCTCACTATGCCGAACACAAGTGTGCAGTGGGTAAACCAGAGGGACCCAATATGAATCATTTGTGTAAAGTGGAGGTGGAGGGTAACCCTGCTGTGGCTCTACTGGACTCAGGGAGTCTCGTGACCCTAATACGAGCCAGCCAAGTCCAAATCAGCGAGTATACTGGTCGGAAAATGGGTGTGTTGTGTATACATGGGGACTTAAAACATTATCCTACCGCACTGGTGATGATAAACACGCCAGCGGGGAGGAGGTGCCACGAGGTGGGGGTGGTGGTTAATTTGCATTATGAGGTAATAATGGGGAGAGATTTTCCGTTATTTTCTGTGCTTTGGCCTGTAATTACCCCTCCCACAGAACAGTCGTCGGCACCAGTGGCAACCAGGTTGCATTCTCCAGAAATCGGGCATGAACCTGGTGGCCCAGAGGAAGATGTGCTGGCGGTAGGAGTACCTTTGCCTTCGGTGGAGGAGGAAAACCCCTCTACTATAGAAGTGTTAGCTGGGGAGATGGAAGATTTGCCACCGGGACCAGAATTGTCAGACTTAAATGTGGCAGGTGACAATTTTGGTACGGCGCAACTCCAGGACCCTACGTTGACTCGAGCCCGGGAAAATGTACTGGTTGTCAATGGGGAACCCCAACACCCCGGGGCAGCTACAGTATTTCCCCGATTCGAGCTGAACCAAGATTTGCTGTATCGGGTTGAAAAAATACATGGGGAAATTGTCGAGCAATTGCTGGTACCGCAGTCATATCGGAGGTTGGTAATGGACTTAGCGCATGCGCATGTACTAGGGGGATATTTGGGCCAAAAGAAAACCCTAGACAGAATTCTACAATGGTTTTACTGGCTAGGGGTCTATGAAGACGTTAAACGGTATTGTAACTCTTGTCCCGTGTGTCAGGTAACCAGTCCGCAGCCTCATTTTCAGAGTCCCTTGGTGCCATTACCAATTATAGAGGTCCCGTTTGAGAGAATAGCCATGGATCTAGTGGGGCCAGTTAATAAATCAGCAAGGGGTCACCAACACATCCTCGTAGCTACCAGGTATCCTGAGGCTATTCCCCTGCGACATACCTCGGCCAAACTGATCGCAAAAGAACTCATGGGTATGTTCTCTCGGGTGGGAATCCCTCAAGAAATCTTAACAGATCAGGGGACCCCCATTATGTCAAAAATCATGAAGGAACTCTGCCACTTGTTAAGTGTTAAACAGTTGTGCACATCGGTCTATCATCCCCAAACAGACGGTTTAGTAGAAAGGTTCAATAAAACCCTGAAGAATATGTTGAAAAAAGCAGTCTCTAAAGATGGTAAGGACTGGGATCTCTTGTTGCCATACCTGATGTTTGCAGTGCGGGAGGTGCCCCAGGCATCTACGGGGTTCTCGCCCTTTGAACTATTATATGGCAGACATCCCCGTGGCTTACTCGATATAGCTAAAGAGGCCTGGGAAAACCAACCAACTCCCCACAAAAGTGTGATAGAACATGTGGCCAAAATGCAAGAGAGAATGGAGACAGTCCTACCATTAGTCCGAGAACATATGGAAGCAGCACAAAGGTCACAGAGGCAGGTCTATAACCGGGAGGCACGGGTAAGGTCCTTTAACCCTGGGGATCGGGTGTTGGTACTTGTGCCTACAGTGGATAGTAAGTTCCTTGCAAGGTGGCAGGGACCCTACGAGATTATAGAGAAGGTGGGACCAGTAAACTATAAAGTACACCAACCAGGGCGGAGAAAGCCAGAACAGGTATACCATGTGAATCTGCTCAAACCATGGAAAGACAGAGACCCGCTTGGTGAGGATTGTCCACGGCCTGCATTTCCAGTAGAGATGGCTTCCTTGCCTCAGGAGAAGGCAAGAGAAGTCCTCTCCGCCGTCAAAATAGCAGACACTTTGTCGCCCAGACAAGTTCAGGAAGTCCGAGAGTGTAATACTATTGTAGGAACTCGAGGATTCTGATAGCGTGGGGCAATGAACAATCAGAGACGGGTTTCTTTGAATGCAAATAATGTATTTGTGAAACAGCAAAACACCCAAAAACAATATTCAAACAACCCGTAGTGACATGCAATGAGTCCATATATATATACACAAGTCCAGTTATATGAATCCGGATATATAAGTCCTTGAACCTCTATAGCGAGGGTGGTAAAGTTCTTACGACGGAGTCCTCACACAAATGTGACCACAAGGTAAGTCTGATGCACAGATAACGTGGCTGGATTTACACACTGCTGGTGTGTGAAGAGTCAGATCCAGGTATGCAGAAAACACAGGGAGGTCCAGGAACAAGTTAATCTCAGTTGTGGCTTAATTCAGAGAAGTCCAACAACAAGTTCATATGTCAGTAAGATTCCAGTAACAGTTCCAACAGCTATCACCAGAGGTAATGCACGAAGGGTTAAACAGCAACAGTTCAGAAACACAGTTCTTATCAGATGGAGTGAACCAAGGGTTAAATTCCCAAGTCAACAGTTTAGTGATAACACAGTACTTTGTGCAACTTACATATGCAGAGAATGTCCAGAGCCATGGGTAGAAACTGCTGTGGCTGAGAAACACCTGAAGATAAGGTTATGCACTTTCCTGGTAAATACACAAAAGATCTGTGAGGAACAAAGCAGCTGGGTTGCAGGGAAACGGAAGCAGAATATTCCAGCAGTGAAGCCAGCACCTGAGCCGGGTTTTAAACAAACGAACAGGAAGTAGGGCACAGAAAACAGCAAACTCCATTTTAACAAAGGGCAAAATCATTGACAAAGTTACCTAGAAAACCCGGAATACTGACATTACTCCCCCCCTAAAGACGGCCTCCGGACGGTCCTGGACCAGGCCTGTCCGGGTATCTCCGATGAAACTGAGCAATCTTCAGAGGCGCATTGATGTTACTTACTGGTTCCCAAGAATCATTTTCAGGAGAGTAACCTTGCCATCTAACTAGATACTGAAGCCGGTTTCTATGAAGTCTCGAATTAACAATATCCTGTACCACGAATTGTTCTTCGCCATCAACCAACACTGGTGGAGGGGGAGGTACGATACGTCCCTGAAACGTGTTAGGAGAGACTGGTTTTAATAAGGAAACATGAAATACTGGGTGTACCTTTAAAGTCCGTGGTAGCTTCAACCGACAGGCAACAGAGCTCACAATCCCAGTGATCTTGAATGGACCGATGAATTTCTGTCCCAGTTTCTGCGAAGGAACACCCAATTTTAGATTCTTGGTGGACAACCAAACTGAGTCTCCTACCTTATACATAGGTGCTGGTTTCCGGAATCTATCGGCCGACTTCTTGTAACGCTCCTGTGCTGTGGTCAGGGAGTCCTTCAAAACTTCAAGATTACGTTGCAACGCCGTCACTCTGTCTTCAACCGCTGGTACCGAAATCGTAACCGGAGACCTAGGCAAAATACTTGGATGATAACCCAGGTTGGCAAAAAAAGGCGTTACCTTCGTGGAACTGCTTTGGGAGTTGTTGTACGAAAATTCCGCTAGAGGAAGTAGCTTCAGCCAATCGTCCTGCAAATGACTGACATAACAGCGTAGATATTGCTCCAAGGTTTGATTTGTCCGTTCGGTCTGCCCGTTGGTCTGAGGATGGTATGCAGAAGACAAGCAAACATTAATGTGGAGCGCAGAACAAAATCCTTTCCAAAATCTAGAGGTAAATTGTATTCCCCGGTCAGAAATGATGTCATCTGGTACCCCATGCAGCCGGAAAATGTTCTGGATAACTAGATCTACTGTCTCTGTAGCTGAGGGAAGACCAGCACACGGAATGAAATGAGCAGCTTTCGTTAAACGATCTACTACCACCAAAATAGTATTTTTACCACCAGAGGTGGGTAACTCCACAATAAAGTCCATCGAAATAGACCCCCAAGGGCGAGACGGTACAGGTAGCGGTTTAAGAAGACCAGTAGGTGAAACGCGAGGAACCTTGTACCGGGCACAAACTTCACAAGAGCGGACATAGTCATTCACATCCTTCAAGCAGGTAGGCCACCAAAAAAAACGAGTTAACAATTCCTGCGTCTTCTGTACCCCCCTATGACCAGCCAATTTAGAGTCGTGGACCAATCTGAGAACTCGAAGTCTTACAGCCTCTGGGACATAAATACATTGATCTCTAAGCCACACACCATTCCGAAGGACAAGATTCACATTGTCAGGTGGAGCTGCAAGAAATACGTCACCGTCATAGGCCAGCTTGATCTCCTGCCACAAGTCCCGGTTCCGGAGCACTCCAACGAAATTGGCCTCCGACAAGATGGTCTTCGACGGGGTCCCAGGCACGGAATCCACGGTATGGATTCGGGATAATGCGTCAGCTTTCCCATTACGTGAACCTGGGCGGTACGAAATAATAAAATTAAACTGGTTCAAGAACAAACTCCACCTAGCTTGTCGAGGAGAAAGACACCTGGCAGACTTAAGGAATTCCAAATTGCGATGATCCGTGAGTACTACTACCTGCTGAGTTGCCCCCTGCAAATGGTGTCTCCATTCCTTAAAGGCAGAAATAATTGCCAAAAGTTCCTTATCTGCCACATCATAGTTCAGTTCTGCAGAAGATAACCTACGAGAGAAGAAGGCACACGGGTGCAGCAAACCTTTGTCTCCGGTACGTTGTGAGAGGATAGCTCCCAATGCACAGTCAGACGCGTCCACCTCCACGATAAAAGGCTGTGCAGGATCCGGATGCATCAATATTGGAGCCGTGGTAAAACAACCCTTCAGGCGATCAAAGGCTTCCTGAGCTTGCGAAGACCATTCAAACTTCTTCCCCTTCTTGGTGAGGAGAGTGATGGGACGGACAATTTCTGAAAAATTTCGGATAAACCGTCTATAAAAGTTAGCAAAGCCAATGAATCGTTGTACCTCCTTAATGTTTCCTGGTACCGGCCAGTCCAAGATTGCCTGGATCTTGCTGGACTCCATATTCAATCCCTGAGGCGAGATAACATAGCCTAAAAATTGAATTTCAGAACAATGGAACTCACACTTTTCGAGTTTGATGTACAAATGATTATCTCTCAAACGTCTAAGTACGGTCTTGACATGTTCCTGATGTTCCTGTAAGGAGTCAGAAAAGATTAAGATGTCATCAAGGTAAATTACCACATATTGGTCCAATAAATCCCTGAAAATGTCGTTGGCTAAATGTTGAAAAGCAGCAGGAGCGTTACAGAGTCCGAATGGCATCACCAAATATTCAAAATGTCCATACCGGCATCTAAAAGCTGTCTTCCATTCGTCTCCGGGCCGTATACGGAGTAAATTATATGCCCCACGAAGATCTAATTTGGTAAATACTTTGGCCTGGCGAACTCTTTCCAACAATTCTGGAATTAGGGGCAACGGGTACCTGTTACGAATGGTTACCTTATTTAACTCCCGGTAGTCAATGCAGGGTCTTAGAGTACCATCCTTCTTCTTTACAAAGAATATTGGAGCTCCCGCTGGTGAAGAAGATGGTCGGATAAACCCCTTGGCTAAATTCTCATCTATATACTCTCGTAAAGATTTTAATTCCGGAGCCGCCAACGGGTAAACATGGCCGAAAGGAATCGCTGCTCCAGGAAGCAATTCTATGGGGCAGTCATACGGTCTATGTGGGGGAAGTTGATCTGCCTTCCTTTTATCACAAATGTCTGAGAATTCCTGATAAATCAGAGGGAGAGTAGGTACCTGTATCACCTCTTCCAAGTTCTGGGTAACTGGAGCCGCTACAGTTGGACTGATGGTAGAACTGCACTTCGGGAGAAAGGTTATCTCCTTGGTTTCCCAATTGATGATTGGATTTTGTGACCGTAACCAGGGAATTCCTAAAATTACAGGAAAATGAGGAGAAGATATTAACATGAATGAAAGTGTTTCTTGATGGTCTGGTTCCATCTTACACTCCAGAGGCACTGTCTCCCGATCTACTGGTCCAGAAACTAATGGGGAACCATCCACCGTTTCCATAGTGATTGGTGAAGCTCTTAGTTGTGTCTTTATACCATGTTCCTCTGCAAAAGAAGAATCCATGAAATTCCCACCTGCTCCAGAGTCTATCATGGCAGAACTTGATATCCACTGTTCCTCCCACTGAATCTGTATAGGAAGAGAACAATGTGAATATTTCTCCCCTTGATCTTTAGGGAAGTCGGCATCAGTATTGGGGGAAAAACCGCATCTAGATGTAGACTGGTTTCCGAAACTTCAGACTCAGCGTCTGTGTTATCATAATCCCCTACTACCGCCAACACCTTGTTGGGTCGCCTAGGACATTTAGGACAATTGATGAGGAAATGGTCCGATTGACCACAATAGAAACATAAGCGCTCACGGAGACGGTGTTCGCGGCGTTCATTATTCTCACGTCTCTGCAGTGAGTCCACCTGCATAGGCACCTCCTCAGCCTCTCGCGGGTTTTTGCCTGTGGTTTCCCTGGACGGAAGAGAGTAATTAGTAATGCGATTTACAGCGGCCCATTTTTCTTGTCTGCGTTCAGTTAAACGGATATCAATACGTACACAGTGCTGTATAAACAATTCAAACTCCTGTGGAGACTCTGAACGAGCTAGCTCATCCTTGATTGCATTTGACAAACCTTTTCTAAAGATTGGTAATAAAGCATTGTTTTCCCACTGGGTGTCCACCACTAACCTTTTAAATTCAGTAACATATTCTATGACTGACCGTTTCCCCTGGCGTAAGGAAAGCAAGGCAGATTCAGCGGTAGCACGGCGGTTGGGATCGTCGAACATTTGCGCCATGGCTGCCAGAAAATTGTCCAAATTATTTAGACGGGTATCATGACTTTCAACCATAGGATTTGCCCAAGCCAGTGCACGTGATGTCAACAACATAATAATACATAGAACCTTAGATCTATCAGACCGGTAGTAGGAGGCATGTACATCAAAAAATAATATACATTGATTAACAAACCCACGGAATTGACTTCGGTCACCATTAAAACGGAATGGAGGCAATTTGGGCATACTGGTGGATGAGGTAGGCTCAGTAGGTAAGGCCTCCAGGACTCCTAACCTAGAACGTAGATCTTGGAGAGCCTGACCAAACCCCTGTGCATTGTGGTTAACCCGAGACTCCAAGTCTCTAATCTGATTGAGTGCAGCCGCCACCTCCTGCTGCAAGGAGTTAACTATGGTGAACAATTTATCTGCCCGTGTCTCCGTCATTGCCCCAGCAGAATCCTCTTTTTTAGGCTGGAATATCCTGTAATACTATTGTAGGAACTCGAGGATTCTGATAGCGTGGGGCAATGAACAATCAGAGACGGGTTTCTTTGAATGCAAATAATGTATTTGTGAAACAGCAAAACACCCAAAAACAATATTCAAACAACCCGTAGTGACATGCAATGAGTCCATATATATATACACAAGTCCAGTTATATGAATCCGGATATATAAGTCCTTGAACCTCTATAGCGAGGGTGGTAAAGTTCTTACGACGGAGTCCTCACACAAATGTGACCACAAGGTAAGTCTGATGCACAGATAACGTGGCTGGATTTACACACTGCTGGTGTGTGAAGAGTCAGATCCAGGTATGCAGAAAACACAGGGAGGTCCAGGAACAAGTTAATCTCAGTTGTGGCTTAATTCAGAGAAGTCCAACAACAAGTTCATATGTCAGTAAGATTCCAGTAACAGTTCCAACAGCTATCACCAGAGGTAATGCACGAAGGGTTAAACAGCAACAGTTCAGAAACACAGTTCTTATCAGATGGAGTGAACCAAGGGTTAAATTCCAAGTCAACAGTTTAGTGATAACACAGTACTTTGTGCAACTTACATATGCAGAGAATGTCCAGAGCCATGGGTAGAAACTGCTGTGGCTGAGAAACACCTGAAGATAAGGTTATGCACTTTCCTGGTAAATACACAAAAGATCTGTGAGGAACAAAGCAGCTGGGTTGCAGGGAAACGGAAGCAGAATATTCCAGCAGTGAAGCCAGCACCTGAGCCGGGTTTTAAACAAACGAACAGGAAGTAGGGCACAGAAAACAGCAAACTCCATTTTAACAAAGGGCAAAATCATTGACAAAGTTACCTAGAAAACCCGGAATACTGACAGAGAGTTTGTTAGCCGAAATACCAATGTTTTTTCGGAACTTCCTGGTCGTACCTCCCTAATCCAACATGACATTGTCACGGAGCCGCAGGCCAAAGTCCGATTAAAGCCATATCGGGTGCCTGAGGCCTGGCGACAAGCCATCTCGGAAGAGGTCAAGAAGATGCTGCAGTTAGGGGTCATTGAAGAGTCCCAGAGTGAGTGGGCCAGCCCAATAGTCCTAATACCAAAGCCAGATGGGACACTAAGGTTCTGTAATGACTTCAGAAAACTGAATGAAATTTCTAAGTTTGACGCCTACCCCATGCCCCGGGTCGATGAGTTAATAGAGCGGTTTGGGCAGGCCCGGTATTTTTCAGTCATTGACCTCACAAAAGGGTATTGGCAGGTGCCCCTAACAAAAGCAGCGAGAGAGAAAACGGCTTTTGTAACACCCGAGGGACTGTTCCAGTATATAGTCCTACCCTTCGGGTTGCATGGCGCTCCAGCGACATTCCAGAGGTTAATGGACGTTGTTCTTCGTCCTCATCGCCGATATGCCGCGGCCTATCTGGACGATATTGTGGTGTACAGTACAGACTGGGAAAGTCACTTAGCCAAGGTACAGGCGGTGATAGATTCTCTGAGACAAGCAGGGCTAACTGCCAACCCAAAGAAGTGTTCCATAGGGTTGGAGGAAGCTCGGTACCTGGGGTATGTGATTGGGAGAGGAGTTATCAAACCCCAAATAAACAAAGTGGAGGCAATCCAAAACTGGCCCCGTCCCCTCACCACAAAACAAGTGAAAGGGTTTTTGGGGTTAGTGGGATACTACCGGCGGTTTATTCCCAATTTTGCAACCCTGTCGGCGCCGTTAACTGACTGCCTAAAAGGGAGGAAGTCAGTAATGGTGCGATGGAATGATCAGCTTGAAGAAGTGTTTGTAAAACTAAAAGGGGCACTGTGTGGGTCACCAGTTCTGATCACACCCAACTTCAAAAGAGAATTCATTGTCCAGACTGATGCGTCAGAGGTAGGTCTGGGTGCCGTGTTGTCTCAGGAGGTTAACGGGGAGGAGCATCCCATTAGTTTCCTGAGTCGAAAGCTTACTCCAGCTGAAACCAGATACAGCATTGTAGAGAGAGAGAGTGCCTGGCCATCAAGTGGGCACTGGAGTCATTGCGCTACTATCTGTTGGGGAGAACGTTTCGGTTGGTAACTGATCATTCCCCTCTGACTTGGATGAGTCAAGCCAAAGAGAGAAATGCACGAGTCACCAGGTGGTTTCTGTCTCTGCAAAATTTCAAATTTTCAGTAGAACATCGGGCAGGCAAATTACAGGGGAACGCAGATGCACTGTCCAGAGTTCACTGTATGTCATGTGTCCACCCTCCTAAGGTTGAACAAAGGGGGGAGGTATGTGGTACACCAAAGGGGGTCTTGATGGATGGGAGATATATTTCTCCTAGCAGACTGGAGTTTGGTCAGGATTTTCCCTGATCTCAAGGACCTGTGATGAGGTCATAGTCACGTGATCAGGTCAGCTGATGTGTACCTCACCTGAGGGTGTGGACTAGGCCTATAAAACAAGGAGCTGTTGTAGTTGGTGGGTGTGGAAGGAAGGAGTTTGGCTGGAGTCAGCCTGGAAGCTTGTTTTTGTTACAGTGTGTCAGTGTGCACCAGGAAGCGAGTACCAGACCACCCGGAATGGCACCTGGCAGTCTCTGCTGTCCTGCAGCCGCTTAGTTAAGCCCTCCCAAGCAAGGGTGAGTCTGGGACCAGTGGTTCTCCAAACTGGAGTGATTTATGTTCTGCTTTGATTTTGTTATCTGGACTTTTTGTTGAACCGTTATTAAAACCACTGAACTTTGAACTAAAAGCCTGTGTGTATGCCTCATTACTGCGGCCCGGCCCCTGCCTACCAGAGCGGATCCCTACACTCCATTTTCGGTATCAATTTTGCTGTTATTTATTTTCTGGTTTGATTTCCCCTCAGTTCGCTCCAGTGATCAGAGACCACTGTGCAGGGGTAATCAACAAAAGAAAACAACAGATCACTGTAGAGGGTTAATGAGTGAAAACCAGGGAGCTTCTTAAAATTTTACTAAATAGAGTGGCCTGTACGAAGCTTACCATGTGAATCCGTTTCGATCTTGTGGGCTTTTTTAAAGCCACCTGTCTATGTTCCTGATCACAGTCCATTTGAGTTTGAAATTCTGCATATTGTCTAGTCCATTATTATTGGGTGATTGTTAGGACTTTACTCCTCCACCTAAACTCTGGCAGCACTTCGCCGTCAGTCTATTTTGCTTTGATTTGTCAATCTTGTCTCATTGTCATTCACTGGCTTTCTCTGACATTGATAATCCAGTCCAACGACTACTCACGTCTTGCTGCCTTTTTGGGCAGATCATTTAGTGTAAAGTGGTTTGGTGTAAAGCAGCCGCCACTACTGGACCCTGGAACAGTTGAAACATATTCTGTGGAGCGATGGATCACACTTCTCTATCTGGAGTCTGATGGAGGAGTCTGGTTTTGACGAATGCCAGGAGATCATTACCTGCCTGATTGTATAGTGCCAGCTGTATCTTTTGGTTGAGGAGGGATAATACCATAGGATTGTTTTCAGGGGTCAGTCTATGCTTCAGCATACAAAGTAATTTTGGGCAATTGTTTGCTTTAAATTTTGTGGGAACGGTTTGGGGAAGGCCCTTTTCTGTTCCCCATGACTGTGCCACAGTGCATGGTTAGGTGAGTTTGGTGAGGAAAAACATTACTGCCGCAAAGTACCCTAACCTCAACCCCATCCAACACCTTTGGGATGAACTAGAATGGAGATAGTTAGTTCGGGCCTCTCCTCCAACATCAGTGTCTCCTGTGTGAATGAGCAATAAATCCCCAAGACACCTCTAAAATCTTGTAAAAAGCCTTCCCAGAAGAGTCAAAGCTGTTATGGCTAAAAATGAAGGACCAACTCCATATTAATGTATATGGATATAGAAAAAGGAGGTTTTAAAACCTCTTGTGGGTGTAAAATGTAGGTATCCCAATACCTTTATCCATATGGTGTATAATCCATTTTTTACAGGCCTTCGATGACTTTGCTTTACAATCATACCCATTCATCTCCTTCTCATCTACTTTCCTATCTGTAGTTATCATTCTGTACATGAACCAGGAATGTCAGGATGAACACATTGTTAAACCCGGTCTTCTTAAATGAAGCAGCAGTATTTTTGATATCTAAATGAAAGAACATTTAATGGGAGCCAACAGCCCCTCTATCACTGCAGATATCAGGTCAAGCCCCTATTAAAACTGTACACTATACCATCTGTGCAGGCACTGGTTATGTATGAATTGGTCACGTTTCTCTTTATAACAGCCTCTCCAAAATTTAATGCGGTTCTCCTAGAGGTGGCTTGCTTTTGGTTTTCCTCGGAGAATCATCCTTTATTCAGTCCACATTTGATCGATGGTGCTCTTGTCCCATAGTGTGTTAAATAGCATCCTAGTCTCAATGCATTTCTTCCATTAGGACTCATCAGGGTGTAATAAGAAGCAGTGATATTGTAACAAGAAACTGTGATATCCCTGAAGAGCTCTTGGAGGATGTGCCATTAATGATGAGAGACTGCCATCTGTTGGCCAGGTGAAAACAAGCAGAACCAAATTGTGCTGGAAGCTTTACAGGGGGGGCGACTTTGTGTGCTTCACCTGGTCAGGTGACTCATCGGTAGGACTTCCTTGATTTAAAAGTCCTGCGCGCCAAACCACAGGCAGATTTGGTGCAAGAAAAGAGAGTGGAGCAGACGTGCTTCAGGGATGCCACTAAGGCCAGCATAACAGGCCTTTGCGGAAATTCTACACCATCAAGGTGTCGGTCATCACCTGATAAGGCCCCGATTCCGCTCAGGGGACTCCAAGTTCCGCCTGCGCTATTTGGGACCAGTACTTGTATCCTATACTAGTAAAGCTCAAGGGACCAGACATCGCCCGTCAAGAGCTGAGGTCTAGTCCACACCATTCCAATCCTAAGAGACTTCCATCAATGGTCATGCTGAGAAGATCTGTGAGGAGACTGCAACAGGCGGAACACGCCTGCGACTGTGAAGAGACAGTGTGTGTGAGCAGGGCCGTCACTTCCAGCTATCCTCTACAGCAGTGTTCCCCAACTCCAGTCCTCAAGGCCCACCAACAGGTCATGTTTTCAGGATTTCCTTTATATTGCACAGGTGATGCAATTATCACCTGGGCAAAAACTAAGGAAATCCTGAAAACATGACCTGTCGGTGGGCCTTGAGGACTGGAGTTGGGGAACCCTGCTCTACAGTACTGGCTGGGTCAGCTGTGATTAGTGTTACAGGTTGGGAGGGAGCCAGTTAAAGCATTCACAGGCCCCGTTCCCTTGCGGATGATATGGCATAGTTCGCAACTTAGCAATTCTATAGATATGATACAGCTCATTTATCACTCGCTCCTGGAAGCAGGCCCCTTGGTCAGAGTGAATTCGCTTCGGGCACCCATAAATGCGGATGAAGTCCTGACAGATGGCTTTGGCTGCAGCTTCGGTCATCTGATCCCAAGTGGACGTCATCACGGCAAACTTGGTGAAGTGATCGATCATCACCAAGCAGTACCCAAAGCCGTTGTGTGAAGTTCCGATCTTCAGATAGTCGATCATCAGAACCTCCAGGGGCACAGAGGTTCGAATAGCCTGAATGGGAGCTTTCTGTTCCGGGGGATTGTTCAGCTCACATCGGCAACATCTTCGGCAAACACCTTTAACATCGTGTTGCAGTTGAGGCCATTATACCAGTCATTGCAACCATCAAAAGCTCTTCTCTACACAAAAGTGGGCACCCCTCTTATGGACTTCTTTAGCCAGCTGTACTACCCGTGCTTCTGGGGCCCCTACCTGCCAAGTGTCTTCACATTCTCAAGGAAGTTGAATCTTCAATACAGCAGGCCATCTTTCAGAAAGAGCCTTTCCCACTAGCATAAGATCTGTAGGGTACTTGGGGGTGATGCGGTCATAGCCTTCTGATCTGGTCTTTTCCCCAGAGCAACCATTTTCTCAGCTTCGCCAGTTCTGGATTGGACTGGTGCAGGTATATCCATTCATCTCTGGAAGAGCCCAGTATCTGGGTGGGTTTGGAACCTTCTATAGACTCATGGTAGTTACTACAGCCACAGCGAACTGCCTAAAATATGGTATCTCATCACTTTCAAGCTTTTCATCTATGTCTTTCTGGCCTGGTTGACTCGGGACAAGGCATCTGCATGAATGTTTTGGGACTTAGACCAATAGAAGATCCTATACTGATATTTGGACATCCTCGCAACCCACTGCTGTTCTAGTACATCAAACTTTGCATTCTCTAGGTTGGCCAGGCGGTTGTTTGCATATGTATTTCTTACCTAGACAAGTACTCCGTAAATTTCTCCTTCATGGTCCAAACAAGCGTCAGCAACTCCAGTTTGAACGAACTGTATTTGTCTGCTTTCTTTTCTGTGTCTCTCAGTGACCTACTGGCATACGCTACGCGATCACCCTCTCTCTTCCTTCTTGTATCCTAGCCACTACCGCCCCTAATCCATACAGGCTGCCATCGGTGTACAGCACAAAATCTTTTATGAACCTCCAGTAGTATCCGGCTAGCCCTAGAAATGCTCTCAATTCTCTCAGGTTGGTCGGCATGGGCCACTTTTGCATGCAGCCTTCTCTGTGGTGGGGTAAACTCCTACACTAGACACAGTGTGTTCCAGGTATTCAATTTTCTGCTTGAACAGGTGACACTTATCAGGCTTAACTTTTAACCCGTGTTTTTGAAGACACTCCAATGCTTGCTCCAGGCAGTTAAGGTGATCTTCAAATGTGGTGTATTAAATGATTATGTTATCTAGATATATCAAAGTGGTTTCAAACTTGAGATCTTCCAAGCATCTTTCCATCAAACACTGGAACGTTCCAGGGGCATTCGTCATGCCAAAAGGCATCTAGTTGCCCTCGAACAGACCCATAGGAAGAACAAAGACTGTCTTCGGGCAATCACTGACCAAGTCGAGGAACGAGAAATATTTAGCTTTTCCCAAAGCAGATAGGTACTCCTCGATTCTGGGCAAGGGATAGGAGTCCCGAACAGTGTACGCGTTCAGTTTTCAGTAGTCTACACAGAACCTCAGCGTGCCGCCCTTTTTCCGAACTAATATAATGGGGGCCGCCCAGGGACTCTGCCTCTCGCAAATCACGACGTTGTGCAGCATGTAGACCAGCAGTTCTTCCACCTCCTGGTGCATCTGAGGTGGGATCTGCCAATACAGCTCTCGTATGGGAGCTGTGGTTCTTGTACGGATCTCATGTTGAATAGCCTGGGTGCACCCAAAGTCATAATCATGTCATGCAAACACTCCCTGATATCGCTGTAATGACTGTTCAATCTGTCCCACTTGCTCCGTGAGGTTTACCTCCATTTGTTGCAAGAGGTGAATCCCAGCCAGGGGTTCACTTCTGTTTTCCTGACTATCGAGCGACACTGCCAATGTCCATGGGTTTCTTCCCACAGGTGTCAGTCCTATAGCATCAACCCTGGTGAGATCTGATGTAAACTCAGGCCATTTCTTGTCAGAGTGTCAACTGTAAATTTGCTGCACTCAAGTTTATATAATGCACAGGTACTTGTCCTTGACGCACGGTGGCCAGGGTGTGTGCAACCAGTAATCTGGAGATCGTTTCTTCTCCATCTATCAGATCAATCTACACGTCCATACCTAAGGACATATGGGTCAATAATGTCATGGTGAGTACAGTCTGTCCCACTGGCAACGTCACGGTAGCTTCGGGCAGTATCAGCACTATGCCAAGATGCTGGGAAGCAGCGGGTAACTTCTACATTTGACCTTCCTACTGACTGGATCTTGAGTGGCATGGGTCCAGTTGTTCTTATCCAGACCCTCAGCCAAGAATTGTCCCACTTCTTTTAGAACATTCATGCCCAGGGTTACAATTGTTTCACCTCCTCTGGACCTCTTGGTAAGCACTATTCCCTACTGACCCAGGTCTTTTCCACCAATTGGATGGTGGGCTCTTTTCCAGGGTGAGCAACCTCAGGAAAGTCACTCCGGAATTACTCTGGAATTACGCTTCCTGCTTAGTGGTCATGTGGGACCCTGTGTCCATTAAACAGCGGATGCACTGCCCATTGAATTCAGCCCAGATAATGGGTCTCTCGGAAACAATATCCTCAGAACTCTTTCGTCTGCCCTCTGAGGCTGGAAACCCCACGGTATGCTTAACGACCGTGGGGCGTGCTAGTTTAATGGGCACCCCCATCTCCTCTCTCGACTCGGACAGTCTCTTGAGATATGCCCCCTTCCACCGCAGGTCCAACACTCTGGCTCACATTCTAGTGATGAACTACGTGAACGATGTGGCAGGGCTAGGGAGGAACAACTTTCCCGCTCTCACCTCCTATCACATGATCAGCTGGAGTGAAGTTGGCAGGGCCTACCTTGATACTGCACAGCTCACCTCGAATGTCCTGGATCTCTTCACGTATCTACCTTACCCAGTCTAGCTCAGTATGGATTGTCTTGGAGGTGACCACTGCATGACTCCGCGCCGGTCAGGACAGGGGCCTCTCTCTCCAGGACTATAGCTTCGGCTTCGACCTCAAGGAAGCCCCGATCAGAATTCAGGGATAGTTGTAATTCTATTTATATACAGTGATTATAAGTAACTCTAAACAATTAGTGTTAGTAACTAGACAGATCAACTTTCAAGCAAACATAACAATAAATTTGGAAAAAACAAAGAAAGTCTTTCTCTACATCTAACATTAATGTTCGTTGTACAAAGGTGGTGCACCCAGTCGTGGGAACCACAATGTAAGTTCTCTCCCTGCAAATCTGGCCCCAGCGGCAGTCACCGGGTTTACCTGCTAGGCCGCAAGTCTCTCTCTTTCGTAGTCTATCAGAGCCTGTTGAGCCTCCCATACACCAACCAGATCTCTACCAACATGTGACCATATTCCGAGTCAACCTCGGTAGCGTAGAGGATAACTGGAAGTGACAGCCCTGATTACACACACTAACTCTCCACAGTCGCTGGTGTGGAGCCCCAGCTGTGCTAGGATTCCCACATCTCCTGGAAGGGTGCACTAAAAGATTTATCCACTAGAGGTCCTAATGCATCCACACATCTTCACCCGTCCCCTAAGACCACCAGAGGGAGCCAGATAGGCATATAAAAGGAGGATGAAGACAGGAAAGGTCAGTCAGTCTGAAGACTGCAGCCTGCAGTCTGAGAGTTCAGTTCAGTTTAGTGGAGTCTAGTAGAGTGGAGTCTATTCCAGTCCGGTCTAGTCAGAGCTCGGACAAGACAAGCCTGCAGAGCAGAGTGGAGTTTGCAGTGAGGGACTCCATAGCTCAAGTTGAGAGCCAGGAGCGTGCCGACGCTCTGAGAGCGGCAGAAGAGGCAGCCCACCAACTGCCAGTGTGTGTAAATTGTGTGAGGGCCCGAGTAGGCCGAAGGCAAGTGGAAAGAGTAGTAAAAGGAGGCAGAGGAGCCTTACCGGCTCACCTCAACAAGTATTTACTGGACGCCGGGGTCCGAGCCTATAGGGATCTCCACGACCCATTAGGAAAACACCGGAGTTCCTGGAGGACTACAGGTCCCAGGAGCACCACAGAGCTGATACGTAACCGGGCCAGGAGGACGGAGTCCGGCAAGCAGTGCACTGCAAGCAGGGACTGTGTACTTCAAGAAAAGGTCCAACCACAAGGTCAGCCAGGTGCAGGATGGAGACTAAGTTAGGCCCAGCTACATGCAGGCCAGGACTTCATACAGAAAGGCAAGGAACAGGAGGCCACACACCTACTCAGTGGGAGAATCTGGATGTGCACCCTTCACCCTACAGTGCTCCGGGATGTGCCTGCAACATCTTCAGTAAAGGTACCAAAGTGACTTGTGTGTGTGTCCCTCTTCTTACCCATAACTGCCGGGTTCCCTTCCGTCCTGCATCCCTACACATCTACCTGCCCTGAAGGACTTAGCCTCACCTGTGGGAGGCCTAACATCTAGCTGCACAACACCAACCCTTCAGTGGATCTGCACAGCAGCGCTGGTCACCCTGACCAGGTACTACAGGTGGCGTCACGAATCCCCATACCAACATTCATTCCCCTGTAAATATCCCACATTAAGGGTGAGCGCCCAGGGCCACGGACTGAGCTGTGTTGCCATGACATCCCCCATAGGAATTAATGGGCTTGGATCCGAGTACCCCCACGGCCCTGGGAGGGCGGCTCACTGGCGCCAAGTCTGCCTGCGGTTTGGCGCGCAGGGCTTTTATATCAAGGGAGTCCTTCCTGTGGATCACTTGATCAATTTGCACAATTTGGTTCCGCTTGATTTCGCCTGACCAGCAGATGGCAGTCTCCTCATTAATGGCACAAACTGCAAGGGCTCTTCAGGGATATCACTGCTTCTTATTACAAGGGGACATATTACTACGGAGGCCTGATGGAGGTTTAGCTTGCAAAAAAGAAGACTGAGAGGAGACTTAATAGCTGTCTACAAATATCTCAAGGGCTGTCACATTGTAGAAGGATCATCTTTATTCTCATTTGCACAAGGAAAGACTAGAAGCAATGGGATGAAACTGAATGGGAGGAGACACAGATTAGATATTAGAAAAAACTTTTTGACAGTTAGGGTGATCAATGAGTGGAACAGGCTGCCACGAGAGGTGGTGAGTTCCCCTTCAATGAAAGTCTTCAAACAGAGGCTGGATAGACATCTGTCTGGGATGATTTAGAGAATCCTGCTTTGAGCAGGGGGTTGGACCAGAAGGCCCAGGAGGTCCCTTCCAACTCTACCATTCTATGATTCTATGATTCTATGAGGTCTCATATCTGGACATGGAGACCAGTTATCCGGTCACACTGCAGGACAAGACCATCAGTGATCAGACTGGATTGGTTATATTTTAAATAATACCCAATACAATGTATAGTTTTAATATGGGCTGTGTGTGATATATACAGTGATATATTGTTGTTACCAGATAGCCCAAGTGTTTATTCCTTATTTTCGGCACCATAGACCCCTGAATAAGTCAGTGGGGCTTGTCAGGAACCATTGAAATCTGATACAATAAATTCAGGGCATCATTATAATCTCTATTACAAAAATAAACCATAACAGCAATGTGAACAGAGCCTTAGATGAATATCGTTCCACGCCTCAAATCTAGCCATTCTTGCATGCTGATAATCTCTAGCACACAGATTGGAAAATTCCTATCACTTGCATGTAATTCCCTTGGGCATGAAGTGATAAATAACTGGTAAATATAATTTTATGCTGTCCTTGTTCTATTCACATGTTTTAGGCAGTTTTTCATTAGCATTAAGTACGTATTGGCCGTCGGTGCAGTTCCATTAGTGCTGCTGAACACAATTTAATGCACACTCCTCATTAACAAAGCTGGGAAATCGTAAATCTCATTTACTGCCAGTTCCAGAAACCTGCATTTAGAAGGAAGGATGAAGGTGATAAATTTCTGTGAGCGTGAATAAGAATAGGATCGGTGCTATAAAAAGCTCCAAGCTTTCTTTATATTAAATAGAGACACTGTACATCTAATAAAGTCAATATGATCTTTATTGGCCATGGGTCATTGGTTTACACTGGTGTGTCACTATAGGCA
Source organism: Oophaga sylvatica (assembly GCA_033576555.1). Classification (NCBI taxonomy): domain Eukaryota; kingdom Metazoa; phylum Chordata; class Amphibia; order Anura; family Dendrobatidae; genus Oophaga; species Oophaga sylvatica. Next base: position 399,344,653 of record JARQOD010000006.1, on the reverse strand, counting down.
ATGTCTATAGAGGCCTTCCCAGTAGTGTAACTAGAGTCTGACGGGCCCTGGTGCAAAATTTATGTTAGTCAGATGTATAGGCCCTTGTAGCATTATACATCCTATAATGACATTCATCATTATAGGATGTTATAATATCATTATACTCTTAGTCCCATGTAATAAGGCTCATCATCTTGTAATAATGTTTGATCCTGGCCCCTTCCTGCAACAATGTCCCCTTCCTGTAACAATATCTCCTTCCTGTAATAATGTGCCCCATCATGGGCCTCTTTTTGGTAAAATGGCCCTCAGTCTTGGCCTCTTCCTGGTATATTGTCTTTCATCCTGGCCCCTTCTTGGTATAATGTCCCTCATCCTGTATCCTTTCCAGTAATGATGTCCCCCATCCTGGCCCCTTTCAGTCATACTGTTCCCATTCCTGGTATAATATCCCCCATTCTCGTATTATGTCCCCAATTCTGGTACCCTTCCAGTAATAATGTCCCCTATCCTGACGTGCCAGCCATGGACGGAGCATGATGTAACTGCCATTCATTGCCCGTGGCAGGCATGCTAACGTCAGCTGTCAGCCGACTAATGCATTATGAGAGGCTCTCCAATGAATGACTTAGGCGCCTCTTACAAGTGCTGTATATCTCCGCCAGAGATGTCCTCCAATCAGTGCTAGAGTACATTTCTGGTGTAAAGTGTCCTATCTTTTCATGAATTAGAAGGATGGGCCAGGCCATGCTCCTATCACTCCCATGCTATGCCCATTTTGACAAACACTGGCATGATAGTGTCAAAAAGCATACATTTTGGTTATCCTAAAGGGAATGTATTATCAGACAATGATCTATTGTTTACATTAGGTTTTTCTGTTAATATGTTTTATTTTTTGCAATGTTTTACTTTATTTTTACCTTATTTTTTCAAATCACAATCTGCATTAAAAAAAAATCTCAGAAATCTTTCAATTTTCACACTAGCCACAGAGTTTATTTTAGATTCAGGCTCATTATTATCAGAGACAGGATTACAATGTCAGGTAACAGCTGATAACACAGGATCCACCTATCACAATAGGCGATGTCACAGCTGACCCTGCTCACCATTCCATCACAATGACTTTTGCACATGCTCATTAGATGCTTCTGTGTCGACCCGCCACCACAATTGTGGGTTACCAGGGCAATGGGGTACTCAGAGCCGAGCCCATGGAAGTCTATGGGGATTTTGTCACAGGTAGCTGTGGCTCGGTCTGTGGCCCTGGCGGTCTGGCGTATGTTGTTGGGGAATATTTACAGGGGATAACTATATACAGTTCGTGACGCCACCTGTAGTATTCTGGTAATGGGTACCAGCGCTGCTGTAGATCTCTGAGGGGATGGTGAGGCAGCTAGATGTCAGGTCCCCTACAGGTGGGACTCTTCCCTCAAAGTCTGTTAAGATGGTGAAGTCGGGTGCCGGTAAATAACACAGTCTCACACAGTCAATGTCTTTCCATACCTTTACTTGCTGAATGTCAAGGCAGGTCCCGGGGAGGCTGTCCCACGGAGAGTGTATTTTGAGACGGCAGCTGGACAAGTTAGGGGCCTCCTTTAACTCCAATGAACGAGTACAACCAGCCTGAAGCGTAGTTCCCTCTATGATTCCAGCTAATCTTAGCTGTAACTGCCCCGTCAGCTTAGTGTTAGGGGCCTTCCTGTGAAGGAGCTGAATACTTATGTTTGTCCTGCAGAACGCCAAAGTCTTCACTCCCCCTGACCCCAGCTACGTACCGACTATATGGGGCTTGTCTGCCGCGACCTAGGGTCCGGTAGATTCCTGGTTTTTCTGCCTCTGTGCCTGAAACAACAGCGACTCTTCGGTCCCCAGTGACCGGTAAACAGGGTGCTGGACTTAAGCAATCCTTTAGCACCAATTCTACAATCCACTTGCCTTTCGCCTTGTCCACGCTGGTAACATAAACATTCTCACTAGCCAGGGGTCGAGCAGTCTCTTCCAATCTTTCTCCTTCCAATGAAGCCAGCCACAGATGCTCAGTTGTCACAGGCAGGAGCACGTCTCTGTACCTGATACTGTCCTTAGACAGGAACGCTGAAGTCTTTCTGTGCTGATACTCCTTACTTTCTTCAATGTGTGCTGAGAGATAATCCAGCTCTGACCAGACTAAGGTATATTTCCAAACCTATACCGGACTCCACTATTTGAACTGGTTATGAAGCAGGCTAGACTCCTCTCTCCTCTTTCCACAGAGGTCTAAGCTCCACTTCATACGTCTTCTCTGTCCGGAGACAGGAACTAGACTCTTTTCAAAATCACCCTACACCCACTACTTTGACCACTCCCTAGAGTATACTTCACTACCCCAAGGGTGTGTCCAGTGTGTGTAGAATGAATGCATATTGAGCATTAAGCCGCCGTCTCGCCATACACTCCCCAGGGTACTGCGTGTGCCTACCACCAGGGCTACACATTCCCCCATGGTAAATGACAGCACTCCCGGGCTGTGAAATACAAAAGACAGAAAAATTTTGTTTATGCAATAACATTGGAACAATAACATCTTCCCATCCGGGAGGTAAGAATACTTTGAACGTTACAAACTTTAATACAAATAGTATCAAATGTCATTTCAATAAATAAATTTACAAGATACTTGTGAAGGACCCGCACCAAACCTTCAACGTGGGTCCTGGGTGGGCTGCAGGACATCCAAGTGCAGACCTCACTCAGTGCCACACCACACGGGTTTTGTTTTTCAGAGGTAGATATGTATGGCTTATGTAAAACCAAGATAGGGCGCCGGAGCGCAACTATGTACAAGAAAGTTTTTAGGCTGTCTCAGTCCTCAACCTACGAGTCCATTGTAAACCAAAGGCATATATCAAAACCAAAGGCATATATCAAATCACATTATGATAAAGTGCAATAACTTTTTATGGTTCTTTTCACCATTTACCCAGCCGGGCATTCTATAATTAGGACTATATATATATACATTATATATAAACTTGTGCAAAAACTTTATAAACATTTTTCAAACTTTGACTGATGGTAGATCCTTTATGGACCTTACCAATTCTTTTTATATATTTATTCATCAAATAATACGCTTTCCACCCCGGGGCTGGAACAACGCAATGGGCCCTAGATCCTAAGACCAGCAAGTCATGTGCTGCGATCAGGGTTTGGGTTGCGACATCTCTGGTTTGAACCTCTAGGGGCGCAACCGGTACACTTTCTTCACACGACACCGATTGCGTCTCAATTACTGTTAATGATATAGACCGCGTCAGGGTTTGCGATTTAGACTGGGTCGCATCTGGCGATATGGAAGTGGCTTTCACTTGCGATAGACTTTGGGTCGCATGTTGCGATGACTTTGACGGGGGCGATGCTGGGGCACAGCCGGATGCTGCTGAAGCTGGATACGGGGACGCTGCAGTAATGGTGACGATACCTGCGTCTGGGACGGGGTCGCGGACGATGGCGACGTTCAGGGCATACCACCCCTTCATTCCCCAATGCCGCGTATAGGTGACTATGTCGCCGTTCACTAAGTCCCTCCCGGGATGGCCTTGTGGCAGGTGAGATTCCACGTCACGCCTGCTGACGAAGACCGCTGGGTAGAGGCCCGGTTCACGAATAAAGCCCCAGCCCTTCCGGAGCTGGAACTCAGTCACACACCCCTGCCGCCGCGGTTCCCGTAAGGTACCTTTGTCGCGACGGACAGTCTCCTTATCAGCAATCAGCTCGGCAAACTGTCGCTGGCGGTTCTTCTTGATTTCCCGCGCTTCCTCCTGCTGGCGCCTCTTCGTCTCCTCACGACTCCGCCATTCTTGCTCCCACTGGGCGGTGTAGGCGACGTCATCCAGGCGCGCCATCTCGTCCCAGTCCACATCTGGTAGTGACGGACAGGACCCCTCCGGTGTCCCTGCCGGGGATTGATAATCTGCTGCGGCCTCCTGGCCGGGCGGGCGTTCCGGGATTGGCTGTACCTCCTCAACCTCCTCCGCATCCACCGCTTCACCAGTGGGATCGGGAACGGTACTTTCGGGGGCAGCCTCCGGTTGCTCCTCCGCCTTGGGCAGCAGACTTTTCGGTACTTTGAATCGTGGGGGTTCGTTGAGGGGAGGAGACGCCGTGTTCGTCATCCGCCATTTCTGCAGGTTACAGCGGCGTCTCTCTATCTCCTCCAGGCCAGGTTGGAACAACTTCTTTAGGCGTGAGTTCTCCTCCCGCACCTCTAACAACGCCTGTTGCAGGTGCAGGATCACGGATAACTCCGGAGTTGGTGGCAGCTTGGCTGGGGCACGGGGACTGCTTTCCTCCGCTGCTCCGCTCGGCTCCACACGTCCTGCCTCCATCACGCTCCAGAAGATTCTTTCTTTCTGTGGAGACATCCGGTCTCTTCCGTGGAGGTGGGATTTGCGTCTCCTCCTCCTCGCAGGGAAGGTGAAGAGGAGGCGGACCTCCTTTGCTGTAGGGCAGGACCGCATGTTATAATAGCACTTTGAGAGGACAGGCATTTTCTTCGCGCCACAGGGGGGTAGACGCCCACGAAGGTACGCCCACCTTCTTCTCCAGCGCCTGAGGCGCGAATATGGCGACAAAAATGGCGATTTTGGCGCCAAAAGTGCAAACAGTCCTTTTTACAAAAACAAGTCCTTAGGCACGCAGGGCTCGCAATTTCGCGAGTTTGGTATCCTGTTCGTGACGCCAAGTTTAGTTGTGTCGACCCGCCACCACAATTGTGGGTTACCAGGGCAATGGGGTACTCAGAGCCGAGCCCATGGAAGTCTATGGGGATTTTGTCACAGGTAGCTGTGGCTCGGTCTGTGGCCCTGGCGGTCTGGCGTATGTTGTTGGGGAATATTTACAGGGGATAACTATATACAGTTCGTGACGCCACCTGTAGTATTCTGGTAATGGGTACCAGCGCTGCTGTAGATCTCTGAGGGGATGGTGAGGCAGCTAGATGTCAGGTCCCCTACAGGTGGGACTCTTCCCTCAAAGTCTGTTAAGATGGTGAAGTCGGGTGCCGGTAAATAACACAGTCTCACACAGTCAATGTCTTTCCATACCTTTACTTGCTGAATGTCAAGGCAGGTCCCGGGGAGGCTGTCCCACGGAGAGTGTATTTTGAGACGGCAGCTGGACAAGTTAGGGGCCTCCTTTAACTCCAATGAACGAGTACAACCAGCCTGAAGCGTAGTTCCCTCTATGATTCCAGCTAATCTTAGCTGTAACTGCCCCGTCAGCTTAGTGTTAGGGGCCTTCCTGTGAAGGAGCTGAATACTTATGTTTGTCCTGCAGAACGCCAAAGTCTTCACTCCCCCTGACCCCAGCTACGTACCGACTATATGGGGCTTGTCTGCCGCGACCTAGGGTCCGGTAGATTCCTGGTTTTTCTGCCTCTGTGCCTGAAACAACAGCGACTCTTCGGTCCCCAGTGACCGGTAAACAGGGTGCTGGACTTAAGCAATCCTTTAGCACCAATTCTACAATCCACTTGCCTTTCGCCTTGTCCACGCTGGTAACATAAACATTCTCACTAGCCAGGGGTCGAGCAGTCTCTTCCAATCTTTCTCCTTCCAATGAAGCCAGCCACAGATGCTCAGTTGTCACAGGCAGGAGCACGTCTCTGTACCTGATACTGTCCTTAGACAGGAACGCTGAAGTCTTTCTGTGCTGATACTCCTTACTTTCTTCAATGTGTGCTGAGAGATAATCCAGCTCTGACCAGACTAAGGTATATTTCCAAACCTATACCGGACTCCACTATTTGAACTGGTTATGAAGCAGGCTAGACTCCTCTCTCCTCTTTCCACAGAGGTCTAAGCTCCACTTCATACGTCTTCTCTGTCCGGAGACAGGAACTAGACTCTTTTCAAAATCACCCTACACCCACTACTTTGACCACTCCCTAGAGTATACTTCACTACCCCAAGGGTGTGTCCAGTGTGTGTAGAATGAATGCATATTGAGCATTAAGCCGCCGTCTCGCCATACACTCCCCAGGGTACTGCGTGTGCCTACCACCAGGGCTACACACTTCAATACAAAAGCTAGGGCCTGAGACCTTTATGGCTGCTAATATACATGTGCATTTCCTGAAATAACATAATCCACAGCCCCAATTCATCAAGACCGGCGATTTTCTCACTAATTTTGATGAGGTGGCAGTGATAGAGTCCGACTCTCCTGATTCATTAAAGGAAATACGTCAGCAAGTTTTTGCAATGTAATATGAAGACAGCAGGAGATAGGGTCTGAAACACAGATTTCAACGTGTCACTTTTTTGGCTGTGTGCTGTGATTTACTCACAACAAAAGTTTTATCAACTGGACATGATCACTACCCCAACTGGTGCTCCTGTGGGCAATTGTCCGACTCTAACCCCCTCCTCTGATAAGCAGCTTCCTTTAAGAGGTGCACACTCTCCTGATTCATTAAGAGGCGCACATCTCCTCTTAATCAGGAGCGTCTGACACGTCTTACCACAAATCGGGGATTGGAGCAAGATTTCTGGCATATGGTAAGCTACAGCTCGTCATGAATTAGACGAGCTGTGGGTATCCTGCTCCAGCCACTTCCCCATCCCAGCTCCACCAATTTTAACAGAGCTGTGAGAAACTGTCGTGAAATATCAAAAGTCGCTACATTTTTGCGTAACTACATGTTCTGCAAAGATTTGACGATGTGTAGCCCAGCTACGCAGGTGTGTCGACCCGCCACCACAATTGTGGATTACCAGGGCAATGGGGTACTCAGAGCCGAGCCCGTGGAAGTCTATGGGGGTTTTGTCACAGGTAGCTGTGGCTCGGTCTGTGGCCCTGGCGGTCTGGCGTATGTTGGGGGAATATTTACAGGGGATTGATTTATATACAGTTCGTGACGCCACCTGTAGTATTCTGGTAATTAGTACCAGCGCTGCTGTAGATCTCTGAGGGGATGGTGAGGCAGCTAGATGTCGGGTCCCCTACAGGTGGGACTGGTCCCTCAAAGTCTATGGGATTTGTGAAGTCGGGTGCAGATAAAGAACACAGTCTCACACGGTCAGCGTCTTTCCATACCTTTACTTGTAAGATGTTCAAGCAGGTCCCAGGGAGGCTGATCCAAGGAGAATGTATTTCGAGATAGCAGCTGGGCAAGTTATGGGCCTCCTTTACTTCCAATATGACGAGTCCAACTAGCATGAAGCGTAGTTCCCTCCAATAAATCTGGTTCTTCTACCACCATGCATGAAGCTATGGTGATGCTTCGGTCCCAGTAACCGGTTAACAGTGCAGGACTTCCAATCCTAAAGCACTCACAATATCTACCACTGTGCCTTTCGCCTTGCCCGTGCTGGTAGCATAAGCATCCCTCACTTCACAGATATATATATCAGTCAGTTCCTTCTTAGTTCCTTCCAGAGCTTGCTAGCAGAATACCAGTAATACTTTTAGGCAGGAGCACGTCTCTGAACCTCTACCGTCCTCTAGACAGGCGTCTGAATTATCTGCAGCTCACTCCTCTCTCCTGCACAGACTTCTCGCTGACTGACTGTCTCCTCAGACAAACTGAACTGACTGAAGACAGGACACTCTCTGACTGAACACTCCCTGCTGATGTCACAAGCTTATAAACCTGTGGGCGTGTCTAAGTGCATGTTGGAATGAATGTTCATTTAGCATTAAACTGCTATCTCTCCACACATCCTCCAGGGTACTGCGTGTGCCTTCACACACCAGGGCTACACATTCCCCCATGGTAAAAGACAGCACTCCCGGGCTGTGAAATACAAGAAGACAGAAAATTTTGTTTATGCATAACAACAAACATTAACTTCTTCCCATCCGGGAGGTACGAATATCTTGAACGTTGCATTAAACATAGAAAAATACACAAAGTATCAAATAGACATTTTTCATATTAACGGTACAACTACTTTCACTTTTATAAAAACTTATATACATCTTCTCAGCTGCGGTAAACCCTGTCTGGGTCCTACCGTTCTTCACATCTCTTTATTAATTTCTGTTACACTTTCCATCCCGGGGGCTGGAACAATGCGATGATCCCTAGATCTCATGACGAACAGATCATGTGCTGCGATCAGAGTCTGGGTCGCAACAGTCTTTGTATGAACCATCAGGGGCGCAACGGGTATCTCTTTCTCGTGAGACGCCGACTGCGTCTCAATTTGCGTTGCAGGGGGCGATTCAGCTGTAACCGCAGTTTGCGATGTAGATTGGGTCGCCGATTGCGATGCAGAGGTGTACGCAGGGGGCGATGCGGAATAGGACGCACAATGCTGGTGTGATGCAGAGCAGGAAGCAGGTGTGCGCAATGGCTCAATTGAGGACGCACTAACCTGCTGCTGTCGCTGCTCCATCTCTTCCCAGTCGCTCTCCATCATTGACGGCTGGGTCCCCGCCGGTGTCCCTACCAGGAATTGATCATCTGCTGCGGCCTCCTGGCCGGGCGGGCGTTCCGGAACTGGCGGTACCTCCTCAACCTCCTTTGCCTCCACCGCTCCATCGGTGGGATCAGGATCGGTACTTTTGGGGGCAGCCTCCGGTTTCTCTTCAGCCTTCCTCAGCAGGGAACTTGGGAATTCAGGAGACGGCATTATGCTTGTAGGAGAGAACACTGCGTCCCTCAGCAGCCGCTGTTTCAAGGCACGCCAGCGTCTCTCTATCTCCTTCATTCCTTTTCGGTGGAGACAGGACCTTCGTCGCAGGCGCTCTGATGTCAGAGCGTTCACTTCCTGTCGCAGGACCTGCCGATGAGTCAGAGCCGGGGGCGGAGCCAGGCAACAGCGCGCTTTTACAGGTACGCCCACCTACTTCTCCAGCGCCTGAGGGCGCGAATATGGCGGCAAAAATGGCGATTTTGGCGCCAAAAGTGCAAACAGTCCTTTTTCACAAAAACAGTTCCTTAGGCACACAGGGCTCGCAATTTCGCGAGTTTCGTATCCTGTTCGTGACGCCAAGTTTTTGTGTCGACCCGCCACCACAATTGTGGATTACCAGGGCAATGGGGTACTCAGAGCCGAGCCCGTGGAAGTCTATGGGGGTTTTGTCACAGGTAGCTGTGGCTCGGTCTGTGGCCCTGGCGGTCTGGCGTATGTTGGGGGAATATTTACAGGGGATTGATTTATATACAGTTCGTGACGCCACCTGTAGTATTCTGGTAATTAGTACCAGCGCTGCTGTAGATCTCTGAGGGGATGGTGAGGCAGCTAGATGTCGGGTCCCCTACAGGTGGGACTGGTCCCTCAAAGTCTATGGGATTTGTGAAGTCGGGTGCAGATAAAGAACACAGTCTCACACGGTCAGCGTCTTTCCATACCTTTACTTGTAAGATGTTCAAGCAGGTCCCAGGGAGGCTGATCCAAGGAGAATGTATTTCGAGATAGCAGCTGGGCAAGTTATGGGCCTCCTTTACTTCCAATATGACGAGTCCAACTAGCATGAAGCGTAGTTCCCTCCAATAAATCTGGTTCTTCTACCACCATGCATGAAGCTATGGTGATGCTTCGGTCCCAGTAACCGGTTAACAGTGCAGGACTTCCAATCCTAAAGCACTCACAATATCTACCACTGTGCCTTTCGCCTTGCCCGTGCTGGTAGCATAAGCATCCCTCACTTCACAGATATATATATCAGTCAGTTCCTTCTTAGTTCCTTCCAGAGCTTGCTAGCAGAATACCAGTAATACTTTTAGGCAGGAGCACGTCTCTGAACCTCTACCGTCCTCTAGACAGGCGTCTGAATTATCTGCAGCTCACTCCTCTCTCCTGCACAGACTTCTCGCTGACTGACTGTCTCCTCAGACAAACTGAACTGACTGAAGACAGGACACTCTCTGACTGAACACTCCCTGCTGATGTCACAAGCTTATAAACCTGTGGGCGTGTCTAAGTGCATGTTGGAATGAATGTTCATTTAGCATTAAACTGCTATCTCTCCACACATCCTCCAGGGTACTGCGTGTGCCTTCACACACCAGGGCTACACACAGGCACACGTAAAAGTCCAGGAGAGTGCACAGGAAGGTAACAGCAAAGCTTGATATGCACTTCACTCACACTTCTAGACACACCCACCAGGGGTATAGGAGGTGGTGACATGTAGCAGAGCTCAGTCAAGCTTCCTGTCTCAGGACAGTGCAGTCAGTTTCCTGTCTTCGGACAGTGCAGATCAGTGCCAGTGAAGTCTGGACTTGGAAGGAGAGGAGAAAAGACTGGATCCTCGCAGAGTTAGCGTAGCTCACCTGATAAGCAAGTGGAGGCTAGTACGGGTGAAGTGGATCATCCTAGCTTAGTCAGAGCTACCCTTAATCAGTACCTCAACAGAAGCTGTAGGGAGGAGGTTACTGAGAGCTGCTCGGCGAGCTCTAGAAGAAAGATGACATTACCAACGAAGCTCCCAGTGTTTATGCTAAGAGCGAGAGCAGGGCGAAGGGCAGTGGAGAAGATAGAGAAGTGCTTTAGGTATTTGATTGCCTGCACTAAATTGCCGGACACCGGAGTCCGAAGCGTTGCTACTGTTTCAGGCATAGTAACAAGAAAACCGGAGGCATCTGGACTACAGGTCGCAGAGTGCAGCCTTAAGTGTCAATACGTAATCGGAGTCAGGAGGAACAAGGACTTTTAGCTAGGCCAAGCATAGAAGGACTCTGTTCTCACCACATAGAAGGCTCCACCACAATATTGGCCGGGCAGTACAGCTATAGAGAAAGCTGGAGATTCAGAATTAACTTCGCTTCAGGCAAGTTGGATTCACAAGTATATGGAAGTTAAGGAGGCCTCTAACCTGCTCAGCTGTTACCGGAATGTGCACTCTCCACCCCGACCAGCTTCCCGGGATCTGCTTGAACCATCATCAGTAAAAGGTATGAAAAGGAGCTACCTTGTGTGTGAGTGAATTATTCCTACACCCTGCATCATCACCACCATAGACTTCCAGGGACACGTCTCACCTTTGGGAGACTTACTATCAAGCTGCCCCATAACATCCCCTGTGAAGACCCTTACAGCAGCGCTGGTACAAATTACCAGAAACCACAGGTGGCGTCACGAACTATCCTAATAATCCCCTGTAAATATTCCCCCATCGCATTGACTGCCAGGGCCACGGACCGAGCCACCGCTACCAGTGACATCTCCCATGGAAATCGATGGGCTCGGCTCCGAGTACCCCATAGCCCTGGTATCCACAATTGTGGTGCGAGTCAATTACTTTTTAAAGCAATTTACGCCAGAGTTCTTGCAAAATTACTTTGATGAATCGGGGCCTATCATTCTAGAATAGCCCCTGTGGCTAGTGTGAGAATTTCAAGATTTCCCAAAAAATGTTTAATATATATTGTGAGATGCAAAATAAAATAAAAAAAAAGAATACTGTTTAAAAATACATTTAAGATAAAAACCTGATTTAAAGGAAATCTGTCAGTAAGATCAACTCTTCAACCAGCATATATGGGCAGGCAGGTCTTTGAAAGGTAATAAACTGACACCTTTATATCCTCTATCTGTTGTTGCACACCTAGAGCACTTAACACTCATGAATGGAAATACTAATTACCCAGAAATGCAGCAACAGATAGGAGATATAAAAGGTATAATTGGATTTACACTTGAAAGACCTGCATGCCCATATATGCAGTTTGGGAATCAATCTTACAGGCAGATTCCCTTACAGTAGGTCATTTTCTGATGACACATTCCCTTTCTTGGAAGTCTGGGAACACTGATGGCCACACATATTTGTCCTGAACTTATGTCTTTTTGGAGGCAGTGCCAATGCAGCTATGGACTAGGGCTAGTATGCTGTTTAGAGCAGGTGCAGTCGAGTGTATTTTCAGATCGCACTTGGAGTAATGTTTTCTATGGTATCGCGCCAAAATCGCTGCATGCCCGGGTTTGATCTGATATTCAGAACCCACTCTGCCATACAAGTCAATGAGTGCTTGGAAAACATCGGACTGCATTCCGATGACATCAGAGTGCAGTTCGATTTCCATAAACTTACAGAACGGAGAAGATGGAGACATTTTTTTTCCATCCTCTTCTCATCCCAGAGAATTGGATCACACTATGATCATCCTGATCAAAGTCTGATCAGAGTCTCATCAGAAAGTCATTTGCATATTGGGATCGATCCTATCGGATGAGAGAATCTATGGACGCCTGCACCTGTGAAATTCCCTATATAGTTACACTGCTGAGACAGAACTCAGAATGCTTCTAAGGGCTCGCTCCCACTTGCGATTAAGTTGGACGAATGCAATCTTATTCAAAATCGGATTGCATTCATACCAATTTAATCCTGTGCTTCTGTTCTCAGCGGCGCTTATTTTCTAGCTCCGATGGGATCACGATTGGAGCAGGGAAAAAATTGCAGCATGCTGCGATTGCATGCCAAAAATCGTATTGCACTCACCCATATAAGTCTATGGATGCGTGTGAAACATCGGACTGCACTCGGATATCACCCAAGTGCAGTGTGATTCCCGCCGACGCCAGCAGCGGAGGAGATGAAGAAATTACTTTCTCCCTCTCCCCTGCAGCTGTGCTCCGATTCTCTGATGCGAGAGGATCGGAGCACAGAGTACTGACACTCAGCTTCCGCTTGGAGCAGCGCAGGAGCCGAGGGTCATTAGGATATCGCATCAGATGCCACACGCTAGTATGACTCCGGCCTAACATCGAGGTTTGTGAATGTGAACTGTGTGGTCCAGCTATGTAAGGCCCACAAAATCCAGGAGAATGCACAGGAAGGTAACCGCAAAAGCTTGTTATCCATTCACGTCACTCACACTTTCAGACACACCCACCAGGGGTATAGGAGGTAGTGACACGTAGCAGAGCTCATTCAAGTTTCCTGTCTGAGAAGAGCTCAGATCAGTCAGTTTCCTGTCTTAGGACAGTGCAGTTCAGTGTCAGTCCAGTCTGGACTTGGAGGGAGAGGAGAGAGGACTGAATCCTTGCAGAGCTAGCGTAGCTCACCTGACAAGGAAATGGAGGCTAGTACGGGTGAAGTGAATCATCCTAGCCTAGTCAGAGCTACCCTTAATCAGTACCTCAACAGAAGCTGAAACAAGGAGGATACTGAGAGCTGCTCAGCGAGCTCTGGAGAAAGCTGACATTTCCATCAAAGCTACAAGTGCTTATGATAGAGCGAGAGCAGGGCGAAGGGCGCAGTGGAGAAGACAGAGAGAAGTGCTTCAGGTACCAAATTATCTGCACTAATTCACCGGACACCGGGGTCCGAAGCGTTGCTAGAGTTTCAAGCTTAGTAACAAGATAACCGGAGGCTATCTGGACTACAGGTCGCAGAGAGCAGCCCTAAGTGCCAATACGTAAACGGAGTCAGGGAGAACAAGGACTTTTAGCAGGGCCCTGCATAGAGGGACTTTGTTCTTTTCAACATCTGATAGTCAGAGACATAGAAGGCTCCACCACAATGTCGGCCGGGCTTTGCAGCTATTGAGAAAGCTGGAGATTGCAGAGTAAACTTCGCTTCATGCAAGTTTGGACTCAGATATATATGAAGTAAAGGAGGCCTCTAACCTGCTCAGCGGTATCCCGAATGTGCATTCTCCACCCCGACCAGCTCCCCGGGACCTGCCTGAACCATCTACCAGTAAAGGTATGAAAAGAAGCTGCATTGTGTGTGACTGAATTCTTAACTACACCCTGCATCATCACCATAGACTTCCAGGGACCCGTCTCACCTGTGGGAGACTTACCACCCAGCTGCCCCATAACATCCCCTGTGAAGATCCTTATAGCAGCGCTGGTCCAATTGATCAGATACCACAGGTGGCGTCACGAACTACCTATCCTAATAATCCCCTGTAAATATCCCCCATTGCAAGACCGCCAGGGCCACGGACCGAGTCCCGCTGCCAGTGACATCTCCCATGGAAATCAATGGGCTCGGCTCCGAGTACCCCATAGCCCTGGTATCCACAATTGTGGTGCGAGTCAGAACCACTCATTACTGTGACTCCCAAAGTTGGTTCACTGCTCACCCCTTGACTGAAGATTGCTCCAAATAATGGTTTCTGTCTTACTAACGGGAAATCAGTGCAGCCTGTTACATTACCAATGATCACTCCTCTGTGAGCACCTTATCTAGGGTCGTATATGTTGTAGGGGCAGCCCACGTGGCTGCTGTGCTTGGGGTGACGAGGAGCAATTTTGTTAGTCCTGAAGAAGGTGGTTATAAGAGTGATGGTGCCACTGGCTCATTAACATGGCCTCATTTGTATTCTTGATAAGGGGAATTTGTTCTTTAAGCCTGCCACTATTCATCTGCATAACCAGAGGGAACGGACCTCGGATCACTATATTTTGCAATGATGCTCCATAAGACTACACAATGGGTTTCTCCGCCGTGCCTCAGTGTTGCGGTATATTTGTCCATTACCAGGCAGGAATCCTACAGATATATGACATCTACGGGATGAGCAATTTGTTTACGCGCTCGGTGAGCGAGATTAATGCGACTGACTCATGCGGAAGGTGACAGTTCTGCTTTTCTTAGTGTCGCTAGATGGCCGTCTCACCTGCTCGTAAGCACATTTTGGACTTAATTAGCTGCAGCTAACGATGTGATTTTTCTTCCTGATGCTGACAGAAACAACACAATATATTGGGGAGATGGCAGACGGACACAGTTCTGCAGCTCTCATTGGATCTAAATGTCATGTATCTTTTAGTGATGAGCGAGGTGTTATCTAAGAATGCTCATGTGTGAATACAGTATCTTCGGCGTGTTCGAAAAATATGTTCGGCTGCATGTCTCGCGGCTGTTCGACAGGTGCAACACATGCAGGGATTGTCTAACAAACAAGTAATACCTGCAGGTGTTGGGTCTGTCGAACAGCTGCGAGACATGCAGCAGCCAGGACTAGAACATAATAATCGAGCACGCCGAAGACACTCGGTTAGCAGCCGAGCATGCTCAGATAACGCCTTATCCGGGCATGCTCGCTCATCACTGGTATCTTCATAACAATAGATGACTATTTCCTATCTACAGTACGTGAAAAGAGAAAGAGAGTGATACAAGTACCAAACCGTGCGGGTGCAAGCCTTCGAGTCCCGGACTCACTGGACCACAACCTACACATGTACAAAAAGGCCGCACTCAAATTATCCATGATAAAAAATACGGGGGCTTGATTTATAAAGACTGGCGTTTACTGTACGTCCATCTTGGAGTAAGAAGTGCCAAATTCATTAATGTGCACCAGAGCCACTTTCGTAGCATATATCATGATAAATTTGTCTTAGCAACGGCCCTTTACTATGATCTGAGTCAACCCCCTTCACAAAAATTGGGCATAGATGGTGTAAAAACACCGAAATTTTGTAAAAGAAAATTTTGTGACGTTTTTTATGGTTTTATTCAAGATTTTATGCTGCAAACTGTTGAATATGTGAAAGAATCGACACTCCAAGGGTAACGTGAAGCAAAAAATTAGTTACTTATTCATGCAATCCATTGACTCCAGAATAATTTGATGATCTGGTCCTAGTTCAGACATTACATGCTGTATAGAATGTACAATATGTGTGTAGGTGCAACAATACATATATAATAAATAAAGAAAAAACTGAAAAAAAAAATGTAAGAAGTATATACAGAACACGAAAAAGCTAATACTATGAAAATCATGAATGCCAGTGTACGGTATCAGGACGGTAGCGCCGCACAGTTTACACAGTCATAATGTGCTGTGCTGCATAAGTTAGTGCTTAAATATGTATCAGGGCTGCTTGCTGTAGTTTTTATAAAATCACCATTCTATCTGAATTTTGAGCTCTGTATTAACCCTCCTCCGCTACTGGTTGGCAGCTTTTTGTGAACACTGCGCGTAGGCAGAAAGCTGCCAATCAGTGGTGGGGGTGGGGTTACCTGGAGGACTACATGGCAGCAGGTTTACTAGAGATAATCTCCTGCTGATAAAACAGTGATTATAGCAAAACTGCAGAAAGCAGTAAGTGACACATCACTGGTATCTGCTTTTTGGTTTTGCTCTCAGATTAGGTAGAAAAAACCTGGTGACAGATTCCCGGTCACAGAATGGGGTTGTGCTGCATTACCGCTTACAGGAGTGGCGCTGTTTTCAGAACCCCCCCCAAAAAAAGGTGTTTGCTTGTAATTTACATCGTTCTTGTATTTGCGTCTGTTCTGATGCGTTCATCTAGTTGGGTAACTTTTGAGGGATACTTTCATATCAGCGCCCGCCTCCTCTCTTCGTTTCTTTCTGCTGACTTGCTGAAATTAAAAATAAGAACAATGAAATATTTCATACACTCGCTTCGCGTTGCTAAAAAAAAATGGGTAGAGTCAACTATATTACTACCCCACTAAATCTACATCTACATCGTCCTCCTAGATTTCCAACCTCAGAAATTATTTACAGCTTAATTCTCTGAAATGTCCCAACCGT
Source organism: Oophaga sylvatica (assembly GCA_033576555.1). NCBI lineage: Eukaryota > Metazoa > Chordata > Amphibia > Anura > Dendrobatidae > Oophaga > Oophaga sylvatica. Next base: position 399,328,206 of record JARQOD010000006.1, on the reverse strand, counting down.
GAAGAAGTTTATGTTGTTTTATAATCTGAAAGAGGATTAATAACCTGGATTGTGAAGGTGACCTCTGTGGCGCGGGTGCATGCATTTCTCTGGACGCTGGCCAGGTTTCTCATCGGTCGGTGTGGTACGCTTTATGCAGTAGGTGTATGATGGAGTGCTTTATTACATTTGGGCTCTATTGACCATGAATGTATGGCTTCGGCAATCACGATTATTTTTATAGATATTTTCTCATGTCCTTTTACAGGTTCTGACACTTGAGTAGAAATTACAGCATGGCGCCTCCTGGTTCATGGATATAATGTTAAAAAAACAGTGAAGACTGACACTTAGGCCCTATAACGACTCCATATTGTATACAGAGCAGTAATGCGGTGCCTGTCTATATTGGGCTTATCGCACCTCCTCATGCCTCTGGCTTCATCTAAAGGCTTGTTCTGTTTGTAATTGCATACAAATATAATGCACCCGGGTCTTAGAGACGGATGAGCCCAAAAGATCCCTCTGCCTCCTTATGAGATAAATTATAGTTTTTAAGGGATTGTCCAGTGTGCTAATCGGTGGGTGTCCGGCCGCTGGGATCTGCAGCAATCGGCAGATCAGCGCACTTTTATCCTGATGTGGAACTTTTATCCCCTTTACAAGATGGCGTGACAGTGTGACGAGACGCGAGCGGTAGCCGTGGGTGAGGTGCTCATCTCTTACGCCGAGGCACGTTGCATGAAGATGGGGGTCCTTGGCTGGGTGCGTGGACTTGGGACCCATGCAGGCCCCACATAACCGATGACTTTGGTTGGCCATGACCAGATGCTTTACAGCTCAATAACGGAGGCCGCCTGTCAAAAATACATTTTTTACTAAACGATAACTTGGTGGGGATTCTATACAGTAGATAGCGGGTACACAACTTTATGAACGTTTCCTTCACAAAATGGAGCATTTTCCATCCAATTTCAATTCCTTCCTCTTCTCTCTCTGGTCCTCTATCTTCACCGTTCCTCTCTACTTCACCACAATCCTGCTCAGTCCTACAGTCCAGTTAGCTAGAGTCCTATTCTCAACCCACGGTTCTGTGTCTTCTTTCCCCTCCAGGGAAATTTATTGCCAGTATGGCCAGAATTCATCTTCTCTGTTTCTGACGCCCTGGAACTCCCGCCCGGGGCACTCATTTCATCTCACATGCTCTGTCCCGTCTGGGCCCATTACCTCTCTGGGCCGTTCTGCTTGGCATCCTCTCCCAGGACCCGTCTACGATTATTCACTCCATCCAGAAGTCGGTTTTCCTTTTATTTTAGTCCGGTTCACGCTAACCACTGTCTTGGTCTCCTCTCACTTAGGCACACCTATGTCCTGTGGCACTGCCTGCTATTCAGATCTTAGGTCCGGTTCTCACGCACACTGGATCCTAACTCACATTCTGATGGGAAACTATCTCTGTCCCTTCAGCTAAGCCCTTCCTACTCCGGGCTAGTCCCAAACGTTATCTCTAACTCTCCCTACTGTCAGGCAACACACAATACCACCAATATTAACACAGTTCACTTTACACCATATAATAATACACTTGTCTTTCAAGGACAAAAGTGGGCAATAAGTCCATATATTTACAACATGTTGGACACCCGACGGCTGCTCCATTCATTCCCTATGGGGCTGAGAGCAAAAGCCGCACAGTGCTCTGTAATGAAGCATAAGTTATACATGTGGACTGCCTTTCCATTCTTACAGGAGTAAAAGATTCCCATTCTGCCGGGTCACGCTGATTTGTCAATTGGTGCGGGTCCTCCCCACCGATTAGCAGATTTTGCATTAATGCCCAGAAACTGCAACTTACACCTGTTCTTTCATATGACTCTACTATATGCATTACGTCGTATGTAGGCAGAGGTGTCATAGGAATGGACGAGGAGAGGTATACATATCCTTAATTTAGGATAACATAATGGCTTTTAAAGGTAATCTGTCAGCAGGTTTTATCCATGTATTCTGAAAGCAGAATAATGTAGGGGCTGAGAGCCTGATTCCAGTGATGTGTCACTTACAAGGCTGTGTGCTACTGTGTCAATAATATCAGTGTTTTACCAGCAGGAGGATATCACTACAGGACTAGGTGTCTTGTGCCTCCTAGTCAAGTTTTCTGTATAACCCCGCCCCCAACACTGATCAGCAACCTTATTTTAATGTGCAGTGTACACAGAAATCTGCGAATCAGTGGTGTGGGCGGGGTTATACAGGGCTCAGCATTCAGAGCTCTGCTAGATCTGCAGCAGAAAAAGCAATGAGTTATCAAAATGACAACAAGCAGCCCAGCAAGTGACACATTGCTGGAATCAGACACTCGATACCAATACCATGCTGCTCACATATTGCATGGCAAAAACCGGCTGACAGATTTTCTTTAACAATTGCTCAAAAACTAGAAAAAAAATCAGTCCTTGTGCGTGATCTTTTATATTGTCCTTCCAACACTGCAGTTTATATAAAGCATTTCTCATGGCTCTCGGAAATATGGTTGAAATTTAATAATGGAGGATGTGGTCCAGGAATTTTAAGGGTGATCTCCACAAACACACAGAAATAATATGAAGGGATTTTCTACTTTCGCTAAAGTGGTGCCCAAATCTATCTATATAATTGCCTTGTAATGTTTTCATTTCCTGTTCTGTCCAGATGTCACTGTATCCCAGAATTCCAAGCGGAGGAAGTTCACCGACCGCCATATTGGGACACCCAAGTGATGGGTGTCTCAATATGGAAACTGCTGCTGGTACCAACCTATTGCGCGGTACCACCAGCGGAACACAGTCGCACCACACACACTCTATACGCCGTACGCACCACACATGCTCACACACACTCACACTCTCACACTCACACACTCTCACAGTCACACTCACTCACACGCTCATGCAGCCTCATGCGCGGTACCTCTAGCAGAACACCGTTGCGAACACGCTGCCGCCGGGATCAGCCGAATGATTCACTGACTGCCACCATCTTTGTACAGGAGGAGCGCATGTGCAGTTTTAATGTGACCGCCGCTATCTGTCTGCACAAAGATGGCAGCGGTCTGATTTACTGCGCGAATTACGTGCAGGTGCAGTGAATCATTCGGCTGATCCCGGTGGCAGATGCGTGACGTGTCTACAGGCAGAGGAGCCGGTCACATTAAAGAGGTTTTCCCACAAACGAAAGTTCATTTTAAAAATTGTGTCTGACCGTGTACAGAGCATACCACATCTCCAGGGCAGGGGAGGAAGTGTGTCGACCCGCCACCACAATTGTGGATTACCAGGGCAATGGGGTACTCAGAGCCGAGCCCATGGAAGTCTATGGGGTTTGTCACAGGTAGCGGTGGCTCGGTCTGTGGCCCTGGCGGTCTGGCGTATGTTGGGGGGTATATTTACAGGGGATAGTTATATTTACAGTTCGTGACGCCACCTGTAGTCTTCTGGTAATTTTACCAGCGCTGCTGTAGAGCTCTGAGGGGATGGTGAGGCAGCTAGATGTCGGGTCCCCTACAGGTGGGACTCTTCCCTCAGGTCGATGGTTAAGGCAGGGTTGTGCAGGCATGCAAGTAAATAACTCAGTCTCACACGGTCAGCGTCTTTCCATACCTTTACTTGTAAGATGGTAAGGCAGGTCCCAGGGAGGCTGATCCAAGGAGAATGTATTTCGAGATAGCAGCTGGACAAGTTAGGGGCCTCCTTTACTTTCACAACGATGAGTACAACCAGCATGAAGCGTAGTTCCCTCTATAACTCCAGCTATTCCATAGCTGTACTGCCCAGTCAGTTTTGTGGTCGGAGCCTTCCTGTGAGAGAGCTGAATTCCTATCTTGCTGATCAGGCTCAAAGTCTTCACTCCCCCTGACCCCAGTTACGTACCGACTATTCAGGGCTGCTTGCCGCGACCTAAGGTCCGGTAAGTCTCTGGTTTTCTTACCACTAAGCGTGAAGCTTTAGTGATCCTTCGGTCCCCAGTGACCGGTAACAATGTGCAGGACTTCTTCAATCCAAAAGCACTTTTCAAATATTCCTTTCCACTGTGCCTTTCGCCTTGTCCGCGCTTGTAGCATAAACACTCACACTTGCAAAAAGTCATATAATCACTCCCTTCTTCTCTTCCTTCAGAGTTAGTTGACAGACTCTCAGTAATCCACTAGGCAGGAGCACGTCTCTGAACCTTTCACTGTCCTTGGGACAGGAGACTGAAGTATTTCTGTACTAAGCTCTTCTTTCTTTATCAATGTCTTCAAGTGAGGTACAGCTCTGACCAGGCTGAGGTGATCTATATCTCGCCCTTACTGGCCTCCACTTGCTGAACTGCTGATAGAACCAGGCTGGACTGCTTCCTCCCTCCAAGTCCCAGCTAGACTCCACACGTCTGCTCTGTCCGAGGACAGGAAACTGACTACTCTAATCACTCAACGAATACACCCTGACCACTCCCTCACAAGTGACTACACTACCCTAAGGGTGTGTCTAGTATATGTTGAGTGAATGGGTATTGAGCATTGAACTGCTATCTCTCCACACATTCTCCAGGGTACTGCGTGTGCCTAACACCAGGGCTACACATTCCCCCATGGTAAAAGACAGCACTCCCGGGCTGTAAAATACAAAGAGACAGTTTTGTTTATGCATGAAAACATCAACATTAAACATTAATTCGTCCCATCCGGGAGGTAAGGATGTCTTGAACGTTGCAAACAAAACATTATATATAGAAAAATACAAAAGTATTAAGGCATCAAAACATTCAATAAATACTCAGTATTCTTGTGAAGGACCCGCACCAAACCTTCAACGTGGGTCCTGGGTGGGCTGCAGGACATCCGAATGCAGACCTCACTCAGTGCCACACCACACGGGTTTTATATTCAGAGGTAGTTGTGCTGGTTTTATGTAAAACCAAGATAAAGCACCGAAGCGCAACTATATACAAATAAGTTCTGGGCTGGCACAGTCCTCATCCTCTGAGTCCATTGTTAGCAAAACGACATATATTATATCACATTATAATAATAATAAAGTGCAAAACTTTTTATCTGTTTACCCAGCCGGGCATTCTACTGTTGGCAATATATAAATATATTATATACTCATTTAACTTGTGCAAAAATTGGCAAACTTCTTAAACTTTTTACAACATTACTTATGGTAGACCCCTATATGGATCTCACCGGTTCTCTTTACTATTCATTTATTTCAAATACATTTTCCACCCCGGGGCTGGAACAATGCAATGGGCCCTAGATCCCAGGACTAACAAGTCGTGCCCTGCTATTGGGGTTTGAGTTGCCACAGTTCTTGTGTGAACCTCTAGGGGCGCAACGGGTACTTTCTCCTTGCGAGACACCGATTGCGTTTCAATCTGAGTCACCGTTAACGATATGGATCGTGTCATGGATTGCGATGGAAACTGGGTCGCATGTTGCGATGTAGAAGGATAACGGTATACAGGTGTCGCTTCCACTTGCGAAGTACCTGCAAGGGGCGATGCTGGGGCACGGCCGGATACTGCTTGTGCTGGAGACGGGGACGCTGCGGTAATGGTGACGTTACCTGCGTCTGGGACGGGGTCACGGACGATGGTGACGTTAAGGGCATACCATCCCTTCATTCCCCAGTGCCGTGTATACGTGACAATGTCTCCATTAACTAAGTCCCTCCCGGGATGGCCTTGCGGTAGGTGGGATTCTACATCACGCCTGCTGACAAAGACCCCTGGGTAGAGGCCCGGTTCACGGATGAAGCCCCAGCCCTTCCGGAGCTGGAACTCAGTCACACACCCCTGCCGCCGCGGTTCCCTCAGGGTACCTTTCTCTCTCCGGACACTCTCCTTGTCCGCGATCAGCTCTGCATGTTGCCGCTGTCGATTCCGCTGAGCTTCCCGCTCTTCCTCCTGCTGGCGTTGCTGCTTCTCCTCACGACGCTGCCACTCACATTCCCACTGGGCGGTATAGGCGACGTCATCCAGGCGCGCCATCTCGTCCCAGTCGACGTCTGGTAACGACGGACAGGACCCCTCCGGTGTCCCTGCCGGGGATCGATCATCTGCTGCAGCCTCCTGGCCGGGCGGGCGTTCCGGAACTGGCGGTACCTCCTCAACCTCCTTCGCCTCCACCGCTTCACCGGTGGGATCAGGATTGGTACTTTCGGGGGCAGCCTCCGGTTGCTCCTTTGCCTTGGGCAGCAGAAGTTTTGGTAACTCCAGACGTAGGGGATCATCGAAGGGGGAGAACACCGCGTCCCACAGCCGCCGCTGCTCCAGGGTACGCCGGCGTCTCTCGATCTCTTCAAATCCAGGTTGTGGCAAAATCATCTTTCTTAGTCGTGCATTTTCTTCTTTAACCTCCAGCAATGCTTGCTGCAGGTGCAGGACCACGGATGACTCCGGTGCTGGTGGCAGCTTGGCTGGGGCACGGGGCCTGCCTTCCTCCGCTTCCCTGCTCGGCTGCACACGTCCTGCTTCCATGATGTTCCAGAAGATTCTTTCATCTTCCTCCAGAGACATCCGGTCTCTTCCGTGGAGGCGGGGTTTGCGTCTCCTCCTCTTTGCAGGAAAGGTGAAGAGGAGGCGGACCTCCTTTGCTGTAGGGCAGGATCGCATGTTGTAATAGCACTTTGAGAGGGCAGGCATTTTCTTCGCGCCACAGGGGGGTACACGCCCACGAAGGTACGCCCACCTTCTTCTCCAGCGCCTGAGGGCGCGAATATGGCGACAAAGATGGCGATTTTTGGCGCCAAAAGTGCAAACAGTCCTTTTCACAAAAACAACTCCATAGGCACACAGGGCTCGCAATTTTGCGAGTTTCGCATCCTGTTCGTGACGCCAAGGTTTTGTGTCGACCCGCCACCACAATTGTGGATTACCAGGGCAATGGGGTACTCAGAGCCGAGCCCATGGAAGTCTATGGGGTTTGTCACAGGTAGCGGTGGCTCGGTCTGTGGCCCTGGCGGTCTGGCGTATGTTGGGGGGTATATTTACAGGGGATAGTTATATTTACAGTTCGTGACGCCACCTGTAGTCTTCTGGTAATTTATACCAGCGCTGCTGTAGAGCTCTGAGGGGATGGTGAGGCAGCTAGATGTCGGGTCCCCTACAGGTGGGACTCTTCCCTCAGGTCGATGGTTAAGGCAGGGTTGTGCAGGCATGCAAGTAAATAACTCAGTCTCACACGGTCAGCGTCTTTCCATACCTTTACTTGTAAGATGGTAAGGCAGGTCCCAGGGAGGCTGATCCAAGGAGAATGTATTTCGAGATAGCAGCTGGACAAGTTAGGGGCCTCCTTTACTTTCACAACGATGAGTACAACCAGCATGAAGCGTAGTTCCCTCTATAACTCCAGCTATTCCATAGCTGTACTGCCCAGTCAGTTTTGTGGTCGGAGCCTTCCTGTGAGAGAGCTGAATTCCTATCTTGCTGATCAGGCTCAAAGTCTTCACTCCCCCTGACCCCAGTTACGTACCGACTATTCAGGGCTGCTTGCCGCGACCTAAGGTCCGGTAAGTCTCTGGTTTTCTTACCACTAAGCGTGAAGCTTTAGTGATCCTTCGGTCCCCAGTGACCGGTAACAATGTGCAGGACTTCTTCAATCCAAAAGCACTTTTCAAATATTCCTTTCCACTGTGCCTTTCGCCTTGTCCGCGCTTGTAGCATAAACACTCACACTTGCAAAAAGTCATATAATCACTCCCTTCTTCTCTTCCTTCAGAGTTAGTTGACAGACTCTCAGTAATCCACTAGGCAGGAGCACGTCTCTGAACCTTTCACTGTCCTTGGGACAGGAGACTGAAGTATTTCTGTACTAAGCTCTTCTTTCTTTATCAATGTCTTCAAGTGAGGTACAGCTCTGACCAGGCTGAGGTGATCTATATCTCGCCCTTACTGGCCTCCACTTGCTGAACTGCTGATAGAACCAGGCTGGACTGCTTCCTCCCTCCAAGTCCCAGCTAGACTCCACACGTCTGCTCTGTCCGAGGACAGGAAACTGACTACTCTAATCACTCAACGAATACACCCTGACCACTCCCTCACAAGTGACTACACTACCCTAAGGGTGTGTCTAGTATATGTTGAGTGAATGGGTATTGAGCATTGAACTGCTATCTCTCCACACATTCTCCAGGGTACTGCGTGTGCCTAACACCAGGGCTACACAGAAGCAAAAGACAATACTGACATTACAGCAGGGGATCACAGTGGATTCATTTTGTGAGGTAAAATATTTCACTGACTGTTTTCAAAAAATATTTTACCTCACAAAATGTATCCTCTGCGATCTCCTGCTGTAATGTCAGTATTGTCTTTTGCTTCCTCCCCTGCCCAGGAGCTGTGGTATAGCACATGGGGTACACAAGTCAAAGAAGAGATCACATGAGAGGAGAATACAGCAGATGGGGAGAGAGACAGAGCACAGGGGGAGACAGCTCCAACGGGACAGCACATGAGGGGAGAACAGCACAGGAAGGAGAGAGACAGCAGACAAGGGGGATAGCACATGGGGTAGACAGGTCAAAGAAGAATACAGACGGGAGAAGTCAGCACATGGGGAAAGAGAGAGTGGATAGGTGGGTGAGCACATGGGGGGGAGAGATTCTCAACGCTGCAAAGCCTGCCCCCATCATGACATAACCGCCCTCCCAATGCGATAGCATCGGGCCTCCATCTAGTAACTGTATAATTGTAAAGCAACAATGTTATAATGTGCTCACCCTCCCCTGGTCCAGCGCTCTCTCCACAGCTATGCTGGTGTCTCGACCACGCACCACAATTGTGGGTTTCCAGGGATATGGGGTACTCGGAGCCGAGCCTGTAGATTTCTATGGGGGATGTCACTGGTAGCGTGGCTCGGTCCGTGTCCCTGGCGGTCAGGCGTTAAAGGGGAATTTATTTACAGGGGATTTAGTAGATAACAGTTCGTGACGCCACCTGTGGTTGTCTGATCACTAAGACCAGCGCTGCAGTAGATCTCTGAGGGGATGTTGTGGCAGCTAGATGACGGGTCCCCCACAGGTGGGACTGGTCCCTCAAGGTCTATGGTATTAATGATGTAGGGTGCAGTTAAATGAATCAGTCTCACACCATCCAGCGTCTTTCCATGCCTTTTACTTGTCAGATGTTTAGGCAGGTCCCAGAGAGCTGGTCGGGGTGGAGAATGTGCTTCGAGATAACAGCTGAACAGGTTAGAGGCCTCCTTTACTTCCAATATGATGAGTCCAACTAGCATAGAGCTAAGTTAACTCCGAATACTCCAGCTAACTCCATAGCTGTACTGCCCGGTCAGCATTGTGGTCGGAGCCTTCCAAGTGATGGAACTAGGTTCTTGCTTTTGTCGTGCACTGACTCAAAGTCCCTATTCCACCTGACTCCGGTTACGTACCGACACTCCAAGGGCTGCTTTCTGCGACCTAAGGTCCAGTAAGACTCTGGTTTTCCTGTCACTACGCCTGAAGCTGTAGCGACACCTCGGTCCCCAGTGACCGGGTAAATTGTGCAGGTAATCCTATACCTAAGGCACTGCTCCGATTCCTTCCACTGCGCCCTTCGCCCTGTTCGCGCTCTTAACATAAGCACTCCACACTTCTTAGGATAGTACAAGCCATTCCTTTCTTACTTCTTCCTTGGGGCTTGCTGACAGATTCTCAGTATTCTCCTAGTTCAGGAACTCATCAACTGAACTTCACTGTCCTTGGGACAGGCGACTGAAGTTTCTGATGCAAACTTCCCTTTCTCCAAAGCTGTCTCTGTCTGTCTGACTTTAGCTCACCAGAGCTCTGACAGGAAAATGCAATCTGATCTCCTCTCCTCCTGCACAGACTGCACACTGACCGACTGACTCTCCCTGTGCAAAGACAGGAAACAGACTTTCTCTGTCCGACGACAGGAAACTCACTAAGCTCTGCTGTATGTCACTACCTTATATACCCTGAGGGTGTGTCCAAGTGTGTGATGGAGTGAATGGATATCAAGCATTAAACTGTTACCTCTCCGCACATCCTCCAGGGTACTGTGTGCCTTACACACCAGGGCTACACACTGGTCTCTACGTTTTGGCTGCAGTAATGATATCACAAGTGCAATGCACACTACTACTGCAGCCAATCAATGAGCTCACCAGCTCTGCGGATGCAGATGACAGGAGCCACTGCCCGATGGGCTGCAGTGGTAATGTGCACTTTTAACATGATGTCAACGCTGCAGCCAAAACACCGGACTATGGCAGCGGTGGAGAGCTGGCGCTGGAAACAAGAAAGGTTCTATCTGCGTTTGTTGTTTTACATGCAATCATTTTGGTATCACTTTTGTGAAAGTGTAAACCCCCTTCAATAGACCTAAATAATAAGAGATATGACTATACATCACGGCTGTTCATGATAACTCAAGTTTTTCCTTTTCCTCTTCAGATAATAAATTCTGTGGTTCTCCTTATATTGCTGAGTGCCCTCGCTAACCCAGACCTGTACCACCTTCCAAACAACGAACTGAGGAATGACTTTGACTTCATGGATGATGCCAGTAAGTAAATGGCAGCATTTAATGCTTAGTTAGGGGTTCCTTTTGTGGGATCTGCTGGCAAGTAAATGTTTTGTCATGAGCATTGGATTAGCAGATCCTACTTTTCACGCTGGGTGCAAGGTCTATAGTCATCTTACTATCCTCAAGGTGGGATTACAATGGCAGAGGTAACCCCTCTTGAAACATAAGAGCTCACAATTGATACCGGTTGATCAGCGTAGCTAAGCTTCTCCTTTCCCTCCCTGCGCAGTGCCCTCTGTACATGACACAGAGCACGCCCTCAACACCGCTCCACTTTCCTCAGTACCAATTTTGATACATTTCCTCCATATGGCACCAAGGCCGTGCAAAAAAATCCAAAAGTACGAAATAACTCCTTGTTGCTTAATTATAAATGGTGACATTGCTAAATGTAGGAGTTTTTGGAGTAGAGTTATAAACAAGAAAATAGAGAATCAAGGCAAGTAGATTAATTCTCCTTCTCCCAAAGTATATGCCTGAGATTTTCAGTACACCGGACTGATCCCTGATCCAAATTCAAGGGATAACTTTGCGCTAATTAATTTTGATGTTTGGAATCATCTGTATGTCCGTACAGAAATTCTGCAGGAACATGACAATGTAATATGGAGTTTAGTTATAGGGGTTGTCCGGGACTTTTACAGTGATAGCTTATCCTTAGGTTAAGTCATCAATAGCCCATCAGCTGTTTGCGGTGCCGGCGGCGGATGGAAATGCTCAGCTGCAAAGCTGCAGGACTCTGCTAACTGTATAGTGACCGCAACCGGATCAATAAGTGGCAGATGTGCCGTAGCAGGCCGCCGTCTCTGTACTGAAGCTGTGCTGTGCAGCTCTGGAACTGAGCACTTACAGCCGTATTTTTATAAGCTAGACTATGTGGAAGTGCACAAAGGCAGTTGGATGGTTCTTGACTTTTGCATTGGTGGCCTATCCGGATAGGTCATCAATATCTGATCAGTGGAGGTGAGACACCTGGAACCTGGAAAAGCTGATCAGTGGGGGTGCCAGGTGTCTCACCTCCACTGATCAGATATTGATGACCTATCCTAAGAATAGGCCACCAATGCAAAAGTCCAGAACCATCCAACTGCCTTTGTGCACTTCCACATAGTCTAGCTTATAAAATTCTGGAAAGCCTGACTTAGGCCTCTTTCACACTTCCGGCGGGTGCCTAACGGCGCCCGCGGCATTTTGCCGCAGCGCCGCATCAGAAAACCTGATGCGCCGCATGCTGCTTTTTTCGCATTGACATGCATTAGCGCCGGATGGCGCCGCATGTCAGTGCGTTGCATGCGGTTTTGTCCGGATGCGGCGCAAATGTACATTGCGGCGGCCGGACAAAACGCAGCATGTAACGTTTTTTGTTTTTGCCGGATGGTTTCTGATGTCTCCGGGCATCAGAAACCATCCGGCAAAAAAACGCATGCGGCCGCCGGCGGCGCATCAGGTTTTCTGATGCGGCGCTGCGGCAAAGTGCCGGGGGCGCCGTCAGGCGCCCGCCGGAAGTGTGAAAGAGGCCTTAGGCCTGTTTCCCATAGAGTAAAACTGAATGGCCACAGGTCTCCAGACCCAAACTTTGCCTATAAGGCTGTAGAGTTTGACTTTGACTGGTCCATACCTGGACGGTGATACACAGATGTGTGACTCTGGTCTTATTCAAAGCAAAAGCCACCGTCTAAAACTGTGTGCATGGGAGTCATGTATGATATAGGTTGTTGTGTTCATTCTTCACATTTGTTTTTTACACCTTGAGATGTTAGTCTCATTTGTTGTTTTGTTGCTTTTTATATTAGATACATACATTTATATTACATACAGATTATACAATATAACATATTCCCACAAAGTAATATCCAAAAAAGGCAACAAAAGCATGACAAAATTATTCACCAAAGATATTACTTTGTTAAAAAAAAATCCAAAACGTCCACGATGAAAAAACACAAATCACAGAAGACAAGTTAAAATCTAAAGTGTAAGGGAACAGGCTAAGCCGTGATTATACATTTGAAAATGTTCAGAGTTTTATGTATTGCTAACAATTATTAGCAATACCGATCAGTATATATAAAGTGCGCTGAAGATGTGCAAAACAAGACCAATAAAAATTAATTTAAAAGAAAAGAGAAAGAAGTAAATTAGAGCCAAAAAATATTAAGCATTAAAAAGCTCGTCTGTTCTCCAGCCACTCACTCCAATGTGCGTTTCGCTTAGGCTTCTTCAGGGAGTGTAATGACTCCATTACTTGCTAATCCCATCTTTATTTAATGGGTGCATATCTTCAGCCCACTTTATATTGCTAATCAGTATTGCTGATATTTGTTTTCTTTGGCTCCATGTATTTGATGATTAATTTTGTCATTCTGTTTGTTGCCCTTTTTGGATACTACTTTCTGGGGTCTTGTATTTGTTGTGTTTTGAATGGCACAATTACTGTTATATAAATTAAATAATTCTTTCTAAATAGGTTTGCTTATATCGTATAACATGCAGATTTTTTGTGACTTAACGTGTTCTGTTTTTCTTCTAGATATGTGCATTGCTACTTCAATTTCCCTCTTGATGATTCTCATCTGTGCAATGGCCACATATGGTGCCTACAAGGTAAATTTAAGGTTTAGCCTTGTTTTAGCTGATTACTGCCACAAAGTGCATGTTCACATTGAGCATTTTGACATGGATTGTGAAGCGGATTATCATCAAAATCCACATCAGAGAGTATTTAGAGTTCAAGCAGTTTTTGATTTAAACTTTAAAGCGGTTATGCATCAAATTCCAAGTAAAAAAAGCGCTCTGTTACCCTACCCCAACTCTCCTATGTTAGACCATTACTCTATTCATCCTCATGATATCTATGTCTACTTGATATGCAAATTGAGCAGAAAAAAATCCAGCGCAAAATCTGCATCTGACATACATTTTCCAGCAGATATAGAGAGTGGGGTAAATATATCCACTGAAACGAACCTTTTATTAACCCAAGCGACGATGTGCTGTCTCACTTTCCTTATCTATTGACTGTTGGATCCAGTCCTTAGAGGTGTGCGAGTAATGGCCGGAGCAGAGCCTCCCTCCCCTCAAGAAAGAGGCGTGGGCGGAGGCCGGAATGACGGGGGTTTGGAGGGGTTTACAGTGAGGGAGGAACATTTAAATGAGAGGGAGTGGTGGGGGGTTTATAAGGCAGCGATGGGGCGGATCCAGGTGTCAGTTCCTGTCTTTTCTCTATCGGTAGTACAGCTCACCATGTCAGGGAATGCGGCGCTGGAGCGCCTCAGGTCTGCAGCCTTGTCGCAGCCGCCAGGATGGCTGGAAGCGCAGGTTGCGATCCTTGTCCAGGGAACGCCCGGTCCGTCGTCTGGGGCAGCGCAGCGGGAGAGGCGTCCAAGACGGGTGAGGCCTCCAGAGCGACTTTCGCCGGACCAGGCTCCTCGGGCCTCGCGTCGGCGCAGGAGTCCCTCACGGGCCCCTCCAGGCCGGGCGCCGCGTGGCGCTCGGGCGAGCAGGCCCCGGCCTGGGAGGAATCCGCCCAGCCGGCGAGGCCCTGCGGCGGTAACCTCTCCTCCGGCGCGTTCTAGTCAGGGGGCGGAGCCGTTATGCGCCGGGCGTCTTGTGAGAGCTGCGTCCTCGGGAGGTCGCAGTGGCGATCGGCTTGCTGCGCGGCCTGCCTCAGGCAGCATCGCAGGTGCATCGTCGGTGGAGCCGTTACGCGCTGGGCGTCTTTTGAGAGCTGCGTCCTCGGGGGGTCGCAGTTGCGATCGGCTTGCAGTGCGACCTGCCTCAGACAGCGACGCAGGTGCGTCGGCGGCTAATGGATTGGCCGGCTTACCAGATCAGCAATTGTCCCCCTTGTTAGCGGCGGGGTTCCAGGTTCGTCGGGGGGCCGCAGTGGCAGTGTTTCTGCATGGCGGCCTGCCTCTGTTGACGGCTCCAGAGTTTCGGCGGCTGAGGCATCAGTCGGCAGTGCGGGGCAGCAGATTTTATGCCCCATAGTGGGTGGGTTTCCAGATGGGGCGGGGGCCGTCGCTGTGGGGTGAACGTGAGGCGGCCTGCCTATGCTGCCGTTGCTAGAAATGAGGCTCAAGATGTTTTTGAATTATCGTCGGGTGCTACTGCGACCCAGTCGTCACCGCTATTTCAGGACTAGCGGGCTGGATCCCCAATGGGGTTTAGGCCTTTCTCTTCTGGAGGTCACGACGGGGTTTCTGGACGTCAGGAGCAAATCAGCGGAGTCGTTGTGTCGGATCGAGGCAGTGGGGATGCATCTTTGGAGCCAGGTTATCCGGCTGGAGGGCTCACAGCACCCTCGCAGCCCGGTGAGTATAATTCTATGTCAAGTGTCAGTCATTCATTTTTGTCTTCTTCACCGTTTGGGGTAGTTCGGTCGGGGGTCGGTAATAGTGTTGGGGGGACGGCTGAGGTAGCCGGGGTTACGGAAATGCTGGTCGATGTGCGCAATTTGCTGTCACGGTTAGAGAGGGGTTTTGGTTCTCCGTCTCCGGTGACATTTCGGGTTGGGTCGCAGGTTGGGGGCATATGGTTTCGAGTGGGACGGAACAGGAAGGGCATAGTGTGAACCTGTGTCTGTGTCGGTGCAGACAGAGAAGGAAAAAGAGTGTCGGGTGCGTTTAGATGATAGGGCTCACGGGGAGGTGTATGTTTGTTTTGAGGGCCCATTGGGGGCGCATTTGAAGAAGGAGGTAAAGGAGCGTATTTGGAAGGATGAGTATGTTGAGATATTCTCTTTATTGCCTTTGGAGAAGTTTAATTTGGACAAAAGTAAAAAAGAGGATAGTAAGAAGGAGGAGGAGGAGAAACGGAGGTGGCGCTTAATTCCTCAGACGTTTGTGAATTGGCAACAAGCGTTTGCCATTTTGGCAAGTGTTATCGGGGAAAAAGCTCCGGACAACTGTTCGGCTTTGTTTTGTTATTTTGATGCTATAGGGAGGCATATAGGGTGTATGGGGGGCAGGCTTGGCTGCGGTATGACGAGCAGTTCAGGCAAAGGAAGGCTGTGCGTCCGGCAATTCGTTGGGATCAGAAGGACATTGGTCTGTGGATGAGAGTCATAGCACAGAATAAGTTTGGGCATTCCTTTCATGGGGGAACTGGGGGCGCCGGCCAGAGTAGCAATACCGCTGGGACAGCGGGAGGAAGTGGTCAAGGGCAAGCAGGTGGAAACAAATTTCGGGTATGCTGGCAGTTTAATGACGGCCAGTGTAAGTTTGGGGCGGGGTGTAAATTTAAACATGTCTGCTCCAACTGCAACGGAGTGTCTAAGTGTTTTAAAAAAGGGAAGCAAAAATCTGGGGGTGGTAATTCCCAAGGGAGAGACTCCGGTGAGTCTGGAAAGGATGGTCCCTTATCTAAATAGATATGGGGACAAGGAGAAGGCGGCGTTGTTGTATAATGGTTTTAAGGATGGTTTTGTTATCCCACATCCCCCGTTTGTTATCTCGCGGGTAGGGTTGAGCGATACTTTCCGATATCAAGAAGTATCGGATCGGAATGGGTATCGCCTATACCCCAAAAGTATCGGCGATACCCGATTCCGATACCGGAAATCCAATGCAAGTCTATGGGACAGAAATATCGTAACTAAAAAAACCTCTTTCTTTCCTTGTAAACACTAAATATACAGTGCCTACAAGTAGTATTCAACCCCCTGCAGATTTAGCTGGTTGACACATGCGGAATTAACTTGGCATTGTGGCATTTGTACTGTAGATCAGCCTGGAAGTGGGAAATGCACTGCAGCAAAAATTTTTGTTTTAATTTTTTTTTTTTTAAAAAAACGTTAAAAGTTAATTCAGAGTGTCATTTATTATTCAACCCCTCAAACCACAAGAATTCTGTTTGGTCCTCCTAAAGTATTAAGAAGTAGTTCAGGCACCAAGAATAATGAGCTTCACATGTGTGGATTAATGATCTCTTTTGCCAGCCTTTTCTGACTATTTAAGACCCTCCCCAAACTTGTGAACAGCACTCATACATGGTCAACATGGGAAAGACAAAGGAGCATTCCAAGGCCATCAGAGACAAGATCGTGGAGGGTCACAAGGCTGGCAAGGGGTACAAAACCCTTTCCAAGGAGTTGGCCCTACCTGTCTCCACTGTTGGGAGCATCATCCGTAAGTGGAAGGCTTATGGAACTACTGTTAGCCTTCCACGGCCTGGACAGCCTTTGAAAGTTTCCTCCCGTGCCGAGGCCAGGCTTGTCCGAAGAGTCAAGGCTAACCCAAGGACAACAAGGAAGGAGCTCCGGGAAGATCTCATGGCAGTGGGGACATTGGTTTCAGTCAATAACATAAGTAACGTACTCCACCGCAATGGTCTCCGTTCCAGACGAGCCCGTAAGGTACCTTTACTTTCAAAGCGTCATGTCAAGGCTTGTCTACAGTTTGCTCATGATCACTTGGAGGACTCTGAGACAGACTGGTTCAAGATTCTATGGTCTGATGAGACCAAGATCAAGATATTTGGTGCCAACCACACACGTGACGTTTGGAGACTGGATGGCACTGCATACGACCCCAAGAATACCATCCCTACAGTCAAGCATGGTGGTGGCAGCATCATGCTGTGGGGCTGTTTCTCAGCCAAGGGGCCTGGCCATCTGGTCCGCATCCATGGGAGGATGGATAGCACGGCCTACCTGGAGATTTTGGCCAAGAACTTCCGCTCCTCCATCAAGGATCTTAAGATGGGTCGTAATTTCATCTTCCAACAAGACAACGACCCAAAGCACACAGCCAAGAAAACCAAGGCCTGGTTCAAGAGGGAAAAAGTCAAGGTGTTGGAGTGGCCTAGTCAGTCTCCTGACCTTAACCCAATTGAAAACTTGTGGAAAGAGCTCAAGATTAAAGTCCACATGAGACACCCAAAGAACCTAGATAACTTGGAGAAGATCTGCATGGAGGAGTGGGCCAAGATAACTCCACAGACCTGTGCCGGCCTGATCAGGTCTTATAAAAGACGATTATTAGCTGTAATTGCAAAC
Organism: Oophaga sylvatica; assembly: GCA_033576555.1. Taxonomy (NCBI): domain Eukaryota; kingdom Metazoa; phylum Chordata; class Amphibia; order Anura; family Dendrobatidae; genus Oophaga; species Oophaga sylvatica. The sequence continues at coordinate 399,310,664 of JARQOD010000006.1, read as the reverse complement.
AAGGGTTATTCCACGAAATATTAAACATAGGGGTTGTATAATAATTGACCCACACTTTTATGTTTAAAATTTATTAAAATTCAACTGAGCAACATAACTTTTTGTTTTGTAAGATTTATGCTTCTGTTAATAAATCCTACTCTCGTTTGCAGTTTGAAGGCTCTAACTTATTTGCATCTTATCAAACCAGCTAAATCTGCAGGGGGTTGAATACTACTTGTAGGCACTGTACATATATTTATAGTTTATACACTTCTACATAGTAAAATAGCCTCTGATTTAATTGCCGGGTAATGCCGGCTTTTGTGAAAATACAGAAGCACCCGACATGAAATGACACTTGGTTTACATAGAGTTAACCATGTCTGTTCATGTAGTTTGATATCTGATTTGCACAAACAATTACATGAGTGTATGTGTGCAAAATTTCACACCTGTAGGGGTTAATTAAAGGTGTAAATTCGTTGTAAAAAAAACGGACTTTTTTGCTACGAATTTACACCTTTAATTAACCCCTACAGGTGTGAAATTTTGCACACATACACTCATGTAATTGTTAGTGAAAACAATAGATCAAACAACTTGAAATGACATGGTTAACTCTATGTAAACCATGTGTCATTTCATGTCGGGTTCTGCATTTTCACAAAAGCCGGCAATTGAATTAGCGGCTATTATACTATGTAGAAGTGTATGAACTATAAATATAATATATATATATATATATATATATATATTTATATATATATGTGTCACAAATTCAATGACATGTGTGTATGTGTATATATATATATATATATATATATATATATATATATATATATGAGGTGTAAAATTGTTGAAAAAAAATGCGTGGGCTCCCGCCCTATTTTCGCAACCAGACAGACAAAGCCAGCGAGTGGGGGCAGATAATAATAGCCCAGAGAGGGACCATTATTTTTGGTCCCCCCCTGGCTACTAACATCTGCCCCCAGACACCCCAGAAAAGACAAATCTATAATTAGATTCGCCCTTTCTGGCACTTTGCCCGTCTATTCCCATTGCCCTGTAGTGGTGGCGAATGGGTTAATAAGGGGTTAAAGCCACCTTGCTATTGAAAGGTGACCTTAAGCCAGGTTAATAATTGAGAGCTGTCAATTAGACAACTATCAATTATTAATCCTATTGTATGATAGAAAAATCAAACACACACAGTTTAATAAAAAAGATGTTTAATTAAATAATCACACAGTTTTTGACCATATTTTATTTTCCTGCTAAAACCATTTCCTGTAATAAAAATAAAATAAAAAAGCAAAATTATTCTTACCAATCCGATGCACAGTCAGGTCCCACGCTGTAATCCATCAGAAAGGGTTAACAGGTTACAGCTCACAGAGAGCTAATGCTGTGTGCTAGCTGTAACACCCCGAATAAATAACTTCCTCTCCCAGCGAAAGGAGAGGAAGAGATTAATGAATGGAGCTTAATTGATTTATTGCCACTTTCACTTCAGGTCAGGTCACCCTGACCTGACCTAAAGTGAAAGTGGGACACAATCAATTAAGCTTCATTCATTAATCACATCCTCTCCTGTCGGCAGGAGATAAGCTCATTCATTCAGGAGCTTTCAGCTGAGCACGCAGGATTATTTGTGCTGCTTAGCTGATTGCTAGTTATATAGTGTTGAGCATTCCGATACCGCAAGTATCGGGTATCGGCCGATATTCGCGTTATCGGAATTCCGATACTTAGTTCCGATATTTTTCCTATATCGTATACCGGAATCGGAAGTTCCCATAATTCTTTGAGAGGCAATGTGATTTTTGTCAGCCAATGAGGAATCTTATAAAGTGTGGGCACATCCTGTAATGCTGCGGTCATCTTAACTAATGGCATGGCTGTGATTGGCTGCTGAAATGATGTCAGAATGCACTATAAAAGGCGCCGCCGCCATTTTAGCGTCACTGTGCTGTGAACTCAGTTAGGGACAGAACGCTGCTCTGCTGACTCTGAGGGACAGTTAGATATTGCGATTTTGTGTACTGGGCTTTAGGCAGGCTAGTTTACCAACCGCTGTGTAAAGCTTCCTTTTGCCAGTGTTGTTTTAACAGCTCTGTGCAAGGTGTGTGTGAGTGCAGGTGACGCTGCAGTTTGCTCTGCATGCAACGCTGTCTGTAGGCATCTGCACGTGTCACTCACAGACTCTTTTTTTTTTTTTTTCTTCAGTGTAATTCTTGCTGCTCCATGCAATTTAACTATTAGTGTGACGCGCTTCCATCCGTATACAATACATTGGTTGCAAACACTATAGAAGTAGACAAAGGAGTAGCCTTTCCCAGATTGTGGACAGTTGTGTTTCAGTGTTCACTTCAGTCTGTGTTTTTTATTTTTTGAGTGCATATCACGCTCCAGTTACTTGTTCAAGCACTGCTGCTTGTACTCTGCTGAGCGTGTCTCAGTGCCTCATCCTTTTCATTTATCTCCAATTGGTTCTGCTCCATTCCATTTAAAATCTAATCTATTAGTGTGACGCGCTTCCATCCGTATACAATACATTGGTTGCAAACACTATAGAAGTAGACAAAGGAGTAGCCTTTCACAGATTGTGAACAGTTGTGTTTCAGTGTTCACTTCAGTCTGTGTTTTTTATTTTTTGAGTGCATATCACGCTCCAGTTACTTGTTCAAGCACTGCTGCTTGTACTCTGCTGAGCGTGTCTCAGTGGCTCATCCTTTTCATTTATCTCCAATTGGTTCTGCTCCATTCCATTTAAAATCTAATCTATTAGTGTGACGCGCTTCCATCCGTATACAATACATTGGTTACAAACACTATAGAAGTAGACAAAGGAGTAGCCTTTCCCAGATTGTGGACAGTTGTGTTTCAGTGTTCACTTCAGTCTGTGTTTTTTATTTTTTGAGTGCATATCACGCTCCAGTTACTTGTTCAAGCACTGCTGCTTGTACTCTGCTGAGCGTGTCTCAGTGCCTCATCCTTTTCATTTATCTCCAATTGGTTCTGCTCCATTCCATTTAAAATCTAATCTATTAGTGTGAAGCGCTTCCATCCGTATACAATACATTGGTTGTAAACACTATAGAAGTAGACAAAGGAGTAGCCTTTCCCAGATTGTGGACAGTTGTGTTTCAGTGTTCACTTCAGTCTGTGTTTTTTATTTTTTGAGTGCACATCACGCTCCAGTTACTTGTTCAAGCACTGCTGCTTGTACTCTGCTGAGCGTGTCTCAGTGCCTCATCCTTTTCATTTCTCTCCAATTGGTGCTGCTCCATTATATTTGAAAAAAAACTAATCTATTAGTGTGACGCGCTTCCATCCGTATCCAATACATTGGTTGCAAACACTATAGAAGTACAGAAAGGAGAAGCCTTTCCCAGATTGTGAACAGTTGTGTTTCAGTGTTCACTGCAGTCTCTGAGGAATAACCACACTTAGGCCTTATAACTTTTCTGACTTTCTTTATCAATCTACCAAGATGAAGAAGGCAGGGAGTAAGGCACGTGGTCGTGGCCGTGGAGTTTCAGCAGGGAGAGGACGTGGGGATTCTCTGGCTGCTGCCGCACCCAGTGACACAGCATCCACCAGTTTTCCCCGTGAGCGTTCCTTTATGCGCACTTTTGTAGGAGCTCAGCGTACCCCCTGCTGCGGGAAGAACAAATTGAAGCCGTTGTTGGTTGGATGGCAGCCAATGCATCGACTTCAATTCCTTCCACCTCCTCTCAGGACCACAGCACTGTTGAACAACCATCTGTCTCTTCACCGCCTGCCAAATTGCCCAGGCAGTCAGAGAGTTCTGAACTGGAGCCAGCTGAGTCTCTGCTTCTGTTCTCAGAATCTGTTGGCTTGCAAACAGGGGCCCAGCCAAGCAGCATTCTGGAATGTGAAGAAGAGGCAGTATGCAGTGATGCGCAACAGCTGTGTCTCTCTGAATGTGAAGAGGCGGGTGAGCCAGTGCCGATGGTCAGCACACCGCAGAACGCATCTGATGATGATGAGACTCAGGTGCCATTTTCTGTTGAGCATGGTGCTGGCCAGACCACCCAACAGCAGCAGGTGTTGGAAGAGGGTAGTGGAGATGATGAGGTCCAAGACCCAACATGGCGTGAGGAACAGGAAGATGGTGGTAGCAGCTCTGAGGAAGAGATTGCCCCAGCGGTCCAAACAGTAGGGAGAGTTAGGCTGCAGACTCGGTTGCCTGTAGCCTCCAGTTTGGCACCCGTTCGTAGCAGTTCTCTTCCAACAGCAAAAACGGGCGCTCCCAGGACTTGCACTGCGTGGTCCTTTTTTGACACACTTGCAGATGATATTTGCTATGTCAAATGCAAGCTGTGTAATCAAAAAGTAAAAAGAGGTAAAAATGTCAGTAACCTTAATACCACAAATATGTGGAAACATGTGCGGTCAAAGCACGTGGTTGAGTTCCAAAGACACACTGGAGATGTAGGCCAACCTACAGCAGCACCTACATCTTCAGCTCGTGTTGGAGCCTCTTCCTCCAGCTCACACACAGCTGGTTCTACTTCCTCACAGGATCGCCATGGAAGAACCTCTGTCACTGTTGTCCAGAGACCCAGTGTTATTCCACCCACAGCTGCATGTTCCCTGTCATCCTCAAACTCCCAGGCCACAAAACAGCCATCGGTAGCACAGGCATGGGATAAAAGACGGCCATACTCGGCAAACCATCCACGAGCACAGGCTCTGAATGCTGGCATTGCAAAACTCCTGTCCCTTGAAATGCTGTCATTCAGGCTGGTGGAGACTGACAGTTTCCGTAACTTAATGGCATTGGCAGTCCCACAATACAATGTGCCCAGCCGATTTTATTTCAGCAGGCAAGCCGTCCCTGCTCTGCAAAAGCATGTTGAGGGAAAAATTAAACATACGCTGCTAAACGCCATCAGTAGCAAGGTCCACCTGACCACCGATGCGTGGACCAGTACCCATGGCCAGGGACTATACCTTTCCCTCACTGCCCATTGGGTCAATGTTGTGGAGCCGGGTACAGATCTTGCGAGTGGCGCTGTACGTGTTCCGCCAACTCCAAGGATTGCAGGAATCAAGTCTGTCCACATTGACTCCTCCTCCTACTCCAGTTCCTCAGAATCATCGCTGCAGGAGCCGTCACGGTCTACCTCCACATGGACCCGTGAACGCTTACCTGATGCGACCGATATGAGCACAGCCGTGGCCAAACGTCAACAGGCCGTCCTGAAATTAATTTCCATGGGGAATCGAAGCCACACAGCGCAGGAGCTCTGGAATGCCATCAAGCAGGAGAGCGACGTGTGGTTTTTGCCAGCGAATCTCCAGCCAGGCTTGGTAGTGTGTGACAATGGCCGAAATCTGGTGGCAGCTCTGGGCCTTGGCAACCTCACTCACATACCATGTCTGGCACATGTGCTCAACTTGGTCGTGCAGAGTTTTTTGAGGGACTATCCGGATCTTGATGCACTGCTGCACAAGGTCCGCCTAGAGTGCGCTCACTTGCGACGTTCCAGCATGGCCAGATCGCGCATTGCAGCTCTGCAACGCAGATTTCGCCTTCCTGAACATCGCATCATATGTGACGTACCCACCAGGTGGAATTCCACGTTACATATGTTGGAGCGGTTGTGTGAGCAGCAGCCAGCAGTAATGGAGTATCAGCTGCATCAGGCGCAATCAACTCGCAATTTGCGCCGTTCACACTTCACCACTACTGAGTGGGCCTCTATGAAGGACATCTGCCACGTTTTGCGTCCATTTGATGAGTCAACGCGGATGGCGAGTGCAGATGATGCACTAGTCAGCCTGACTGTCCCCCTTATCTGCCTGCTTCAAAAAAAAATTCAAACACTAAGGGATGAGGTTTTGGAAGAGGTGGAGGATGAGGAGTCACGAATTCCATCACCTTCTGGACAGTCAGCGCAACGTGGTTCCTCACAAAGGGCTGGGCAGGGCTCACTTTGTGAGGAGGATGAGGAGGAGGAGGAGTCAATGGAGGAGGAAGACATCGCTCCAGAGGGAGGTACACAACGCTCTAGTCAGTATGTAGAGCGAGGGTGGGGTGATGCAGAGCAGGCAGAGATGACGCCTCTTGCAGGGGACAGCGTTTGTTGGCCAGTTGGGAGTCTGCAGCACATGGTTGATTTCATGCTGCAGTGCCTGAGAAACGACCGCCGCATCGCCCACATTCTCACCACGTCTGATTATTGGGTGTACACCCTCCTAGACCCTCGCTACCGGGACAACTTACAAAGCCTCATCACACCGTTGAACCGGGAGCGTAAAATGCGGGAGTACCAAGACACACTGGTGCAATCCATAATGTTCTCCATTCCAGCCGAGAGCACTGCTACTGCTTTACAAAGCAGCTCTGTGCGTCGAGGCAGTGGAGACAGCTCTGCAACAAGAGGGAGCACAAGCAGCGCCTCTGCACAGGGCAAGACCAGTATGTTCCAAATGTTGCGAAGTTTTGCGGCAGCGCCACAAATGTCTACACCATCCGAGGCGGCTCCAGTCAGCAGGAGGCAACGTTTCCGTAAGATGGTGACAGACTACATGTCTTTCCCTCTCAGTGTACTCCCAGATGGCTCTTCCCCATTCAAGTTTTGGGTCTCTAAGCTGGATACATGGCCAGAGCTTAGCCAGTATGCATTGGAGGTGCTGGCTTGCCCTGCTGCCAGTGTATTATCGGAGCGCGTCTTTAGTGCTGCAGGTGGTGTACTAACAGACCGTCGCATGCGACTATCCTCCGATAATGTAGACCGGCTTACTTTTCTGAAAATGAACAAGGCATGGATCTCGCCAGAATTTGTCTGTCCGTTTTCAGATTAAATAACTGGTTCGCAACGTTATCCATGTCTCCTGTTATGTTCATCTTTCTACCACCTGAACTCTACTCCCTGGGCTACAACACTGGCAGTTGCTGCTCAGAAGTGTCGTGTCCACAGACCAATACACAAGCTATAGTGTTACTGGCGTTCAGTAATGTCAGCTGTTCCCCTGCTGTGTGAACGGCAAAAAGTCATGCTGCCTCCACCCTGTTGTCTTCTCATCCCTGGGCTTCAACACCGCCAGTTGTTGCTCGGAAGTGTCATTGGCACGGGTACTCACTCCTGCCCAGACTGGTTACAGCACGCCATCTGTTTCCTGTCAGTGTAAACGTCACTTAGCCTCCAATAAGTTGTCCTGTCGGGTTAGCCGACTCTATGGTGCTTGGAGTTTAGGTGCTTCCTATGTGTGCTGCGGGATATGCAAATAAAGGCTGTTTCCGTTGTGACAATAGGACAATCACCCACTGTAGTACTGTGGGATTCGGTAACTGCGGCCGGCTCGCGGCCTGTCAACTTAAATTTCCATGGGTACCTTCTGCTACCCGTCCGGGTTCCAGTACCGTCAGCTGGTTCTCCGCAGTGCCTTTGGCCTAGGTGCCTCCATCTCGGTATCCGAGTTCCAGCAACGTCTGCTGGTCCTTGGTAGTGCTTTGGAGCACAGGTACCTCCTGCTTAGTAACCGTGTCCCAGTAACGTCAGCTGGTCCTCGGTTGTGCCATTGGCTCTTTTCCTTCTGCTGCCCCTCCGGGTTCCAGCACAGTCAGCTGGTCCTCGTTACTTGCATTGGCTCTTGTACCTTCTGCTACCCGTCCGGGTTCCAGTACCGTCAACTGGTTCTCCGCAGTGCCTTTGGCCTAGGTGCCTCCATCTCGGTATCCGAGTTCCTGCAACGTCTGCTGGTCCTTGGTAGTGCTTTGGAGCACAGGTACCTCCTGCTTAGTAACCGTGTCCCAGTAACATCAGCTGGTACAAGGTTGTGCTACAAATACAAGATACAGAACAAGAGACACAAGAACAATAAGCAGAAGATCTAAAAATATATGCTCTAAATTATAAGCAGAAGAAGACTAAGCAGTGTATGGGGGTGAGTCCGTTCCTCCTCGTGGTGCCCCTGGAAAATGCCTGCTGCTGCTGCAGGCTAAACTGAACACGGACAAATACTGTTGTAATTTAAATCTTTTGTGACAGCAAGAACGGAAGAATGAAAAATTCATACTTTGACAGATTACAAGTACAGGATTCTCTGTCACAAATAAGAATATGATGAAGAAGATGAAGTAGAATATGAATAAGAATAATAGTTTAATAAGAAGAATATGAGTAATGTTAACAAAAAGATGAATAGCAAGAAGTTTAAGAAGATAAAGAAGGTGAAGATGAAGAATAATTTGATGAAAAAGATGATGCTGCTGAAGATTATGAAGGAGAAAGTGTGTCAAAAGTTAAAAAGGTGAAGAGCATGGAAGTTGTGAAATATACATATTTGCCAAAATAGAAAAAACGTGAACAACATTGTCAATTTCTTCGTCAATCCGAACATCTTTAAAAAAAAAAATATTTATGCTATTCCATTTGATTGGGTTAAACATCTATGCCTTTAATGTCTCCTCAACCTTCCCCAATACATTCTACATTACTCTTTGTTGTTTTCCTTCATGTACAATTAACCAACAAGGCAAGAATGGGGTTTTTTTAATTCCGATATTTTGTTCCCATAGACTTACATTGGATTTCCGGTATCGGTATCGGGTATCGCCGATATTTTTTGGGTATCGGCGATACCATTCCGATTCCGATACTTTTGGATATCGGAAAGTATCGCTCAACTCTACTAGTTAACCCTTTGTGAAGGATTACATCGTGGGACGTGACAGATCGCCAGATAGGTATGAATAATGTTGTTTTATTATTTTTTCTTTATTATAGAAGATCAAGGGCTTCACAGGGATTAAGAGTTTAATAAAAGATGGTCAAAAAAATGTGTTTTTATTTCATTAAAATTATTGATTCTTAAAGTGTGTGTGATTTTTTTATTTCCTTCAATAGGATTAATAATTGATAGTTGTCTAATTGACAGCTCTCAATTATTAACCTGGCTTAAAGTGACCTTTCAATAGCAAGGTGGCTTTAACCCCTTATTAACCCATTCGCCACCGCTACAGGGCAATGGGAATAGACGGCAAAGTGCCAGAAAGGGCGCATCTAATTAGAGATTTGCCCTTTCTGGGGTGTCTGGGGGCAGATGTTAGTAGCCGGGGGGGCACAAAAAAAAAGTACCCTCCCTAGGCTATTATTATCTGCTCCCACTCGCTTGCTTTGTCTGTCTGGTGGAGAAAATACACCGGAAGCCGACACATTTTTTTTTCAACGAATTTACACCTTTAATTAACCCCTACATGTCTGAAATTTTGCACACATACACTTATGTAATTGTAAGTTAAAACCATATATCAAAATACATGAAATGACATGGTTAACTGTGTCTAAACAATGTATCATTTCATGTCGGCTTTTGTGATTTCACAAAAGCCGGCAATTGAATTAGCAGCTATTATACTATGTGGAAGTGTATGAACTATAAATATATATATATATATATATTATATATATATATGTCACAATTACATATATATATATGTATTCTATGTGTGTATATGTATTGTTTCTATTCTTTATTAAAGCTGTCAGTGTGATTTTACAGTATAGCCAGGGATGAATTAGCGGCTATTATACTATGTAGAAGTGTATGACCTATATATATATATATATATATATATATATATATAAAATTATTTGCTTTTTGTGTACTTTTTTTTACAATGTGATTTTTACATGACTTTTTACATAGAGATAACTGCTCTATGTAAAACTTCATGTTAAAATCGCATTGCATTCAGATGGAAAACTGATGGAAAACTGATGGAAAACGCATGGTGCGATTTAAAATCGCATCAAAATCGCATGCCTTTTTACAACAAATGTACCGTTTTTTTCCTGCAGAAAACGGACCGTTTTTTTTCCAGCCAGTGAGTATGAGCCCAAAGGGTTAATGTTTACTGCAGGGACCGCAGCTAATGCTGCAGCCTCACAGTAAACCCCCGAATGAATGAGTTCCTCTCCTGGCTGACAGGAGAGGAAGTGGAAAGTTTAATTGATTGCTTTCCACTTTCACTTCAGGTCAGCCAGGGACACCATCAGTGACGTCAGAGGGAACTGATTAACAAAAATAGGTGTTCCCTTCGAAAAAAAAATGGCGTGGGGTCCCCCCTATTTTTGTTAACCAGCCTGATGAAGCAGACTGCTGAGGCATGGTATTTAAGGCTGTTAAGGAGCCAATATCCATGGACCTTGCCAGCAGCATCGGACTGGAGTACCTTGGGCCCACCAGAGAAAAATTATTCTTGGGGCCCACCATCATACTTCCCAACCTTTGAAGAAGGGAAAGAGGGACAAAGGCTGTGGCACGCTGTGCCTGCTGCAGCAAATTTTAGGCCATGCCACGTTGCACCACAGACTGTCCAGGAGTTGGTGGATGCTTTAGTCCAGGTGTGGGAGGAGATCCCTCAGGAGACCATCTGTCGCGCTCATCAGGAGCATGCCCAGAAGTTGCATGCTCGCTCCTTCTCTCTCTATGCGGTCAGCTGTATCGGCTGGATGCCGATACAAATGACCCTCCGATGACGGGTGGGGGGCCCACTGCTGGCACCGGGCCCCCCCACCGCCTGTTCAGGCCCCATAGCGGCCGGGCAGCAGAGCAGGGAGAGCGATTCTCCCTGCTCTGCCGCAGAATGTAACTGTATCGGCGTGCTGTGCACGCCAATACAGTTACTGTAGCGTAGCTCCGGATAGGCCTCCTTAGAGCGCGGGGCCCGGGGCCACCGCCCCCTCTGCCCTGCGACCTATCCTTTCAAATCAGGGCCCACCACGCAGGAGCTGGGGCCCACCGGAGGTTTCTCCGGTGTCCCGGTGGCTCAGTCCGACCCTGCTTGCCAGCCTGATAATACCAGGCCACAGTAGTCTGCTTATCTTGGCTGGTTAACAAAAATAGGGGATCCCCTCGAAAAAAAATTGGCGTGGGGTCCCCCCTATTTTTGTTAACCAGCCAGATGAAGCAGACTGCTGAGGCCTGGATTTTCAGGCTGGTAAGGATCCAATATCCATGGACCTTGCAAGCCTGATAATACCAGGCCGCAGCAGTCTGCTTAGCTTGGCTGGTTAACAAAAATAGGGGATCCCCTCGAAAAAAAAATGGCGTGGGGTCCCCCCTATTTTTGTTAACCAGCCAAGTAAAATGTAGACTGCTGCGGCATGGTATTAAAAGACTGTCAAGGCCCATGGATTTTGGCCCTCAACAGCCTGATAATACCAGGCTACAGCAGCCCCACAAATGGCGCATCAAAAGATGTGCCAATTGTGGCACTTTACCCAGCTCTTCCTACTGCCCTGTAGCGGTGGCAAGCGGGGTAATAAGGGGTTAATGTCACCGTTGATTGCACGGTGACAATAAGCCCGGTTAATAATGGAGAGGCGTCAATAAGACACCCATCCATTATTAATCCCAAAGTTTTTAAATGTTTAAAAAAAGACACAGCCAGAAAAAAGTATTTTAATGAAATAAAAGAGACAACACAGTTTTCATTAATTTTATTATACACTCATTCCTGCGACGCCATCAATCTCCTGGAAAAAAAGAAAAAAAACAAACCAACAGTATACCACCTGTCCGACGCAGTCCATAGTAACCAGGGTCCCACGACGATCCAGCTCTGCTACATCGGAATGTCAGGCAGAGCCTAACATCCCGACGCAGCACAGCTGATTACCTGCTTCCCCGCGGTGACGTCATCAGACTGCTTTACGGCCGCGATTACCCGGCAGTCACTGCAGTTATCGCGAGAAACTGCATGTGACCGCCAGGGAGAAGATGATGGCGGCCATCAAGCAGTCCAGGACGTGACCGCCGGAGATCTTCTGCCAGGTAAGTGCCGCTGACTCCTGACAGACCCGACCGACGGACAGCGACAGTGACACGACAATTACGATTCCGGTATCCGATATGACGAAAATATCGGTACTCGGAATCGGAATTCCGATACAGCGAATATCGGCCGATACCCGATATTTGCAGTATCGGAATGCTCAACACTACCCGCGGGTACTTAGGAATTTGCATTCGGCCCTATTGCATAAGGAGGTGGTGGGGGAAAAATTGGCAAAAGAAGTTTCGTTGGGTCGCATGGCGGGCCCTTTCTCGTCGCCACCTGTTAAATATTAATTATTGGTTATGGATTTATTCTTTATACACTCAATTCTGTACTGAGTACACTGACTTTCAGCTGATATTACAGATGCTATTTCTGTATGGTAAAGTAGCAACTCCATATACAGAGACCACGTGATCTAAGGGACATATATATATAATGACTACACGAAGGGAGGGGGCTTCTTGCTCTCTTGCACTCTCTATACAGACACATGGGACAAGGACTATGATGAATGAACAGCCAGCTGCCATGTAACCACGTGTTGCTTCTCTGAGACGCTGCTGACAAGGCCAGAATGTCATTTTGCCATTAAGGACACCAAGGAAAGAAGTGTATAAGCTTTGCTATGGACAAATGGACAATCTCTACGTAACTATTTCACTCATTTTATGTTTCCCTGTAATGATGTTTTTTTGGTAAACAGTCCAATAAATCACTACATTTTTTTTTATAAGAAACGTGACGTTTTCTTTAAAGTATCGCATCTGGTAACAAGTCCTTGAAAAATATACAAAATTAAGCATTTTTAACACCACCTTTTTCGGATTTAGTGGTTTCCCCGTTGGGCGTTGTTCCAAAGAAGGAGCCGAACAAGTTTCGGCTTATTCAGCATCTTTCTTACCCGCGGGGGAGATCGGTGAACGATGGCATCGATCCTGAAATTTGTTCGGTGGTTTATTCCTCTTTTGATGAGGCTGCGCGGTGGGTGAGGAAGTGCGGTCGAGGGGCCCTTATGGCTAAGACCGACATCGAATCTGCTTTTCGACTTTTGCCGGTACATCCTGATAGCTTGAAGCTGCTGGGTTGTTTTTGGGAAGGGGGGTTCTTTGTTGACAGGTGCTTACCTATGGGGTGTTCTTTATCATGCGCTTATTTTGAAGCTTTTAGTTCCTTTCTAGAGTGGGTGGTGCGAGAGGTGTCTGGTTGTGAATCAGTTATTCATTACTTGGATGATTTCCTGTGTGTGGGCCCGGCAAACTCTTCGCGCTGTCATGGGATTTTGAGAACTGTTGAGTGGGTGGCGGAGCGTTTTGGGGTTCCTTTGGCGCCGGGTAAGACTGAGGGTCCATCTACTTGTTTGTGTTTTCTGGGGATAGTCATCGATACGGTGGCATGGGAGTTCAGATTGCCCGAGGAAAAGTTGTTGGCTTTACGGGCTGAAGTGGGTAGAGCGCGCCGTTTGAAGAAGTTGTCGTTGCGGGATTTGCAGTCATTGCTAGGGAAGCTGAATTTCGCATGTCGAGTGATGCCGATGGGGCGAGTTTTTTCACGTAGGCTGGCAAGCGCTACGGCAGGGATTAAAGCCCCTCATCACTTCATACGGTTGTCTGGGGAACTTAAGGCGGACTTGGCTGTCTGGGATTCCTTCCTAGAAGGGTATAACGGGCGCTCATTGGTCATGGCCGAGGTTGTTGGGAATGATGTGTTGGAGTTGTTTACGGATGCGACCGGCGGTGTTGGTTTTGGAGCCCATTTCAGGGGACAGTGGTGTGCGTCTCGCTGGCCTGAGGAGTGGGTGTCAGAGGGCTTGGTACGCAACATAACATTGTTGGAGATTTTTCCAATTCTTGTGGCAGTGCACTTATGGGGGCAGGAGTTTCGGGATCGTCGGGTGCGGTTCAATTGTGATAACATGAGAGTCGTTTGTGCAATTAATGGGCTTACTGCATCCTCTCCTCCCGTCGTGTGAGTTTTGCAACGTTTGGTTTTGCTATGTTTAGCATTGAATGCGCACGTGACGGCGACGCACGTGCCGGGTGTGAAGAATGATATAGCTGATTCTCTTTCTCGTTTACAGTGGGATCGTTTTCGCTCATTGGCCCCGGAAGCGGAGTTCAAAGGACTAGCCTGCCCGGAGGAGTTGTGGAAGGTGGTTTACGGTCTGCAGAGTCACTGATTAAGGCGTCGTTGGCTCCAAAAACTTGGGCGCCTTATCAGGCAGTGTGGTGTAATTGGGAAGAGTTTTTAGCGACAATTCCAGTCGTGGAGGATGGGGTGGATCAACAAAGGGCCTTGTTGGCTTGGTTGGTGCAGGGAGCGAGGGAAGGATGGTCTTGTGCTAAAGTATCGCGGGTTTTGGCAGCATTATCTTTTGGTTTCCGTTTGCGTGGGACTAGGGATTTGTCAAAGACCTTTTTGGTGCAGCAGGCGGCTAAAGGTTTTCGTCGAACTAAGGGGCTGGGTGATACGAGGTGCCCAGTATCCTTTGCTTTGTTAGAGCGGTTGGGTTTTATTTTCGATACGATGTGTTCTTCTCGTTTTGAGGTTTTGTTATTCCGTTTGGTTTTTTCGTTGGCATTTTTTGGGGCCTTGCGGGTGGGTGAGCTGGTTTCGGGTAATAGGCAGGCGGTAGGCGGTTTGTTGGCTAAAGATGTGCTATTGACGGCGGGTGGAGTAGAATTTTGGCTGCGTAAATCTAAGACGGATCAAGAGGGGAAGGGCCGTCGGGTAGTGTTGGGCAATGTACCGGGGTATTCGATGTGTCCGGTGTTATGCTTGCAGCGTTTTTGGGAGTTGGGCCCCGGATTGGGGGGCTCATTGTTGTGCGATGCTGATGGTGGTAGCCTGTCTAGGTATCAGTTTAACGCCATTTTCAAGAGGTCCATTCGAGCGTTGGGTCTGGATGACTCTCGTTTTGGGACTCATTCTTTCCGTATTGGTGCGGCGACCGAAGCGGCGGGTAGGGGTTTGGGTGCGTCATCAATACAACGTATTGGGCGTTGGAAGTCTAATCGATTTAGGAGTTATATTAGGCCTTAATTCTCGATGTGGGGGAGTTGGCTTTTCTGTTGAGGGACGTGTGACGTTTGGAGTTGTTTTGAGGGTGTTCTTTTGGTATGTTTAGTATTGTTTTCTCGTTTCAGGTGTCCCTCCCTGCTGGTTTGGATTTTCGGTCATTCTTTCGTCCACTGGGGAGCGTTGCGAGCTGACGTCAGGACTGACTGTCGGCAACTGGGATTTCCCCGGTCTATGGTGGTGGTGCGATGGCTTGGTTTTCGAGGAATGCAGTGGAGGAGGGTGTTGCCTGAAATTCATGGTTGCGCTCGCTTGGACCGTGCTCCTGATATTTTGGTACTCCATGTAGGGGGGAATGATCTCGCGGTGCGCCCCTTCCGTGAATTAGTAAAAGACATTAAGCAGGATTGCTTGCGGTTATGGGTGTTATATCCGGGGGTCATCTTGGTTTGGTCCGAAATTGTTCCACGCAGGCGCTGGCGGAACATGAGGTCCCTGGCTAAGATTAATAAGGCCAGGATAAAGGTTAATAGGGCTGTGTCTTCTTTCATGGCTCGAAACGGTAATGTGTCGGTGCGGCATTTTGATTTGGAGAAGGGTGAGGGGGATTTTTGGTCGGCCGATGGGGTTCATCTGAATGCCGTTGGTTCGGATATTTGGGCTTTGGGTATTCAGGAAGGTATTGAAAGGGCCATAGCTTTGCGGGTTTAGGGGGTCTCGGGCCATTGAGGTTTCAATGGGGCCATCGTTGTGGCGGCTCAAGGGGGTGGGGAGAGAGTCCTTGAAGTTGTTGGAAATTGGTTTGGGGGGACTCTGTTTAGGGTCTCCCTGTCTGAAGTTACGTGGTGGTGATCTGGTGAAAGGTGGAAGGGGAGTTCACACGGAGTGGGCGGATCCCCAAGTGGTTGGGTGAACAGCACACCTCAATTGTTGGTGCTCCCGAGCCTGTGGGGTAACGGCTGGGAGTAAGAGGTGGGGTGTTGTTCACAGGATATTGGTTCAATTCACCATGATCTTTGTAGCTTCAAGGACTCCTCCCTAATGTTGTTATGGTATATATATTGTTAATTATTGTTAATATTGTTTGTATTTAAATAAAGGCTGCTGTGGACATATATATTCCAAAGAATTACTGTATCTCGTTATTGGGGAGAGGATATCGGGGGTATCCTGATAATGGGAAAGGGGCTCAGTGTTGGGAGTCCTTGGTTCCGTACGAGTAAACAGCTCGACTATACCAACGTCATGCACTTTTTCAAATTGCCAGTTCCAAGCGTGACAGCTGAAATACAGACTGTAACACTTGGGTCAGGAGAGCCGACGGCCAGTCCGAGCACTGCGATTGTCGTCCGCACTAAACAGCCGTCTAAACGTGCCTTAACATTATATATTCGGTGAAAAAATCCGTAGGCGGAAGCAGGCAGCACTGGAAGGGAAATAGAGCTGGAGTGACAGAGGTTTCAGATCAACACTAGCTCTTCAGCCTCATTTGCATATCAATTTAAATGTTGATTTCTCAGTGATGGAGGAACGGACTGGTCATGTAAAGGTATTGCTGGACTTGTCTTGGAAAGAGCTACATGCGCATATAAATAGTTTGGGTGTGAAATCCTGCTGACAGATTCCCTTTAAGACTCTCTAGTCTAAGTTTTCACGGTCTAAGAATTACTGTATACATCATTGCTAAATATGCCACAGTGAGTTTTACATTTTTGGGGGTGAAAAAAGTGTGTGTGAAGGTCTTATAAGTGTTTTCTTGATTTATGAATTGACCTAGGAGCAAACAAATCTTTTGGATATTTTTCATTCTGATCAGTTTGCACAGTAGCTTTGTTTTTTTAAGATACATTTGTGCAATAAAAGTAACATAAGTTGGGCACAACATAGAATAATAAAATAATACATACTAAATAATGTTCTCTAGTGTTCCGAAACGCTTACAGCTTTTGGAAGATTTATGTTTCAAGTCTTTTGCTTGCTCTATGCGAAATTAAATATTCTTATTAACATTCCAAGGATTAAAACCAGAGTTGGTGCAAACCAATTCACAGGACTTGGGTTATCCAACATGTCAGTAATCTGTGGCCGCTGGATGGGAGCCCTGAGAGCCATCCCGAAGGCATAAGCAGTTCTGATTTAGATTAGCCGGCCTGGCACAATGTCATCATCATGGAATGATGCACAAGGCCAGCTAATCAATAGAAGAATCGCAGATGCTGGGGTGCAGTTAGGCTCCTTTCCCATGACCACAGATAACTGACATTTCCAATAGTTCGTGTCCTGCTGCTTGATTTGCAACTACTCTAATTAAAACCCATTCTGATCAAATTTTCACTCGTGGCACAAAGGATGAAGAAATGAAGGTTTTTAGAAAATAATATAACTTTTTATTATGGATTGTGGTCTAAGCGGTAACATTTCTCCTTGTGGAGAGTAATAAGCCAAGCCTGGCATGTCAGAGTAAGGAGACTTATAAGTCATGCATGCTCCTCTGGGAAATTAAATATGTTAATTGTGTCTTCAGAGAGGACGAGGACTGGAACTCTAGCACCACCTATTGGAAGCAGTGATCCTAAACGTTAATATCAACTCTTTAACAAGTTTTAATTACCCTTAATTTCTCAGAGGAACATATGTGGCTTTAATTCTCTTTACGCTGACATGCCAGGCTAGGCTTGTCACTCTCCACAAGGAGAAACGTTACCCCTTAGACTCCAGTCCAGAGCCTCTCACCTACCCAAATCAGATCTCATACTTTGCACTGATGAGGGCAACATCCTGAAACACGTGTCTGCAAATTAAGATTCTGGTTTTGCTTTTATCCTAAGTCATGTGATAAGGCTCGTTAAAGGGTCGACATTGACTTTTAGGATTTCTTTATCCAATAGGTGGCGCTAGAGTTCTAGTCCTCTTCCTCTCTGAAGAGACAATTTGCACATTATGGATAGTATAAGTTTTAGGCTTTGATAACATTGCCATTGGTTGTACGGGGCAGAAACCATGATGGACCCTATTATGAGTTATTCGGTTCCATTGTGCACCTTTAGTTTGTGGTGCACACTGCATCAAGGCTTCTGTAATGGAAATTTCTGCAACAAATGTAAATCCACTTACGATTTTAGGTCTTTTTACACAAGTACTATCTGCACATTTTTGCATTTGCGAAATTTTAACTTCTTTCTCTTTTATTCCCGTAGCAACATGCAGCTTGGATTATCCCATTTTTCTGTTACCAAATATTTGATTTTGCTCTCAATTCTCTGGTTGCGGTCAGCGTTCTTGTCTACCCGAACACAATTCAAGACTATCTGCGACAACTGGTAATTATGTCACATTTATATTTTTTATACAGCTGTATTGTGGACATAAAACTGCTAGGCTCTATTGAACAGATATTGTATAACTTGACCTACGGTGCATTTTTAAAATCTGCAACATGTCAATTTCTCTTGTGGGTACGTGGAGTTTTATGAGCAGATTTCCACATAGAATCACATTAGGTGGAAAATCCGCAGGCAAAAAGGCACATGCATAACACATGTAATCCTGCACATGACTATATCAATAAAGTTTTTTCAAAGGCGCTTACTAGCAAGTATCAAAAACAAAGCAGCTTTATTTAAAACCTGACATATCAAAAAGAGATATGCAAACTGCCTCTTCAGAGAGAAAGAGGACTAGAACTCTAGAGGCTTCTCATACAGCCAAATCAGATCTTCTGCTTTGCACTGAGGATGGGCAACACCCCAAAACACGTGTCTGCAAATCAAGATTCTGGTTTGGTTTTATCCTATGTCATGTGGCAAGGCTCATTAAAAGTTCAATATTAACTTTTAAGAAGGATTGCTACTTCCAGTAGATGGCATTAGTCCTTTTCCTCTCTGAAGAGGCTAGATTTTGGATTGTGTCTGTGGGAATTCATCAAAAAGAGAATTTGTGAGTTCGGATATTGATGTTGGTCTGGCTCATGATTTGCTTCCAAAAAGTGCTGCGTAGAGTTCAGATCGGGGCTCTGTGCGGTCAGTCAAGTTCATCCACATCATATTTCCCCAACCATGTCTTTATTCTTGCTTTGTGCACTGGACACAGTCCTGAAGAAAAGAAAAAGTTTACTGACAAACTACTCCAGAGTCCAGTGGTGGCTGCTTTACACCACTACATTCGACGCTTGTCATTGTTCTTGGTGATGTAAGGCTTGCAGTCAGCTACTTGACCATGGAAACCCATGTCATGAAGCTCCCGGAGCACCATTTTTCCACCGATGTTAATGCAAGAGGTGGTTTAGACTCTGCACTTTTATGCCCTTTGCTCCTCACCAGTCAGTAACCCCGCTTTACGTGGTCTCTCCCTTCTCTATCACAGCCCTTGTATGGGGGGTGTTTTTGCTATTAAAATAAGCAATGAGACAACCCCTGTGACATACAGCACCGGTCCTATGCCAAATCAGGAAATGCTGTCCTGTGTTGGACACAAATTTGAAGACGACCTACTGGTACCCGAGATGAGAGCTTTAAACTAAAATCCGTGACGCCTTTTGGAAGTGTACACTACATAGATTACTAAATAAGCACTTCTTTTTTTTTTTTGTTGGACACCCTATTCAAGTGAACAATTTTCTCAGTAGCTTAGATCCTTCTCTATAAATGAGAGACTGTGAATTCTTTTAGCGTTGGTCACCTTTTTGACCGAGTTTGGTCAGATTTACAGCTCGCTAGACAGTCACTTAACCTTGAAACATGTCTCCATGACATGACTCGCAGGTTAAAAGCGGTTCTATGTCTCAATGACCATGACAAATGTGAAAGCTTTGCGGTTTAACAAAGCTGCAAGAATCTGATTTTATTGCTATTTTTGTAATGAGTTTTTGTTTAATTCATTTACACATGGATTACGGCCAACATTTTCTTCTGCAGTGTCTGGATGATATAAATTATGTTGGATAAGGTCTGGATGTTTTGCTAAGCAGGGTTTTTAATATCTCCTCGCAAACGCCCAGTTTCTTTCTACTTTATATGAAGATGATAATAAAGACTTACTATTATGTGACTAAAGTATTCTCATGTGTCACCAGGTGTCCTCTGGCTATTAGTTTATATATATATATGTATATATATATATAGTGACAGGTTCTCTGGCACAGTGTATGAAGTGAGATATGTATCACTGCGCATATTAAAATAAATTTCCTCCAGCACGCTATGTAGTGAGAAGGTTAAGTTATATTATGGGCTGGTTTGGTTTTAGTGGACCTCCACAGAGCGGGTGGGAGGAGGTCCACCATATCTCCACCTGCAGAGTCCTGACAGGACCTGTGTGATGTCAAGGTCATGTGATGATCACATGGGGTGTTAAATACCTGGCCATGAGAGTCAGTGGGTGGGTTGTGCTGGGAGAGGTGGAACTCCCACGTAGCTCCCGGATTATCTAAGGACGCTGTGCTTGTTGCCTGCAGGATAAGGACTCAGTTAAACGTTACTTTTTGTTTTGTTTTACCGTTATGCCAGAAAGGTTTTGTTTGTTTTCCCTGAACCCTGTGTAAGGGGGTCAGGGCATAGCCCCCTTAAGGCTAAGTGCACACGTTCAGGATTATTTGCGTTTTTTTCGCCGCAAAAAACGCGTAAAAAATGCATGAATAAAGCATCCTATTATTTAGAATGAATTCCGCAATTTTTGTGCACATGGTGCGTTTTTTTCCGCGAAAAAAACGCATCGCGGAAAAAGAAGCAACATGTTCATTAATTTTGCGTAATTCTAGCGTTTTTCCTGCTATATTATTGACCTAGAAAGTGCCGTTTTCACCAGGCTCCTCATCCCGTTATATCTTTGTGGCCTATTCCTGTGAAGTAGAAGAAGTTAGGGAAAGACGAAGAAAATGCATTGCTGGTACTGTGACAAGTGTGCTGGAAGAGTTATGGATGTGCTGTGTTCTGAAGAGAATAAATCCGTTATGTTTAAAGTTGCTTTGTCCTCCGTCTCCAGTCTTTTGAGTGGAAAGAAGGACGTGGGACACGGCAGGAAAGAAGCAGCGGCCAGCACAGTGAGTACGGATTGTGCCGACATGATCACCACCCGGCCTGCGTACTACACCTGCTTAAGTTTATGCTGTCCCCAATAAACTAGCAGGTGAACTACCACCAGTATGGTTCCTGTGTCTACCTGGTGAAGCAACTGAGTGAGACAACCCCTCACAATATATATATATATAAAAAATATATATATATTTCAAGGAGGCAGGCTTGGACTGGCCCTCAGGAGAAAAAGAGAATCCTCCGTTGGGCAGCTGTGCAAGAGTGGGCCACCACCCTCTTATATGAGCACTACTTAGCACTATATACTTGATTCAGTATGTACAGACACAGGCAGTATCTTATTCATTTCACAATCTACCCAGATCATTGCTATAGAAATTTGTGATTGAGAATAATATCACATTTGCATGCAGCTGAAAAGTGGGGCCCTGGAGTTGGTTACTGATGGGTCCTTGGCACGCAGTCCGACACTGCAGAAGCCATATGAGATTAGAAGAAACATCAGTATCTCGTTCAAGTCCATGTCATGGGGCAGTTGTAGGAATACAGGGGACGAGGAACCTGGGTCCCTGAACTGCCCCTAAAGTTAAGGGGGGGCCCTGTCTTTCCTTAACTTGGGGGTACACTTGAAGGTAATGAGGTCCAAGCCACCGACCTGTCCCTGTCTCCTGTTAAGCCCTGAGCTAAACCCCCAACCCCCTCCCCAGGAGGTGAGACAGGGAATAAAGTGAATTACACCAATAACAAAAGGAAGGAAAGACAGACACCTAGGGGTTAAATCAACTAAACAACAAACTTAGCTCTCTCTGCTGCAATGCACCGCACAGCAGAGTAAGGCACCAGATCTGGGTAATGGTTGAAGTACCACTGCGCTCAGCAAGCTCCTCACTCCAGCTTGGTTGGTCTCCAACAAGTAGAAATATCACCAACAGTCAGCTGACAACTCAGGTGACCGTTTAAAGGATAGTAGGAGTGGTCACCACCTTCCCCTGACAGTCAGCAGCAATGCAATTACACCAGCAGCCACCAGGGGAAAAGGCTGACATTAACCCCCGATGGCCTGAAAGGAAAAAGGTTTTCATATGGAAAGGAAAATCTGCCACAGATCCAAAAGTGGATCGTGACAGTCCATTGACCATGTCTAGTATTGCAGTTCAGAGCCTTTACTTGAAAGAACCTGTACACAAGTGTGGTCCTGATTCTCCGGAATCATTGCTAAACCGGACAGTACATGGCAACTTTCATAGCGCCATTCCAGAAGAGTAATTGCGATGCACCATTTTCCTTTTAACCACACCTCATTTTGTAGGCCATGCCCAATTTTGATATCAGCCATGCACCTTAAATGTCTGAAATATACGTTTTTCTGAAATCTGTTGGAGATTTGCCAACTTTTCCAGGAGTCTAGGAGGGGTCCACTTTTTCTTGGGGCCTCTCAGACATTCTAGGAGTTATTAGTCTAACCTGATAACGTGGATGGATCCCCTAAGCCTCAGGTCCAGGTGTGCACATGAACACTGGGTGCTGAAGCATCAAGCAGGAAAGCATGTAGGCAGCAAGGACTTGGCATAAAGAGGAATCTCAAGAGCAGCAGGATGGATGAAGTTGAACCCAGTGGGGATAGAAGCAAGTTAAAGCACAGTATGCACAGAAGGTGGAGCACACCAAACTGAGAAGCCTAGAGTCAGAATCCCAAGACACAGATGTGTGCCTTAGTGGAACTTAAAGAGGTCTAAAAAGATCATTAATCCACTCCAGGCAACTTGCAAAACCAGATGTGGAGCACAACAGAGGGCAGCGGACTGAGGGGAAGCAAGTGGAGCTTGGGATATCCAGGACGGGTGTGTAACTTGAGATTTGGCAAGTATAACTAAAGGGGTTCACTGATTGATTCAGGGGTATAGCTAGTGGATGCAGAGGTTATCATCAAATCAGGGCATGAGTGTCAGGGAGACTCAATAGTTCCATAGTATTGGCCACTGGTATCAGCACACAGAGGGCATAGACTATAACATGCAAGGTATTACAGACTTTAAGTAAAAGTAGTCCTTCATACATTTAGCTTTAAAAAAAAATGGGGAGAAAAGCCAAAATTACTTTAATCTTGTCCTGACACATGAACTGAGCCCACTCCATACACTGTGGGTATCGGATGTGTTATTAAGAGATTAAACAAAGTACAAAAAATTCAAATTATTGTGGCAGGCATGGGTTGAATGGGCTAAAATGTCAATTTTTGCAGTCCATCCTCCCCTACAGGATTGTGCTTTATCCAACAGTAGCATTGCCTCGGGGCTACAGTTTTTGTTTAGATGACATCATCAGGATTAAATGACATCATCATCGACCGCTCTGCGAGCCTCAGGGTGTGACTGAGACATACTGTACTTTGGCTGAATAAAACAGCAGATCCGGGCCCATTTTTTCCTTTAATTGACTGGAGAACCTCTAAGGTATTACAGTAGACGACTACAGAAAGGATGAGGAAAAAAAAATAGAGACTGTGAAAGCGTTTTCCTCTCCAGCTGTTCCTTTTTGATGATGTTCCTGTTTTGCTAATGAATTGTTCCCTCAAGTCTCCGACAAGAGCATCTGCAGATTGTGCCGGCCAGTAACCGTTCATAATTGCAGTCGATAGTCCAGCGCCGTCACGTAATGTGATCCTCTTGGCTGCTCTTCCAATTCTTCTGTAGTGTGCTGGCGCAGATCCGTGCAGCAATAACATCATTGTAGCCGGAATATTACTGCTTAGCTTGCGCCTTCCATAAAAAACACCATGGACGCAATGAAAAGTGAATCATATTGTGGCTTTTTCCCTCTTTCAGTCTGACGTATATTATTTCAAGGTCCAAAAATACTTTAGGTTAGATGGTATTTTGTGAATATCATTCATGTCATTCGCTCCCAAGTCATCATCCTCAATAAACTCTTTCAAGACTTTCTTCATTTGCTCCGGCTGCAAAAGTATCCCCAGATTTCTGTCGGGCTTTGTTCACACTAAGTTATTTATCAATAAGCTAATATTACGCGCCTTCCAATCGGATGATATATACCTGAATGTTATTGACTTCATATTAATCCCTGTTGGTGCCACACAATCTAGATTTTTTTTTTTAGTCATATGGATTTTTATCCTTGTTATTTGTCTCCTGGGGTTGTTGTGTTAAAGGAAATCTGCCATCAGGTTTTTGCTATACAATACGAGAGCAGAATAATGTAGGCGCTGAGATGCTGATTCCAGTGATGTGTCACTTGCTTTTCTGCATGCTGTCATTTTGATAAAATCACAGTTTTCTCTGCTGCAGATTTAGCAGTGCTCTGAAAGCTAAGCCATGTATAACCCCGCCCACACTAGCGATTGGCTGCTTTCTGTGTATACTGTACATTGACAAAAAACTGCCAATCAGTGGTGGGGCGGGGTTACACAGAGCAGTCGACTAGAAATCAGGAGACACAGTTTACCAAAAGACATATAGAAGGGGTATATGCTGTACATGTACGTTTCACAAAAAAGTACCTCTCTTTATTTAATTTATTTAAAAGACAAATTAACACTGCACTTGTGAAGTATTGAAAAATTGTTAAAAGAATATTACCTAATATATATAAGGGACAATCTCCCTATTAAATCACTAACAGTCCTTCCCTATCTGACCGTGGAGGTTGGCACCCGAAAAGATACATAGTGGCCCCCCGCTCAATGAAGGCTCACCTTCGCTATCCCTGGATGGCCCTATTGCATGTAACGCTATTGCCGGTGCCTCTGCATGGTTCCCCTTCCCCTCTGGCCGCGCGGAGTGGTTCCCAGCATGTTCCCTGTCTTCTGCTGTAGTGCGATCCACAGTTCTAGAATTGGCATTGCAAGCACATAGTTAAATGCCCCCAAAGGCTGGAAGGCATTTAGTATTAATGTGCACCTGCAAGACAACTCCCAATGTAATAGCTGGGAGGCATCTTGTTTAAAAGGCATCCTCCCCAACAGGGAGGTGCCAAGCAACACTGTGAATCATTAGTGAGTGAGGTGGTCTCCTAGTGAAGTGCTGAGGTCCCCTGGTCCTGGCGTGGCCAGAGTCCTGAACCCAAAGTTCCCTGGTCCTTGTGCGGCCAATACTGAACCCGAAGACCCTCGTTCTTGTGCGCCCAGTCCTGAACCCAAAGTCCCTGGTCCTTGTCACTGAATCAGTGTCCGAGACCTGTGTGTTTGAACATGTGCATGTCTGAGTACCCCGTATATCTGGACTGCTAAAGCTAGTCTTTGAATCAGCCCTGTCTGAGACACCATGTCATTAACAATCCTGTAGAGGATCCTGAACCTACTAGTCTAAACAAAGCCTGAGTCAGTATTTGTGTCAGTAACCGCTCTACAGCAGATCCAGAACTTAGAAGTCTGATCAGAGTCCCAGTCCTGTCCGCGTCGGCATGCCTGACCCCTGTGGTCAGCAGCTGCAGTACCGGGGACTGCCTAGGAGTGGTACCTGGCGACTGCCTGCAGCCAAGCCTGACTCCACCAGCAGGAGCTCCAGTGAACACCTGGTAGCCGCTTAGCTACGCCTCTCCTAGGACAGCCCGGCCCAGGGTCACAGTGGGTCCACGAACCTTGTGTGCGTAATAATGCACATCACAACAAGGATAGTCTGCATAAATAAGTGAACCCAAAAGGGTCAGATACAGATTGTCTCTGAATCCTATGTCCGGCCACAAGAGAACCAAAGTGGAGGACTTTCCCCAATAGAGGTAATGTATGATAACAGACAAATATATAAACAAATGTTAGGTCATATAAATCAGGAGGAGAATGAAGCAATCAGGTGAACAAAGTAAGAATAAAACACAAATTTTATTTAGATCAATGATCAAAGTAGAAAAACAATACACAGAACATTGGTAACAGGACAGTACATGCAGGAAAAACCCAAGGTTGCACAGGGCAAAGAACCCCACAGACAATCCCAAATGTATCACAAATGTATCACATCAATGTAAGAGGGATAATCCCTCTAAAGTGCCAGTGCGTATGTGCCGATACATAGACTAGGTAAGTACTTCCCAAATAGAAAGCACCAAGGCAGCAGTAAAGAAGTACAAAACCGGGTTCACACGGAACCCAAAAGTAAAGGGAAAAGAACTTACCCAAAATAAGGGATGCTGGAGGGGTGCCCTGAGCCTGGTAGTGTGATGCCCCGACGTGTGTGTCGCGTGCCCACAAAGCACCGCTTCCTCAAGGGGAGTATTTTGGGTAAGTTCTTTTCCCTTTACGTTTGGGTTCCGTGTGAACCCGGTTTTGTACTTCTTTACTGCTGCCTTGGCGCTTTCTATTTGGGAAGTACTTACCTAGTCTATGTATCGGCACATACGCACTGGCACTTTGGAGGGATTATCCCTCTTACATTGATGTGATACATTTGTGATACATTTGGGATTGTCTGTGGGGTTCTTTGCCCTGTGCAACCTTGGGTTTTTCCTGCATGTACTGTCCTATTACCAATGTTCTGTGTATTGTTTTTCTACTTTGATTATTGATCTAAATAAAATTTGTATTTTATTCTTACTTTGTTCACCTGATTGCTTCATTCTCCTCCTGATTTATATATATTCTTGAAGCGGGTGCCGTTTCTCTTCTATGTAGCCATATACCTACTCCCACTGTTGGCACTATTGTTATGCCACTATGGGGGCTTATTATGTTAATTAAATGTTAGGTCATGCATAAAAGATGTTACATTTCTATATGAAAACCCTATTTTGGAGATTAAGTTAAAAAGTCCAGGATATATACATACAGTATTGTCTTATGGAACATAGCTTTACTTACCTTAATACTAGAAATAGGCCCGATGCTATCGCATTGGGAGTGTAGTGATATTAGACGTCACCGCTATTCCCCACGCAGGAGCAGTAACAGCCGCGTCGCTACCGCGCATGCGCGGGTAGAGCGCGCAGTTGTGGCTGTTACTGCACATGCGCGGGAACAGAGGTGATGTGAATGTCACCGCTATTCCCGCGCATGCATAGTAACGACACGACTGTTACTGCGCCTGCGTGAGAATAGCGGAGATGTGTATATATCACCTGCGCAGGTGTCATGAACTGCGCCCGCGCAAGTGACACTTCCGCAGTGCCTTATGGGATTTGGGGACAGTGGCCGGAAGTCCCACCTGGTGATTATACAGTACAGACCAAAAGTTTGGACACACCTTCTCATTCAAAGATTCTTCTGTATTTTCATGACTATGAAAATTGTAGAATCACACTGAAGGCATCAAAACTATGAATTAACACATGTGGAATTATACATTACACTTTACAAAAAAGTGTGAAACAACTGAAAATATGTCTTATATTCTAGGTTCTTCAAAGTAGCCACCTTTTGCTTTGATTACTGCTTTGCACGCAGAAAAGGTGAACGGCTGGACTCTACATGCCTGGTTCCCACCGTGAAGCATGGAGGAGGAGGTGTGATGGTGTGGGGGTGCTTTGCTGGTGACTCTGTTGGGGATTATTCAAAATTGAAGCGGTGAGCGGTCCAGCTCACCCCAAACCATCTCGATTGGGTTCAGGTCTGGTGACTGTGGTGGCCAGGTCATCTGGCGTAGCACACCAACACTCTCCTTCTTGGTCAAATAGCCCTTACAAGTCTGGAGGTGTGTTTGGGGTCATTGTCCTGTTGAAAAATAAATGATGGTCCAACTAAATGCAAACCGGATGGAATAGCATGCCGCTGCAAGATGCTTTGGTAGCCATGCTGGTTCAGTATGCCTTCAATTTTGAATAAATCCCCAACAGTGTCACCAGCAAGGCACCCCCACACCATCACACCACCTCCTCCATGCTTCACGGTGGGAACCAGGCATTAGAGTCCAGCCGTTCACCTTTTCTGCGTGCAAAGCAGTAATCAAAGCAAAAGGTGGCTACTTTGAAGAACCTAGAATATAAGACATATTTTCAGTTGTTTCACACTTTTTTGTAAAGTGTAATGTATAATTCCACATGTGTTACTTCAGTTTTGATGCCTTCAGTGTGATTCTACAATTTTCACAGTCATGAAAATACAGAAAAATCGTTGAATGAGAAGGTGTGTCCAAACTTTTGGTCTGTACTGTATATAAGATTAATTCTATTTAATGCCTCGCGTCTATGTGTTTCGCCTCCTCTCTGAGGTTCATCAGGAGGCTTCCAGACATTCAAGCACGGCGCTCTGATGTGTATCCATGTTAATTCATCCGCACTGCCTAGATGCTCAGGGCCATCCAGGGATAGTGATGGGGAGCAGTCATTGAGCGGGGGCGCCACTTCGTAACTTAGGGTGCCAACCTCCACAGTCATTTAGGGAAGGACTGTTAGTGATTTAATAGGGAGAGTGTCCCTTATATATATTAGATAATATTCTTTTAATAATTTTTCAGTACTTCATGTGCGCAGTGTTAGTTTGTCTTTTAAATAAATTAAAGGGATAGTTTTAAAGGGTAATTTTCTGTGAAGCGAATCATGAAACACCTAGTCCTGGAGTGATGATCTCCTGCTGATAAAACACTGATTTTATTGAAGCAGCAATACACAGCCTAGCAAGGGACACATTACTGGAATCAGGGTCTCTGCTCCATACGTCATGCTGCTCTTAGATTACATAGCAAAAACGTGCTGAAAGATTCCCTTTAAGTTATATGTATATTCAGTGTATATATATGTGAGAGAACCTTTGGAAACAAATATGCTATGGGTACTCAAGGAATGTAAGCGGTCAGCAATATATGGATGGTCGGAGTCCACTTAGCTGATGACCAGAGTTGTAACTAGAAGCTTCTGGTCTCCAGAATCTATAAGTTGGCCTTTACCTGCCTACCAGGTGCCGTATATATTACCGATATCTTTTGGAAAAGAAGCCAAAAACTGATACACTCTCATTTTGCTGATTTTCCTTCTTTATCATTATTATTTTTATCGTGGGTGCTTTGCTTTTTATATACTGTTTGTTTCCTTCTTCTTTATGTCAGTTCCCATGTTCCGAGTTTTTGTGCATCAGATAAATGTCAGATGATATCATAGAACAAGGCTGCGCATATATAATACTGCTGTGTTTTATAATCGCTCATTCATTGTCTACATGGCCCTGTCTCTCTTGTGTACAGGCCAAAAAACTGACATAATTTCCTGTGTGTGTTTTAACTAAATTGTAATCACTCGCATTAGACAAATACAAAAGTGCGTTCTTAGTTGCTGAAAGTATGTCTGTAAAGATACTGGCGCAAAGTAAACAGCACCAAACAGTTAAAGAGTTTTCCCATCTTCATAAATGGGTATTATTGTAAGTACAAGCAATTTAGCAATTTACTGCTTGTTAAAATGTCAATCCATTCTTGAGATATTAACAGTTTTCTTTTGTTTACTTGTTACCTTGGAAACCGACCACCAGTACTAGACAGCACAACATGCACTGTGTATACAGTATAAGCTCTTTTCTATTGCACTTGTAATCTCTGTTTTAAAGTCGGACCAGATTGCTGGAGTGTGGTGTTACAGCCCAGTCTTGGCCAACTTCAGCAAAATGTTTACAAGCTAGGCAGCAGTGGTGGTCGGTCTCCTAGGCAACAAGTAAACAAAAGAAGAAAAGTGTTAATATCTCAAAAACAGTTGCAAATTTTATTAAGCAGTAAATTGCAAAAGTGATTGTTATTACAAACACTATTCAATGACAGCTACAGTATTTATGGAAATGGGAATAAGAGGGACTTATTCCATCCACTTGGACTTGAATAAGGGTGGTGGTGGCTCAGGTTGAGGCTATTTTTTTTAACTGTGGAAAAAAAGTGCCCCCTGCCCCTGCAGAGGAATTGTAGCCACTTGCAGCCATTTGAACAAATAGTTTACCAAATAGTACACAGATGGAGCTAGTCCACGAAATTGGAAGCTGTCCTTTGTAAGCGGATTTTTAATGATGTTTAAGGGGTATTGAGAAGGAAGCCCTCATCCAAAGCTAGGCTTTCTATCATCTGGAACTGTATTTCCCCTATATCTAAATATCCCTGCCAATGGCATAGTGATTAGTTGGTGTCCCCTCTATTATAAGGTCTGACTAGTTAGCAGAGCCGCATGACGTGGGTGTTCCTGACATGAGTGGAGACCAAGACAGTGGATAGCGTGATCTGGAGAAGTGACTAAAGGACAGAGTGATCAACTGGAGACAGGTCCTGGGACAGAATATCTAGCAGTACGACCCCGAGTTTATAGCTCAGAGAGGTAATGGGCCAGAGCAGAACAGAAAACGTGAGATGAAGAGAGTGCCCTGGGCGGGAGTTCCAAGGCGTCAGCAAGTTGAGAAGCTCAGTACCGGCCATATTGGCAAACCGGTTCCCTTAAGAGGGAACAGGACTCGGAACTGCAGGATGAGAATAGGACTCTCACTAACTGGACTGTAGTAGTGTGCTGGTTGGTGATGAAGACAGAGAAGCTTGAGGCAGAAGCAAGTAAACTTGAAGAGGTACAGAGGCTGTGTGTGAAGATACTCCATATTGTGACAGAAACATGAAGTTATGTCCCCGCTATCTATTGAATATTGTGCCCACTAACTTAATGTTCAGTAAAAGACTATTTTTGAGTGGTGGTCTCCCTTATTGAACTTCCCAACATCTGGTCCTGGCCATGCCACCGGCATAATGCGGCCTGCAAGGGCATAGAACCCCCATAGACAAGGTCCACGCACCTAGCTAGGACCCCATTTCATGTAACATGCCGTGGCATAAGAGACGAGGCTATCGCACCAAGCCACAGTACAACACCACGGTTTGTAGGATACTTGATCATGTTGGCCCCACTAATCTCACTTTTATAGCTATATACTTTATACTGTATTTCAGTTTTAGGATATTTTCTTAGTCAAGGTCATAGTTATAGTTAGGAGGAACTTGCATTGCGTTGTCCTTTATTGCTAATCTTACCAGCATCGTTGCTGCCTAATTCTGTAGGTCCACCATAAGACGTCAGCCCTGGATGTCTCTATAGAGTTCATTTCATGAGGCTTGAAAGCTTTCCTTTCACATCAATGTAATAGAACTGAACGTGTCCCATATCTCTGCTTTTCCTTATGTAATTCTGGCCTCTAACAGACCTTTACAGCATTAATGTCTCACATTGTGAAGGATCGCAGCTGGAAACACTTTTCTAGGCAAGGATGGTTGACACACGCAATTTATTATCGTGTATTTTCTGTTTATCTTCCAGCCATCCAATTTCCCATACAAGGAGGAGATCCTTTCGGTGAATCCCACATGCCTTGTTGTGATCATTCTCTTCTTTATTAGTGTCATTCTGGCTTTTAAGGTAAGTGCTTGTAACGGTAAAGTGCTTCGGAATGTGTTGGCGCTATATAAATAAGTATTGTTATTTTATTATTGTACTGTAAGTGCTTTTTAATAGCGGCACTCCAATAAAGGCGGCCTGAGCAGATACTTTTATTATAAAAAGAAAATCCATTCACTTCTATTACTTATTCCTCATTTTATTCCTCCTGGGAACGGAATAGGAACTGTACTTTCAACATACTTTTCATAAATCAACAGTACAGTCAAAATTAAAGAAACTTTGTAATATGTTTTAGCAGAGAATTTTGCTATCTTCCCCATTTATAAGATATTTATTCCTCTCCCCTGCATCCTGAACTCATCAATTCTAAAAAAAAAAAAACTTAACTCGGTCTTGCTCAATCAAAATCGGCTGCAAGATCCCTGTGACGTCATGTGACAGAGCTCATTACACTCTATGGGAGGATTAAGGTGGGTGAGGGAGAAAAAACAGGCAGAGGGAAACACAGAAAGATCATGCTGAGCTTTCTGACAAGTCCTTTACCTCTCTCCAGTGCTGGAGTCATATCTACACTGATCACTGCTGCTGTATAATTTCCTCCATGCTGCTACTGCTACTCCCTGTGTGCTATCTAGGGAATGAAGAGCAGGTATCATTCTCTGTCTGCTGTGCTGTGTATGGGAGAGATCATAGCAGATAGCTACCTCCCAACCAGCTCAGAGTGGATTGCAATTTAATAAATGGAACCTGCAGAGAAAAATACTAGTAACAATGCAAATAAAAGTCATAATGGCCAGAAAAAGTGTTATTCCTCATGTACACGCACATGACTGTTTATCCTGAAAAGTTATTTGAAAGTCCAGTTATGCACAATGACACTTGAAAGGGGTGCCCATTACTGTCCCAACCAAAGAAAAAAGCTTGGCATTACAACCTCCCATTCCCGTAAGAATCTGTACAAGTTTGCAGCCCGTGACTATAAATGTTCTCATTCAGTGACAAAGATCTTGAAAATAGCGATGAAGGGAAACTGTTATGTTTTGGTAGCTGAGGAGAATAAGCAAAAACGGCAATACACCAGAGAGGCTGGAACCTATTGGATTGCAGTAACCTGAACTAACCACACAACTAGAGGTAGCCGTGGAGCGTTCCTACGTTGATCCTAGACGCCTCGTCACAGCCTGAGAGATAACTACACCTAAAGGCAGAAAGATGAAAGCTATCCCCAAAGAAAATAGGAAGCCCCCAAACATGTAATGGCGGTTAGACAAGAAGAAGCACGGACACAGACAGAAAATAGAATGAGCAAACGCTGGGACCCAATCTGTCTAGACAGAAACGTACAGGAAAGGATATTCACTGCAATAAAAAAAAAACCCTAAAAAATACCAACTCTTCTGATTGCAAAAACACCTGAGATCAAACGATGTCTACCACCTAATCAGATCTCTGGTGTAACAAAACTAAGCCGCAGCCACTAAAAAAACAGGAAAAAGCAAATGAACAAACAACAGTGGCTCCAGCTAAACTGAGAGGCGAACAAGCCCCCGGAGGGGACCTGGCTGACCTCCACAGAAGTGCAGGGAACAATGCAAAAAGCAAGCACAAAAATAAAATCAGAAAATATCTTATCTGATAGCAGAAGATGCAGGCAAGACTCAGCAAACTTCCAAATGAACCAGGAACCACAATTGAGACATGAACAATTGATCACCGGCAACCATCATGGGAGGGAACCTCACTTATATCAGACCAGTCCATGATCCCAGATTGCCATTCCTCGCTGAAAGGTTCAGTACTGTCTGTAACCACCAGAGGGAGCCTCTGGTCAGAAACCATCTCTAGCACATTCATAACAGTACCCCCCCCCCTTGAGGAGGGGTCACCGAACCCTCACTTGTGCAACCAGGCCGATCAGGATGAGCTCGGTGATAGGCACTGATCAGTCTCCTAGCATGGATGTCCGAAGCAAACACCCAAGAATTGTCCTCCTGACCATAACCTCTCCACATAACCAAATACTGGAGTTTCTGTCTAGAAAAACGAGAATCCAATATTTTCTCAACCACATACTCCAGATTGCCCTCAACCAAAACAGGGTCAGGAGGCGCAGCCATAGGAACCACTGGCTCGACAAACCTCTTCAATAAGGACTTGTGGAACACGTTATGGATCTTAAATGTCCCTGGAAGAAGCAAACGGAAGGAAACAGGATTAAGAATCTCCATGATCTTATAAGGTCCAATGAACCTAGGCTTAAACTTTGGAGATGCAACCCTCATAGGGATATTTCTTGAGGACAACCAAACCAAGTCCCCCACTTTAAACCGAGGACCATCAGTCCTATGCCGGTTGGCAAACCGTTGGGCCTTCTCCTGAGAGAGAGACAACCTCTCCACTACCTGGTTCCAAATCTGCTGCATTCGCTCCACAACAGAGTCAACACCCGGACAGACAGAAGCCTCCACCTGTCCCGAAGAAAATCGAGGGTGAAACCCAAAATTGCAGAAAAATGGAGACATCAAGGTGGCAGAGCTAGCCCTATTATTAAGATCCAACTCAGCCAAAGGCAAAAAAGAGACCCAGTCATCTTGATCAGCAGACACAAAACATCTCAGATAAGTCTCCAAGGTCTGGTTTGTTCTCTCGGTTTGTCCATTGGTCTGAGGATGAAAAGCAGAGGAGAAAGATAATTGAACACCAAGTTTAGAACAAAATGTCCTCCAAAATCTGGAAACAAACTGGACTCCTCTGTCAGACACAATGTTCTCCGGAATGCCATGTAACCGAACCACGTGCTGAAGGAACAAAGGCACCAATTCGGAGGAAGAAGGCAACTTAGGTAATGGCACAAGATGTATCATCTTGGAAAACCTATCACAGATTACCCAGATAACGGTCATTCTCTGAGAAACAGGGAGGTTGGAAATAAAATCCATAGAGATATGGGTCCATGGCCTCTTGGGCACAGGTAATGGCATTAACAAACCACTAGAGCGAGAGCAAGGATTGGAGCGAGAGCAAGTCCCACAGGACTGCACAAATTCCCTGACGTCACGAGACAAAGTAGGCCACCAAAAGGAGCGACTCACCAAGTCTCTGGTACCAAAAATCCCGGGATGACCAGCCAATGCGGAACAATGAATCTCAGACATCACACTCTTCTTCCACTGGTCTGGGACAAACAATTTCCCAATAGGGCAGCGCTCAGGTTTATCCTCCTGACACCCTTCCAGAGCCAGTCTCAAATTGGGCGAAATGGCGGAAAGAACTACACCCTCTTTCAAAATAACAGTAGGATCAGATAACTCAGGAGAGTCCGCAAAGAGACTCCTCGAGAGGGCATCCGCCTTAACATTCTTAGTGCCAGGAAGAAAAGAAACCACAAAATTAAAACGTGTGAAAAACAAGGCCCACCTGGCCTGTCTAGGATTAAGTCGCTTGGCTGATTCGAGATAAACCAGATTCTTATGGTCCGTGAGGACCACCACCTGATGTTTGGCTCCTTCCAGCCAATGTCTCCACTCTTCAAAGGCCCACTTCATGGCAAATAATCCCCGATTACCCACGTCATAATTACGCTCAGTTGGAGAAAATTTTCGAGAGAAAAAGGCACAAGGGTTACTCTTAGAGGTCTCTGGATCTCTTTGGGACAAAACGGCACCTGCCCCAATTTCAGAGGCATCAACCTCCACCTGAAACGGTAGAGAAACATCAGGCTGCCGTAGAACAGGAGCAGAAGTGAATCTCTGCTTAAGTTCCTGAAACGCAGAGACTGCCTCAGGAGGCCAATTCACCACATCAGAACCCTTTTTGGTCAAATCAGTCAATGGTTTAACAATACCGGAGAAATTACCAATAAATTTACGATAAAAATTGGCAAAATCCAAAAATCTCTGAAGAGCCTTTAATGAAGTAGGTTGGACCCAATCACAGATGGCCTGAACCTTGACCGGGTCCATTTCAATAACAGACGGAGACAAAATGAATCCCAGAAATGAGACCTTCTGTACGCCAAAAAGACACTTTGATCGCTTCACATACAGTGCATTCTCTCTCAAAATCTGGAACACAGTCCGAACATGTTTCACATGAGAGTCCCAGTCATTGGAAAAAATCAAGATATCATCCAAATAAACAATCAGAAATTTATCCACAAAATCCCTGAAAATATCATTCATGAAGGATTGGAAGACGGAAGGAGCATTAGTGAGCCCAAAGGGCATCACTAGGTACTCAAAATGCCCCTCTGGGGTATTAAACGCC
>JARQOD010000006.1:399220647-399275155 GCA_033576555.1 Oophaga sylvatica | reverse complement strand
TGATGTTTGCATAGTATGATGTCTGAAGTAGTATACCCCAGTTGGGTAATGTGTCGTATTAAGTGAAATGTTCTTATGCAAAGGACTGCGTGCTGAGGACTCTTGCAGCACAGAACTGTAGTTGTAAATAGTTCGCACTTCGGTGCCCCATCTTGGTTTTACGCAAAGCCATATCTACCTCAGAAGAAAAACCCGTATGGTGTGGCCTTGAGTGAGGTCTGCAGCAACGAAGTCCTGCAGCCCACCCAGGACCCACGTGGGAGGTTTTTGGTGCGGGTCCTCCACAAGAATCTTGTCTTGTATTTATTGAGAAAAGTATATTTGATATTTTTCTATTTGCAACTTGTATATATTGTAACGTTAAAGTGTCCTTACCTCCCGCAAGGGATGAGTTATGTTGTTGATGTTATTATAAAAATTGTTTTTCCTTTTTCAGCTCGGGAGTGCTGACGATAACTAGGGGGGGATGTGTGGCCCAGCTGCGCTTGGTACACATGTTCCCAGGAGTATGCACAGAAAGGTAATTACAAAAACCTGATATTCATTCACACTCACACTTCCCTAGATTGCCACCAGAGGGAACCTTAGAGTATTTAAGAGTGTGGGAGACGTAGCAGTGAGGTCATTCCAGACTGGAGGTTGGAGGAGACAAGTCTTGGGTGATTCAGGAGTGAGTCATTCTAGCCAGACAGACAGAGATTTCCTGTCAGATGAGACAGATAATGAAAGATTGCAAGCTGTTATCTCAGAACAGATTGACTGCTAGTACCCTATGCATGTGGAAAGTGACTCTCGGAGCGAGCATGAAATCAGTCTGACGGAAGGTCCTGATAGCCACTCTGGACAGAGTCTTTGAAGGAACAGAAGGAAGGGGACTACAGTTGTCAGAACATCAAGTTAACTGAGAAACGGTCAGTGAGCTGTGGAAGGAAGGAAGCTGACGACTACACCTACTGCTACCCGTGCTTATGTTAAGGGTGTGAGTAGGGCGACGGGCGAGTGGTGACTAAAGGAAGGAGTGCCATAGGTGACATAGCACCTCCACTCTGCTAACCGGACACCGGGTCCGAAGACTTGCTAGAACCTTCACGGCTAGTGGGAGTAACACCGGAATCCCTGCTGGACTTCAAGTCACAGAGGGTGCCCTATAGTGCTGATACGTAACCGGAGTCAGGGAGAACAGGAGTCGGGCCTGATCAGCTATAGACTGAGTTCTTGCCAAAAGAAGGCTCCACCACAATGTCAGCCGGGCGTAGCTGTTCTATACAGAGTTGAACTTAGCTTCATGCAGGTTGGAAACTCACACATTAAGAAGAAAGGAGGCCTTAAACCTACTCGGTGATTACCTGGATGTGCATCCTCCACCCTGAGCAGCTTCCCGGGACATACCTGCAAATACCACCAGTAAAGGTATGGAAAGAGACTGACTTGTGTGTGACTGACTTATTGCCTGCACCCTGCACCGCCATATACTTAGAGGGACTAGTCTTACCTGTAGAAGACTTAACATCTTGCTGCCCAGTAACAACCCCTCTGAGGATTCACCCTGCAGCGCTGGTCACCTTGATCAGAAACCACAGGTGGCGTCACGAACTATTACTACAATCCCTGTAAATATCCCCCTTTGAATGAGCGCCCAGGGCAACGGACCGAGCTGTGCTACTTGTGACATTCCCCATAGACTTCAACGGGCTCGGTGCCGAGTACCCCATAAGCCCTGGTACCCAGTGTGCGACTCACAGGACAATGCCAGACCTCATGTGGCTGGAGTGTGTCAGCAGTTCCTGCAAGATGAAGGTATTGAAGCTATGGACTGGCCCGCCCGTTACCCAGTCCTGATTCCGATTGAGCACATCTGGGACATCATGTCTCGCTCCATCCACCAACGTCACGTTGCACCACAGACTGTCCAGGAGTTGGCAGATGCTTTAGTCCAGGTCTGGGAGGAGATCCCTCAGGAGACCATCCGCCGCCTCATCAGGGTCATGCCCAGGCATTGTAGGGAGGTCATACAGGCACAGGGAGGTCATACAGGCATGTGGAGGCCACACACACTACTGAGCATCATTCTGACTTGTTTTAAGGACATTACATTCCACTTTAATTTTGTGGGTGACTCCAAATCCAGGCCTCCATTGGTTAATAAATTTGATTTCCATTGTTGATTTTTGTGTGATTTTGTTGTCAGCACATTCAACTTTGTACAGAACAAAGTATTCAATGAGAATATTTCATTCATTCATTCAGATCTAGGATGTGTTATTTGAGTGTTCCCTTTATTTTTTTGAGCAGTGGATATTACCTAATATAAGACTGGCTGAAAATAAATAGAGCATCTGATAGAACATTCAACTTTTTTCTTATATAGACTACACACTAAAAATTTTTGTACACATGACCCCATCGAGAAGCATCAAGATTGGGACTCCAAAGCCATCCATGTCCATGAGGCTGGAAATCCTCTATAGGACCAGGTTATGTTTCTCTATAGGACCAGGATGTGTTCCTCTATAGGACCAGGTTGTGTTCCTCTACAGGACCAGGTTGTGTTCCTCTACAGTACCAGGTTGTGTTCCTCTACAGGACCAGGTTGTGTTCCTCTACAGGACCAGGTTGTGTTCCTCTATAGGACCAGGTTGTGTTCCTCTATAGGACCAGGTTGTGTTCCTCTATTGGACTAGGTTGTGTTCATCTACAGGACCAGGTTGTATTCCTCTATAGGACCAAGTTATGTTCCTCTACAGGACAAGGTTGTGTTCCTCTATAGGACCAGGTTGTGTTCCTCTATAGGACCAGATTATGTTCCTCTACAGGACCAGGTTGTATTCCTCTATAGGACCTGGTTGCATTTGTGTGGCCCAGCAATGTAAGGCACACATATCCAGGAAAATGCACAGGAAGGTAACCGCAACGCTTGATATCCATTCACGTCACTCACACTTTCAGACACACCCATCAGGGGTATAAAAGGTAGTGACACGTAGCAGTCAGTCAGTCAAGCTTCCTGTCTAAGGACAGTTCAGTCTTTCTAGACAGTCTGTGCAGGAGGAGTGAGTGGGCACATTCTGTTCAGTGGAGGGAGAGGAGTTCAGTGATTCAGCTTCCTGTCTTAGGACAGTGCAGTTCAGTTTCAGTCCAGTCTGGACTTGGAGGATACTGAGAGCTATTCAGTGAGCTCTAGAAGAAAGCTGACATTACCATCAAAGCTACAAGTGCTTATGTTAAGAGCGGGAAGCAGGGCGAAGGGCATAGTGGAGAAGACAGAGAACAGTGCATCAGGTATTGGACTACCTGCACTAATTCACCGGACACCGGAGTCCGAAGCATTGCTAGAGCTTCATGCCTAGTGATAAGAAAACCGGAGGCTTTCTGGACTACAGGTCGCAGAGAGCAGCCCTAAGCGCTGATACGTAACCGGAGTCAGGGAGAACGGGGACTTTGAGTCAAGCATCAGACAAAAGTAAGGACTTAGTTCTCTCAACATCTGATTACCAGAGACATAGAAGGCTCCACCACAATGTCAGCCGGGCTTGGCAGCTATTGAGAAAGCTGGAGATTGCAGAGTTAACTTCGCTTCATGCAAGTTTGGACTCACATACATTTGAAGTAAAGGAGGCCTCTAACCTGCTCAGCGGTTATCCCGAATGTGCATTCTCCACCCCGACCAGCTCCCCGGGACCTGCCTGAACCATCTACAAGTAAAAGGTATGGAAAGAGATTGCCTTGTGTGAGACTGTTTCATTTATTGCACCCTGCATCATCACCATAGACTTCCAGGGACCCGTCTCACCTGTGGGAGACTTACCACCCAGCTGCCCCCATAACATCCCCTGTGAAGATCCTTATAGCAGCGCTGGTCCAAATGATCAGAAACCACAGGTGGCGTCACGAACTAACTACAAATCCCCTGTAAATATTCCCCCATTGCATGACCGCCAGGGCCACGGACCGAGTCCCGCTGCCAGTGACATCTCCCATAGAAATCAATGGGCTCAGTGCCGAGTACCCCATAGCCCTGGTATCCACCTCAGTGTGGTGCGCGTCATCTTCTGGCGTCACGAACAGGATGAGAAACTTGCAAAAATTTGTGAGTCCTGTGTTGCCTATATCGACTGTTTTATGCGAAAAAGACTGTTTGCTGTTTGTCACTTTTGGCGCCAAATACCGCCATTTTACCGCCATATTCGCGCCCTGAGGCGCTGGTGAAGAAGGTGGGCGTGCATTCGTGGGCGTGTACCCCCCCTGTGGCGCGAAAGTTATGGCCGCCCTCTCAAAATGCTACTATAATGTGCGAGCCTGTCCCACTGCAAGGGAGATTCGCCTTCTCTTCATCCTCTATGTCATGGAGAAGGTGGATGCGGTGCTGGAAGATGTGGCCCGCCACCGCAAAGGAATGAAGGAGATTGAGAAACGCTGGCGTACCCGAAAACAGCGGCTGCTGTGGGACGCCGTGCTCACCCCTCCAGGAACGAAATCGTTGCCTGCGTCCCCTGTGCCACCAGTGCCAGCGGCTGATGAGAAACCGGAGGCCGCCTCCAAAAGTGCTGATCCCGACTCCACCGATGAAGCGGCGGGAGAGAAGGAGGCTGAGGAGGCCCTGCCCGTTCCGGAGTACCAGCCAGGCCTGGAGGCCGCAGCGGAATGCCAATCCCGGTAGGGACACCGGAGGAGACCCAACTGTCAGCGATAGAAAACGACTGGGAGCAGCGACAGCAGCAGGTTAGTGCGTTCCCAACTGAGCCACTGCGCGCACCTGCGTCCTACTCGGAATCGCAAGCCCCAACAGCACCAGGCCGTGCCCCGGCATCGCCCCCTGCGTACTCCTCTCGATCTACGTCGCCCTTCGCATCGCAGCCAACGTCACAGTCAGCACTGCCGCCTATGCCCCGACCTGCATCGCAACCTGCATCTCAATCTGCATCGCAACCTGCATCACAAACTGCGTCGCAAACTGCATCGCAAACTGCATCGCAAGTTACTGCGGCATCTTCAGCAACGCCACTTGCATCATACTTAAAAGAAGTACCCGGTGGGACCACAGTGAGAACTGTCGCTACCCAGACCTACATAGCAGGACACGATATGCTGGTAATGGAAACCAAAGGGCATCGTGTTATTCTGTCCCCAGGGATGGAAAAGGTCAATGTCGCCACTACTAAGAAAGAAGATAAAAGCCAGTAGGACCCAGACAGGGGTTTACTGCAACTGAAAAATGTAAAAAGTTTAAAGAAGAAATTTTGCCGATTTGCACTTTAATAATATGTATGATGTTTACATAACTTAAAGTAGAATACCCGGCTGGGTAAAAGAATTAAATAATGAAGGTTAACAGGTTAATGGTTACTGTACAAAGATGTTATAAAAGAAGATTTTTGCACTTTAATAGAAGTTAAAGTATTAATGTGATTACTTGAAATGTGTCTTTTCTCATGCATGGACTGCGTGGCTGTGGACTGTGCCAGCCCAAGAACTTGTATTGTAAATAGTTTGCACTACGGTGCTACATCTTGGTTTTACACAAAGCCTTGAATTGCCTCTGAAGAAAAACCCGTATGGTGGGCCTAGAGTGAGGTCTGCAGTCAGAAGTCCTGCAGCCCACCCAGGACCCACGTGGGAGGTTTTTGGTGCGGGTCCTCCACAAGAATATTGTCTAGTATTTATGGAAATGTTTTGATGCTTTGATACTTTTGTATTTTTCTAATGTACAAATTGTAACGTTCAAGAAGTCTTACCTCCCGGATGGGAAGAGTTAAAATGTTGTTGTTATATGCAAAACAAAAATGTTTTCTTTTTCTCTTTTACAGCCCGGGAGTGCTGTGTTTAACCAAGGGGGGATGTGTGGCCCAGCAATGTAAGGCACACATATCCAGGAAAATGCACAGGAAGGTAACCGCAACGCTTGATATCCATTCACGTCACTCACACTTTCAGACACACCCATCAGGGGTATAAAAGGTAGTGACACGTAGCAGTCAGTCAGTCAAGCTTCCTGTCTAAGGACAGTTCAGTCTTTCTAGACAGTCTGTGCAGGAGGAGTGAGTGGGCACATTCTGTTCAGTGGAGGGAGAGGAGTTCAGTGATTCAGCTTCCTGTCTTAGGACAGTGCAGTTCAGTTTCAGTCCAGTCTGGACTTGGAGGATACTGAGAGCTATTCAGTGAGCTCTAGAAGAAAGCTGACATTACCATCAAAAGCTACAAGTGCTTATGTTAAGAGCGGGAAGCAGGGCGAAGGGCATAGTGGAGAAGACAGAGAACAGTGCATCAGGTATTGGACTACCTGCACTAATTCACCGGACACCGGAGTCCGAAGCATTGCTAGAGCTTCATGCCTAGTGATAAGAAAACCGGAGGCTTTCTGGACTACAGGTCGCAGAGAGCAGCCCTAAGCGCTGATACGTAACCGGAGTCAGGGAGAACGGGGACTTTGAGTCAAGCGCCAGACAAAAGTAAGGACTTAGTTCTCTCAACATCTGATTATCAGAGACATAGAAGGCTCCACCACAATGTCAGCCAGGCTTGGCAGCTATTGAGAAAGCTGGAGATTGCAGAGTTAACTTCGCTTCATGCAAGTTTGGACTCACATACATTTGAAGTAAAGGAGGCCTCTAACCTGCTCAGCGGTTATCCCGAATGTGCATTCTCCACCCCGACCAGCTCCCCGGGACCTGCCTGAACCATCTACAAGTAAAAGGTATGGAAAGAGATTGCCTTGTGTGAGAC
This sequence comes from Oophaga sylvatica, assembly GCA_033576555.1. Classification (NCBI taxonomy): domain Eukaryota; kingdom Metazoa; phylum Chordata; class Amphibia; order Anura; family Dendrobatidae; genus Oophaga; species Oophaga sylvatica. Next base: position 399,268,435 of record JARQOD010000006.1, on the reverse strand, counting down.
TGTTTCATTTATTGCACCCTGCATCATCACCATAGACTTCCAGGGACCCGTCTCACCTGTGGGAGACTTACCACCCAGCTGCCCCCATAACATCCCCTGTGAAGATCCTTATAGCAGCGCTGGTCCAAATGATCAGAAACCACAGGTGGCGTCACGAACTAACTACAAATCCCCTGTAAATATTCCCCCATTGCATGACCGCCAGGGCCACGGACCGAGTCCCGCTGCCAGTGACATCTCCCATAGAAATCAATGGGCTCGGTGCCGAGTACCCCATAGCCCTGGTATCCACCTCAGTGTGGTGCGCGTCACATTCCTCTACAGGACCAGGTTGTATTCCTCTATAGGACCAGGTTGTGTTCCTCTATAGGACCAGGTTATGTTCCTCTACAGGACCAGGTTGTGTTCCTCTACAGGACTAGGGTGTATTCCTCTATAAGACCAGGTTGTGTTCCTCTATAGGACCAGATTGTGTTCCTCTATAGGACCAGATTGTATTCCTCTATAGGACCAGGTTATGTTCCTCTATAGGACCAGGTTATGTTCCTCTATAGGACCAGGTTATGTTCCTCTACAGGACCAGGTTGTATTCCTCTATAGGACCAGGTTGTGTTCCTCTATAGGACCAGGTTATGTTCCTCTACAGGGCCAGGTTATATTCCTCTATAGGACCAGGTTGTATTCCTCTATAGGACCAGGTTGTGTTCCTCTATAGGACCAGGTTATGTTCCTCTACAGGACCAGGTTGTATTCCTCTATAGGACCAGGTTGTGTTCCTCTATAGGACCAGGTTATGTTCCTCTACAGGGCCAGGTTATATTCCTCTATAGGACCAGGTTATGTTCCTCTATAGGACCAGGTTATGTTCCTCTATAGGACCAGGTTATGTTCCTCTACAGGGCCAGGTTGTATTCCCCTATAGGACCAAGTTATGTTCCTCTATAGGACCAGGTTGTGTCCCTCTATAGGACCAGGTTGTGTTCGTCTATAGGATCAGGTTGTGTTCCTCTATAGGGCTCCCTATTCGTATTCCAATCATGGCCGGCATTTGCAGTCTTCCCTCGTCTTGTAAATGACAAGTGAAGTGCAAGAAAGTGATCTAATTTTAGCAGAACATGACGTCATAGAGAAGCTTCTCAGTGGAAGGCTTCCATCTAATCAGAGCTCCGTACATGAATGCTCATGGTCTGCCTGCAAATTAAACACTGTGTACTTTCCATCAAGCACAAATGCATTATTCAGAAGTGGATTCAATTTCATTAATGTGACAGAGCGTTCCTCAGAGACAAGCCCTCGGTGGAATCATTAGCCTTTTGTCTATAGACGCTGTACAACAGATCTCGGCTCAGCCTTCATGTGTCATATCATTCCTGCCCTCGCCTCCCTCTTCTTCAGTATTCTGAGACTCATTTATTATCTCTTCTTCTGAGAGCTCGTGCAGACGACCATATTTTTGGTGCAAGTGCTATCCGACGAAACATTGGATGACATCTGAGTGCAGTCCGATTTTCAAAGACTGACAGAATAGAGAAGATGGAGAATTTGTTTTTTTACATCTTATCCTCATCTGAGAAAACCGGATCACACTCTGATCAAATTCTGATCCGAGAGTCATTGTCATAATCGGACCAATTTTTTCAGATGAGAGAAGATACAGTCTTGTGAACGAGCCCTAAGAATTATACAAACTTGGTCCAAGGAAACAATCTGACATGTGCGCGGCCCCGCAGAATAACATTGGTCTAAGTGCAATCCAATTTTTTACCGGATCGCACTTGGACCCAAAATACGTTCATCTGCACGAGCCATTAATGAGAGTTTTTATCCCACCAGAAACAGTTCCTATTATACGGGAGCTATGAACACCGCAAGTCTGGCTTCCGACATCCCTGGCATACTGTTGTAGCCAGTCCAACATTGCAGGATTATTTGGTGGCTTTTTAGTGATGTAATAGCTGGAGGTCCCTTTGTTTGACTTCTGAGGCTCTTATATAAAGTCTACATTGATGGCAGTGCAGTAGTCATTCCTGAGACTTGCAGGAGAGAGAAAGTCACTTGCCCTACGAGGTAGCCAAGAGACATCACCTGTTTTGAGACACTGCTAGACAATCAACAATATGTCAGGATCTAGGGAAAGGCCTAACCGAGAGGCCTGGTCGCGGCTGCAAACTGGAGTGAAAATTAACCTCTGCTGTTTGATGTTTTCTTCACAAGGAATCACATGATTTCTCCCACAAAACCACGTGTCATTTACAATCGTGTGTGCCTGTCCACAGCAGAAACAGATTTTCTCCTTCAAATGAAGTGACGTAGGCCGGTGTCACACTGCCGTACAATACGGCCGAGTGCTATGCCATAAAACATCGCATAGCACTAGGCCCAGTGTTACTCTATGTATGGGGCAGATCACATCTGTGATTATTTTCTCATGACGAATTGGCAGCATGCTGCAATTGGCACCGAGTCTATGAGTGCGAGTGACACATCGCACAGCGCTCCGATATCATTCGAGTGTGGTGCGATATACACCGATGCAGGCCGCGGAGGAGATGGAGAAATTACTTTCTCCGTCTCCTCCACACCTGTGCTCAGATTCTCTGTGCGAGAGGATTGGAGCACAGAGCAGGAGCCAAGGGTCATTAGCATGTCGCATCCGATGCCATACGCTAGTGTGACTCCGGCCTAATTGTGAAGCTGTGGAGCCCAGCTGCGCTCGGTTTCACATATCCTAGAAGGGTGCACGAAGGATTCGTCCACTAGAGGTCTCACTACATTCACACACCTTCACCCTACCTCAGCCCACCAGAGGGAGCTCTGATTGAGATATAAAAGGGGGTGAAGGCAGGAAGTCAGGGAGTCTGAAGTCTGCTGTCTGTCTGCAGGGCAGAATGCAGCGCAGTTCAGAGCAGAGCCAGTCTAAGTCAGAAGTCTGCAGAGCAGTTCAGTTCAGTCTAGCTGAGGAGCCTAGCAAATCAGGCTAGAAAGCTAGGAGCGTGCCGACGCTCTGGAAAGTGGCAGAAGAGGCAGCCAGCTAACTGCCAGTGTGTATAGCCTAGTGAGGGCCAGAGTAGGCCGAAGGCAAGAGAGAGTAGCAAAAGGGGCAGAGGAGCCTTACCAGCTCACCCCAGCAAATACAAACCGGACGCCGGGTCAGAGCCTACAGGGATCTCCACGACCCAGTAGGAGACAACTGGAATTCTGAGGACTACAGGTTCCAGGAGTCCCACAGAGCTTGATACATAACAGGGCCAGGAGACACAGAGATACGATAAGCAAGGAAAGTGTACTCCAGGAGAAGGTTCTACCACAAGGTCAGCCGGTGCGGGACAGAGACTAGAAGTTAGGCCCAGCTACAGGCAGGCCAGAAACTCATTACAGAAAGGCAAGGAACAGGAGGCCATATACCTACTCAGTGGGAGGATCTGGATGTGCACCCTTCACCCTACAGTGCTCCGGGATGTACCTGCACCATCTCCAGTAAAGGTACCAAAGTGACTTGTGTGTGTGTCCACCTTCTTATTCCTACCCTGCCGGATTCCCTCTGTCCTGCATCCCTACACTTATGCTGCCCTGATGGCCCGCTCCACCTGTGGGGAGCGATACCACCCTAGCTGCCATAACACCGGCCTCAGGGGACTGCTGCAGCGCTGGTGATCCTCACCAGACACCACAGGTGGCGTCACGATCTATTGACATTTTTCCCCTGTAAATATTCCCCTTTTTGGAAGGTGAGCGCCCAGGGCCACGGGCAGAGCCGTGGTCGCCGTGACATCCCCCATAGGAATCAACGGGCTTGGGTCCGAGCACCCCCAACAGCCCTGCGGGCGACTCAAAGCCATCACCAAACAACAGCAGTTATTTGTCACTGCGGCAACGATCTGGTCTCTCCATGTGACCTTACCTGGAAAAACTGCATGGATGATTGTAATTGCCACCGCGATTTCCGGCCGCACCACGGCCACGATCTGGCTTTATCCTAATTGAGACACTTACATTTAGCTAAAAAAAAGTCAAAAGACAAATTTCATAACAAAGGAGTCCGAAATAGGTATCCTTGGAAAGGTTTACACTATCCTTTCCTGCAGTTCTATACTTGCTTAAGGTAATTTCACATTGCGCTTAGTGGCCCGTCAGGGCACACATCCGGGTGCGGACCTATAAATAGTAGACACGTCTTGAGTGTGCGCCTCCAGTAGGCGTACACTCCCGGAAAAAGTGCACGGCAGTGCTCACATTCGCTCAGCCGTCACCATTGCAGTGTATGCCTCCATCGGCGCATACATCCAGACCCGTGTTGCAGGGGGGGTGGTATGACGTAGGCCACTAAACGCAATGTGAAGGTACCTTAGGGAAAATGTTACTGATAGATTCCCTTTAAGAAATGTATATATTTAATGATTGTGTTTAGCTGCGCGCTGTTAGCTTTTCAATTGCAGCCTTAACCCCTCACCTCCTAACCTGTACCCATTGGTAATTTACCGTAAGTTGGGGAGCCAATTGTTCCGGCTGTAATGTAGATACTAAAATGCGTCATTTTAGTCATTAGGATGAGAACCTCAGGATATTGTGCGAGGAATGGAGCAATAGCAGTAAAACAAATTCCTAATGTTTTTTTCAGATTCCAATTATCGAGCAATTGTGATGTGCTGTAATGGGTTTGTAAACGGCTTGTGAAATTTCATGTAGTCCTGATAATTGGGACACACTAACATGTAAAACCTTATGCGTACAATGTCCTTAGCACAGTACTCCAGCACATGTGGTTTACCCACTGGCGGATATTGGAGCAAGATTCATAGACGCTCTATCCGAGTGCAGCCAAAGAGATCATTACAAACCTCAGTAAAAAGACCAAATTCCCATCTGCAGATTATACCATGCTGTGACCATTTCATGGAGGGAGGTTAAATGAGGTCCAGGAAAGTATGTTGTCATAACCCCCAAATTTCATAAATTGAAATGCAAAACTTATTCCTGTTCACTGCACAGAAGCGGTAGTCACCAAAATGTTATTTCTGAAGATATTATCCTCTCATTTATTATAAATGATGTTCTTTTTTTGCTTTGAATGTGTGTCGACCCGCCACCACAATTGTGGGTTACCAGGGCAATGGGGTACTCAGAGCCGAGCCCGTAGAAGTCTATGGGGTTTGTCACAGGTAGCTGTGGCTCGGTCTGTGGCCCTGGCGGTCTGGCGTATGTTGGGGGGTATATTTACAGGGGATAGATTTATATACAGTTCGTGACGCCACCTGTAGTCTTCTGGTAATTTATACCAGTGCTGCTGTAGATCTCTGAGGGGATGGTGATGCAGCTAGATGTCGGGTCCCCTACAGGTGGGACTCTTCCCTCAGGTCGGTAGTTAGGTAGGGATTGTGCAGGCATGCAATTAATAACTCAGTCTCACACCGTCAGCGTCTTTCCATACCTTTACTTGCAAGATGGTAAGGCAGGTCCCAGGGAGGCTGATGGGGTTGATGGAGGATGAGCTTTGAGGCAACGGCTAAGCAAGTTAGGGGCCTCCTTTACTGTCCAATAATGATGAGTACAACCAGCCTGAAGCGTAGTTCCCTCTATAATTCCAGCTATTCCAAAGCTGTTCTGCCCAGTCAGATTTGTGGTGGAGCCTTCCAAATGATGAAACTAGGTTCTTACTTTTGTCTGCGCTTGACTCAAAGTCCCTATTCCACCTGACTCCTGTTACGTACTGACTATTTGGGGCTGTTTGCCGCGACCTAAAGTCCGGTAAATCCCTGGTTTTCTTACCACTATGCTTGAAGCTAATAGTGATCCTTCGGTCCCCAGTGACCGGTAGCAATGTGCAGGACTTCTCCAAGCCAAAAGCACTTTTTCAATAATCTTTCCACTTTGCCCTTCGATTTGCTCGACTCTTAATGGATATCTCAGTCTGTCTTCCAGTGGGGCACAGCTCTGACTAGGCTGAGGTGAACTAGACCACCTGTACTAGCCTCCACTTTCTGAACTGCTAACAGGCTCAGACTGGACACGTCTACTCTGTCCAAGGACAGGAAACTGACTGACTAAATCACTTCCTTTCCACACCCCTGCTGGGTGTGTCAGAAGTGTACATGATGTTATGAAGAGCCCTTAACTGTTACCTCTCCACTCATCCTCCTGGTATTGTGTACCAGGGCTATACATTCCCCATGGTAAACGACAGCACTCCCGGGCTGTAAAATATAAAGAGACATTTTTGTTTATGCATGAAAACATCAACATTAAACAGTAATTCGTCCCATCCGGGAGGTGAGGATGTCTTAAACGTTGCAAACAAAACATTATAGAAAAATACAAATATAAATAACATTTTCATATAAATAGACAATATGCTTGTGAAGGACCCGCACCAAACCTTCAACGTGGGTCCTGGGTGGGCTGCAGGACATCCAAATGCAGACCTCACTCAGTGCCACACCACACGGGTTTTCTGTTCAGAGGTAAGTCAAGGTTTCATGTGAAACCATTAAAAAGGCACAAAGTGCAACTATTTACAGGATACAGTTTTTGGGCTGGCTCAGTCCTCAGCCTCTGAGTCCATTATAAGACATAATAGAGAAAAACACATATATATATATAGACTTTTTACAGTATTCACATTAATTCGTTATAATTACTGCTGATATCTAATGGGTAACTTCCCTTTTGTGATGCGCTCTGATCTACGTGGTGTAGCTTCAGGTATATCAAGTTGCGATCTGTCTGCACTGCGTAACGGCAAACTATAGAACTGCCTCAATCTTTCTATGGATCTGGCAAGCGTACTGATGGCTGGGCGGTGTGAGTCAGCTTCACCAGGGGATCCCATAGTATGGGGCGCTGCTTCAGATGATCCTTCTTGAGATTCTATAGGTTGAGGTGTTGCTGGAATGGGTAACTCCTGAACGGGCTCGACTGGCACCACGGGCACAACTGGAGGTAAAACTTCCTCTTGTGGCTGATAAAACTGCAACACCGGAACTATTACAGCATCTCCCAGCCTAGGCCAATCCGCAGGAAAATCTCCCAGATCGGTGTGTATGACCTCTTCCTTTCTTTCTCCTTGATTGATGACAGGGTTCTTTTCACAACGCTTTAAGGGTTCTGGACACAATTTCAAATGGTCTCTGGACACAGTGGTTGTTGTTCTTCCTCCGTCCTTACTGACGACACAAACTTTTCTGTTGTCATATTTAGAATCTTGTATGACGTAGGGTTCTTGCTCCCACTGATTATCCAATTTGTGCATCTTCCTTTTTCTTTTTAATACTACCTCTCCAGGCATCAAAGGCTTGGCAGGAGCATTTCTGTTGTAAACATCTTCCTGTTTCTCCCGTGCCTTGTTGAGACTTTCCTCTACACAGATTTGTACTCTTCTGTATTGCTCTTGCCGATTGATGTCCCAGTTTTCAACGGCGTCGTCTGCCTCCGGTTCTACCACTCCAAGTTCTAGATCCATTGGTAGTCTTCCGGGCCTTGCTCTCATAAGATAGGCTGGAGTGCAGTTAGTGGAACTGACAGGTATATGGTTATACAAATCAACCAAATCAGGTAGTAAATCCGGCCATCGATTCCTGTCTTCCAACGGTATGGATCTCAACAAGTCAAGGACAATATGGTTCATTTTTTCACAAAGACCGTTGGTTTGAGGGTGATATGGTGTTGTTCTTATTTTCTTGCACCCGTACATGTGACAGAATTCCTTGAATAAATCAGCTTCGAAAGCAGGTCCCTGATCGGTTAATACTTGCTCCGGATACCCATGCGGTCTGCAGAAGCTTGCTTGAAAGGTTTTCGCGGCCGTCACTGCGGTCTGGTCCTTAACTGGAACAACCACCAGAAATCTGGAGTAATGGTCCACCATGGTCAAGGCGTATGAGTATCCAGATCTACTTGGCGACAATTTGACGTGGTCCAGGGCCACAATCTCCAGAGGACGAGTCGTCCGGATAGGTTGCAGGGGGGCCTTCTGACTACCGTAGTCCTTTCTTCTGAGACCACAGGGTCCACAGTTCCGACACCACCTCTCGATGGAGCTGCGCATCCCTACCCAGTAGAACCGGCATCTCAACAGGGTCTCCAGCTTTCTCCAGCCAAAGTGTCCTGCTTGATCGTGGTATGCTTCCAACACCATTGGGACGTCTGCCTTGGGGACCACGATTTGCCAGACCATCTCATGGGTTCTGGGGTTGACGTATCTCCTGCACAACTTCTCACGGTATAGGAACAACCTGCTTTTCTGTTCCACAGGAGCTTGGCTGACATAGGTGCATCCTTTTCCAAAGAGGAGCCTTCCTGTCTTAACAACTCCTTGATGCGGCTGACCACTGGATCACTGTCCTGAGTCTCTTTCCAGCTGTGATGGGGTAAAGGATTTAATGTTGCACCATACTGCTTTCTGTGGACTCGATGCTCGTGGACTACCCCATTTCGATGGAACGCAGGTAGCTCAATTTCTTCCAGGTCGTCCGATTCTTCTTCCGTATCAGAGTCATGCGGCATTCGGGACAACGCATCAGCATTAGCATTCTTTCGACCTGCCCGGTACTTGATAGTAAACTGGTAATTGGACAACCGAGCCATCCATCGCTGCTCCATGGCGCCCAGCTTGGCGGTTTCCAGGTGCGTTAACGGGTTGTTGTCTGTGTACGCCGTGAACTTATTGGAGGCCAGATAGTGCTTAAATCTTTCAGTAATGGCCCAGACCAGCGCCAGAAACTCCAGCTTGAAGCTGCTATAATTTTCCGGATTCCTTTCAGTTGGCCTGAGTTTTCTGCTGGCATATGCGATGACTTTTTCTTGGCCATTCTGCTTCTGACTGAGAACTGCTCCCAAACCTTCATTACTGGCGTCGGTGTACAACAGGAACGGTTGGCTGTAATCAGGATAGGTTAAGATCTCATCACCTGTAAGGATCTCTTTCATCTTTTGGAATGCTTCAGCCTGTTCTTTCCCCAGTTAAAGGGAGGGTTTCTGCTCTTTAAGGATTGTCCTACCAGGAGGTCCTGTAAAGGAGCTGCCTTCTTCGTGTAATCTTTCACGAATCTCCTGTAGTAACCCGTTAATCCCAGGAACTGTCGCACTTCCTTAAGGTTCTTCGGCTCCGGCCACTTCTGGATGGCAGTGACTTTCTCTGGGTCCGGCGCTACTCCTTCTGAACTGACGATGTGCCCCAAGTATTGTACCTTCTGTTTGAGTAGATGGCATTTTGAGGGTTTTAATTTCATCCCGTACCTGGACAGGGACTCAAACACTTCTGCCAGGTGTTTCAGATGGTCCTCATATGTCTTGGAATACACGATAACGTCGTCTAGGTATAGCAGCACGGTTTCAAAATTGAGATGTCCCAGACAATTTTCCATCACTCTCTGAAATGTTCCTGGGGCACTGCTGAGCCCAAACGCCATTCTGTCGAACTCACAGAGCCCCATTGGGGTGGTGAAAGCCGTTTTCTCACGATCCTCCTCAGCCACAGCCACTTGCCAGTAACCACTAGTCAGATCAAGGGTAGAAAAGTAGTTAGCCGTTTTCAGAGCAGCTAATGATTCCTCTATACGTGGTAACGGGTATGCATCCTTGTGTGTTATGCGGTTCACCTGCCTGTAATCCACACACATTCTCATACTACCATCTTTCTTTTTAACCAGAACTAGAGGGGCTGCCCAGGGGCTACAACTATCCCTTATCACCCCGGCTTTCTTCATATCATTCAACATTTCTTTAGCCTTCTGATAATGAGCTGGAGGTATGGGCCTATACCGCTCTTTGATGGGAGGATGACTGCCTGTAGGGATATGATGTTGTACTCCCTTAATTATCCCAAAATCAAGTGGATTCTTGCTAAAACTTGGGCATACTCTTGCACCACCCGTAATACCCCTTGCTTCTGGTGAGCGGGAGTGGTGTCCGTCCCAACATGGAGTTGCTGACACCATTCCGCCACCTGAGTTGCTGGGTCATTGTCCTCCGCTATTTGACAGGAGTCTAAGGACTCAGCCGGGAGAATAGAATTATTGTCGACAGCATGAAGTTTAGCAATGGTGGCATAACGGGGTAAGTTTACCTCATCATCTCCCCAATTGAGAAGCCGTACCGGTACTCTTCCATTCACCACTTCTACTACTCCTCTAGCAGTCATAAGTGTAGGTCTATGTTCTGAATGGTGGGGTTCTACTACAGCTTGGTAGTTCTGTCCTCTCAGACCTATGGCTGCCCTGCACCAAATGATCATTTCACTCATTGGGGGTATCACAATAGGATCCGAGTCAGTGACCCGTACGTTACCAATTTCGCAGTCTGTAAGCTTCGCTTGCTGCTGACACACCAGGGCCCAGATCTCTCTTTGGATTACTCCTCTCTGCCTTGGTCGGGCAATCTCAGCGAGCTGTTGGAGCAAGAACACAACTTCTCCCAAACAATTACCGATAATGTTAGTACCCAAAATTATATTTAAACCATTCTCCTCATTTACAGTCTTTACTACCAGAAGCCCTTGGTCTTTCAACTCCTCTCTGCCCACCTTTACATCTACACATTTTGTTCCGAGTACTTCTACAGGAAGACCATTAGAAGCATACACGGTAAAGTCAAGGCTCGGAGGTTTAAGACTGTCCATTGACCAGTACTTGGTATATAGGGCATCAGGTATTAGGGTCACCTGCGACCCAGTGTCTAACAATGCTGGAACAGCAATACCATCTAGAATAATAGACAGGTAGGGTCGCCCGCCCACATACCTGCGGCTCCAGTCTAGGGGGCCTGACGGGTATTCTCCTGGGTGTTGGCCCTTGGACCCAGGTTCTGCCCGTTTAAAGGACACTGTGGAGACAGATGACCTTTCCGGTTGCAGCGATAACAGATGATCTCTCGACGAGGAGGGTGTTGATCAGAGGTTGCTCCTGGGGGTGGCGTTGTCCTCCTCCGGAGGGGCGACGTCTTCTTTCTTCTCCGGTGCATCCACGGGACGTCTTCTGGGCAGTCAGCTAACAAGATCTTTCCTTCCTCCTCTTTCCGCAGCTGCAGGGCACTCATTACAGCAGCCATATTTTTAGTCAGCTGGCGCACCTCTAAGCGCAGACAGTCCAATTCACTAGGAGGTGTCACCTGCGCTTTGGCTTCAGCCACTAGCGGGGAAAAGGGGGTTACTGCCGGTTCCAGAGTGACTTCAGCCTGATGATGTTGGGATACCACCTCGGGTTTGCCCAGGGGCCGCAGCCCTTTTATTGCCATGTCCTTTAGGGCATCAAAGGTAGCATCCGGATGATCTAAGGACCACCAGTTTACAGTTCTGCGTTCCTCTTGGGATCTCAATCCCTGTATAAATTGTTCTTTCAACATTTTATTCTCATCGATAGCATTTAAATTGTTAATTTGTTTGAGGGCTCTCAGGGCTCCTTGTAGTCGGCAAGCGTAGTCCCGGATGCTGTCACCTGGCTGTTGTGAACAGTGGTAGAAGGCCATCCGGAGATCCGTTTCTGTGCGGTCTTCAAACATGGCATGTAGCTTAAAGAGGATCGCAGGTACCGACTCCTGATCAACGGTATCCCAAGTCTCCACTTCCCTCTCAGCAGCGCCAATTAGTTGCCCTATCAGCACAGCAGCTTTCTGTCTCTCAGGCATGGAGTACATTTCTAGGAGGCTGCATAACTTCCGCTTGAAGCCTGCTAATGTGCCTGGCTCACCGCTGTACTGGGGAAGCCATTTCGCCCCAGGCATATATGGGAGCGTTAGTGGCATGATCGGGACTACCGGACTGGGTGCTGGACCTGCACCCCCATCTGGCGCTACAATACCAGACGGTGCGGGATTGGGGCCTCCGGCCGGGGCCGCACTGTCAGCCGGTTGTTGTGACATCTTAGCGCCCCCTTGGTTAAACGGAGCCTACCGGTTTCAGACGCTGCTACTTCACAGGCACCGCAGTGAGAACAGGACCTTCGTCGCAGGCGCTCTGATGTCAGAGCGTTCACTTCCTGTTGCAGGACCTGCCGCTGAGTCAGAGCCGGGGGCGTGTCCAAGACTTTGCGCGCTCTTTCAGGTACGCCCACCTTCTTCTCCAGCGCCTGAGGGCGCGAATATGGCGGCAAAATGGCGGGTTTTAGCGCCAAAAATAGCAAACAGTCCTTTTTCACAAAACACTCCACAGGCACACAGGGCTCGCAATGCTGCAAGTTTCGTATCCTGTTCGTGACGCCAAGTTTTTGTGTCGACCCGCCACCACAATTGTGGGTTACCAGGGCAATGGGGTACTCAGAGCCGAGCCCGTAGAAGTCTATGGGGTTTGTCACAGGTAGCTGTGGCTCGGTCTGTGGCCCTGGCGGTCTGGCGTATGTTGGGGGGTATATTTACAGGGGATAGATTTATATACAGTTCGTGACGCCACCTGTAGTCTTCTGGTAATTTATACCAGCGCTGCTGTAGATCTCTGAGGGGATGGTGATGCAGCTAGATGTCGGGTCCCCTACAGGTGGGACTCTTCCCTCAGGTCGGTAGTTAGGTAGGGATTGTGCAGGCATGCAATTAATAACTCAGTCTCACACCGTCAGCGTCTTTCCATACCTTTACTTGCAAGATGGTAAGGCAGGTCCCAGGGAGGCTGATGGGGTTGATGGAGGATGAGCTTTGAGGCAACGGCTAAGCAAGTTAGGGGCCTCCTTTACTGTCCAATAATGATGAGTACAACCAGCCTGAAGCGTAGTTCCCTCTATAATTCCAGCTATTCCAAAGCTGTTCTGCCCAGTCAGATTTGTGGTGGAGCCTTCCAAATGATGAAACTAGGTTCTTACTTTTGTCTGCGCTTGACTCAAAGTCCCTATTCCACCTGACTCCTGTTACGTACTGACTATTTGGGGCTGTTTGCCGCGACCTAAAGTCCGGTAAATCCCTGGTTTTCTTACCACTATGCTTGAAGCTAATAGTGATCCTTCGGTCCCCAGTGACCGGTAGCAATGTGCAGGACTTCTCCAAGCCAAAAGCACTTTTTCAATAATCTTTCCACTTTGCCCTTCGATTTGCTCGACTCTTAATGGATATCTCAGTCTGTCTTCCAGTGGGGCACAGCTCTGACTAGGCTGAGGTGAACTAGACCACCTGTACTAGCCTCCACTTTCTGAACTGCTAACAGGCTCAGACTGGACACGTCTACTCTGTCCAAGGACAGGAAACTGACTGACTAAATCACTCCCTTCCACACCCCTGCTGGGTGTGTCAGAAGTGTACATGATGTTATGAAGAGCCCTTAACTGTTACCTCTCCACTCATCCTCCTGGTATTGTGTACCAGGGCTATACAAATGTATTACCATTCATACACTCCTCAACATTGAAATTGCAACACCAATAAGTCGTGGAATTGTGAAGGTCACAGAATGGAAAGACAAGTTAATGATATGTAAATGTTGAAGAAATGGGAGAAAAATTTTCAAAATATCATGATTTATTCGGTATGGTGTTTGAGCGCCACTCGCAGAAATGCAGGCACCTTTGACACACCCTTAACATCATGCCCCAGATGATGGGCAATGCCAGTAAGGGGTCTTCACAAGGAAATGTGAAAATGTCCCAGGAGCCATTTTTCAATGCAACAACGCCAAGCCGCTTGTTGCTTGTGCTACTGTGAGCATCCTGTGTGGTCTAGACGTGCTATCATGGCCTGCAGCATCGCCGGACTTGTCTCCCATCGAGCAAATTTGGGATATCACTGGTCAACAATTGCAAAGGCAGCTGCCTTCAGCGGATCTTGATGATTTGTGTGCACAAGTGGATTTAGCGTGGTAGAACATTCTCCAGACAACTATTAATAACCTCATTGATAGCAACCATAGTGGGGAGGTGCGTGCATTTTTGCGTGTAGCGCTCATATTCAATGCCGAATGAATCAAGGTGTTTTGAAAATTTTATTTCTAGTTTTTTATCCTTTGCATATCAGTAACATGTCTACCTTTCTACAGATTGTACATCCATCAAGACACCATGGCTCGGGAAGGAGTTGAAGGTCGTTAAAAAAACTCCAAAAAAACATGTCTACCAATCTTGTGATCTCTATAATACCACTTTTCTTTCATGGTGTTGCAATTTCATTGTTAAAAAGACTGTGAAAATAGTGGTAAAGTCCTGGTTTGAATTCTCATTCTCCATGATAAAGTTTGTGTTGTATGGATAGCCCTACAGATCAGTAACATCACTAGGGGAACTGTGGATAATCACACATTATAGTATTACATGGTGCCTGATGAAACAAATGAGCCATCGTGTAATACATACATAGTTGCCGAATCCACCAGATTGGGAGTCACTCTCCAATAGAGCTTTGCTCTGACTCCGCGGCACCCTCGACTTTACTAGGACTCACGGATAAGGTTTGCCAGTTGGGTCGACCTTTTTAATTTGCAAACATCCTGATGTGCGTTATCCCTGTACTGTGCCATCATTATATGCATTTCACCTGTATTGTGCCATCATTATGTGCGTTATCACTGTACTGTCCCATCACACAGTATCTGGAAAACAAGGGACTGTGTTTCGATGGTTTTTGTAGATAATAGTAATCATCAGCTTTCTTCTTCTGATCGGAATTGTAAAATGGGCAAAAAACCCTTTCATCTGCATCTTTCAGATTTGTAAAAAGTTAATTTATGGTGAAGAAAATGTTTAAAGATTAAGAAGAAATATTTAGAATTGTATGACTAAAACCACTCTTGATCCACATGTCATAGATTGTATTAGGGTTTTGTCCCTTTTTTTTATAACAGCATTGACTTGTCTAGTAGCCATGGGGTTCCATAACAAAACATTCTCAGACACAGGTTGCTCTATGTAGAGTGGGAAAATAATTTTTCCTTTAATATGGAGCTTTTATGTCTGCATCGTGTGGTTTTTCCTTCCTCTGAATTAACATGTTGGTCTGCAGGTTAAACTCAATGGACTTAAGTCTACCTTCAACCTTGAAAACTATAAAACTAGGTTTAGTACATTAAATTTTTTGCCTGTTTAGGAGTCCACTCTGTGCCAAGCTTCATTTCACTGCACAGGGATCATGCACAAAACGATGTCACAGTACAGAGACAACGCACATAATGATGGCATAGTATAGGGATAATGCAAATAATGATGCATAGTATTGGGATAATGCAAATAATGATGCATAGTATACTGATAATGCAAATAATGATGCATAGATAGGGATAACTAATAATGGCATAGTATAGGGATAATGCAAATAATAATGCACAGTATAGAGATAAATCCAAAAATGATGGCAGAGTACAGGGAGAATGCACATAATGATGGCACAGTACCGGTGGTATGCACATAATCAGGGCTGCAACTAGGAATTTCGGGGCCCCATACTGGCAAAATTTTCAGGGCCCCCTTGAGACTCCGCCCAGGCTCCACCCCAACCCTGCCTCCACCCCTCAAACTGTCCACAGTCCCACCGCTCTCTCTTGGAAAAACTCCACTTCTCACCAATCACACATTAACAGTTCCCATCACCAGATCACACATATAGCCAGCAGCTTTTGTTTTGGCCAAAAGATTTTTTAAGCCGCCACCACGACAAGGCTAGACCAGGGGCGTGCTGGCCCACCGGGACACCGGGACGTGTCCCGGTGCGCCCTCGGAGTCGGCCGGCGCCTCCGAATCCGATCCGGGGTGGGCGCTCCATCCGCCGCAGGACGGAGGCAGGGCCGGGGCCCTGAGCAGGCGGGGGAGCCCACTCGCAGTCTGGCACCCCCGCGCGAAGAGGGTGTGTCAGCGCCGCCACTGGGCCCCCCCCGCCTGCTCAGGGCCCCGGCAGCAGCTGGCAACAATACTTACCTCTCCGTGCCTCCGATGCCGCAGCTCCGGGCTCCAGGGGGCGCCGGCGCTTCCTCTCACAGCCGGCCGCTGAATGACGTCATCATTCAGCGGCCGGCTGTGGCACAGAGCGCGGGGACGCTGAACAGGTAAGACGTCTCCGTGTGTGTGTCTCTGTGTGTGTATGTAGTGCGGTGCTTTGTGTGTGTATGTATGTGTGTGTGTGTATGTATGTATGTGAGAGAGTGCTTGTGTGCTGTCTGTGTGTGATGATGGGCAGGCATTGCTGATAATGGGGAGGCATTGATGATGGGGAGAAGATGATGATGGGCAGGCATTGCTGATAATGGGGAGGCATTGATGATGGGGAGAAGATGATGATGGGCAGGCATTGCTGATAATGGGGAGGCATTGATGATGGGGAGAAGATGATGATGGGCAGGCATTGCTGATAATGGGGGGCATTGATGATGGGGAGAAGATGATGATGGGCAGGCATTGCTGATAATGGGGAGGCATTGATGATGGGGAGAAGATGATGATGGGCAGGCATTGCTGATAATGGGGAGGCATTGATGATGGGGAGAAGATGATGATGGGCAGGCATTGCTGATAATGGGGAGGCATTGTGTCTCGACCACGCACCACAATTGTGGGTTACCAGGGCAATGGGGTACTCAGAGCCGAGCCCGTAGAAGTCTATGGGGTTGTCACAGGTAGCGGTGGCTCGGTCTGTGGCCCTGGCGGTCAGGCGTATGTTGGGGGGAATATTTACAGGGGATAGGTAGATATACAGTTCGTGACGCCACCTGTAGTCTCTGGTAATTTGTACCAGCGCTGCTGTAGATCTCTGAGGGGATGGTGAGGCAGCTAGATGTCGGGTCCCCTACAGGTGGGACTCTTCCCTCAGGTCGGTAGTTAGGTAGGGATTGTGCAGGCATGCAATAATAACTCAGTCTCACACCGTCAGCGTCTTTCCATACCTTTACTTGTAAGATGTTCAAGCAGGTCCCAGGGAGGCTGATCCAAGGAGAGTGTATCTTGAGACAGCAGCTGGACAAGTTAGGGGCCTCCTTTAACTCCAATAAAACGAGTACAACCAGCCTGAAGCGTAGTTCCTCAAATCTCCAGCTAATCTTTAGCTGTACCTGCCCAGTCAGCTTAGTGTTAGGGGCCTTCCTGTGAAGGAGCTGAATTCTTATTTTGTCCTGCAGAACTCCAAAGTCTTCACTCCCCCTGACCCCAGTTACGTACTGACTATAAGGGGCTTGTCTGCCGCGACCTAGGGTCGGTAGATTCCTGGTTTTCTTATCACTGTGCTTGAAACAACAGTGACCCTTCGGTCCCCAGTGACCGGGTGCAAGGTGCTGGACTTCTTCAATCCGTAAGCACTAATCCTATAAATCCACTTGCCTTTCGCCTTGTCCACGCTGGTAACATAAGCACTCAAACTAGCCAAGGGTCGAGCAGTCACTTCTTTCTTTTCCTTTCTACGAAGTTAGCCACAGATGCTCAGTTATCACAGGCAGGAGCACGTCTCTGAACCTGATACCGTCCTTTAGACAGGGATGCTGAAGACTTTCTGTACTAAAACTTCTTCTTTCCTTCAGTGTATGCTGAGGAGGTGATACAGCTCTGACTAGACTAAGGTGTATCCAGACACCTATACCAGACTCCACGATATGAACTGGTGATAAAGCAGGCTAGACTCCTTCCTCCCTCCAGACGTCTTCTCTCTCAGTAGTCTAGACACTCACTCCACACGTCCTCACTGTCCGAAGACAGGAACTAGACTAACTAAATCACTCTAACACATACCTTGACCACTCCCTCTAGAGTATACTCCACTACCCTAAGGGTGTGTCTAGTATATGTCGAGTGAATGAATATTTAGCATTAAACTGCTGTCTCGCCACACACTCTCCAGGGTACTGCGTGTGCCCACCACCAGGGCTACACATTCCCCCATGGTAAAAGACAGCACTCCGGGCTGTAAAATACAAAAGAGACATTTTGTTTATGCAATAAACATTAAACAATAACATTGGTTCGTCCCATCCGGGAGGTGAGGAAATCTTGAACGTTGCAAACTTTATAGAAAAATACAAATATTAAATAGCATTCAATAAATATACAAGATACTTGTGAAGGACCCGCACCAAACCTTCAACGTGGGTCCTGGGTGGGCTGCAGGACGTCCAATTGCAGACCTCACTCAGTGCCACACCACACGGGTTTTGTTTTCAGAGGTAGTTGTAATGGTTTATGTAAAACCAAGATAGGGCACCGAAGCGCAACTATTTACAAGTAAGTTCTGGGTTAGCATAGTCCTTAACCTACAAGTCCAATGTAAAACCAAAATAGATATAATATCACATTATACTAAAGTGCAACACTTTTCTGGTTACTATGTATCATTTATCATTTATCAATTACCAATTACCATTTACCCAGCCGGGCATTCTACAGTAGAAATATATATATTCACTATATAAATTGTGCAAAACTTTACAAAACATTTCAAACTTTTTTACTTTTGGTAGACCCGATATGGATCTCACCACTTTTTCTTTACTATCTATTCATTTTCTGCAAATACACTTTCCAATACATTTTCCACCCCGGGGGCTGGAACAACGCAATGGGCCCTAGATCCCAAGACTAACAAATCATGTGCTGCGATCAGGGTCTGGGTCGCCACAGTTCTGGTGCGAACCTCTAGGGGCGCAACGGGTACACTCTCTCCACATGACACCGATTGCGTCTCAATCACGGTTAGCGATATGGACCGCGTTAGGGATTGCGGTCGAGACTGTGTCGCATGTTGCGATGAAGAGGTGACTTTAATTCGCGATGAACTCTGGGTCGCTAGTTGCGATGACTTTGCAGGGGGCGATGCTGGGGCACGGCCGGATGCTGCTTGAGCTAGTAACGGGGACGCTGCGGTAATGGTGACGGTACCTGCGTCTGGGACGGGGTCACGGACGATGGTGACGTTAAGGGCATACCATCCCTTCATTCCCCAATGCCGCGTATATGTGACGATATCTCCATTCGCTAAGTCCCTCCCGGGATGGCCTTGCGGCAGGTGGGATTCTACGTCACGCCTGCTGACAAAGACCGCCGGGTAGAGGCCCGGTTCACGGATAAAGCCCCAGCCCTTCCGGAGCTGGAACTCAGTCACACACCCCTGCCGCCGCGGTTCCCTCAGAGTACCTTTATCTCGCCGGACAGTCTCCTTGTCGGCGATCAGCTCGGCAAATTGTCGCTGACGGTTCCTCTGAGTTTCCCGCTCTTCCTCCTGCTGGCGCCTCTTCTTCTCCTCACGACTCTGCCATTCTTGTTCCCACTGGGCGGTGTAGGCGACGTCATCCAGGCGCGCCATTTCGTCCCAGTCCACGTCTGGTAGTGACGGACAGGACCCCTCCGGTGTCCCTGCCGGGGACCGATAATCTGCTGCGGCCTCTTGGCCGGGCGGGCGTTCCGGGATTGGCTGTACCTCCTCAACCTCCTCCGCCTCCACCGCTTCACCGGTGGGATCGGGAACGGTACTTTCGGGGGCAGCCTCCGGTTGCTCCTTCGCCTTAGGCAGCAGACTCTTCGGTATTTGGAATCGTGGGGGTTCGTTGAGGGGAGAGGACGCCGTGTTCGTTAGTTGCCACTGCAGCAGGTTACATCGGCGTCTCTCAATCTCCTCCAGTCCAGGTTGGACCATCTTCTTTAGGCGTGCGTTCTCCTCCTGAATCTCTAGCAACGCCTGTTGCAGGTGCAGGATCGCATAAGACTCCGATGCCGATGGCAGCTTGGCGGGGGCACGGGGCCTGCCTTCCTCCGCTGCCCCACTCGGCTGCACACGTCCTGCCTCCATCATGTTCCAGAAGATCTTCCCCTCTTTCTGCGGAGACATCCGGTCTCTTCCGTGGAGGTGGGGTTTGCGTCTCCTCCTCCTCGCAGGGAAGGTGAAGAGGAGGCGGACCTCCTTTGCTGTAGGGCAGGACCGCATGTTGTAATAGCACTTTGAGAGGGCAGGCATTTTCTTCGCGCCACAGGGGGGTAGACGCCCACGAAGGTACGCCCACCTTCTTCTCCAGCGCCTGAGGGCGAATATGGCGACAAAAATGGCGATTTTGGCGCCAAAAGTGCAAACAGTCCTTTCTCACAAAAACAATTCCTTAGGCACACAGGGCTCGCAATTTCGCGAGTTTCGCATCCTGTTCGTGACGCCAAGATGTCTCGACCACGCACCACAATTGTGGGTTACCAGGGCAATGGGGTACTCAGAGCCGAGCCCGTAGAAGTCTATGGGGTTGTCACAGGTAGCGGTGGCTCGGTCTGTGGCCCTGGCGGTCAGGCGTATGTTGGGGGGAATATTTACAGGGGATAGGTAGATATACAGTTCGTGACGCCACCTGTAGTCTCTGGTAATTTGTACCAGCGCTGCTGTAGATCTCTGAGGGGATGGTGAGGCAGCTAGATGTCGGGTCCCCTACAGGTGGGACTCTTCCCTCAGGTCGGTAGTTAGGTAGGGATTGTGCAGGCATGCAATAATAACTCAGTCTCACACCGTCAGCGTCTTTCCATACCTTTACTTGTAAGATGTTCAAGCAGGTCCCAGGGAGGCTGATCCAAGGAGAGTGTATCTTGAGACAGCAGCTGGACAAGTTAGGGGCCTCCTTTAACTCCAATAAAACGAGTACAACCAGCCTGAAGCGTAGTTCCCTCAAATCTCCAGCTAATCTTTAGCTGTACCTGCCCAGTCAGCTTAGTGTTAGGGGCCTTCCTGTGAAGGAGCTGAATTCTTATTTTGTCCTGCAGAACTCCAAAGTCTTCACTCCCCCTGACCCCAGTTACGTACTGACTATAAGGGGCTTGTCTGCCGCGACCTAGGGTCCGGTAGATTCCTGGTTTTCTTATCACTGTGCTTGAAACAACAGTGACCCTTCGGTCCCCAGTGACCGGGTGCAAGGTGCTGGACTTCTTCAATCCGTAAGCACTAATCCTATAAATCCACTTGCCTTTCGCCTTGTCCACGCTGGTAACATAAGCACTCAAACTAGCCAAGGGTCGAGCAGTCACTTCTTTCTTTTCCTTTCTACGAAGTTAGCCACAGATGCTCAGTTATCACAGGCAGGAGCACGTCTCTGAACCTGATACCGTCCTTTAGACAGGGATGCTGAAGACTTTCTGTACTAAAACTTCTTCTTTCCTTCAGTGTATGCTGAGGAGGTGATACAGCTCTGACTAGACTAAGGTGTATCCAGACACCTATACCAGACTCCACGATATGAACTGGTGATAAAGCAGGCTAGACTCCTTCCTCCCTCCAGACGTCTTCTCTCTCAGTAGTCTAGACACTCACTCCACACGTCCTCACTGTCCGAAGACAGGAACTAGACTAACTAAATCACTCTAACACATACCTTGACCACTCCCTCTAGAGTATACTCCACTACCCTAAGGGTGTGTCTAGTATATGTCGAGTGAATGAATATTTAGCATTAAACTGCTGTCTCGCCACACACTCTCCAGGGTACTGCGTGTGCCCACCACCAGGGCTACACAATTGATGATGGGGAGAAGATGATGATGGGCAGGCATTGCTGATAATGGGGAGGCATTGATGATGATGGGGAGAAGATGATGATAATGGGCAGGCATTGATGATGGGGAGAAGATGATGGGCAGACATTGATGATGATGGGGAGGAGATGATGATGGGCAGGCATTGCTGATAATGGGGAGGCATTGATGATGATGGGGAGAAGATGATGATAATGGGCAGGCATTGATGATAATGGGCAGGCATTGATGATGGGGAGAAGATGATGATGATGGGCAGGCATTGATGATGATGGGGAGGCAATCATGATGATAATGGGGAGTCTTTCCACAGCGCCCTTTCCTGAGCTGTAACAGTGCAGAACGCAGTACAGCACAGAGGAGAGCTCCATATTTTGTATGGAGCATTATATGGGGACCAGTATCCTGTATGGAGCATTATATGGGGACCAGTATCCTGTATGGAGCATTATATTGGGTCCAGTATTCTGTATGGAGCATTATTTTGGGTCCAGTATTCTGTATGGAGCATTATATGGGGGGTGACATCCTGCATGGGGTATTATATGGGTGATGAGGGGAGACTGTGGTGCCCATAATATTGTATGGAGGACTGTACTGTCCGGTCTGTACTGTGCGCTGTGAGGATTTGGCGGTTTTTGAGCTATTGTACAATTTACAATAGATATCACTCATGTAATGGAAGAAGTGAAGTATTTGGCATTGTACTATACCCATATTTCTCTGCCGTATCTGTGCATCATGAATCGTGGTCTGTGTTAAAGGGGCCCACTGAGGCTCTTTCGCCCGGGGCCCATAAAAACCTGGAGCCGGCCCGTCACGGAGGACAAGGACCTGCGGCTGCGGTGACGCGAGACGGCGAGAAGGCGGGCGGGGAAGAGGCTGCGGGAGCAGTGGCGAGGGTCACATGACGGGAGTGGGCGGGGCTCCTGCGCTGTGCCCGTTGCCATGGAGAGACTTCTCCTGTGTGAGGGCGGGAAGCGCGAGGCGGCTGTGAGTCACCTCTGAGGAGCTGAACCCTGTAAAGCACAGTCAGGGGCTGTCTGTGTGAGGTCAGGTGTATTATAGAGGTGGGGGTCTTTGAAGTGTATGTACTGTAGAGGTGGTTGGGGGGCTGTGAGATGTATATAGAGAGGTGCATCATGGGGGGTCTGTGAGATGTAAATACTGTAGAAGTGCATGGGTGGGGTCTGTGAGGTGTATATACTGTAGAGGTGCATGGGGGGCTGTGAGGTGTAGTATACACTGTAGAGGTGCATCATGCACCTCTACAGTGTATACACCTCACAGCCCCCGGCCCCATGCACCTCTACAGTATATACACGGTCTGTGAGGTGTATATACTGTAGAGGTGCATGGGGGGGCTGTGATGTATATAGAGGTGCATGGGGGGGGCTGTGAGGTGTATATAGAGGTGTATATACTGTAGAGGTGCATGTCCTTCACAAGAGCCGGTGGTTGGGGCAGAGAATAGGCGGGGGAAGGGGCAGAGAATGGGTTGGAGCATGGCGCCCTCATGACTATACTATCCACCGCCCTTTTCATAAGCCAGCACGCCCCTGGGCTAGACTCTTTTGGCCGGGCCCTACTCTACTCTAACCTATTAAACATTTGTTAAAATACAACTACCAATACAATTTAGGTATATTTTTATTTCTTTTTCAATTTTTAAAATGACCAATAATATCATATACAAGGACAAAAACCACCGCACCATGACCACACATCATATTACCACCACATAGTGACATATAATACCACATACAAGGAACAAATACCACCACACCATGTCCAGACCACATACTACCATCACATAGTGACCAAATAATAGCACATACAAGGAACAAATACCGCCACATCAATTCCAGACCACATATTACCACCAAATAGTGATCAAATAATAGCACATACAAGGAACAAATACCGCCACACCATAGCTAGTCAACATATTACCACCACATAGTGACTGAATACTACAATACTGATTAGTAATAAAAAAAACACAATACTAATATCACCATAAGTACCATGATACACAGGAGATCTGTACTTAGTATGCAGTGTCTGTGTACAGGTAACATTAAACACAGGAGCTCTGTATATTGTGTCAGTGTAAAGGTAATACAGTGATCACTGGTGACATTGTACACAGGACCGCTGTATATAATATACAGTGTATAGTGTCAGTGTACAGGTAACACACTGACTCACCAGTGACGTCTCTAGGTGAAGTTCTTCATCTTCGCTTTTCATCTTCATCCAGCACAGACTGCCATCACTTCTTCCAGCCAGGGCTCGTTTCTGCAGGAAATAACACAGTTATCTAGAGCACCGCTTGCAGAACACATTACTTATTTTTTTCCCAAATTCTAAACTACACCAGATGAAGAAAAAAAGGCAACAGTTTTGCTCTGCACAGTAACAAGACCGCCTCCCCAATGTAAAACAGTATCCTCAAAAAATAAAATAAACATATCACTGCAGTAATAATATCCCTTAATTAGCCCCTATGGTAAAAATATCCCCCATCCTGGCCCCGTGTGTCTCATTCCTGGCTCCAGCCATATGTTCTCTCATCCTGGCCCGATATATTCTCCCATCCTGCCCCCATGTGATGTCCTATCCTGCCCATCTGATCTCCCCATCCTGCCCCATCTGTCCCATGATCCTGCCCCATCTGTCCCATGATCCTGCCCTATCTGCCCCATGATGCTGCACCATCTGTCTCCATTGTATCCATCCTGCCCCATGATCCTGCACCATCTGTCTCCATCCTGCCCCATGATCCTGCTCCATCTGTCTCCATCCGATTCCTGACCCATCTGTCTCCATCCTGCACCATGATCCTGCACCATCAGTCTCCATCCTGCCTCATATTCCTGCCCCATATGTCTCCATCTTGCACCATGTCTCCAATCCTGCCCCTGTGTCTCCAATCCTGCCCCCGTGTCTCCAATCCTGCCCCCGTGTCTCCAATCCTGCCCCCGTGTCTCCATTCTGCACCATCTCCATTCTGCTCCCTGTCTCCATTCTGCCTCGTGTGTCCATCCTGCCCCCATGCCTCCATCCTGCCCCCCGGAACAAGAGAACAAGATAATTTAGCAGCTGATCGGGCCCCCTCTCCTGCTGGGCATCCTGTGCAGCTGCACAGGCGGTATGTCCGCCCTTGGGCCTGGTGGCTGTTAACTGTAGCCGTGAGGGATAATGCTCACAATGATGGCACAGTACAAGGATATGCACATAATGATGGCACAGTACAGGGATAATGAATATCATGATGGCAGCACAGGGATAATGTAAATAATGATGGCACAGTACAGGAATAATGCACGTAATGATGACACAGTAGAAGGATAATGCACATAATGATGACACAGTAGAAGGATAATGCATATAATGATGGCACAGTGCAGGGACAATGCACATAATGATGGCACAGTAGAGGGATAACGCACATAATGATGGCACAGTACAGGGATAACGCACATAATGATGGCACAATACAGGGATAACGTACATAATGATGGCACAGTACAGGGATAATGCACATAATGATGGCACAGTACAAGGATAATGCACATAATGATGACACAGTAGAAGGATAATGCATATAATGATGGCACAGTGCAGGGACAACGCACATAATGATGGCACAGTAGAGGGATAACGCACATAATGATGGCACAGTACAGGGATAATGCTCACAATGATGGCACAGTACAGGGATAACGTACATAATGATGGCACAGTACAAGGATAACGCTCATAATGATGGCGCAGTACAGGGATAACACACATAATGATGGCACAGTACAGGGATAACGCACATAATCATGGCACAGTACAGGGATAACGCACATAATCATGGCACAGTACAGGGATAATGCTCACAATGATGGCACAGTACAAGGATAACGCACATAATGATGGCACAGTACAGGGATAACGCACATAATGATGGCACAATACAGGGATAACGTACATAATGATGGCACAGTACAGGGATAATGCACATAATGATGGCACAGTACAAGGATAATGCACATAATGATGACACAGTAGAAGGATAATGCATATAATGATGGCACAGTGCAGGGACAACGCACATAATGATGGCACAGTAGAGGGATAACGCACATAATGATGGCACAGTACAGGGATAATGCTCACAATGATGGCACAGTACAGGGATAACGTACATAATGATGGCACAGTACAAGGATAACGCTCATAATGATGGCGCAGTACAGGGATAACACACATAATGATGGCACAGTACAGGGATAACGCACATAATCATGGCACAGTACAGGGATAACGCACATAATCATGGCACAGTACAGGGATAATGCTCACAATGATGGCACAGTACAAGGATAACGCACATAATGATGGCACAGCACAGGGATAACGTACATAATGATGGCACAGTACAGGGATAATGCACATAATGATGGCACAGTACAGGGATAATGCACATAATGATGGCACAGTACAGGGGTAATGCATACAATGATGGCACTGTACAAGGATAACGCACATAATGATGGCACAGTACAGGGTTAATGCACATAATGATGGCACAGTACAGGGATAATGCACATAATGATGGCACAGTACAGGGATAATGCACATAATGATGGCACAGTACAGGGATAATGCATATCATGATGGCAGCATACAGGATAATGTAAATAATGATGGCACAGTACAAGAATAATGCACATAATGATTACACAGTAGAAGGATAATGCATATAATGATGGCACAGTGCAGGACAACGCACATAATGATGGCAGGGTTAACACACATAATGATGACACAGTAGAGGGATAACGCACATAATGATGGCACATTACAGGGATTGTGCTCACAATGATGGCACAGTACAGGGATAACGCACATCATTATGGCACAGTACAGGGATAATGCACATAATGATGGCACAGTACAGGTGCAATGCATATAGTGAAGGCACAGTACAGGGATAATGCACATAATGATGGCACAGTACAGGGATAATGCACATAATGATGGCACAGTACAGGGATAATGCAAATAATGATGGCACAGTACAGGGATAACACACATAATGATGGCACAGTACAGGGATAATGCATATAGTGATGGCACAGTACAGGGATAATGCTCACAATGATGGCACAGTACAGGTGCAATGCATATAGTGATGGCATAGTATAGGGATAACAAACATAATGATGGCACAGTACAGGGGTAACACACATAATGATGGCACAGTACAGGGATAATGCATATAATGATGGCACAGTACAGGTGCAGTGCATATAGTGATGGCACAGTACAGGGATAATGCTCACAATGATGGCACAGTACAGGGCTAAACGCACATAATGATGGCACAGTACAGGAATAATGCACATAATGATGGCACAGTACAGGTGCAGTGCATATAGTGATGGCACAGTACAGGGATAATGCTCACAATGATGGCACAGTACAGGGGTA
The DNA here is from genome assembly GCA_033576555.1 of Oophaga sylvatica. NCBI lineage: Eukaryota > Metazoa > Chordata > Amphibia > Anura > Dendrobatidae > Oophaga > Oophaga sylvatica. The sequence goes on along the minus strand of JARQOD010000006.1, from coordinate 399,241,580 downwards.
ACGCACATAATGATGGCACAGTACAGGGATAACGCACATAATGATGGCACAGTACAGGTGCAATGCATATAGTGATGGCATAGTATAGGGATAACAAACATAATGATGGCACAGTACAGGGATAATACACATAATCATGGCACAGTACTGGGATAATGCACATAATGATGGCACAGTACAGGGATAACACACATTATGATGGCACAAGTACAGGGATAATGCATGTAATGATGGCACAGTACAGGGATAAGGCACATAATGATTGCACAGTAGAGGGATAATTCTCACAATGATGGCACAGTATAGGAATAACGCCCAAAATGATGGCACAGTACAGGGATAACGCACATAATGATGGCAAAGTACAGGGATAAATGCACATAATGATGGCACAGTACAGGGATAATGCACATAATGATGGCACTGTACAGGTGCAATGCACATAGTAATGTCACATTTCAAGAATAATACTGTATGTAGCACGAAGCCAGGAATTATGCACAAAATAATGTCACAAGTTGATCTCACAACATGGCAATTATGCACCCAAGCCTATAATCATGCACCAGATGACGTCACAGCATAATGATGTCAAAATGTTGCTACAATGCACAAAGTACAAGAATAATGCAAATTTCATACCAAGGTTGAGGGATAATGCACATAGCAAGGAGATTGTTTAAAGGGACTGCCATTCAGAGCAATCTTATATTACCCAGAGCAGATCTCCACTACAGGAAAGGTCTGTTGGTGTAGACGACCTGACACAACCGTGTGTCACACAAAGGCTGGAGTCACACACAACAATAAAAAATCGGTCCGTTTTTGACGGACAAGAATCGCACAAATGTTCCCTGAACAGTGATCCGTATGTCATCCGTGTGCAATGCGAGGATGCGATTTCCTCACATCAAAATATCCGTATGGCATCCATACGGCGAGATTTTCTCGCCGGCTTGCAAATTGGACATATAATGGATCCCAATGACAGGTTTTAAAACACAAAAGAAAGAATAGATATATACACATAGAATACATATATCGACTGCTCTGAGCTGCCCCATAGATTAACATTGGTCCGGGTGCGATGCGATTTTCTCTTCCATAGCACCGTCCGTATTTCTCGCTAGTGTGACTCTAGCCAAAGAGCTGATAACGTTCCTGTTGGGAGCTGTAGGGATTTTGTGTACTTGCTGCTGACTTCCATTTACAGCCCACAACCTATCGCTGTAGGTCCCAGCAGCAGGACTCATGATCATCTGCTTATTATTGTGAGACAGTGATAACAAAATGGAATTATACAAAGTAGTGAATCCCCTATAAGAACTTTTTCTTTAGTACTTAAGATAGTTGTCAAGCGCCATCCAGCTTTGTAATAAATATGGAGTGGTGAGTCCTGGAAACCATTCGGGTGACTTTCTCCAGACATTGCTCATATTTATGACTGCAGAGAGTTTGTCCCTGAACACATTTACCCCAGGATTTCACTTTATATGAGTCAGCATCTCCGAGGACTTTCTGTTATGAAAACCGCATCCATAGTTTTCCAGCTTCCACAAACACATTACAGTCATCCAGGAAAAAACTAAACCTACGATTCAAGACAACGGCTGACATACTGTAATACCAATGACGACCCACCCAAGCTTGACATGAAGTCCCCCATGCATTACAAGCTCGTATCCAATGAACCTGCTGCACCATAGACCTAGGGACTGATAATGGAGACACATTTCTGGAAAATATCAGCAATAGTAATGGTGTTTTGCAAGGCAGCAGCTGCAGCCGTGTCCTCCCTTGCCACATTACATAGGATATGTCTATATTTCAACCATTATATTCTTCCCTCTGCAATAAAAGCAGCTCTCCGAAGAGGCAATCAAAATAATGTCAAGGAAAAATTGTATATCTGGCTACAATTTAGATGAAGTATATCTATTTTCAGACTCTTTTCGGCAAGGTATGGAGCTGTACGGGTCACTCTGCACTAAAACACAATATGTGGCTTTCCCTGCTAGAAGTTTCTTCCAAATGGAAAATTTGTTCAGCTTTATTGATCCACACAGTGAGGGACTGTAGCCAGTGTAAAGGAATTAAAGAAAATCTGTAAGCAGTATTTTGCTATGTAATCTCCAAACAACATGAAGAAGGGGTAGAGACCCTGATTCCAGCGATGTGTCACTTACTTGACTGCTTGGTGCAGTTTTGATAGAATCCCTGTTTTCTCTGTTGTAGATGTAGCAACAGCTGTGTAAAAACCCTCCCACACATCTGATTAGCAGCTTCCTGTGTAAACTGTTAGCAAGCTGTCAATCAGTGGTGGGGCGGGGTTACACAGATTAGCTGGACTGGCTTGCACGTGACACCTAGTCCTGTAGTGATAATCTCCTGCTGCTAAAAACACTAATTCTATGGAAACTACAACACACGCCTAATAAGTGACACATCCTTGGAATCAGGGTGTTTGCCTCTACATTATACTGGTCTCGGATTAAATAGAAAAACTTACTGACAGATTCCCTTTAAATGTTTTACTCCGGAAAGCAGCAGTACCAGTTAGCCTTGTTGTGATGGCTCGTAATTTTGAGATGGTTTTGAGGGAGAACTCTTTCTGTAGTGAGAGTGACATTGTCTACTACTTTTTCATTGATGACCTAATTTTAGGATTACGTCATCAATGTCTGACAGAACGGGGTCTGACACCTGATCAGTGTTCTCAGGCGGTAGTGGATAACCTCTTTAAAAAGGATATCCGGGACTTTAGAAAAAAGGCATATAGTTGCTAACAGTGGCAACTGCCTGTCTGTTGTAGCCGGCACTAGTCATTGACCGCTCCAGCCAGAGGTTCAGCTACTCCCTGTCAACAGAGCAGCAGTTTTTCTTCCTGTTGACAGGGCGGGAATTATGGCGTCATGCTGATTAAACGCTGCCTAATTGGAGGAAGCCGGCTGTCATGACACCAGTAGTCCCGCCCCGGCCAACAGGAAGAAAAACTGCTGCACTGTTGACAAGGAGCAGCTGAATCTCTGGCAGGAGCGGTTAATGATCGGCAGTCACAACAGGCAGGTAGTTGCCTCTGTTAGCAACTACATGCCTTTATTTTAAAGTCCCAGATATCCACTTTAAGGATACCTAAATTGCGGAAAAAAAAAACTGTTGTGTGCTTTCCTAGATTGGTCTAATCTCTAAATAGGATAATCATGCATGTGAAGGTATACCAAAGTGTGGCAAACATCTCCAGCTTGTTAACAGTCAGATCAAAATGGTATAATTATTTAGGGGTTCTAAAAGCAAAGAGATAGTAATTTAATGGTGTTTTCTGGTAAACCATGCATCTAGAGAAGCCGCGTGTGTGATATAGAACAGCTTTAGTCTCAGAATCGGAAGCTGAAGTTAGGCTCGTTATCCCCAGAGAGTAAGTAAGCTGTTTTAGTTATTGATTGCGGAAGAAACAAGATTGATATAGAGAGTATGAACTCTTTTAGGGATTGGTCATGCCTTCGTCAAGAGTAGTTATAGCCCAGACCGATCTCTAGAATGGGACATTTAGTTGTAAATACATTAAAAATGAGAGCAACATTTATTATGCCAAAAAAAGATTGGTTTGGTGAGTATCTGTGCAGGACCAAGAAAATATCCTGAGGAGTCTACGATGTTTTAGACATACAGTAGAATTTCCTGGAATATACATTCAAGGGCTCGTTCAGACGTCAGTTTTGCACGTACGAGTTTTATCTGTTTTCTCGTAATAGAACTCGTCCATGGAGATGTTCACATTTCCGTGCATTTTTGCAGACCGAGTGGTCAAACACTAAATCACAGACACATGTCCGACTTTGATCCAAGTCTCAGATTAAACTCGTCAACGCAAGTCTAGGGGTCTACGAAAAAAAACATTCAACACACTGATGCCATTTGTGTTGCGCCCATTTTTCACAGACAGTTTGACAGATGACACTTTAGAATCCTCGCGAGGGGAGCGATGGAAGCCAGCGCGTTGGCACCGCTATGTGTTCCATTTAAATGCCGCTTGTGGGAAAGATTGCAGCAGCATTTAAATAGTTAACAGCTGGGCCGTGGCTATTAGAGACAGATGCCGGCTATTTGATATATGTAGCCTGCATCTGCCATGGTTGGAAAGGAGCTTAGCTATTGAACCCCCTCCACAAGTGAGGACCCCTTCCCAGGATATCAATAACATGTCCATTTTGCAGGAAGGGGTTAAATTAAAAAATCCTGTGAAAGGTCATCTTTAAGAGGATTCATGCTGCCCAAACCAGATGCTGCCAAAATTATAACCTGATTGCACCCTTGCAGCCAGGTATGTTATTCTCCCGAAACTCTCCAGCGTTCAGAGAAAAATAGACTGAGCATCCAGTCGACGAGTTTAGGAATAGGCGAGACTAGTCCAGCGCCGCCCCCTGCCAGTTTTCTTCCTGCACCAGGTGATTGACAGGTCTCTCCCAATGTTTTGTACATAGGGAGAGACCTGTCAATTACCTCTGGGGACGGTATAGGTCTAGTGTCATCTCTTCCTATAGTCTTCAGCCAACTCTTCCAACTACATTTTCTCTAGAATGCCCACTTTCCATGTGGTCATCAATCTCTCCCCTGAAACCAGTTTGTTAAAGTAAAGCAACCAACCAACCCTTCGGGAAAGATGTTTTGGTAAACTTTTCTGTCCTCAGATAAGACTTCCACTATCTTTATTCTTATTAATGAGAATCTATTGTTTCCAGGTCCTTCTACCTCACTATGAAGACAACGTGGCTGGAGCCGCTAAAGAACCACTTCCACCTTACATTTTCCGCCTGATGGCAGAGACGACGTCCAGCATCAGAAAAATCTTCACACAGCAGCTTTCTACATGGCCGAGGCACTGGGGCAATAGTACATTTCATTCAAGGATATACCCAACTTAACATGCACACTACCAAAAATAATTGTCCGTTAGCATTTAAAAGTGCAGATGTGCTGAGCTCCGCCCCGGGAGGGTCTTCTCCAGGTCCGGGGCAACTTGTCACCAGGAGCCCAGCACATCTCACCCAAAATATTTTACCCTTGGCTTTGTCCTGTGAAAACCTTTGGACGTGTGATTTGTGCAATCGTAAACCGAAGCCTCTGTATCCTTACCTTCCGGTTAGCCCAAATCAGCCTTACCCGGTCCCTTTTCTTTTTTAGTAGAGGAATGAAATAGGAATAAATTTTTGATTTGTACATAGGATACAACACGGTGTACGCCCACGTCCAAAAAGGTATTTTTTTTCTATTCCCCCTTTTATAGCGGGTTTTATTGACAACAATTTAGATAACATATAGTTAGAACAATAAATTAGTCATTATACTGGGTGCATGATTTATTATAGAGCGTTCAATGAGTTCAAATATGATTCCTACTTATGACTGCCGTTTTTTTAAAGGGGGGGTCCAGTTTAAGTAAAAAAAAAAACTATTTGTTGTAATTTGAAAGACTTTTCGCATTTATTATACAAAAAGATTTGCTTATTTACCTCCTTAAAGAGAACCATGGGTTTTAATCTTTGTAACAAATCAATAGTACATGTTTAAAAAAAAGAAACTTTTCTATTTATCTTATCAGAGAAATCTAATTTTTTTTTCCCTCTATACTGATTTTTCATTCTCGAAAATGTTCAATTCTCATTTAAAAACTGTATTACTTTAAGACAATATTCCCATAACTGAGATAGGAAATGACGTGGTGTCATAAAGTTTATGGAACTGGAGCGAAAGCTTTTTTCCGCCTCTTCCCCCTCCATAGAATTTTACATGCACCAAATGTCATTCCTATCTCAGTAGTTGGAAACTCTTTTCACATCACTGGAAAAAAATATTTTAAACCCGTGAATTAATTATATATTATGCCATTTCTTATTTCTTGGGGGCTATCAAGTTATGAAATAAAAATTAAAAAAAAATGGTTTTCCTTTAAAATAGGCTATCGAGGGATGCTCAGTTAAAAGGAAAATCAATTTGTTTGCATGTGTCTGTTTACAATGCAGCGAGAAATCATTTTTTGAAATTTTTTACCGTGTCATAGACAAAAAATGGAATTTACATATATAAATGTTATAGGACAAATATCTATGTAATTTAAAGGCAGAAATAGATAGATAATAGCTAGCTAGTTAGTTTTATAAGATAGATAGATAATAGTAATAATAATAGAGATGATAAAAAATTTTTGCCCTAAAATATAAAAAACCCCCTTTTAAAAAGATGGAGTTTATGAAATTTAAAAAATCACCTAAACTTCACATACCCCAAAAACCCCCGGAAAAAAAAATTTTTCTGTTTTTCGAACCCAAAATTTAAAAGGTGTTGTCCGTCAAAAAAGGCACCCCCCCCCATAAACTGGCCGGGGGTTTTTGACTGCTGGACACTGCAAAAAAAATTTTTTTTTTCCCCTTTTCCCTTTTCCCCTTTGCAAAAAATTTTTTTCCCCCCCTTTTGACAAATTTTTAAAATTTTTTTTTCTTTTTTTTCTCGCCTTTTGAAATTTTCCCAAAAGTGACGTTTCATCAAAAAATGCCCCCAAATTGGGGGGTCACATCTACTTTCCCCCATCAGTATGTCTTTGGGGGGGGGGAAAAGGGAAAACCCGGGGAAAAAAGGAGGAAACCCGGGGAAAAAAACCCGGGGGGAACATACAAAACCTTGAGATGTTCCAAAAGAAAAATTTTTCTGAAGAATAAAGGGGAAAAATTTAAAAAGGGGTGCAAAAAGTGGTTTTAACTCCAAAAATTTTTCACAGGAAAAAATTTTCCCAAATTTTTTTATTTTTTTAACCTTATTTTGGGCCTTTTAAAGGGTTTTTTCTGTATGGAGGAAAAAACATGGACAGATTTTTTTTTTTTTCCAAAAAAAAACCCCTTTAAAACCTTTTTTTTGGGGTTTTTTGGGGTTTTGTATTGAAAACTCATTTTTAAAAAAATAATTTTAAAAATTTAGAAAATTTTTAAAAGTGGCACTTTTTTTGGGGAAAAAAGTACCCCTTTTTTTTTTAAAAAACCTTTTTTTAAAAATTTCCCTTTTTTTTGGGCAACCCCTTTAAAAAGGGGGTTTTTTCCCCCTTTTGATTTTAATCAGCAAATCTTTTTTTAAAAAATAAAAAATTTTCCCCCAAGGGGAAAAGTTTTTAAAAAAAATTTTTCCCCCTTTTCTGAGAAAAACTTTAACTGTGCCCCTGCTTTTTTCTGTGAAAAGTTGTTTTTGCCCCAAAAGGAAAAATAAAATTTTTAACTTCCCCAAACCCCCGGGCAGGGGAGGAAGCAAAAGAGTTTTTTAAAAAAGGGGGGGACGTAAAAGGGAAAAACAGCGATTTTTTTTAGTGAGTAAAACATTTCACTGTTCTTTTTTAAGAAAAGTTTTCCCCCCCACAGAAAGGGGAAAAACATCGTGTTTTCCCCCGCTGTAATGTCTGTGAAAAAAAAGTTCCCCTTTTTGAGCTGGGAAAAAGGGGCCTGGAAAAGATGTAGAAAATCCCCCTTTTCAAAAAAGAGGTTTTAAGGGGTTTTTTTAGAGAAAAAACAGGGGAAAACAGGTTTCAGGGTAAAAGGGAGCTGAACTGCAAGCACAAAACGGGGTTTTGTGGGCATAGGATTTTTCTGAGGGGAAAAAGGGGATTGACAAAAAGGGGGGCCCCCCCATGGTGTGGCTCAGCGGCATAATGGGGTGGAATGGGCCCCCCGGGCCCCAAAAATTTTTAAAAGGGGCTTTTTATACATAAAAGGGGGAAAAAAAAAAGCTGCACCTTTCAAACAAAAAAGGGGGGATAGGGGTTTTTTTTTTATTGCAGAGAGAAAAATTTTTTAAAAGGGGAAAAATTAAAAAAAATAATACGACCAAAAAAAATTTAATGTTTCCCCCCAAAAAAAAATTTAAAACCCCCAAAAAAAAAATTTTTTTCTATAGCTTTTGTCCCCCTTTTTTTTTTCATGTTTTTCCCGACAAAAACCATAAATTCCCCAATTTTAAAAATTTTTTTTTTGGGTTTTTTTTTCCCCCCAAATTATCACGTGTTTAAAAAATGTTTGGGGTATATTTTGTTAAAAAAACCCCTTTTTCCCCCCCTTATCCAATTTTTTTCCCTTTTTTCCCCGTCAGCTAGGGGTTTTCTAGCAGAAAAAAACTCATTTTACATCCTCCTTCCACTTTTTTTCCCAAATTTTTTCTTATTAAAATTCCCCTTTTTTTAAAAAATTTAATCTTGGGTTTTCCCCCCTTTACACAAGAAGGCTGGGGTTTGGGGTTTTTTTATGGCACCATTTTTTTTATAGCTGACCATTTTTTTCAGTCTGTATTTTCCCTTTTTTTTTCCCCCCTTTTCCCCCCAGATGTGTTTTTATCAGACCGGGGGTTTTTTTTTTCGGGAAAAAACCCCCCCCTTAACAGTAAAAAAGCGGGGGAAAAATTTTAAAAAAGTTTTTTTTCCCCGGGCCCCCCGGGAAAAAATTTTTTTTCCCCAAACAAAACCAATTGGGGAAAATTTTTTTAGTATTCAAAAAAGATTAAAATTTTGTTTAAAAAAATAACTTTTTTTTCCGGGGAAAAACCCCCTTTTAAGGGGTTTGTTTTCTCTCTTACATGCTTTAGAAATTTCTGTTTTCGAAAAAAAAAAGACTGCCCCCCAAAAGGGGGGTTTTTTACCCCTTTGTCCCAGTTTCCCCCGTTTTTAAAAAATAGGAATTTTTCCCCATGAGCATTTTAAAAAATTTTCAGGATGAAAAACCCAAAATAATTTTTTTTCAACCTTTTGGGGTTTAAATGGGGGGCTTAACCTTAATAGGTTTCCCTCAGAGGGGAAAATTTTAGTGGGGGGGGGGGTTTTTTTTTAAAACCCCCGGGGTGGGGAAAATTTAGTCCTTTGGGCCATCCTAAAAAAAACCCCCAAAGGGGTATTTTTTGGGGGCCCCGTTGGAGATTTTGAAATTTCCCCCCAAAAGTTTTAAGTTTTTCCCCCTCCCCTTTTTGGACTTTGTTTTATTAGGGGTCCATTATTGTTTTTTGACCAGGGTGCATGGAGACCCCCAAAAAATTTGGGTTTTTCCCCTCCGCCCCCGTATAATTTCTTTTTTTTATGAAAATTTTAAAATTGCCCAAAAAAGAAAATTCCCCGCACCCCCGTTCTTTACACAGATGTCAACCCCTTGGGGTTTTTTTCATTTTCCAAAAAATTTTCTTTTTTTGGGGATAAATATTTATTCAATTAAAAAAAATATAAATTTTTTTCGTTTAAAAAAGTAAAAATTTTTTTTAAAATTTAATTTAAATTTAAAAACGGGTTTTCCCGGGTTTTCAGAAATGGTAAAAAATCACCCAAATTTTTTCCCGAAACATCCCATTTTTCTAAAGGGTTTTAAAATTTATCAGCTGTAAAAACCCATTTAAAAAAAAAGGTCGCAAACCTTTTTTAAAAAAAAGCCCTGTTTAGATATTTTTAAAATGATAAAAAAAAAAAAGAAAAACCCCTTTTTAAAACGTGTTTTTTCCCCCCCAAAAAACCCCCCAAAAATACCTTTTACTTGGAAAACTCCTTCATATAATTTTCTGCTCACTGCCTGTTGAAAAGGGGGTAACCCCTCTGCCCCCGCAGGACACCAAAACATATTAAAAAGGAAAAATGATCGGGGGGTTTTTAAAACCGCAAAAAAAAAAATTAAAAAGGGAAAATTCTTGCATTTTGGGGGGAAGAAAACATTTTAAATTTAAAGCCCCAAAACCTGTAGTGCGGGTTTTGAATCCTGATAAAAACTAAAAACCCCCCAGTCAAAAAAAAGGGGAAAAGGGGAAGTTGAAGGGGCAAAAGTTTGGGACAACTCCTATAAAATTTTAAAACCCCTTTTTAAATTTAAAAGGGAAAAGATTAGAATGGGTTTTTTTCTTTTAAACAATACGGGAAATTTAAAATTTTTAAAAATTTTTTGGGGGGGTTTAAAACCCCAAAAAATCCATAATACTTTTAATTTGCAATTGAGGCCTTATAGGGGCTTTTAAAAATTTTGAACTTTTTTTTGGAAAATTTTTCCCCCCAGTTACCCTGCATCATTTTCTGCAGTGTTTGGTTTTTTTTAAAATTTTAAAATTCCCCCCTTTAATTTTTTCAGAAAATAGTAAAATTGTTTTTTTCCCCTTTTGGGGTTCAATAAAAAATCAAAAAAAAGAAAGATTTTCAAAAAAAAAATTTTTTCCCGGGCTTTTCAAAAAATTTTTACTTTTTTTTTTAAAAATTTTTTTTTTTTTTTTTATTAAGAAACGCACATAATTTTTCCTTTATGAAAAAAAAACTTTATTTTGTAATTTCCCCCGGGGGCCCAAAAATAATGAAAACCCCTTTTTTTTGTGTACTCATTCCCCCCCGGGGGTCGCCCCCGGCCCCAAAAAAAACTATTTTGTCAGCGGACTAAGTCCCAAAAAAATAAACTGGAACCAAACCGCTCCTGTTTTTTTTTTTATCCCCCCCTTTATTGGCTTTAGCTTTTAAATTAAAAAACCCCCTTAAAAAAGGTTTTCAGAGTTTTGGGCCCCCAAAGGAAAATTCCCGGGGGGTTGTGAATCAGAAAATTTTTTTTCAAATGCCCCCCCTTTTGTTTTTTGGGGGGGGGAAAAGTCGATTTTTACAGTTATCGGCAGTACCTTTTCCCCAATTTTGGGAAAAATGCGGTCGGGAGAGATTGTTGCACCCCTTTTTTTTAAAAATTTTGTAATGTAGGTCATGGAAAAAAAGTAAAAAATTTATACCAGAGATGGATCAGGGGCCCGACATTTTTGGGGTTTGGGGGGGGCAAAAGGGATCCAAAAAAGGGAAAAAGGCCCCCCTTTTTCCCCCCCAAAACAAATGGAAATGTGCATTTTTGGGAAGTTTTTTTGGGTTTCCCCAAAGGGGGATGTATGTTTTGACCAGGGGCCCCCCGTGTCTTTGTCTGCACTGAGGGGGGGGGGGACAAATTTTTTGGGTTTTTTTATTGCTTTTGGTTTAAAGGGGGGGTTTTTTGGGGGCCCTTTTTCCCGGGGTCACACTGGCGACAGAATTTGGGCCGACTGCAATTTTTATGAAAAAAAAAAATTTCAGTTGCCCCCCGTTAATCTATGGAGCGCTCCTAGTATCAGTTTTTTTGGGGGTCCCTTTTAAAAAAATCCGTTTTTAAATTTTGCGCATGCTCGATTGCCCCCGATTGGGGGGTCGCCCATGGGGCCCAAAGCGTCTATGGGGGCGATGAAAAATTGTTTTTAAAAAGGGGCCCTTTGGGGGGACTTGCGATTTAAAAAATTGGTGCCCCTTTTAAAAAACCCCGGGGAAATTTTTCCCCCCCCGGTAACGAAAATACATTTTACAGCTTTAAAAAAAAATAAAAGAAAGATAAATAAAAAAATTAAATTTTTAAAATATATATAACATGTCATTGTGAAAAAAAGTATAAAATTTTATTTTAAAGGGTTTCCAAAACTTTTTTCAAACTTTTTTGGGCCCCCAAAAAACAATTGCCGGGCTTTTGTGAAATACAAAAGGAAATAAAATTTTATCATTTTTTTTCCCCACATTTAAAACCCTGAAATTTTCCCCCGTATTTTGATAAAATGGTTTGAACTTCCCCTTTTCAGAGTGTATTTGGGGGAAAATTTTTTAGACTTTTTGGGGGTTTAAATTTAAAAGGGGTTTAAAAAAACATTAAAAAAAAAAGCAGGGGGGTCCCGCTGTATTTTTTTTCCCCCAACAGAAAAAGGGGAACGGTTGGGGGGGATAATAATAGCCTAGGGGGGGAAAATTTTTTTTTTTGCCCCCCCTGGCACTAAAAACCCCCCCCGGGAAAACCCCCAAAAAAGGGGGGAAAACTATAATTGATTGCCCTTTCTGGCATTTTTCCCCTCTATTACCTTCCCCCGTAGGGGGGGGGAAATTTGGGGGAAAAAATGTCACCTTAATTTTTCCCCAAAAATATTAAAAAAGGGGAAAAAAAAGGGGGGGTTTAAAAATTGGAGCGTCAATTAGACAAAAAACCCAAATTTTTAAAACCCCATTGAAGAAAAATTAAAAAAAACACAAAAACATTAAAAAAAATTTAAAAATTTAAGAAATAAAAACAATTTTTTTGCCCAAATTTTTTTTTTTTACATTTTAAACCGTGCGAAAAACCTTTGGGGCCCCCTAAAATAAAAAAAAAAAAATTTTAAAAAAAAACATTATTCTTACCTTTTTTCCCCCGATCGGCATTTCCCCCGCTGTAACCCCTTTAAAAAGGGGTTTAAAATAGTTTTTAGCCAAGCATGAAGAAAAACCCGCATTCTCAGCTCAAAGTCCGGGGAAAGAATAATTCCCCCCTCCTGGCGACAGGGGGAGGATTTTTTAAAAGAATTTAAAATTAATTGGGGGGTGTCCACTTTCACCTTAGGTCAGGTCACTAAAAAAATTTAAAATTTTTAATAAATCAATTTTTCCCATTCATGTTTACTTCCTCTACTTTTTTGTGGGAGAGGAACTTTTTTTTCAAGGGGGGGTTTTTGCTAGGGGGCCCCCAAATTTTCTTCCCGCTAAAAGGGGGTCTTAACCCTTTCTGGATTCCCGCGTTGGGGGGGTGACTGTACATCGGATTGGTAAGAAAAATTTTTCTTTTTTTTTTTTTTTTTTTTTACAGGAAATGGTTTTTGCAGGGGAAAAAAAAAAATTTTTAAAAACTGTGTGATTTTTCCCCCAAAAAAATTTTTTTTTTAAAGTGGTGTGTTTGATTTTTTTCCCATCATACAATAGGATTAATAAAATTTTTTTGTTAATTTTTAAATTTGGAAAACCCCTCAATTATTAAAACCCCCCCCTTAAAAAGGGGGCCCCTTTTTTTACAAAAATGACCCTTAAGGTGACATTATTAAAAACCCCCCCGCCACCGCACAGGGGAAAGGGAATAGACGGGGAAAGTGCCAGAAAGGCGAATCTAATTATTGAAAATTTTTTCCCTTTTTGGGGGTTGGGGGCGAGTTAGTTGCCAGGGGGGGCACAAAAAAAAATGTACCCCCCCTAGGGTGTTTTTTATCTGCCCCCCTCCTTGCTTTGTTTTTTCTGGGGGAGAAAATACCGCGGGAGCCCACGCATTTTTTTTCAACAATTTTTCACCTTTAAAATTTTTTTTCCCCACTTTTGAAATTTGTACAAATACCCCTATGGGGGTTTTTTGTGGGAAATCAAATATCAAAATGCAGGGAATGACCTTTTTAAACCGTGTGGAAAACCCCCCCTATCATTTTATGTGGGTCTTTTTATTTTTTAAAAAAACCCCAAAAAATTAGCGGGGTTTGGGGTTTACGATATGCCGATAACTAAAAAAATCGTATCGAAATTTTTTATCGCCGATAGCACTAAATTTGTCGATTAAAATTTTTCGATTTCCGGGGAAATCCCCTGTAAGTCTAGGGGGAAAAAAATTTCGCAAAAAAAAAAAACCCTTTTTTTTCGTTTTAAACAAAAAATTTTCACACATGGGAAAACATAAAATATAAAACATGTCTTTGGCATAAAATATTCATAATTTATGTTTAAAAAACTTCTTTTTTAAAAAAAATTTTGCTCGGTTTAAAATTCCCCGGGGAAAGCCCCGGGTTTTCCCCTAAAAGGCCCAAAAGGGGCCCCCGGGGGGCCGGGGGCCCCCAAAAAAACCCGGGGCCCCGTTTCGACTAAAAATTTTGGGGGTCCCCCAACAGGATTCTGGCTCGCAAAAGCGAGCCCCCGTGTCCCCAAAATTTTTAAGGTTTTTTTCCCCTTTAAAATTGCAAAATCATCAGGGGGAAAGTATTTGCCATTTTTCCGCCATACCCCGCGTCACGACGAGGCACTGGTAAAAGAAAAAGGGGGCGGGGCTTTTCAGGGGTTAAAAACACTCACTTAGTGACGCAAAACCCGTTTGGCTCAAAGGGACGCAATGAAAGATCGTGCCCCACAGCTCTTCAGTTTCCGCCCCCTCCTCATCCCCCCAAATGGCGGAAACTAACATGAAGGCCCCCTTTCCCTACAAAAGGGGGGCCCCTCCAGATGTTTAATGAAAAATTTGTGACTTGGCAGAGATGGCAAATTGGACACAGCAGAAGTGTAAGGGGAAATGGACCCATTAAAGCCTCCCCCCCACAACGCCCCATCGCCCCGGAACCCCCGTTGGGCCCCCGGGCCTGGAAACCCTCCTACGCTGAAAGGAAGCGGAGGATCCCCTTTAAGGGGCCGGGCCCGGCACCCGGTGGGGGGTCGCCGGGGATGGAAGCCAGCCCTGGCGTGCCCTAAAAAATAAACTTGGAGCGGCGCCAATTTCCCCCTTACCTGAAGTGGGCCCGGACCGGGAAGGGTGAGGACCCTTTTTAGAAAAGGAGCCCTTGCAAAGTGATCCTTGAGGTTTTCCCCCAGAGGGGGCCCCCGCGTTCGGCAAAAAAACGGGGCCCCCGGCACACCCAGTCCCGCTGTCTGGCCCCCCTCGCTTAGAAAAGAAGAAGGGGAAAACCCACCCCCAAGGAGGGGGCCGTGCAGGCACCCCGGGGCACTACCTCCTGTAACCCGGGGCCCCGACTGTCACTGTTCCAGAACCGGGCTTTCTTTCCCCCGCAGGTGACGCCGCCAGGGGCTGGGGGGGGCCAGGGGAAACTGCCGCAAACCGGACCTGTAAAAATGGGATTTTAAGGGGGAGACATGGGGCAACTTGGAGGAGTAAATTCAAAACCCCGTCAGGAGGGAAAAGTGGAGAGTTTGGGGGCGGGAACAGACGACAAAAGCAGCGAGAATCCCAAAAACTTTCCCCAAACTTTCCGCTGGAGAAGGACCGGGCAAAAAGGAGGGAGGGAAAAAAGGGAAAAAGGGAAACCCCTGAGGACCCCGCAGCGAAAAGGGTGAAAAGTGGGTGGGGTTTTAAAAATTTGAAAGGGGGAGGGGGGGTTCATCCAGGACCTTTGATTTAAATTTAGAAGTTTTGTGAACCGGCGGGACGGGAGGCTCACCTCCCAAAGGGCCACCCGGGGGGGACCTTTTTTCCAGAAAACTTGGTGACTTAAAACCCCACACGGGGTTTTACAAATGGGGGAAAACCCCCAAAGAAACCGGGGTTTCGACCCCTATTCCCCCAAGTGTCGGGAACCCTTGTGAAACCCCGGGAGCCTTCACCTCCGACTCCGGGCCCTTTGGGGGAAAAAAAGGGGCCCCCCCCCCACCCGAAATCCCCCCAGCCTCCCTCATTTGGCCCCTCACACCCCCCAGCTAGGACATGATAAGTAAATTTTGGCCCGTCCCCCGGCCCCCATTAGGCCCCCCGGGGGTTCGTTCATCCGGGACATGGGGCCCCAAACCCCGGGAGGGAGATGAAAGGGTGGCCACACAGAACCCCAGATGGGGGTCACGACTTGACTGTACGGGCCACACGACGTAAACGGGGTCCTGGGGGCCTTGGTGCCTGGGAATTTTTTGGAAAGCATCAGAAGAGTCCCCGGTGGTACCTGGAACACCCCTGCCAAAAAATTTTTAAATAACCCGACAGGCCCTGTATGTAAATAGTTAAATTTTTTTATTACCCGAGGGGTGAAGGGTTCCCTTTAAAAAAATTTTTTTTAAAATTTAATAAAAAAAAAACAACACAGTTTTCATTACTTTTTTTAACAGTCTCATCCTGCAAACCCCAAATCGATCTCCTGAAAAAAAATGAAAAAAAAAAAAAAAAGTATAAACCCCCTTACCAACCCCAGGTCCCAATAAAATGGTCCCACGACGGGT
The DNA here is from genome assembly GCA_033576555.1 of Oophaga sylvatica. Classification (NCBI taxonomy): domain Eukaryota; kingdom Metazoa; phylum Chordata; class Amphibia; order Anura; family Dendrobatidae; genus Oophaga; species Oophaga sylvatica. The sequence goes on along the minus strand of JARQOD010000006.1, from coordinate 399,225,832 downwards.
CCAGCTCTGCTACCTCAGAATGACAGGCCCGAGCCTTTTTATCCCCCGGGGCAGCACACTGAATTTCCTTCTTCCCCCCGGTGGGCGTTCCCCTCGGACTGACGCTTTTAAAAAGGGCCCGGGGGTTTCCCCACAGCCCCCTGCAGTTTTCCCCGAAAAAACTGCATGTGACCCCCCCAGGGAGAAATAATGGGGCCCAAAAAGCAAATCCAGGAAAGGACCACCCCGGGGATCTTTTGCCAGGTAAGGCCGCTCCCCTGACAAAACCCCAACCCACGGGCACTCACAGTTAACATGACCCAAACCCATTCCCGGAAAACGATAAACAAAAATATCGAAAAGAATTATCGAAAAAAGGGCCCATAGAGAAAAATCGGGCCGGGTAAACCGAAAAATTTCATTAACGTAAACGCTCAAAACTATTAAACGCTAAAAAAAGTATGTAGAAAATCTAGGAAAATATAAATAAAAATATTAAAACATTCCCCCAGTGACAAATTTTTAAAAATACGGTTTTTTTAAAGTGTAAAAAAATTAAAATTCCCCTTTTTTTTGTGATTGAAATAATATTCTTTTGGATCCAATATGTCCCGTTTTGCCCAAGCCTGCGAAAATTCTCCCCAAGTCCGAAGAAAAACGGGTGTTACAGGTTTTCACACACATGCGACAAATCCCCATCTTTTAAGGAAAAACCAATTTCCAGAAGGATTGTGATGTTTGAATTTTTTATCCGACAAATTTGACTGACAAAACGTACCGTTTTTTTTTTAGTTGTGTGGACTTTTCCGGGCCTTTGGCTTTCATTTCTGAAAATCCCCTCTGGGGTGACACAACTTGTTTTTTTCCACACCCCATGAACCTGTGAGGATTTTTTTGGGGGCCGGGAGCAGGGGGTAAATTCCAAATTTTCATACTTCCTTCACATAACCCACTAACATGTCCAGCTCCCCTCTATACACTTGCATTTTAGAGAGGGCCCCCCTCCCAAAATCTTCCCCTTTACCACAAAGTAAATTTCATTGGGGCATTTCCAATTCACCCCTAGTAACACTAAAAAGAAGGGGGGTTTTTTTCTTTACCCAAACCAACAAAAAAAAACTAAAGAAAAAAACCCCTTTAACCCCTTTTTTGAAACCCGGACGGGGAAAATTAACCCTCCCAGGGCAGATCCCCCCCCTTTGAAAGAGGGCCCCCATGGTGAGCCCGCATCAAAGCCGGGACATTCCCCGTTTTGAACATCGACAAGTCCCCCCCAAAAGCACGGGGGGACTCCAAACCAACCCCTCCTATTTTAAAATAATTAAAAGCCCGCTGTCAAAAAGCTGAAGCGGCATTTATCAAGCGCATTCCGGGTGCCCCGGGGTGGGAAAAACGCCATCGCGACCCCCCCGTCACATGATCTCTATGGGGTTGGGTCCGGATTGCTTTTGACGCCCCCCCTTTGGGCGGGGGCTCAAGCAAAGCGTCCCAAATTTCCCAACATAGAGGTTCTTTGCATTTACCTCAAAATTTTCAAGGCGATTTAAGTTGTGGCAGCGAAAAAGTCCCCCAATAGAGGCAATTTAAGTATTCCAAAATTTAAAAAAAAAATGTTTTTTAAAAAAAAAAAAACGTTAAAAAAAAAATAAAAAAAATTTAAATCACCCCCTTTGCCCCATTCAAAAAAAGCAATAAAAAAAATCAAACCTACCATATTTGGGTTTTTCCCGCGTTCAAATCGCCCATCTATAATAAAAAAAGGATTAACCGATCGCAAAAACGCGTAGCAGAAAAATAAAAATCCAGAATACGGGTTTTAGGTCACGCGACTTTGCATAAAAGCAATAATGGGCTACAAATTTGCCTGCTGTTTTCCCCCGGCCCCACCCAAAAGCCTTTCCCCACCCCCTGGGAAAAAAACCCGATCAATTTTTTTTTTTTAGCAAACTTTTGGAATTTTTTTCACCCCTTAGATAAAAAAAACCAAAAAATTTAGGTGTCTATGAACTCGTAATACCTGGAAATCAAAAAGAGTCATTTTTTGCTTTGTAACCCAATAAAAAAGCCAAACAAAAAACATATTGAGATTGCACTTTTTTTCAATTTCACCCCCCTTGGAATATTTTTTTCCCCTTTTTTTAGTACCAACATGGTAAAACCAATGATGTCGTTCAAAAAACTCGCCTGCAAAAAACAAGCCCCCACACCGGGGCCCTATTTTCAGAAAAAAAAAAAAGTTATGGCTCTGGGGAAGAAGGGAGCAAAAACCAAAAATGAAAAAAAACTGGGGGATTTAAGGGGGTTTAAATGTTAAATCTTCTTTCCCAACAACTTTACCCACCACTCACTTCCATTTCCCCCCAAATTTTCCCCGCCCAGTAGGGAGCACTCATAAAATGGTGCCAAGTAGGGGCCCTTTCCCCTCCAATGGGGCTACAAAACTTGGGACCACAGGTTACAATATAGGATTTCTTTTTATAAACAATCCGATGATTTAGACGTTTAGGGATAGATTGTGACCCCACAGAAAAAATTTTAAATTTAAAAACATACAAATAAAGAAAAAATTTTATAGAAGCTCAACTTTTCGAGGAAACAACATACGAACAAACAGACAACATAAAACACATAAGACTATAGCAGTTTTCCCCGTAAAAAGGAATTATGTAAGGGAAAATATCATACTTTTTAAAATAAAAAATAATAGATAGCAAAAGATATTAACTAATAAAAGGGGAAAAAAAACAGAGAAACAGCTTTTGACTATTATAATGGTCAGCTGACAATAAGCCAATAATGATAGCTGGTAAGCACATCCAGAAGGCAGCACCAAAGGGGCCCTAAATAGATAAAAGGGGAAAAAATCACAGATTATAAAAAAAAAAAAAAAGGGGAAAATTTAAAAAAAAAAAGGGGTTTTTTTTTTTTTACCTTAGAAGCCGCGGCCGGGTGCCAAACGCTTTTGGCAAAAAAAAGAACCTTTTGGGAAAAACAAAAGGTTTCCATTTACCCGCTTTTACATTAAACGTATATCTCCCCTCTACAAAAAAAAGGAATAAAGTAGCCGGGAAGGCCCCATGAACCTTACCAAAGGAAAACGCCTGGCCAACACAATTTCTCCCCAAACTCCTGCCCATCCTTCAACTCCCCTCATTGACCTTACTTTTGGGTAAATCATCATCCTAATGGCTATCAAAGACTCTAGCCTGTTCATCCTTTTAAAAAATAAATTTTTTTTATCTATGGAATAAAAAGTTATGCACTCCTGATGCAGTTATAAGTTTAGCAAATGCCGATTTCTAATTCTATTTCTTTTGACTGCTGTCATTTCTCCTCTAGAAATATACAAAACATTTTGTTAACATATATTGGGGTTTTTTTATTTCCATTATATTTAGGGAAAAAATTTATCTACCAGCCTTTTCCCAAAAGACTAACTAGATAAATCAATATAGACATGACCACTTTTTTTAAACCAAGCCCACTGATTCCCAAGTAAGGAAAATGTCTTCACAGTTTTAGATGGAAACTTTAAGACGGGATCTTAAAAAGCAAACAAAAGTTTTCCCCTATACGGGTGTTCATCTTCTGGATATTAGATTTTGGATTAGAGAAACCTATTTCTTATCTATTTGTAAGACGGCATTTATGTAACCCCCGTAAAGATACCCCATTAAACATTGCTCAACAACTAAAGGGGGCCTTTGTATTTTCAAATAAATGAAATTTACTAACTCCCTTTGGCTGGGCACAAAGCAAATGATTGTAACCAGTGACGTTTAAAGAGTTTCCCCTGAACAAATAAATTTGTCTGTAACTTAAAATAAAATTAAGTTTGAATTTTTAAAAAAAAAGTGTTCCTGTGCTTGAAAAATCTAATAAATTTACCCTATGTGAACAATGCCATGCTGTGTCAACCATTCAATAATATTTAAAATTTGAGAGTCCCATGGTTGAACCCTTTTAAAAAGGCAAATTTGAAAAGATGGAAAAAAAAGAAGCTTTTCGAGACTACCAGGTCTCTATCGGGAAAAGACATCCAAAACTACAAAAGTAGCGGGAAAGCTTGAAATTTTTGTTCCCCTTTTTTCAGTTACCTTTAAAAAGGTATCAACCACTGGGATCTAAATTTCGAATATTTTCTATCTACGGCAACACGGTACAAAGATATACATCTTTACGTAACCATTCGGGGAACAGGGGTCTGCACATATCACATCCCTGGACAAGAGAGAAACAAAAGAATACAAAGGAATGGGCGCGTACACTGATTTTTTTCTGTGAATTTAAATTTTTCCCGCCTTTTTTTATCACAGGACGATTTTTTTGGGCCATGTGTCAAGACTCAAGACCTCTAAGCAATTGTACATCAGTCAATGGGATACAAGCTCAGGCCAGGCGCCAGAGCTACAACCTCAGTGACCCTTTATTTTTGGGAAAATTTTGAGGCTGAAAAAACTCCTCCTGTGATAAAAGATAAGTAATGTTTATCACAGAAAGCACACTTAGGGCCCAAAGCTAGTCATCTGTAAATATGTATAATGTACGGATTATTTCAGCACAGGGGCAACTTTTTTTTAACACATTCAATTGTAGAACATTTTTTATTCCAAGATTTTAAAGATTAAAATACCTTTTTTGGGGACAACCCCTTAAGCCCTCCATACAGTTTTGAGAAGTCAGCTGAACCCATCCAAACACGGGTTTGGCCAATAATTTTAAAATGTATGGGGCTCAGCAACTATGGCCAGGAAGATGTCAATCAAACATTTTTTTGATTTTGGGTGGCCAAACACAATTTTTCTCTGGCAAAAACTCCATCAAAATATCAGCCAGCGATTTTTCAAACCCACGGAGCGCACTTTGTTTAGCAATGTTGCACCTTGTATGGTGAACTCACTGTGAGGAGTCAAAAAAGATAGGCCCCAACCATTGTATGGCTGCAGCCAAATGTGTATGGAGGCCTTTTCAGTGGGGCTTAAAGTTTGTAAACCTTTTGAATTTCCATATTTTTGAAAAAAATTTACCTAAAACACTTAATTTTTAACACCATTCCCAAAAATAAATTTAACCCCTTCCCCACATGCGCCATATATATAGGGACTCGGGGGTTGCGTTCCTGCAAATCGCCATCTATAATGACGGAGATCGGAGGGCTCACCTGATGCCGACGGATCAAATGTGGAATCACTCTTAAAAACAGCAT
>JARQOD010000006.1:399171080-399220547 GCA_033576555.1 Oophaga sylvatica | reverse complement strand
AAAAAAGTTTAGAACAAAATGTCCCCCAAAATCTGGAAAAAAACGGGACACCTCTTAGACACAATTCCCGGAATGCATGTTCCGAACCACGTGCTGAAGAAAAAAGGGCCATTCGGGGAGGAAGGCAACTTAGGTAATGGCACAAGATGTATCTTTTGGGGAAAACCTATCCGTTTTCCAGATAAGGTAATTCTCTGAGAGAAGGGAGGTCGGAAATAAAACCATAAAAATATGGGCCAGGGCCCTTTGGGTACGGGTAAGGGCTTTAAAAAACCATTTAGAAAGGCAAGGTTTGGGGAACGAGAAAAGTCCCCGGGGACTGCCCAAAGTCCCGACGCACGAGACAAAGTGGGCCCCCAAAAAAGGACACTCGCAAGTTCTGTACCAAAACCCCAGATGACCACCAACACGGAATTGAATCTGTTTTACACTCTTCTTCCATGGTCTGGGACAAAAAATTCCCAAACAGGGCAGCTTTTCGGGGGTTTTCCCTCTGCCCAAAAATCCAGAGCCGTCTAAATTTGGGGGCAAATGGGGGAAAAAAACTACCCCCTCTTTAAAAATACAGGCAGGATCAGAAAAAACTCAGGAGAATCACCAAAGAAAAATCCTCGAGAGGGGATCCGCCTTAACATTTTGTGCCCGGAAGAAAAAAAAACCCCCAAAAAAATTAAACGTGTGAAAACAAGGCCCCCCTGCCTTCTAGGTTTAAATCGCTTTCGATTTAAGTAAACCGGGGTTTTTTGGTGTGAGGGCCCCACCTATTTTGGCTCCTTCCAGCCCTGTCCCACTCTTCAAAGGCCCCCTTCCTGGCCAAAAATCCCTTTACCCCCCATAAATTTGTTCAGTTAGAGAAAATTTTTGAGAGAAAAGGGGGAAAAGGTTTACTTTTGAGGGCTCTGGCACTTTGGGACAAAAGGCAGTGCCCCAAACCAGGGCATCAACCTCCCCCTAAACGGTAGAGAACTTTGGCGCCGTAGAACAGGGAGGGAAAGAAACTCTGCTTAAGTTTTCCCGAAACGAGAAATTTCCCCAGGGGGCCAATTCACCCACGGAACCCCTTTTTTGGGCAAATCGTCAATGGTTTTTCAAAACCGGGAAATTACCCAAAATTTTTTTTGATAAAAAAATTGGCAAACCCAAAAATCTCTGAAAAGCCTTTAATGGGGTTTAAACCCCTCAAGATGGCCTGAAACCCTTTATGGGTCCTTTAAAAGACGGAGACAAAAAGAATCCCAGAAAGAGACCTTCTGTCGCCAAAAAGAACTTTGATCCCCCCCAAAAACAGTGCATTTCTCCAAAATTGGAACACAGGCCGAAATGTTTCCAAAGGAGTCCCTGTCGTTGGAAAAATCAGATATTCCAAAATAAAAAATCAGAAATTTATTCACAATATCCCCGAAAATATCATTCATGAAAGGGTTTGGGAAGACGGAAGGGGGATTAGTAAGCCCAAAAGGTTCATTTAGGTACTCAAAATGCCCCTCTGGGGTATTAAACGCCGTCTTCCATTCATCCCGTGCTTAATGGGGAATAAGGCTATACGCCCCCTGGGTCAAGCTTGGTAAACACTAGCACTTTTCACTCTGGAAATAGGTCAGAAATCAAGGGTAACGGATATTGATATTTAACAGTGATTTTATTTAGGAGGCGATAATCAATACACGGCCTCAATGAACCATCCTTTTTGGCCACAAAGAAAAAAACGGCACCCAAGGGTGAACAGGATGGTCTAATATGACCCTTCTCCAAAGACTCCTTGATATAAGATCGCATAGCATCGTGTTCAGGTACAGATAAATTAAAAAGGCGACCTTTAGGAAATTTACCACCAGGCACTAACTCAATAGCGCAGTCATAGCTCCTGTGAGGAGGTAAGGATGCAGACTTACTCTCACAAAAACACATCCGAAAAATCAGTCAAAAAGTCAGGGACATCCTGAGACTGGGGAGAGGCAGAAAAAACAGGAGTGTCAGTATTAACACATTGGCAGCCCCAACTGGTCACAGACACAGATTTCAAATCCAAAACAGGATTATGAGTCTGTAACCAAGGGAAACCCAGTACAATAATGTCATGCAGATTATGCAACACCAGAAATTTGCAACTCTCCTGATGATCTGGTTCAACCCTCATTATCACCTGAGTAGAAAACTGGGGTTTGGGGTTCAGCTGCTCCTGAATCAACAAAAGCCTGAGCTGAAAATGTGGACAGGGAGCAAATCAGGGTAACAGTCAACAGAAATTTAGTCTGAACACTACCCAAGACAACTGAGCGCGCAAAACGTCTTCCCCGCTTAGGGCAGACGGAAATAGCATGAGAAGCGTCACCACAGTAGAAACATAACCCATTGCGCTTTCGAAACTCATGACGCTGAGCCCCAGAAGACACTCCATCACACTGCATGGGCTCAGGAGCTGGCTCACAAGGCAACACCATCTCACGCATACCTCTGCGCTCACGCAAACGTCTGTCAATTTGAATAGCCAAAGACATAGAATCATTGAGACCAGAGGGAACAGGGAATCCCACCATAACGTCCTTTACATTTTCTGACAGACCCTTCCGAAAAAGGGCTGCCAAAGCATCATCATTCCATTTGGTCAGGACTGCCCACTTTGGAAATTTCTGACAGTACAGCTCAGCGTCTTCACGACCCTGATTTAATGCCAACAAGGTCTTTTCAGGTTGATCAGTGACATTAGGTTCATCGTACAATAACCCAAGAGCCTGAAAAAATACATCAACATCATTCAAAACAGGATCCCCAGGTGTCAGGGAAAAAGCCCAATCCTGAGGGTCGCCACGCAGCAGAGAGATGACAATTTGAACCTGCTGTGCTGCGTTCCCTGAGGACTTAGGCTTTAAGGCAAAAAACAACTTACAGTTATTTTTGAAATTCAGAAATTTAGACCGATCCCTCAAAAATAAATCTGGTATGGGGATCCTAGGTTCCACAACCGGCAACCTAGCAAGATAGGTAGCAATACTCTGAACCTCAGTGGCAAGCTGCTCCACACGGCCAGACAACTGTGCAAACTCCATTGAGGAAAAAAAAATCCTCCTCAGCACCCAGAAAAAAGAGGGAAAAAATGCAACAAACAGAGAAAAAAAAATTCTGACAACTCCCTTTTTTCTTTTTCCTTTTACTATTTTTCCCTTCTGTTGAGTACCATATAATTTTCAGTTTGGCCGGTAGTACTGTTATATTTCGGTAACTGAGGAGAGATTGCAAAAATAGCCAAAGAAGCAATACACTAGAGAGGCTGGAAACTATTGGATTGCAGGACCCTGAACTAACCGCAACACTAGAAGTAGCCGTGGAGCGTACCTACGGTGATCCTAGACGCCTCGTCACAGCCGGAGAGATAGCTACACCTAAAGGCAGAAAGATGAATACTATCTGCCCCATAGCAGAATCCCCAAAGAAATAGGAAGCCCCCAAACATGTAATGGCGGTTAGACCAGAAGAAAATACGAACACAGACAGAAAATAGAATGAGCAAATGCTGGGGCCCAATCTGTCTAGATAGAAAAGTATAGGAAAGAATTCTGACTGCAACCCAAAAAAACCCTGACAAAAATACCAACACTTCTGATTAACAAAAAAACCTGAGATCACACGATCTCTACCACCTAAATCAGATCTCTGGTGTAACACACAGCAATTCAGCAAATAAAAAGTGACATAGGAACAGAGCAAACGTGCAAACACAAACTGAGCACAATTGCAGCGCCAGGCCCCAAAAGGGGACCAGGCTGAAGTCTACTGCTAAGCAGCAAACCAGCAAGAAAATCCAACCAGAGGAAAAAAAAACAGCAAATCACTTATCTGAATGAGAGCAGGAATGCAAGCTGAGCTCCAAGCAAGACGTGGAAGAACAATTGATTACCGGCAAGGCTGAAGGAGTTCAGGTCACTTATATCAGACCATTCAGAGCCAGCTGAAGGCCATTCAGCAATTAGTTCATTACCCTCAGCAACCACCGGAGGGAGCCCCAGCTCAGAAGTCGCCTCCAGAGTATTCACAACAAGCAGCCTTTATAAACACCCCAGAAGCCTCTATATACACCCCAGCAGCCTCTATATACAGCTCAGCAGCCTCTATATACACCCCAGCAGCCTCTATATACACCCCAGCAGCCTCTATATACACCCCAGTAGCCTTATATACACCCCAGCAGCCTCTATATACACCCAGCAGCCTCTATATACAACTCAGCAGCCTCTATATACACCCCAGCAGCCTCTATATACACCCCAGAAGCCTCTATATACACCCCAGCAGCCTCTATATACACCCCAGCAGCCTCTATATACAGTCTAGAATACAGGATGCGTTAGAATCGGGCTACCTTCTAGTCTACTATATAATCGTCTAATTCTGTCTGTCTGTAACAGAAATCCTGCGTCGCTGATTGGTCGTGCCCGGCCGGATGCGACCAATCAGCGACAGGTGCAGGGAGTGGTGCGGGCACGCCCCTTGGATACCCGACCGCAGCCTTAGCAACGTCACAGGGACAGTCACAGAACCTGTGTTAGAGAGCAAATGGAGGGGAAAATGAGCAAATGGAGGGGAAAATAATTATTGTGGCCTGATTTATTTAAATACAGTTAGATATTCATATAATAGTTTATATATTTTGATGATCTGTTTAATAATTTCGTTAGTTGTATTAAGTTCTATGAGCAATAACATTTAATGATAATGTATATATTTTACCCGGAAAATCCTGTGTATTCATTGCATTATTCTTAAATCTTCATAAATAAACTACATACATATTCTAGAATACCCAATGCGTTAGAATCGTGCCACCATCTAGTAACTTTATAAATCCTTCTAATGTTGTTCTAATGAATTTTTCAATTCGTTTAAGGTAGATCTGGACGTATTTATAATGACACTCAAATCTGTTCTATACTACACAGTAATAGCAGAGATCAGGGCTGAAGCAAAGCTGTTTCTCATTAAACCTCACAGGAGAAAGCATGGTCTTCTGATCATCTGTTGGCATGTCATTTTTTCCCTTACATGATGCTTCCTCCTTATGATTGGTCAGCTTCTTGCAGGGAAGAAGTACACGCCCCCAATGACAAATCTCTGGTAACACCCAGTTGAATTACAACATAAAGTATAGCCTAAACTTTATAACCAAATATCAGCAAAACAGAGTGGAGAAATTAAAAAATAAAAACTATGATTTACTCAACTCTGCAGCCACTATTCCATGATGTGACCAGTTTAGAACTATAATGGGATTGTATTTGCATCTGGGCCCAAATGCCAAGAGAGCCCAAATGGTTCTTTTGACTCATATAAGAAGACTACGGCTACTGAAGACACCTGAGAGCTGGGTGATCTGTTGGAAATTTTTCATTGATCTTTAAGTTACAGTATAACACTGGTTTAGAGCATGTTCAGAATTTGCTTACCCTAGCTTGTTGCATGACCATTGTGTGAGTCATCACCAATAAGCCATTTATTACTGGCTATTAGGGATGAGTGGATCCGTGGATGTTTAGATTTGCCAAGTTCGAACGAACTTTAGTCCAAAGTTCGGTTTGGGTACCAGAACTCTACCCGAACTTGTACCAATATCTGAACTCGATAGATGTCACTATCAATGGAGACACGAATCTCTCTCTCCTCAGCATCTGAACGCCGAACACTAAATGGACTACTGGGAGAAGTGTGTGTTTTGAGTTCAGCACTAGACACTAGATGTAAGCAGGTTGCGGGATGCAGTGACGCAAGGCAGACAGAGCAAGGATTAACAATTTAATTAATGAGCCACCCTCTCAGAGCAGTGGGGTACTTGGATCCGAGCCAAATAACTTCTATAGGGGATGTCACGGCAACACAGCTCGGTCCGTGGCCCTTGGCACTCACCCATAAATGTGGGATATTTACAGGGGAATTGAATGGTGGTATGGGGGATTCGTGACGCCACCTGTAGTAACTGGTCAGGGTCACCAGCGCTGCTGTGCAGATCCACTGAAGGGTTGGTGTTGTGCAGCTAGATGTCAGGCCTCCCACAGGTGAGGCTAAGTCCTTCAGGGCTGGTAGATATATATGGAAGCAGGACGAGGGGAAGACCTGGCAGTTAGGGGTAAGAAGAGGGACACACACACAAGTCACTTTGGTACCTTTACTGAAGATGTTGCAGGCACTCCCTGGAGCACTGTAGGGTGAAGGGTGCACATCCAGATTCTCCCACTGAGTAGGTGTGTGGCCTCCTGTTCCTTGCCTTACTGTAATAAAGTCCTGGCCTGCATGAAGCTGGGCCTAACTTAGCCTCCGTCCTGCACCTGGCTGACCTTGTGGTTGGACCTTTTCTTGAAGTACAGTGTCCCTGCTTGCAGGGCCCTGCTCTAATGAACTCCGTCCTTCTGGCCCCTGTTACGTATCAGCTCTGTGGTGCTCCTGGGACCTGTAGTCCTCCAGGAACTCCGGTGTTCTTGTATGGGTCTTGAAGATCCCTATAGACTCGGACCCCGGCGTCCGGTAATACTCGTTGAGGTGAGCCTGGAAAGGCTCCTCTGCCTCCTTTTACTACTCTTCTCCATTTGCCTTCGGCCTACTCGGGCCCCCACACGATTACACACACTGGCAGTTGGTGGGCTGCCTCTTCGCCGCTCTCTGAGCGTCGACACGCTCCTGGCTCTCAACTTGAGCTCTGGAGTACCTTGCTGCAAACTCCACTCGACTGCTCTGTCTGCAGACTACTCGTTTGTCTCAGCTCTGACTAGACTGGAATGGATTAGATTCCACTCTACTAGACTCCACTCTATTGAACTGAACTCTGTCTTTGCTCTCTCTAAACAGACTGAACTTCACCTTACTGCAGACTGCAGCCTTCAGACTGACCGCTCTTTCCTGTCTTCACCCTCCTTTTATATGTCAATACGGCTCCCTCTGGTGGTCTTAGAGATGGGTGAAGGTGTGTGCATGAATTGAGACCTCTAGTGGTTAAATCTTTTAGTGCACCCTTCCAGGAGATGTGGGAATCTCAGCACAGCTGGGCTCCACATTAACAGTAATGGTACTCCTCACAGGGAGATAAATAGTTAAATGAGCAAATAGAGAAAAGAAATGGCAATATAACAACAGTCCACTTAGTCAACTTTTCTTGTCCGTGATTTCCTCAGCCGCAGATAATCCTGTGAGGGTTGTAGTTCCAGCAACGGCCGGCAAAATATCCTCAGATGAAGCTCCACAGCTCAGGGTCCAACTTCTGGCAGCAACGGGTGGTCTCCAGTTTTGCCCGCTGAGCCCCTAGTCCATTTAACTGCGGAGCAAAAGAGGAAAGCTCTCCGCAAGTTTCCTCATGGCACGTGTCTCTCTGAGCAGCTGCCGTCACCTGAATGGCTGCTCTACATGGCTCTGCTCGGCGTGCACTCCTCTATGTGCCAGCCAAAGTGAGAATTACCGCAGTAGTCTCTGTCCCACACGGGTGCCGCTGTGAGACTATCAGTAATGGAGGACGCACCTCAGGGTCCTGCACCTGGCCCCCATTCCTCCGCTCGAGCACAGCACTCTGTCTAGCCGGGCACACAGCGCTCTGCACACACACTGCCTCTCTGGAGCGCTCGCTTTTAATCCCTGTCTCGGCTCGTCTCCGCTCTGTCTGTCACTCTGCGGAGCGCGCCGCACGCCTGCCTCTGCACTCGCTGCCGGCGGGAAAATCACTGTGTCTTCGTGAGCTTTCAGCTCTGCTTCCTCACTGCCTGTCTTAGTCATGCCCCATCTGCCCGTCATGGGGCCTGTCCTGTCCCTTATTCTTTCCCCCAGGCAACATGGGACGCAGCCTCAGCAGTTCCGGTCCGGTCCCAGCATGATACAGGCACCTGCAGCCCGGTCTTCCTCCTCACAGGTACAAAGCCCAAACTTTACAGCTCGGGTTCGCTCACCTCTACTGGCTATACATGGTTTCTCCTTCTTGTAAGAGCAGTTGCATCTTTAAGAACCGTTGATAGAGTCTTGTTCTTTGGATCAGAAGAGCCGTCTCATCATTTTGTTGGCCTAAGTACAAGATCTGCTTGGCTTTCTCTGAAAAATGTAACATAAATAAGTACAAACACACAAAATGAACTGAATTGACCTGCGTATCCTGAAACTTGTGTGACGTAGGCCAGAAAAAAAAAAGCAAACTGTCAGTAAAGCCAAACCACAAGCATTTATGGATGGATTTATACAAAGCCTGCATCAGAAGAACTGACAATCTCTATGTGATACAAACTTGTTTTTGGAGGGGAGTTTTAATATTTTATAAATTTATCATAAAATATTATGTAAGAAAATTTGGCTAGAGGAGCACATTTCCTAGAACTGTTTCTTTAGGAAAAAAAAAATAGAGTTGTGGCAGTTTATTATTTCTTCATCGTGACTGGCAAGTCAATCCAGTTGTTCTCGGATTTTGCTTGTTTTCTCTAAGATCCCAAATCATCAATTTTTTTTTAAGTCACTTTTCATTTCATAGTCTTGTGGTATTTGCTGACATTTTTTGCCCCAGGTTCATCAAAAAACTCCAAGTAGTTCATGAATTTTGTGCAAAATCCAAAATGCTCTTATTTTTCTTCAACTTGTTTTGTGAAAAAATTTTAGCGCCAAAAGTTACATGTTACCAAATTTAAAAATATATATATAGGTGTACATGAAATAAATTCAGAGAAGGACTGGAGTACATTTACAGCCATTTTTTTTACTTTTGTAAAAGTCGCAAATAATGAATCAGGTGAGAACATCTAGAAACACTAAACTCCGCCATCAGCGACGAACTAAAAAAAACACAAACATGGCGTCAAATAGCAAAACTTACCAAACAACAGGTGCAAATGCAATAATGAATCAGGCCTTTATTTTCATTTGTAGATCAAGATAATCCAACTTTTCTTTAAGGCCACGTGCACACTTTGAGCATTTGGTGATTTTTTTCCATCAGTATTTGTAACTAAGCCAAAACCAGGTGTGAGCAAAAAATGATGCATATGATTCTATGATACTTCTCCTGATTGTTCCACTCCTGGTTTTGGCTTACAGACACTGATGTAAAATACTGACCAAATACTGAACGTGTGAATGTGATCTAAAAGGATTTTTTCTTAAAATGCCTTAGGGCAACTCCAGTGAATAACACAGTTTCCTATGTGAATCTTCAGTTACAGTCAAGGGCCAGCCAAATGTATTCTTAGCTCCGTGTATTCAGCTGAGGTCACTGATTTTCCACCAGGATCCTTCATTTTTCTTATAGAGATTATGTAAAGCTATTGACAACAAATCATCTCTTCAGCTCTGGACAGGTAGCCTAGAGTTTGCAGTCTGCCTGTGACATGAGTCCTGCTGCATAGGGTTGATTCAGCAGCCTCCCCCGTGCCTTTCTTGTCATTTTTTTTAAATTGCATGAAATTCTGTAGTGTTCACTGCTGGGGCATTAGATAGAATTTGTCACCAGGTTTTTGCCACTTAATCTGAAAGCAGCATAATGTAGAGTCAGAGATCCTGATTATAGCGATGTGTCACTTACTGGGCTGTTTGCTGTAATTTTCATAAAATCACTGTTTTATCAGCAAGTGATTATCACTAGAGGACTAGTAAACCTGCTGCCATGTAGTCCAAATAGAGATGGGGGGACACCTAGATGTTCGGGACCGGCAGATTCAGCCAAACAGTTACATGTAGGTACCAGAACAGTACCTGAACCCGGACTCGAACCCAGACCCTTATTCACTTGAATGGGGGCCCGAACATCCAGTGTTTGCCAAACATCACTTCTGATCACCGGTAAAATGTTCACCACCGGTCAAAGAGCAGAGGTTCCCATGCTGTCAAAAGACAGCCTGAGCGCACAGCTGTGATCGGAGATATAAAGTTTACTACTGGTCACTGGTGTCAGCTGATAGTACTACTGCTCCCATCAGCTGCCGCCTGCTGCCGCTAATAACAGTGAGATCAGGAGCAACTGATGGGAGTATAAATCAGCCAGCGCCTGCACTGTAAATAATAATTAAAAAAAATGGCGTGGGTTCCCCTGTATTTTTGATAACCAGCCAGACTCTCAGTTCCGCAAGATAAATTGACATGCACAGGTCTGGAAAGACGCGCCACATGTCTGTCTCCGCAGGGAAGCCGCGGGTGTCTGTGCACACATAGTGGACATGGGATTTCTGGAAATCCCATCCACTATGCTGTAACATCTGGCCACTGCGGGTTGGACGCTACAGATGTACACAGCGTCCAACCCGCAGAGTTTACTGACCGTGGAACATACCCTCAATGTTATTAGTGGCAGCATGTGTCGTTGGATGATGGGAGCAGTAGTCCCGGAGGTAAACTTTATACCTCCGATCACAGCTGAGTGCTCACGCCGTCTTTTGACAGTGTGGGAACCACAGCTGTCTAACCGGTGATGATTTTACCGCCGATCAGAAGCGGTGTTTGCAGCGCTGTCATACACAAGGAGGCTGAACCCGAGCAGTAACACGGACTTCCTGGTGAAGTCTGTGTTTGGTGTCCGTGCCTGAACAGTACATGTTCGGTACAGACGCCGGACTTTACTGTTTGGGTTTGCCCATCTCTAAGTCCAACCCCTCCCTAACACTGATTGGTTGTTTTCTGACTATGCACAGTGTAAACAGATATCTGCCAATCAGTCATGTGGGCAGGGTTATACAGGGCTCAGTATATAAAACAGGTGATTTTATCAAAACTCGAGGAAGCAGCCCAGTAAGTGATTTAACGCTGGAATCAGAGGCTCTCCCCCTATATTATGCTGTTCTCAGGTGGGGTAGAAAAAACCTGGTTACAGGTTAAAAATCTGGCTTTCTGTGGGTGAACATACATTTTTACATACATATATGCTTAACCCCTTTATAACCTTGGACATATAGGTACGTCCAAGGTCGCCTCTCCCTGTTTGCTGTGGGCTCTGGCGCTGAGCCCCCAACTTTTCCAGCACGTCAGCTGATTTCATCAGCTGATATGTGCACCTAACAGCCATGGAGGAGAAATTAATATTCTATGCCCAGAGAGGTGATTATTCATTTTTCTTAAGTAGCGGCACACATGACCGCCGGCAGCTGCATAACATAGTTATTAAGGTTGAAGGAAGACTTTAAGTCCATCTAGTTCAACCCATATCCTATCCTAACCTGCCCTAACATGTTGATCCAGAGGAAGGCAAAAAAACCCCAAGTGGCAAACAGTAAGCTTCACATTGGGGAAAAAAATTCCTTCCCGACTCCACATACGGCAATCAGACTAGCTCCCTGGATCAACGCTGTATCTAGGAAACTAGTGAATATAGCCTGTAATATTATACTTTTCAAGAAAGGCATCCAGTCCCCTCTTAAATTTTAGTAAGGAATCACTCATTACAACATTAGACGGCAGAGAGTTCCATAGTCTCACTGCTCTTACAGTAAAGAATCCGCGTCTGTGATTATGGCTAAACCTTCTTTCCTCCAGACGTAGAGGATGCCCCCTCGTCCCCGTCACAGGTCTAAGAGTAAAAAGATCATTAGAAAGGTCTTTGTACTGTCCCCTCATATATTTGTACATTGTAATAAGATCACCCCTAAGCCTTCGTTTTTCCAAACTAAATAACCCCAAGTGTAATAACCTGTCTTGGTATTGCAGACCCCCCAGTTCTCTAATAATCTTGGTCGCTCTTCTCTGCACACGCTCCAGTTCAGCTATGTCTTTCTTATACACCGGAGACCAGAACTGCACACAGTATTCTAAGTGTGGTCACACCAGTGACTTGTATAGAGGTAAAATTATGTTCTCCTCATGAGCATCTATGCCTCGTCTAATGCATCCCATTATTTTATTTGCCTTGGCAGCAGCTGCCTGACATTGGCCACTAAATTTGAGTTTGTCGTCCACCCATACATCCAGGTCTTTTTCAGTGACAGTTTTGCCCAGTGTTTTACAATTAAGCACATAATTATACATCTTATTTGTTCTACCCAAGTGCATGACCTTACATTTATCCCCATTAAAGCTCATTTGCCATTTATCAGCCCAAGCTTCTAGTTTACATAAATCCTCCTGTAATATAAAATTATCCTCCTCTGTATTTATTACCCTGCAGAGTTTAGTGTCATCTGCAAATATTGAAATACTACTCTGTATGCCCCCTACAAGGTCATTAATAAATATGTTAAAGAGAAGCGGCCCCAATACTGACCCCTGTGGTACCCCACTGCTAACCGTGACCCAGTCCGAGTGTGCTCCATTAATAACCACCCTTTGTTTCCTATCCATGAGCCAGTTCTTAACCCACTTACACATATTTTCCCCTATCCCCATTGTTCTCATTTTATGTATCAACCTTTTGTGTGGCACTGTATCAAAAGCTTTTGAGAAGTCCATGAACACCACGCCCACTGCATTCCCTTGGTCCAGTCCTGAACTTACCCCTTCATAAAAGCTTATCAGATTAGTCTGACAAGAACGGTCCCTCGTAAAACCCATGCTGATACTGTGTCATGAGGTTATTCAGCTTCAGATACTCCAAAATAGTATCCCTTAAAAAACCCTCCAGGATTTTACCCACAGTAGATGTTAAGCTCACTGGCCTATAATTTCCAGGTTCAGTTTTTGCCCCCTTTTTGAATATTGGCACCACATTTGCTATATGCCAGTCCTGTGGTACAGACCCCGTTATTATGGAATCTTTAAAGATTAAAAATAATGGTCTATCTATAACTGTACTTAATTCCTGCAGTACTCGGGGGTGTATCCCATCCGGACCCGGGGATTTGTCAACTTTAGTGATTTTTAGACGCCGCCGTACTTCCTGCTGGGTTAAGCATGTGACATTTAATGGAGAAATTTTTTTATCTCTGATCATGTTATCTGTCATGGGATTTTCTTGTGTAAATACAGTTGAAAAAAAGTCATTTAGCATATTGGCTTTTTCCTCATCCTCATCCACCATTTCACCCAGACTATTTTTAAGGGGACCAACACTATCATTTTTTAGTTTCTTGCTATTTATGTAGTTAAAGAATATTTTGGGATTATTTTTACTTTCTCTGGCAATGAGTCTCTCTGCCTCAATCTTTGCTGTCTTGATTTGCTTTTTACAGAATTTATTCAGTCTTCTGTATTTTTTTAATGCCTCTTCACTACCTACTTGCTTTAATTCCCTAAACGCTTTATTTTTGTCCCTTATTGGGCCCCTTACAGCTCTATTTAGCCATAGTGGTTTCCTCCTAATTCTAGCATGTTTATTCCCATGGTGTATATACTGTGCACAGGTCCTATTCAGGATGCTAATAAACGTTTCCCATTTTCTTTGTGTATTTTTATGTCTCAGGATATCGTCCCAGTTTATTGCACCAAGATCATCTCTCATCCGTTGGAAATTTGCCTTCCTGAAGTTTAGTGTCCTTGTAACCCCTCGACTACACATCTTATTAAAGGATACATGAAAGCTTATTATTTTGTGATCACTATTACCCAAGTGACCCCAACCCTTATATTTGATATGCGGTCTGGCCTGTTGGATAATATTAGGTCTAGCAGTGCCCCCCTCTTGTTGGGTCCTGAACTAGTTGTGAAAGGTAATTGTCTCTCATAGTTGCCAAAAACTTATTACCTTTGCTGGAACTGCAGGTTTCTGTTCCCCAATGTATTTCAGGGTAGTTGAAGTCCCCCATAATAATGACTTCTCCTTGAGTTGCTGCTTCATCTATTTGCTTTACGAGGATATTCTCTGTTGCTTCCATTATTTTAGGAGACTTATAACAAACCCCTATCAGTAATTTATTATTTTTCCCCCCTCCCCTAATCTCCACCCACAGAGACTCTACATCTTCATTAGATTCACAGATATCACGCAGGATGGGTTTTAAGGATGATTTTACATATAAACACACACCCCCACCTCGCTTATTTTTACGGTCATTTCTAAACAGACTATAGCCCTGTAAATTAACCGCCCAGTCGTGGCTCTCATCCAGCCAAGTCTCAGATATCCCCACCGTGTCATAATTATGTTCCAACAAAATTAATTCTAATTCCGCCATTTTGTTGGTGAGGCTTCTAGCATTAGTATACATGCACTTTATGTGTCTCTCTGAACCTCAATTCTTTCTTAAATTATTAACTGTTCTAACCCCACCCCCCATGCCACCCCCACCCCCAATTTCATTATTTGTGCCCAGGTCTCTATCTGTACTGCCTTCCCCTCCTATAAAATGAATACCCTCCCCCCCAGTCCCTAGTTTAAAGACTCCTCCAACCTTCTAGCCATTTTCTCCCCCAGCACAGCTGCACCCTCCCCATTGAGGTGCAAGGACGGCTCCAGCTGACACTGCGCGCTACTGAAGAGCAATGAATACTGACTGCTCTTTGCGCGCACACACTCCCGGCATGCAGAGCTGTGAGTATTCCGGCAGCTGTGCTCTGCTTGTGAGCAGCGCATGATGTCACTGCCAGCATACAAGCATAAAGCAGCTGCTTGCAATGGAGCAGGACGCTGTGAGGGAGCGCAGGAAGGTAAATGTAATGTTTTTTTTTTTATGTTTTCTGATGGGGCTATGCATACCAGGATGGGGGTGGGGGCCCTACATACCAGGATAAGGATGGAGGCCATGCATACCAGGACAAGGATGGGGGCCAATCATACCAGCGCCGCAACTGGGCCCCCCCCCGCTTGCTCAGGGCCCCGGCAGGAGCCGGCGCAATACTCACCTCTCCCCGTGCCTCCGCTGCCGCAGCTCCGAGCTCCAGAGGGCGCCTGCGCCGGCGCTTCCTCTCTCACAGCAGCGCCGCTGAATGACGTCATCATTCAGCGGCTGGCTGTGGCAGAGAGCGAGCGGACAGGTGAGATCGGTGTGTATGTGTGTGTGCCTGTGTGTGTGTGTGCCTGTGTGTATGTGAGAGAGTGCTGCCTGCGGTGCTGTATGTGTGATGGTGGTGGGGGAGGCAGGCAGTGATGGTGGTGAGGTGGCGATGATGATGATGATGATGGGGAGGCAATGATAATGGGAAGGCGATGATGACAAATGTAATCTTGCCTGAAGAAGGAGCCTTGAGCTCTGAAAGCTAGCGAACATATAATTTTCTGGTTAGCCAATAAAGGTATCACCTTAAGAATGCTCTTGTCATAATTGGATGGAAAAGTATTCACATCGATTTTTCTGGCTAACACGGTACCACAATATAATTTATTATTGTACACCATTAATGGGGAGGCAATGATAATGATGATGATGGGGAGGCAATGATAATGGGAAGGCGATGATGATGATATTAATGGGGAGGCAATGATAATGATGATGATGGGGAGGCAATGATAATGGGAAGGCAATGATGATGATATTAATGGGGAGGCAATGATAATGATGATGATGGGGAGGCAATGATAATGGGAAGGCAATGATGATGATATTAATGGGGAGGCAATGATAATGATGATGATGGGGAGGCAATGATAATGGGAAGGCAATGATGATGATGATATTAATGGGGAGGCAATGATAATGATGATGATGGGGAGGCAATGATAATGGGAAGGTAATGATGATGATATTAATGGGGAGGCAATGATAATGATGATGATGGGGAGGCAATGATAATGGGAAGGCAATGATGATGATGATATTAATGGGGAGGCAATGATGATATTGGGGAGGCAATGATGATGATGATGGGCAGGCAATGATGATGATAATGGGGAGTCTTTCCACAGCGCCCTTTCTTGAGCCGTAACAGTGCAGAACGCAGCACAGTGTAGAGGAGAGCTCCATATTTTGTATGGAGCATTTATGTGGTCAGTATCCTGTATGAGTATTATATGGTGGATGGGGGTGACATCCTGCATGGGGTATTATATGGGTGATGAGGGGGACTATGTGGTCCATAATATTGTATGGAGGACTGTACTGTCCGTCTGAAACTGTGCGCTGTGAGGATTTTGCGGTTTCTGAGCTATTGTACATTTACAATAGATATCCTCATGTATGGAAGAAGTGAAGTATTTGGCGTTGTACTATACCCATATTCTCTGCAGTATCTGTGCATCATGATCTTGGTCTGTGTTAAAGGGGCCCACTGAGACTCTTTCGCCGGGGCCCATAAAAACCTGGAGCGGCCCTGGGACCTGCATACCAGATAGGATGGGCCATGCATACTAGGATAGGATGAGGGAGATCTTCCTGCCAGATAGGGATAAAGGGGGACCATTCTACCAGGATAGGATGAGGGGGTTGTGTATCAGGATGGGGACCATATATACCAGGATAGGGGATATTCGGTAAGTAACAGAATTGACCACATTATTTGCTCAATTTGTTTTTCCTAATTTCCTCCTCTGAAACCTAGGTGCATCTTATGATCCGCTGCGCTTACAGTCCAAAAAATACTGTAAATAAAAAACCTAGGACATGTCGGTATCTCCAAACTTGTAATGACCTGGAGAATCATAGTGGCAGGTCAGTTTTAGTATTTATGAATATGGTAAAAAAAAAAACCACAGTGGTGGAATTGCACTTTTTGCAATTTACTCATTTGAATTTTTTTCCCGTTTCAGTACAAAATATGGTAAAACCAATGAGTCGTTCAAAACTACAACTCTTTCCCATGAAAACAAGACCTCACATGGCCAAATTGACGGAAAAATAAAAAAGTTATGGCTCTGGAAAGAAGGGGAGCAATAACTGAACCTCAAAATGGAAAAACCCAAGGTGGTGAAGGGGTTAAAGCATATTGAGTTAAATATAATTTTTGCGATTAAGCTATTTTGCACCATTTAGCATTTACAGGGTCTGTGCTTCTCTGTACATTGCTGTCTGCAGAATGAGTTAACTAAGAACCCATCAGTGAGTGCATTTCACCTGGGGATTTGTAACTTTTTATCTTTTTCCTGAGCTTCTCCCTGCTGATTTATACTACAAGACCAGCTCAACTTTGATGTGGTCTGTTGTTATAAATCAAGAGAAAGGTGTTCAGAAAACTCTCCATCAGAACAGGCTTTCTGGAAGATTCGGGTTTTAAGATAACTCATTCTCCACCAGTAATAGACAGGATAAGGCCTGTTCTCACGTTCAGTGTGTTTGGCTTACAATACTGATGTAAAATACTGACCACATACTGAGCGTGTGAACGTGGCTTAACATAGAGACTATAGAAAACAAACTGCAAAAAAATATAATGAAGCCCAAATACAAAAATGGGCTATATCCCAAATAGATGCATTTAAGTAAAGAAAAACACATGCCCCTGGCGGTGTCCATAGTCCCAGTGCTCATGTAGGTGACATTTCATGTTCAGTTTGTAAATTCCTGAATTACGGCATAAAGGAACATAATTTGTTATTTTTGGCCTTACGTAACTCTATAACAATTTCACACATTGTAAAGGTGATGAGGGTATTAAACATCTGCTGCCTAGAATAATCTATACCATGTAATGTTCGGGACTAAGACTCAGTGATTGTTCGGACAGTCAATTAAAATAAAAAGTTCTGAGATTTAAAAAAATACAAAAAAAGGAGCAAATTCTTATTTCCATCAGTCGCCGATGCTCAACACACCAGAAATGTTACACAGCCATTCACTGGATGCGGCATATCAGCGCTGCAGCTAGTGATCGATGGAGGCAAACACTTATTTTCTTTTTTCATTCCACTTTTAAGATCCATTTATACACAATTATGAACGACCATTCCTCAGAAGCTCGGCTCACGCTAATAGTGGAGTGTAAACAGGCTGCACATTACCCGACGCTTGTTCGTCGGGTGAAACGATCTTTCCATTTACCCATACTCCGCATTATTCTGTGTAAACAGGGTGTGTGCTGCTGAGAACAATAGCTGCCTATGCTCAGTAAATGATGTAAAACTGATCGTTCTGTGCACATCTGAAGCTGGCTCGGCTCATGGAAACAGGCTTTTAAACAACCGCGGACTGGCAAATACAATGCAGTCCGGTGCTGAGTGGAATGAGGTGAACATGCACGGTTTCCCCTCCATTTATTGTATATGGGACTAGCTGAGCTCTGCACTCGGCAGTCCCATAGGCAATAAATGGGGCGAAAGCCGAGCCTGCGCTGCTTGGCTCCATCCAGGACGGAGTTGCAAACACCATTCTCAGGATTCTAAAGCCCCAGTCTTGGAATGGCCGTGGCGGCACAGCGGTGGAAACCCCAGTGATCAGCAACTCATCGTCTATGCTATGGATAGGGAATAACTTATCGTTTTGAGAATAACCCTTTTAAGGTATTGAGAAATCGATTCATCAGCCGGTAATGACTCCATGTTTTGTAGGACTAAAGGGTCCCATATGAGCAGCAGAACTGTAAGGGAGGGATTAATGCAGTTTCTGCACTGTGGAAAGTCTGAACTATCTCTCTTCTCCCATTCCAATGGTTTGGGATGAACCAGAGACGATGATGAAGACCAACCTGTGGTAGAAAAAAGGTGGTTACGGCTCACCACGGTGCTCCTCATGCCTTTCGAGTAGGTGGAGAAGAAGCCAACGAAATGAAAGAGGGAGGCAGCAGCTTCAGAATGGCGGTCTCCAGGTATCGTGACCATTCATGAGTCACCTTCAGGTTTGGGAGTGGAGGATCTCTTTTTATCATATGCAGTTTCATTGAAAGACATTGGCTGACCATGACAATTGCCAATGTGTTGGGTCCTGCAGAAAAAAGAGCTGCTCCTTGTAGTTTTCAACAGGAACCACCTATTGGCCTCATGAATCTCTGGGACCTAGATCAGGACCATATGTCTTTACATGGTGAGTTTACGGAGTACAGGAATAAATTGACCTCCTTTACCTTCTACCATCATTGATTTGATAATTAAAGGAAATTTAGAAACATTCAGAAATGTGGCCCTGGACTTCATCATATGTACTTGTATCGTTACATAGTTGTGTCCAGCTGCATTTTAATTACATAGTTTGCTTTATTTGACAAAACATTCGGTAAAGCATTCATCCAAAACCCAAGTGAGAGCGAGCATTGTCGCCACATGTTCTGGTATATGGTCTGCTTGTGACCAGGCAACCGTCATATTATGATCGTGCTTCGTAAATCATTGTGAGAGTAAATCCCAGCTGAGCAAATCCAACTATGTGACACTCTAGTAATAATACCGTATATAATATATACAACTGAAATAACTTCTATTACCTAGGTGCAGGTTTAACCATAGGTAAAGAGAAATGCTCTATTAGAATGCAGTTTAAAATAATTATTTTATTAATGACATGATAAAAAAAATTAAAATTTAAGAAAGGTACAAAAGAAGAGAGGGACGTAGGACTCCACTAGTATTAATTGCTAAACATGATAAAAAAAAGTCATAATTTGAACAAATGGTGCGATAAAGATTTGCAACTTGAAGTATGATCCTAGAATTCAACTGTATAAACAGACGACAAATAGGTATGAGATATCAGCGCAAACAATAAAGTGCCTGGTGCAAAATAATAATGAATAACAGAACGCATCTATAAATATATTGCTATTAAAAATAATAATAAAGTGTGAACTAAGGTAGGTACAACACAGTAAACAGATGACCAACTTCATTGATATAGCCACGGATTAGTAGAGACAATGTATGAAGGCACATATAATTAAACAGCAGCTGGGTCTAGTTAAAGAGTCAGTTGCACAGGCTAAGATTTATTAGTGGTAGATAGGGTAGGTTGATATCCTATACCCCCATAACTGGTTGAAAAATATATCAAGGCTTGTGCAGCTGGAATGTCATTATACCATGCAAAAAGCAAAGTGTTACGGTCAGCCGAACCGAAAACTGTCACAAATTCACAATAGAATGAAAGTTGCAGTTAGGCCGGGTTCACATTTGCGTTCCAGTTCGCAGCACCGTGCTGCGTACTTCTTTCCTTAGCTCCGCCTACTTCCGCATGCGTCCTGCATACCTATCTTTAGCATTATGTACGCAGGGACATGTGTTGTATGCGGATGCGTCCGCGTGCGTCGTTTTGATGTGCCCGCCGAACGCACAGACATGCAACGTGTTGCGTTCGGCGGGCACGTCAAAACGACGCACGCGGACGCATCCGCATACAACACATGTCCCTGCGTACATAATGTTAAAGATAGGTACGCCGGACGCATGTGGAAGTAGGCGGAGCTAAAGAAAGAAGTACGCAGCACGGTGCTGCGGACTGGAACGCAAATGTGAACCCAGTCTTAGTTAATATATACAGTTTTAAAAGCAAGTAGAGGAGCAAAGCACAAAGTTTTTACCTAAGGCCGGAGTCACACTAAACATACCAAAAATCGGTCCGAGTCTCCCTGCCGAGAGTCGCACGAGTGTAATCTAAGAATTTTCATTTTGTAATGCATCATTTTGAGTAGTAAACCTAGATTTAATTTTTATGTTTTTCAGTGTTTCACACGGCCTAACTTATAAATAGCCGCTGTGCCTCTTTTCTAGATAGATAGATAGAATATAAGCGCAATTCATGTCCACTTAGGCTATGTTCCACGTCGGACCATAGCGCTTGGCGAGCGAAATTCCGCTCCGTCTAAGCCCCCCCTTTCTGAGCCGATCTTCCGGAGTGTTCAGGACACCTCCGAACACCTCCGAAGAGCGCAGGGCTACATAGCCCTGTTTAATTATGTTGCGCGACGCACGTCGCCGCAATAGCGAGGACATGCTGCGGTCTAAAAACGCCCGCATGTCCGTTTACGCAGGTTGCACCTGCGTATTGTACGCATAGTGAGACGGATTCTTGAATCCTCCACTATGCTGTAAATTGACGCTGCGTGTTGCGCTGCACCAGCGCACAGCACCAACACGCAGCGTTTCCTGAGTGGAAACCACCCTTACAGTAAAATCACAGAGTGGTAAGTTAGAATAGAATAGATACATATACATAGATATAAAGATGTCAGTGACACACACATATATGTATACAGCATATATTACATACAGGTGCATCTCACAAAATTAGAATATCATCAAAAAGTGAATTTATTTCAGTTCTTCAATACAAACACAGAGTGATCTATTTCACGTGTTTATTTCTGTTAATGTTGATGACTATGGCTTACAGCCAATAAAAACCCAAAAGTCATTATCTCAGTAAATTAGAATACTTTATAACACCAGCTTGAAAAATTGATTTTAAAATCTGAAATGTTGGCCTACTGAAATGTATACTCAGTAAATGCCTCAATACTTGGTCGGGGCTCCTTTAGCATCAATTACTGCATCAATGCGGCGTGGCATGGAGGCGATCAGCCTGTGGCACTGCTGAGGTGTTATGGAAGCCCAGGGTGCTTTGATAGCAGCCTTCAGCTCGTCTTCATTGTTGGGTCTGGTGTCTCTCATCTTCCTCTTGACAATACCCCATAGATTCTCTATGGGGTTAAGGTCAGGCAAGTTTGCTGCCAATCAAGCACAGTGCTACTGTTGTCTTCAAACCAGGTATTGGTACTTTTGGTAGTGTTTACAGGAGACAAGTCCTGCTGGGGAAGTAAATTTCCATCTCCTAAAAGCTTGTCGGCAGAGGGAAGCATGAAGTGCTCTAAAATTTCCTGGTATACGGCTGCGCTGACTTTGGATAAAACACAGTGGACCTACACCAGCAGATGACATGGCTCCCCAAACCATCACTGATTGTGCATACTTCACACTAGACCTTGGAAATCAAGGTCCCAGAGTCTGGAGGAAGAGTGGAGAGGCCACAATCCAAGCTGCTTGAGGTCTAGTGTGAAGTTTCCACAACCAGTGATGGTTTGGGGAGCCATGTCATCTGCTGGTGTAGGTCCACTGTGTTTTATCAGGACCAAAGTCAGCGCAGCCGTCTACCAGAATATTTTAGAGCACTTCATGTGAGTCGCACGTACCAGGGCTTATGGGGTACTCGGCACCGAGCCCGTTCACTTCAATGGAGGAGAGGTCACGGGTAGCGCAGCTCGGTCCGTCGCCCTGGGCGCTCATTCAAAGGGGGATATTTACAGGGGATTGTAGAAATGTTCGTGACGCCACCTGTGGTTTCTGATCAGGGTGACCAGCGCTGCAGGGTGAATCCTCTGAGGGGTTGTTACTGGGCAGCAAGGTGTTAAGTCTTCCACAGGTAAGACTGATCCCTCGAGGTATATGGCGGTGCAGGGGTGAAGGAGCAATAATGCAGACACACACAAGACAGTCTCTTTCTGTACCTTTACTGGTGATGAAGTTGCAGGCACGTCCCGGGAGGCCGTCAGGGTGGAGGATGCACGTCCAGCAATCCACTGAGTAGGTATAAGGCCTCCTTACGTCCTTATGTGTGTGAGTTTCTAACTTGCATAAAACAGAGTTTAACTCCTTCTCTTTGCTACGCCCGGCTGATCTTGTGATGAGGTCTTTTTATGAACAGAACAGTGTCTCTATGGCGGTACCTGCCAGACCCCCGTCTTCCTAACCTCGGTTACGTATCAGCACTGCTGGGCCCCTGCGACTTGAACTCCAGGATTTCCGGTGTCTCCTACCAGTCGTGCAGATGCTGGTAAGCACGGACTCGGTGTCCGGTGGTGCAGAGTGGAGGTAAGCTATCAATGCTGGTTGACCTCGGTCACTCTCTCTTTTCCCTTTTCCACTTGCCTGTCGTCCTACTCACACATTTAACATAAGCACAGGCAGCAGTAGATGTCAGCTTCTCGCTCAGACTTCCTCAGCCCTCAGGCTAATCTGACAGGAGTCTCTCTCCGGTGTTCTGAGATCTTATCTCTCCCTCTCAGCTCGTCTGAGGTAACTGCTTCTGAGATGTTCTGCTGTCCTGAGGTAACACCAACAACTAGCTAACTCGCAGCTAGACTGTCTTCAACTCACTGCTGTCTCAAGGGCTCCCTCTGGTGGATCCAGGAAAAATGTCAAGTGTTGTGTGCTTATCAGGTGATTGTGAATTACCTTTCTGTGCATCCTCCTGGGTACATGTGGCACCAAGCGCAGCTGGGCTACACACATGCTTCCCTCTGCAGACAGTTATTTGGAGATGAAAATTTTATTCTCCTGCAGGATTTAGCACCTGTCCACTCTGCCCGACCAAGTATTGAGTGCATTACTGAACATACATTTCAGTAGGCCAACATTTCAGATTTTAAAATAATTTTTTTCAAGCTGGTGTTATAAAGTATTCTAATTTACTGGGATAATGCCTTTTGGGTTTTCATTGGCTGTAAGCCATAATCATCAACATTAACAGAAATAAACACGTGAAATAGATCACTCTGTTTGTAATGACTATATAATATATGACTTTCACTATTTGTAGTGAAGAACTGAAATAAATGAACTTTTTGATGATATTCTAATTTTGTGATATATACCTGTATATAGATGAAAAGCCGGCAATTCAGTAGCCGCGTACTGTAAAATCACAGCAGGAGCCGACAGCATAGAGTAGATGGATTACATACAGTAAATACAAATAGAATAGGTAGATATATAGTTGTCTGTGACATATGCAATTAGTACAGTGTGTGTGCAGCTTATTGTACATGTATTTAATTAATAAAAGATTATTTTTCAGAAAAAAATGGCGTGTGCTCCCGCGTAATTTACGTAACCAGCAGAGGGAAAGCCGACAGCAGGAAACCGATGTTTATAGCCTGGGAAGGGGGTAGTACCCATGGAGCTTCCCAGGCTATTAATATCAGCTCATAACTGTATTCTTAGCCTTTACTGGCTATTAAAATGGGGGACCCTAAAAAAAATGATGTCACAGACATCTGTATATCTACCTATTCTATTTGTATTTGCTGTATGTAATTCATGTCTTCTATCCTGTCGGTTCCTGCTTTGATTTTACTGTACGCGGCTGCTGAATTGCTGTCTTTTCTTCTATTTATCTATGTAATATACAGTATATACAGTATATGTGTGTGTGTCACTGACATCTATATATCTATGTATTCTATGTGTATATATCTATTCTCTCTATTCTATTCTAACTTGTCACTCTGTAATTTTACTGGCACATGAATTGCCGGCTTTTCAAAGGACACCGATGCGTAAAAATCGGACAGCACTCAACTGGTCCGAGTGCTGTGAATTTTTTTTTTCTAACAACCATAGGCTTGCATTGGCGAGTATCGGCCGAGTACTCCTTATTACCTAGTGATTCTGATCCGTGCATATTATACCTGTGTGCTGGGGTTTATTTATGTTTTTTGTGCCTGACCTATTGATTT
Organism: Oophaga sylvatica; assembly: GCA_033576555.1. Classification (NCBI taxonomy): domain Eukaryota; kingdom Metazoa; phylum Chordata; class Amphibia; order Anura; family Dendrobatidae; genus Oophaga; species Oophaga sylvatica. Next base: position 399,196,376 of record JARQOD010000006.1, on the reverse strand, counting down.
ATGGAGCTCTATTCATTTATTTATTTATTTACTTGTTGTCCCACATGGTTATTTTTTTGTGCAGGGGTGTGATTTGTCTCTCATGTTGTCATATGTTTTAAAGTGATTTTAACCCAATTTCTTCTGTGTGTTGAAAATCCTTAATAAATTTTACCTGATTTCATGATTATTTCATGTTAGGTGTGCACACCATTATTTGTTTGGTCTCTTCTCTCCCCTACTTATACTCATTTTAATAAGTCACAGAATATTTGCTGCAATACTGTACACCTAAACAATGTTGCCCTACAGTACACCTAAACAATACTGCAATGCCGTACACCTAAACAATACTGAAATACAGTACACCTGAACAATACTGCAATACAGTACACCTAAACAATACTGCAATACAGTACACCTGAACAATACTACAATACAGTACACCTAAACAATACTGCAGTACAGTACACCTGAACAATACTGCAATACTTTATAACTAAACATTACTGTAATACCGTACACCTAAACATTACTGTAATATGATACACCTAAACAATACTGCAATACTCTGCACCTAAACAATACTGAAATACAGTACACCTGAATAATACTGCAGTACAGTACACCTGAACAATACTGCAGTACAGTACACCTGAACAATACTGCAATACTTTATAACTAAACATTACTGTAATACCGTACACCTAAACATTACTGTAATATCATACACCTAAACAATACTGCAATACTCTGCACCTAAACAATACTGAAATACAGTACACCTGAACAATACTGCAATACTCTACACCTAAACAACACTGAAATACTCTACACCTGAACAATTCTGCAATACCATACACCTAAACAATACTGCAATACCATACATCTAAACAATGCTGTCATACACTACACCAAAACAATGCTGCAAACCATACACCTGAACAATACTGCAATACTGTACACCTAAACAATTAAACAATACTGTAGTATTGGACACTTAAACAATGGTGCCATACACTACACCTAAAAAATGCTGCAAACTATGCACCTGAACAATGTTGCCATACTCTACATCTACAAAATTATGTCATACTGTATATATACCTGAACAATGCTGCCATATTATACACCTGAGCAATTCTGCCATGGTGTAGACTTAAACGTCATCACACTGTACACCTAAACAATGTTAGCATATAATGTAACTAAACAATGCTGCTATACTGTATACCTAAATAATCTTACCATACTGTACACCCAGTGTTGCCAACCGTACCTCTGAACAATTTTACCGTATTGTACACCTAAACAATGCTTCCAGCAGTACCCATGAACAATGCTGCCATACCTAAATAATGTTACCATAATGTACACTTTACAATGTTGCCATACTGTTCACTCAAACAATAGCAACAATGGCACCATACTGTATACCTCATACGTCACAATGTTGCCATACGGTATACCGAAAGAATATTGCCACAATATTGTGCATCTGATCAATGCTGTAAGAGTACGTGTCTTGCATAGCGAAAATGTTTCATTTCTCTGTTGCATTTTTACCACTTCTGTCACAGTTGTCAGCACCACAATATGTAATAGCCATCTAGACTGATTACTGTGTTTTTGTTGCATTTCAATGCATTTTCTCTTTTTTATGCGTTTTATGGTGAGCAGCATTTTTATTTATTTACTTTTTGAAATACTGAAATGCTCTAATTTCACATTTATTTGGAATAAATATCTGCAATCAGTATCTTCCTATTTACCATCAACAAGCTTCTTACACCTCTCAACTGGAATTTTGGACCACTCTACTTTTGCAAACTGCTCCAGGTCTCTCATATGTGAAGGCGCCTTCTCTCAACAGAAATTTTAAGATCTCTCCACAGGTGTTCAATGGGATTTAGATCCGGACTCATTACTGGCCACTTCAGATTTCTCCAGCACTTTCTTTCCATCCATTTCTGGGAGCTTCTTGCAGTATGTTTGGGGTCATTGTCCTGCTGGAAGACCAATGACTTAGGACGCAAACCCAGCTTTCTGACACTGGGCACTATATTGCTGCCAAAAATCCTTTGGTAATCTTCAGATATCATTATGCCTTGCACACAGTCAGGGCAGCCACCAGGAATTTTAGGGCCCCACACTGACAAAATTTTTGGGCCCCATTGAGACTCTGCCCAGGCTCCACCTCCAACCCTCGAACCTTCCACAGTCCCACCCTGCTCTCTTGGAAAAATTCCACTTTTGCACCATGTCCTCACCAATCGCACATTATCAGTTCCCATGGGGCACCATATCTCATACATAGCCAGCAGCTTTTGTTTTGGCCCAAAAAAAATTTAAGCCACCACTACGACAAGGTAGACTCTTTTGGCCGGGCCCTACTCTACTCTAACCTATTAAACATTGCTTAAAATATCCAATCCTCTTTAAAATGAACAATAATACCACATATAAGGAACAAATACTGTCATACCATGGCTGAACCACATATTACCACTGCATAGTGACAGAATAATGCCACGTACTAGGGACAAATACTGCAACACCATGAGCAGACCACATATTACTACCATATAGTAACCAATAATACCACATAGAAGGAACAAATACCGACACTCCATGACCAGACCACATATTACCACCACATAGTGACCGAATACTACAATACCGATCAATAAAAAAAACCACAATACTAATATCACCTAAAGTATCATCATACACAGGAGCTCTATACATAGTATACAGTGTATAGTATCTGGAGTATCAGTGTACAAGTAATACAGGGATCACCAGTGACTTTCTACACAGGATCACTGTATATAATGTCAGTGTAAAGGTAATACAGTGATCACCAGTAACATTATACACAGGAGCTCTGTATATAGTGTCAGTGTACAGGTAATACAGGTATCACCAGTAACATTATACACAGGAACTCTGTATATAGTATACAGAGTATAGTGTCAATTGTGAGACAGTGAAGGAATGTGTGTTGAATGGGGTGTATATTTCACCTAGGTATAAGGGAAATGTGTGGCTTTGTAAACCTAGTGGTAGAGAAAGGTCACTACACCTTACATTCATTACACACTTGCAGCTCAGGCCTGAAACTACTCAGGTCTTAATTAGGAGACCAGAAGTAGGTGTCTGCAAACACAATCTGAGAGCTGTCTTTAGTCTGGACACAGGAAGGTGTCCCGGCACAAGGAAGCAGTCTCCAGGATTGGGAGCTGTCTTTAGCCTGGACACAGGAAGGTGTCCCGGCACAAGAAGCGTCTCCAGGAGTATGAGCTATCTCAGTCGGGGTGCAGGAGGTACCCCGGACACAGGAGTAGTCTCAGTGAGAATCCGTGGAACAGCGGCTGAATAGGAGTGGATCTCTCTCAAGTCTGGACGTTGGATGTGCCTTCAGACACAAGGAGGAGTATCTGTGAAACTCCATACTGGTAACATATATGATATGCGTTGTATTGGGCCAGGCTGGTAGAGCCGGGACCCGGATAGACAGGGCAATATATCTATGTGTAATTAGTGGCTAGACAAGCCCAGGTTTTCTGTTTATGATTTATTTTTATCTGTTTGCTGTGGACTTTAATAAAACTGGTTGCGGCCAGTTTTTTACCAGAAATGCTGTTTGAATGAACTGTTTTCGTGCCATTCTGTCTACCCAGACAGCGATCCTAGAGCTATATCCCCTGGAAATGTTACAATTGGCGGAGAATGCTGGGGCAGCGCAGTGGCTGATACAGTTAGTGCTGGAGTGTGCATGCAGCACAGAGGCTTAGAGACAGCAATAAAGGTGAAGTCTGTTGAAATAGCAGCAGAAAAAAAAAAAAAAAAAGTGTGTCAGCAGAAACGTCTGTTTGGAGCAGTCTTGGAGAGACAGTGGCCCTTGATAGGGTCTGCAGAGAGAAAATGTATGCACAGCAAAGCTGAACTTGTTGTGAAAATGACTGTGGAATGTGCAGCAGCAAAAGAAAAGTCTGTGGAGCAGTCTTAAAGAGACAGGTGCCTAATAGACTTTGCAAAGAAAAAAAAAAAAAAAAAAGTGTCTGCAGACTGCAGCAGAGCTGAATTTTTCTATGGAAAGGACTGTAGAGTGTGTATGTCTTGAGTGAAGACTGCCGTTGTTAAGACAGAGAAGTCTGACAGCATGGATGACAGCATGGAGGCGCTGTTTGAACAAATGGCGCAAGTTAATATGCAACATAAGACTGCTGTGATTGAGACAGATGAGTCCGGCAGTATGGAGGAGCTCGTTGAGTACCTGGTACAGGCCAGCAGAGCATGCAGCTGCGGTGCCAGCTACAACAGCAGGAGAATAACCGGTTGTTGAAGCAGATTGCAGCTCTCAGTACCTCGTCCCAGAGTAATGTTGTGAAGGTACCGGCCTTGTCCGCTGTAAAGAAGGTGGTAAGACGGTCCCTGGAAAAGATGACACCTCGTGATGATGTGGAGGTATATCTCACTAGGTTTGAGAGACTGGCAGAGAAAGAGAATCTGCCCTATCTGAATGGGCCATGATGGTCGCCCCCTATCTGATTGGAGAGCCCCAAAGGGTCTGTGCTAACCTGAGCGAGCAGGACAGCCAAGACTATGCCAAGCTGAAAGCGGAGATTCGTACCCGGCTGGGTGTTACGGTGACAGCCCGTGCCAGGGGAGTTCATGACTGGAGTTGCAGTTGGGAGTCTGCAGTCAGCAAACCTGATTATGGAGTTGAAAAGGTGATAGTGGAACACTACACCCAAGCATGTCCTCCTGAGGTACAGCCGTCTGAGAGATCGTTACTTCAGAGTTCCCGGATGCTGAACTCTCCCGGTAAGAGCGTTCCAGCTGTTGGGGACATGGGGTATGCTGATAAGCGGGTTCAGGCCCGAGGGGACATATGGGAGGGTGATTGTGGTGGACAGTGTTGGAGATGTCGTGAAATTGCAACCGGCTGTTCACTAGAGGGGGAGCCTATGTGCCGTGATGTTGGCAGGTCCCTCTCTCCCTGCGCAGAACCTGTGTGTGTGTCCACCTCAGCCGAAGAGACTGGACCACAGGTGTCCCCGGTGGTTGTAAATGACTGCCCAGCACAGGTCCTCTTGGACTCAGAGAGTCCAGTGACTTCCGTATGTGACAGCCTGATTGATAGGGACTTCATCCCTGATAAGCACCTGAGTATGGTGTGCATCCATGGAGACACCAAAGTCTACCCAGAGACTGCCGTGGACTTGGTCCCCAAACTTGGGGAGGTTTCATATGAAGTGGGGGTAGTGAAGAACCTGGTGCACCCCGTCATATTGGGTAATGACTTTCCCCGGTCTAAGGATCTCTGGGGGAAAAATGTTTTTGATGGACAGTGTGATGAGGCTCCTATTGAGGGTGTGCAGTCCCGAGGGGCGGAACACAATGCTAGTGGGACGTTAAACTTATGTGATAATGATCATGATAATGATGATGACCATGATAATGATGCTGATGCTGATAATGATAATGATCATGATCATGGTAGTGATGATAATACTAATCATAGTCATGATAATGATATTGATAATAATGATGACTGTGATGGTGATGAAATTCCTTTGCAGGTGATGTTGGGAGACGGGGATGGTGGTTCTCGGGAACCGAGTGCCCCTGACTTGCCTGTGTCCTGTGACGGTTTTGGGAGTAAGCAGTGGCGAGAACCCTCTCTTGGGACGGCACAGGAAAGTGTAGATGCTCTAAATGAGGTTTCCCAGGAGCATGGCTCTGAGGAGAGGTTACCTCATGTTGCCATAGACAATAGCCTGTTGTATAGGGACACTGAAGTCCAGGGAGAGGTCGTGAGTCAGCTCCTAGTGCCTGAGCTATATGGAAGCATAGTGCTGGGGTTGTCACATAGTCACATACTTGAGGGACCAGATGGTGAAGTTAATGTTGTGGATGACATGTTAACTAAGGTTCCAGATCAGGATGTGAATGAGAATGAATTGTATACTCCTGAAAGTGAGCAGAATGAGAATGAATTATATAACCCTGAAAGTGACCCGGATGTGGCTGAGAGAAAGGGGTCAGACAGGGATAGTGGGAGTGATAGTAAATCATCTGATGACAGTAGAGCAGCCAGTGCAGAGGTGGAGAAGGCCATGGAAATGGTGGTCACCAAGCCAGGTGCCTCATCAGAAGCTGAGGTCTCAAGTGAGGCTGTGAGGAACAAGACTGAAGAAGCGGCCGAAGTCGTAAAAGACGTCCAACAGCTACAGGAAAAGATGCGTCTCCAATCTCCATGAGGTCTCCACCAAAGACATGAAGACTGATATTGTTGCATTGCGCGAGCAGCTATAACAGTGTAAACTGGATGTGTTATCTCTTCACCGAGAACGTGAGCGGTGCCAGCAGTTGCTACAGAGAGTACGAAGTGACAGGGAAAGTGTATACAGTACCTTGCAAGATCAAGAAAAAATTGTTGCACAGGTACCAGAGGAATCAAGTACTTCTCAGAAAAAATTTCAAACTGTGATGAAGGAGCGTGATGAGAACCATGAGCACCTTCTTGAAAAGGACAATGAAGTAAAAGGAAGAATACAGGGAGTCTCTTCGTTGCGAGAGCAAAGGCCGCAATTATATGAGGAGGTGAAAGCAGAAAAGATGATGAGCCTTGGCTTGTTAGAAGATGTGGATCTCCTGGAGAAAGAAGTAAGAGCTCTGCGTCTTATGCAAAGTGAGCCTGTACAAGAAGAGGAGCTTAAATTATGTGAAATAGAATTTATGAACCAACTGATATTTAGGAAAGTAGATGTGTTAAAAAAGGTTCAAGGGGAATTAGAGAAAAGTGAAAAACCCCCTATACCTTCTGTGACAGCTGGTGACACAGGGTCAGTGTACCAAGGACAGGAGGTATGTGAGTTTCTGAGGAAGAGTCAGCAGAAGTGTTCTGATGTGCCGGGTTGTACTTCTCTGGCCAGGCACTATATCGAAACTGAGCCCGGCCCTAAGGTCAAGATGAAACTGTGCAGGATACCCGAGGCCCGCAGAGAGTATAGGCCTGGGAGGGTACAGGGTAGTGCGAATGCTTCAGATGAAGAGAAAGCTGATGTTGGCTATGACTCAGGTGACGATACAAATGACAGTGGTAAAGATGAAGCTGATGAGGGCCATGACTGGTCCAGAGTTCACTGTCTCTGTTGGATTGTTGACCAGCCCTCCGGTCTGGATGACCAGCCCTCCGGTCTGGAGAAGAGGGAGGGGATATGTGAGACAGTGAAGGAATGTGTGTTGAATGGGGTATACATTTCACCTAGGTATAAGGGAAATGTGTGGCTTTGTAAACCTAGTGGTAGAGAAAGGTCACTACACCTTACATTCATTACACACTTGCAGCTCAGGCCTGAAACTACTCAGGTCTTAATTAGGAGACCAGAAGTAGGTGTCTGCAAACACAATCTGAGAGCTGTCTTTAGTCTGGACACAGGAAGGTGTCCCGGCACAAGGAAGCAGTCTCCAGGATTGGGAGCTGTCTTTAGCCTGGACACAGGAAGGTGTCCCGGCACAAGAAGCGTCTCCAGGAGTATGAGCTATCTCAGTCGGGGTGCAGGAGGTACCCCGGACACAGGAGTAGTCTCAGTGAGAATCCGTGCGAACAGCGGCTGAATAGGAGTGGATCTCTCTCAAGTATGGACGTTGGATGTGCCTTCAGACACAAGGAGGAGTATCTGTGAAACTCCATACTGGTAACATATATGATATGCGTTGTGTTGGGCCAGGCTGGTAGAGCCGGGACCCGGATAGACAGGGCAATATATCTATGTGTAATTAGTGGCTAGACAAGCCCAGGTTTTCTGTTTATGATTTATTTTTATCTGTTTGCTGTGGACTTTAATAAAACTGGTTGCGGCCAGTTTTTTACCAGAACTGCTGTCTGAATGAACTGTTTTCGTGCCATTCTGTCTACCCAGACAGCGATCCTAGAGCTATATCCCCTGGAAATGTTACACAATGTATAGGTAACGCACTGACTCACTGGTGACGTCTGTAGTTGAAGTTATTCATCTTCATCATGCGCACACCACCATCACTTTTTCTAGTCAGGATTCATCTCTGCAGAAAATAACACAGTTATCTAGAACACATTCCCCAATTTTTCCCCAACTTCTACACTACACCAGATGAAGAAAAAAGTGACAATGTCGCCCTGTACAGTAACAAGACTACCTCCCCACTGAAAACAGTATCCTAAAAAGTAAATTATATCATAGCAGTAATAATATCCCATAAATAGCCTCTACAGTAATAATGTCCCACATCCTGCTCCCATATGTACTCCATTCTGGACCCGATGTGTCTCATTCCTGGCCCCATGTCTGTCCATCCTGGCCCCATGTCTCTCCATCCTGGCTCAGAGTCTCTCCATCCTGGCCCCAGTGTCTCTACATACTGCTCCATGTCTCTCCATACTGCCCCAGTGTCTCTCCATATTGCCCCAGTGTCTTTCCATACTGCCCCATTTCTCTCCATACTGCCCCATGTCTCTCCACACTGCCCCTGTGTCTTTCCATACTGACCCAGTTTCTCTCCATACTGCCCCATATCTCTTCATACTGCCCCATGTCTCTTCATACGGCCCCATATCTCTCCATACTGCCCCATGTTTCTCCATACTGCCCCATGTCTCTCCATACTGCCCCATGTCTCTCCATACTGCCCCAGTGTATCTCCATACTGCCCCATGTCTATCCATACTGCTCCATGTCTCTCCACACTGCCCCTGTGTCTTTCCATACTGACCCAGTTTCTCTCCATACTGCCCCATATCTCTTCATACTGCCCATGTCTCTTCATACGGCCCCATATCTCTCCTTACTGCCCCATGTTTCTCCATACTGCCCCATGTCTCTCCATACTGCCCCAGTGTATCTCCATACTGCCCCATGTCTATCCATACTGCTCCATGTCTCTCCACACTGCCCCTGTGTCTTTCCATACTGACCCAGTTTCTCTCCATACTGCCCCATATCTCTTCATACTGCCCCATGTCTCTTCATACGGCCCCATATCTCTCCATACTGCCCCATGTTTCTCCATACTGCCCCATGTCCCTCCATACTGCCCCATGTCTCTCCATACTGCCCCAGTGTATCTCCATACTGCCCCATGTCTATCCATACTGCTCCATGTCTCTCCATACTGCCCCAGTGTCTCTCCATACTGCCTCATGTCTCACCACAGTGCCTACATGGTGTAGCTTCACAAAAAAAGTTTCTTCTTACCTAGCCAAGATCCAGTGGTGTCCACTTTTCAATGCATCTGAGGCGCGGACGTCCCGGCGTATGGCAGTGACATCATATGCCGGCGACGTGGGTGCTGATGTCAGCTGCCGACCCATGATTAAAAGGCGGCTGCTAACTGTTCCCTAGCGGGAAGCCTTCACTCACGACAACATAGATTTTAACTGAACATGTGACTGAGGAGGCACGTTCAGTTACTGAACCAGCAGAAACCTGCCACTGGGGCCCAGTTAGCAGAATAGAGGCAGCCCGCTCTGGGCCCCACATGCCAGTGATGGCGGTCCTGCACACAGTCAAGGCACCCAGTGCCAGAGGCAGCAAAACAAGTGAAAAACATCTTTGAACCTCCACCATATTTGACTGTAGGTACTATGTTCTTTTCTTTGTGGGCCTTATTCCATTTTCAGTAAACAGTAGAATGATGTGCTTTACAAAAAAAGCTCTATCTTGGTCTCATCTGTCCACAAGACACTTTCCCAGAAGGATTTCGGCTTACTCATGTACATTTTAGCAAACGCAGTCTAGCTTTATTCGAACGTCCATGACAGCACTACAGAGAGAGGGGATCCGCCCCTTAGGAACAGGAAACCTACAGATATAAAAGGGCGGCACCTCTCCCACACATCAGTTGGTTTCCTGTTCCTAAAGGACGGGTTTCCTACAGATGAAGATCTTCAGGAGGACCCAGGCCGGCCGGTCGACCCAGGTAGCGGGGGGGAATCTCCTACCTCGGCCGGTGCGGAGCCCCTGGAAGCGCCACGGTGGGTCCGGGTAGGATTCCACGGCAGTGTGCGGAGCAGGTGGAGCAGTATCCAGAGGATCTCTGTCTCCCAGCCAGCGCCGGTAGGTAAGTATTCCCCCCCCTCTCCCTGGTCCCGATGCCTTCTCCCTGTCCTCTCCTGTGGTCCTGTCATGGTGGGGGCCTCTTGAGGGTGCAGCCGTGATTTTTTAAAAAAAAAAAAGAAAATTTTTTTTTAAATTTGAATTTCCCGCCGCGTCACTGCTGTGAACGGCGCGGCGGGGGTTTTTTGAATTTCCCGCCGCGCGTCACTGTTATGGACGGCGCGGCGGGCGGTTTTGAATTTCCCGCCGCGCGTCACTGCTATGGACGGCGCGGCGGGGTTTTTGAAATTTCAATCGTGCGCCGCTGTTGCAGCGGCGCGGCTGAGGTCGGGGGAGATCTCCGCTTGGGGGGGCGATGTAGCGGGGGATTGTGCTTACCTCCGTCGGTCCGTGCGAGCGGGGGAAAAAAGGGGGCGGAGTCTCCACCACCGGAACCGGAAGTAAGACGCCGGCCGGCGTTTTTTGAAAATTCTGGCGGCTGCATCGTCGGGACGGCGCCTGCTGTGGGGACGGCGGGGAGGTGCAGGGGGGGCCGTGGGGCGGGGAGTAGGAGGGGGTGGACCCTGGCCAGACCTGCTGATCCGGATATCCGGGGGAGGATATAAGGAGCCTAGGAAGGAGGTAAAGCGCTTCTGCCCCATTTTTTTACGATGGACACTGCAGAGGCTCCCTCGGTGCAACAGGAGAGCCAGCAGCAGCAGCAGACAGAGCGCTCCTCTTCAATGGCCAGGAGCACCAGCCGCAGAAGTTCCGCAGCTGGGAAAAAGCCCCCTCCCCGTGATCCGGTACCTACTGCTGTACAATCTGGGTAAGAGATCGTCAGATTTAGAATACCCAGTAATACAGTTTTTTCCCCATGTTGTCTGTTACTAGGGGAAGAAGTGTTCGGTGAAAAGCAAGCACAGGGAATGTGCCTTTTGCGCTTGCCCTCTGCCTGACGCTTGCCCTAAGAGGTTGTGCCAGCCGTGCATGCAACAGACGGTAGGGCATTGTTAAGGGGAAGGACAGGGGCATGGGATAACATAGTAAACCCCCCCTATGCCCCTTCCCTTTTTAGATAGCGGAGGAGACTCCAAATTTCACCGAAAGCCTGAAGGAGATAATAAGAGCAGAGTTGAAAGCGTCCTCAAGACACGGAGAATTTTCCAGGCGTAGAAATGTACCAGTGTTGTCTGATTCAGAGTCGCCTGCTGCCCATGATAGGGGTGAAGTTGTGTCAGGACCCTCCTCGCCTTCCTCTTCGGCTTCCTCCTCGTCTTCTACGGAAGACGCTACCCGTTTTTGTTTTCCCTTGGACCAGATGGACAAATTTGTCAAATCCGTTAGGTCCACCATGGGGGTAGAAGAGGCGAAACCAGAACCCTCAGTACAGGATCTGATGTTTGGTGGTCTAGATCCAAAAAAACGGAGATCCTTTCCACTAAATAGTAGCATCCAAGGCCTTATAGACAGAGAGTGGAAGAAGCCTGAAAAAAGAGGCTCCTTACCCCAAGCGTTTAAACGGAGATATCCCTTTGAAGATCCCCTGACGGGTAAATGGGATAAGGCCCCGAAGCTGGATGCAGCAGTGGCGAAGGCTTCTAAAAAATCCTCCATCCCTTTCGATGATATGGGGTCTTTGAAAGATCCACTAGACAGGAAGGCAGATTCCTTCTTGAAAGGAGATGTCGGCAGGTGCCCTGAGGCCGGCAGTTGCAGCCACTTGCGCAGCCAGGTCATTGATGGTCTGGCTAGACCAGTTAGCTTCCCAGTTAACAGATGGAACCTCCAGGGGGACAATTCGAAAGACCTTGCCAATAATTCAGAATGCGGCGGCTTTTCTGGCTGATTCCTCAGCGGACTCAGTAAGAATGGCTGCCAGAGCGGCAGGGCTGTCTAATTCAGCACGAAGGGCATTATGGCTGAAATGTTGGCCGGGCGATATTCAAGCCAGATCTCGCCTCTGCTCCATTCCGTGTGACGGCGAATATCTTTTTGGCCCGGTCCTGGACGAACTTTTAGAAAAGGCGGGGGACGACAAGAAAAAGTTTCCCAGTCTATCAACTCCTTCCTATAAAAGACCTTTCAGCAGAAGGAGGTTCAGCTACCGAAGGTCGTCCAGGGAACGAGCCAAATGGGATGAAAAGAGGCGAAGAGGTACAGGGTTTATGTTTAGAGGTCCACCTAGGGAAACAAAAAAACCCTCGCAATGACTAGCGATGCCGGTAGGAGGCAGATTAAAAGCCTTCTACCCGGCCTGGTCGGAAATCTCAAACAGTAGCTGGATCCTTAACATCATAGCTACAGGGCTGCGGTTAGAATTCTCCTCGGTACCTCGGGATAACTTTAAAATTACCCCACTCAGATCATCCCCATCGGAGCAGGCCGCTCTAGAGTTGGAGGTTCAGGAGCTTTGCGCTAAAAATGTCTTAGTGGAGGTGCCAGAAGCAGAGCGGGGTAAGGGGTTTTACTCCCCTCTGTTTTTGATCCATAAACTGGATGGGTCTTTTAGAACAATTATTAATTTGAAAGCCCTCAATAAATGCCTGATTATTCACCGATTTAAAATGGAAACGGTCAGCTCAGCAATAAAGCTTCTGTTTGAAAATTGCTTTATGGTGGTGTTAGATCTGAAAGACGCTTATTACCACATACCGATCCATATGGAGCATCAGCGTTTCCTCAGAGTAGCAATCCAGATGGGGGAAGTACTGCGACATTTTCAATTTAGCGCCCTTCCCTTTGGCTTGGCAGTGGCCCCACGAGTATTCACTAAGGTTATGTCGGAGGTCATGGCCCACTTACGTGAATCAAATATGCTTATAGTCCCCTACCTTGACGACTTTCTTATTATAGGAAAGACGGCAGAGCATTGCCTAGAGCAACTGAAAAGAGCGATTTCTACCTTAGAGCGGCTGGGATGGCTAATAAATACCAAAAAGTCTCGTTTGAATCCGATGAGGGTTCAGCAGTTTCTAGGGCTAATCCTGGATTCACAAAATCAGAACTGTAGTTTACCGTCAGACAAGTTAATTCGTTTACGGTACCAGGTCCTAAACGCTTCCGATAATCCCTCCATGTCGCTTAGGAAGGCTATGTCTCTTTTGGGCTCCCTCTCGTCCTGCATTCCCGCGGTTCGGTGGGCTCAATTTCACACAAGGGCACTGCAAGCTGAGGTCTTGCTGTATCAAAATTTGCTAGGTGGTTACCTGGAAGGCCAGCTATCCTTGTCCCAGGCTGCTATAAGATCCTGGATTGGTGGAAGAATGAGACAAACCTGTCTAAGGGGGTTCCCTGGGAATATGAGATATCCCGAATAGTCACAACAGATGCTAGCCCCTCTGGGTGGGGGGCTCATATGGGGGACGTTATGGTTCAGGGCTTATGGGAGCAGAATCAAATTCATATGTCTTCTAATATGAAAGAATTAACAGCGGTAGAGCTAGCAATTAAAAGCTCCTTGTCTATCTACAGGGTCACCACGTTCGAGTGCTCTCCGACAATCGGGTCACAGTCGCATACATCAACCACCAGGGTGGTACTCGTTCCGGTCCTCTCATGGAAGTGGCAAAGCGCCTACTTCAGATAGCAGAACGACACTTTCTTTCTCTAACGGCTCTACATATAAGGGGAGAAGAAAATACCAAGGCGGACTTCTTAAGCCGCAATCTCCTGAGCCAAGGAGAGTGGTCATTAAAGACTTCCATCTTCGACCTAATTGTGCGGAAATGGGGTCTACCGGAAGTAGATCTCTTTGCTACCAAAAGCAACAGAAAAGTGACACAGTTCTGCTCTCTGAATCCCAAAGAACGCCCTCTGGCAGTGGACGCTCTTCTATTACAGTGGGATTTCAATCTAGCCTACGCCTTCCCTCCCTGTCCTTACTCCCCCTAGTATTGAGGAAGGTCAGGAAGGACAGGGCAAGGATAATATTAATCGCTCCTTTTTGGCCCAGGAGGGCATGGTTTTCATGTCTCAGAAACATGTCGATAGCCGACCCGTGGGTCCTGCCGGACATTCCCGATCTGCTCTCCCAGGGTCCAGTCTACCATCCTCGAGTAGCGGGCCTCCACCTGACGGCGTGGATTTTGAACGGTCGCTGCTGACAGATAAGGGGTTTTCTGCTAATGTAATTAATACTCTCCTTAAAAGCAGAAAAGAGGTTACAACTAGGATCTACGCTAGGATTTGGAAGAAATTTCTTCAGAGCTCGGCGGTTGTAGCAGGGGACACAACACCGATAACCCAGATTCTAGAATTCCTACAAAAGGGTCTGGACTTAGGTCTCTCCACAAGCACCCTTAAGGTACAAGTTTCAGCTTTAGGGGCACTCTTTAGTTGCAACATCGCAAATAATTACTGGGTCAGTAGATTCATTAAAGCTGCGGGTAGGTCGAGACCCATAGTGAAGGTGAGAATCATGCCATGGGACTTAAATCTTGTTCTCACTGCTTTAACAGAGCCCCCTTTTGAACCTATATCAGCAGCATCAATAAAAACTCTTTCCCTTAAGACCGCTTTCCTGGTAGCATTAACCTCGGCTAGGAGGGTAAGTGACATCCAGGCACTATCTAGACTGTCTCCTTACACTCAGGTCCTGAATGACAGGATAATACTTAGACCGGACCCAGCATACCTACCTAAGGTGTCTTCCGCTTTCCACAGAACACAGGAAATTATTCTCCCTTCGTTCATCCCTAATCCATCTAATCAAAAAGAGATGAAACTTCATACTTTAGATGTTAGAAGATGTCTGCTGCAATATTTGGCAGTCACTGATCCCTGGAAAAGGGACAATGCATTGTTTGTCTCTTTCAAGGAATTAACAAAGGCCGTAGATTAACAAAGAGCTCGTTGGCCAGATGGATTAGGGAAGCAATTTCTCTGGCATACACCTCGAGGGGCAAGCAGCCACCTGAGAGGCTAAGGGCGCATTCCACTCGAGCTGTGGCGACTTCATGGGCAGAAAGGGCAGAAGTCTCGATTGACCAGATATGTAAGGCAGCTACGTGGTCTTCTCCACACACGTTTTACACTCATTATAGATTAGATTTGGGTGCTTCCTCAGACCTTTCTTTCGGACTAAGGGTGCTGCAGGCAGTAGTCCCTCCCTAAATAGTTATTACTCTCTGTAATTCTCTCTGTAGTGCTGTCATGGACGTTCGAATAAAGTCTAAGTTACTTACCGTTAACGGTATTTTTCGAAGTCCATGACAGCACCCTTACATTCCCACCCAGGTTTTATGTGCACTTCTTCCGCTTATGTAGTCCACATGTAATAAACAATTGATTAATGTTACTGTGTGATGCATGAAATTTTTTTGCTGTATACCATTTAACCTTGATGTCCTCTTATGCTCTGTAATCCAACTGATGTGTGGGAGAGGTGCCGCCCTTTTATATCTGTAGGTTTCCTGTTCCTAAGGGGCGGATCCCCTCTCTCTGTAGTGCTGTCATGGACTTCGAAAAATACCGTTAACGGTAAGTAACTTAGACTTTTCTATGTCTCTGTGTCAGGAGTGGGGTCCTCCTGGGTCTTCTGCTATTGCGTTTCACTTCATTCAAATGTCGATGGATAGTTCGCACTGACACTGATGCACCCTGAACCTGTAGGACAGCTTGAATTTCTTTGGAACTTGATTGGGGTTGCTTATCCACCATCCGGTCTATTCTGCTTTGCAACCTTTCATCAATTATTCTCTGACGGCCACATCCAGGGATATTAGGTACAGTGCCATGGGTTGTAACCTTCTTCATTATTGTCACAGTTCCACCCCTCATTGTTTATGGGATGCAGTTACTGACAGCTCGGCCGTCCAATCTGGTAAAGGTGCGTGCTGAAGCTGTAAGTACTTTAATTGACGTCTAGACTGTCCAGTTTGAGACTGGGAGGCATCGGCTGTCTCCAAATGTTCATTATTTCAGGTGATTGTCATGTTATTTAGCTGAGCTGTTTCTCCCAGACCTCTGCCAGACGTACATTCAGCTAGTGAGATTTGTGCTTGCCTTGAGTTCTGTATGCTTGACCGTTTGTTGCCTGACCTTGGGCTTCGTTCTGACCATCCATCTATTGAACCCCTTCTGCTCTGATCCATTATCCTCCTGGAATTATGACCTCGGAATGTTACCTGACCACGCTTTTTTCTCTTCCTTCTGTTTATGACATACCCTCCTGGCTTCTAACTTTGGATGCCTTGACTATTCTACTCACGGCTTAGCCGTGAGAAGTGACTAGCGTCACATTTATGTTGCGCATCGTGGAGAAAGGAACATCAAAATCTCTGGAGATGGATTTGTAACCTTGAGATTGTTGATATTTTTCAACAGTTTTGGTTCTCAAGTCTTCAGACAGTTCTCTTCTCCTCTTTCTGTTCTCCATGCTTAGGGGGTACACACAGACAGACAAACAATGCAAAGATTGAGTCAACTGCTCCCCTTTTTATCTGCCAACAACTTTGCCCAGCACATTTTGGGGCTAAGTGTAAAATTATATTTAATTTGCCTTTTTTCTCTGTTGTTTTGTGTTCTTCCAATACACACAAAGGAAATAAACATTTGTACAACAAAATGTGTAATTGCAATATTTTTCCGGGAGAAATACTTCATTTTCTGGAACAATATCAAGGGTGCCAATGACGCGCACCACACTGAGGTGGTACCAGGGCTATGGGGTACTCGGCACCGAGCCCATTGATTTCTATGGGAGATGTCACTGGCAGCGGGACTCGGTCCGTGGCCCTGGCGGTCATGCAATGGGGGATATTTACAGGGGAATTGTAGATTAGATAGTTCGTGACGCCACCTGTGGTATCTGATCAATTGGACCAGCGCTGCTATATGGATCTTCACAGGGGATGTTATAGGGCAGCTTGGTGGTAGGTCTCCCACAGGTGAGACCGGTCCCTGGAAGTCTATGGTGATGATGCAGGGTGTAGTAAATGAAACAGTCTCACACAAGGCAATCTCTTTCCATACCTTTACTTGCAGATATTTCAGGCAGGTCCCGGGGAGCTGGTCGGGGTGGAGAATGCACATTCAGGATAACCACTGAGCAGGTTAGAGGCCTCCTTTACTTCATATGTATGTGAGTCCAAACTTGCATGAAGCGAAGTTAACTCTGCAATCTCCAGCTTGTTTCAATAGCTGCAACGCCCGGCCGACATTGTGGTGGAGCCTTCTATGTCTCTGATTTCCAGATGTTGGTGAGAACTAAGGCGTTGGGGCTGATCAGGCCTTGCCCGTCTGTCCTCCCTGACTCCGTTTACGTATCAGCGCTTAGGGCTACCTTCTGCTACTTGTAGTCCAGAAAGCCTCCGGTTATCTTGTTACTAGGCATGAAGCGCTAGCAACCCTCGGACCCCGGTGTCCGGTGAATTAGTGCAGGTAATCCGGTACCTGAAGCACTTATCTCTGTTCTTCTCCACTGCGCCCTTCGCCCTGCTCTCGCTCTTAACATAAGCACTTGTAGCTTGATGGAAATGTCAGCTTTCTCCAGAGCTCACTGATCAGCTCTCAGTATCCTCCAAGTCCAGACTGGACTGACACTGAACTACACTGTACTAAGACAGGAAGCTGACTGGGGGAATGACTCACTCCTGAGTCTCCCAAGGACTGAATGAACTGATCTGTCCGAAGACAGGAAACAGACTGCACACTGAACTGAATGTGCCCACTCCTCTCCTCCTGCACAGACTGAACACTGACTGCTACGTGTCACTACCTCTTATACCCCTGGTGGGTGTGTCTGAAAGTGTGAGTGACGTGAATGGATATCAAGCTTTTGCGGTTACCTTCCTGTGCATTCTCCTGGATTATGTGTGCCTGACATAGCTGGGCCACACATCCCCCCTTGGTTAAACACAGCACTCCCGGGCTGTAAAAGAGAAAAAGAAAAACATTTTTGTTTTGCATTTAACATAAACATAGTAACTCATCCCATCCGGGAGGTGAGGAATCTTTAACGTTACAATTTGTACATTAGAAAAAATACAAAAGTATCAAAGTATCAAAACATTTCCATAAATACTAGATAATATTCTTGTGGAGGACCCGCACCAAAAACCTTCCACGTGGGTCCTGGGTGGGCTGCAGGACTTCATTGCAGACCTCACTCTAGGCCACACCATACGGGTTTTTCTTCAGAGGTAGTTCAAGGCTTTGTGTAAAACCAAGATAAGGCACCGTAGTGCAAACTATTTACAATACAAGTTCTTGGGCTGGCACAGTCCACAGCCACGCAGTCCATGCATAACCAAAGACACATATATATTTCAAGTAATCACATTAATACTTTAACTCTTATTAAAGTGCAAAAATCTTCTTTGTAAAACTTTATACAATTTCCATTAACCTGTTAACTTTCATTATTTAATTCTTTTACAATTCTTCAGTTGCAGTACACCCTGTCTGGGTCCTACTGGCTTTTATCTTCCTTCTTAGTAGTGGCGACGTTGACCTTTTCCATCCCTGGGGACAGAATAACACGATGCCCTTGTGTTCCCATTACCAGCATATCGTGTCCTGCTATGTAGGTCTGGGTAGTGACAGTTCTCACTGTGGTCCCACCGGGTACTTCTTTTAGGTACGATGCAAGTGGCGTTGCTGAAGATGCCGCGGTAACTTGCGATGCAGTTTGCGATGCAGTTTGCGATGCAGGTTGGGGCATAGGCGGCAGTGTTGACTGTGACGTTGGCTGCGATGCGAAGGGCGACGTAGGTCGAGAGGAGTACGCAGGGGGCGATGCCGGGGCACGGCCTGGTGCTGTTGGGGCCCGGGACTGGGACGCTGCGGTTTTATGTGCGTTACCGGCGTCGGGAACGGGGTCTCTGACAATGGAAACATTTAGGGCATACCATCCCTTTAAACCCCAGTGCCGGGTGTAATTAACGATGTCCCCATTTACCAGATCCCTTCCCGGATGACCGATGGGCAGATGGGACTCTACATCCCGGCGACTCACAAAGACTCCCGGATATAGGCCCGGTTCCCGGATAAAGCCCCAGCCCTTGCAGAGCTGAAATTCTACGATGCACCCCTGGTGCCGCGGTTCCCGTAGTGTACCTTTGTCTTTACGGACCATCTCTTTGTCGGCGAGGAACTTCTCATGCTGTTGTTGTCGGTTCCGTTGTATCTCCCTCTCTTCCTCCTGCCGTTGTCTCTTTTCCTCACAGCGTTGCCAGGCCTTACTAGTTTGGAAGTCATAGGTCACGTCATCCAATCGCTCCATCTCGTCCCAGTCTATCTCAGGCAATGATGGCTGGGACCCCTCCGGTGTCCCTACCGGCGAATCGCAGTCTGCTGCGGCCTCCTGGCCTGGCTGGCACTCCGGAACGGGCAGGGCCTCCTCAGCCTCCTTCTCCTCCACCTCTCCATCGGTGGGATCAGGTACAGCACTTTTGGGGGCGGCCTCCGGTTGTCCTTCAGCCTTTTTCAGCAGGGACTTTGGAAAACTAAGTGATGGGGTGATGTCTGTGGAGAGAACACTGCGTCCCACAGCAGCCGCTGTGTCTGGGCACGCCAGTGAGTCGCACACACCGGGCGGTGTGGGTTCCAGGCTATGGGGTACTCGGTACCGAGCCCATAGAAGTCTATGGAGTTGTCACTGGCAGCGGGACTCGGTCCGTGGCCCTGGGCGATCAAGCAATGGGGGATATTTACAGGGGATTTGTAGTTAGTTCGTGACGCCACCTGTGGTGTCTGATCAATTGGACCAGCGCTGCTATAAGGATCTTCACAGGGGATGTTATGGGGGCAGCTGGGTGGTAAGTCTCCCACAGGTGAGATGGGTCCCTGGAAGTCTATGGTGATGATGCAGGGTGTAGTTAAGAATTCAATCACACACAATGCAGCTTCTTTTCATACCTTTACTTGTAGGTGTTTCAGGCAGGTCCCGGGAAGCTGGTCGGGGTGGAGAATGCACATTCGGGAAACCGCTGAGCAGGTTAGAGGCCTCCTTTACTTCATATGTATCTGAGTCCAAACTTGCATGAAGCGAAGTTAACTCTGCAATCTCCAGCTTTCTCAATAGCTGCAACGCCCGGGCGACATTGTGGTGGAGCCTTTTATGTCTCTGATTCTCAGATGTTGGAAAAAACAAATTCCCTCTATGCAGGGCCCTGCTAAAAGTCCTTGTTCCCCCTGACTCCGTTTACGTATCAGCGCTTAGGGCTACCTTTTGCGACTTGTAGTCCAGAAAGCCTCCGGCTATCTTGTTACTAGGCGTGAAGCGCTAGCAACGCTTCGGACCCGGTGTCCGGTGAATTAGTGCAGGTAATCCGGTACCTGGTGCACTAGCATCTATCTTCTCCACTGTGCCCTTCAACCTGCTCTCGCTCTTAACATAAGCACTTGTAGCTTTTGATGGTAATGTCAGCTTTCTCCAGAGCTCACTGAACAGCTCTCAGTATCCTCCAAGTCCAGACTGGACTGACACTGAACTACACTGTACTAAGACAGGAAGCTGACTGACTGAACTCCTCTGTCCGAAGACAGGAAACAGACTGATCTGAGCTCTTCTCAGACAGGAAACTTGAATCTCTCACTGAACTGTCCTAAGACAGGAAGCTTGAATGGCTGACTGCTACGTGTCACTCCCTTTTATACCCCTAGTGGGTGTGTCTGAAAGTGTGAGTGAAGTGAATGGATATCATGCTTTTGCGGTTACCTTCCTGTGCATTCTCCTGGAATATAATGTGTGCCTGACATAGCTGGGCCACACATCCCCCCATAAATACTAGACAATATTCTTGTGGAGGACCCGCACCAAAAACCTCCCACGTGGGTCCTGGGTGGGCTGCAGGACTTCTGACTGCAGACCTCACTCTAGGCCACACCATACGGGTTTTTCTTCAGAGGTAATTCAAGGCTTTGTGTAAAACCAAGATAAGGCACCGTAGTTCAAACTATTTACATTGAAAGTTTTTGGGCTGGCACAGTCCACAGCCACGCAGTCCATGCAGGGTTAAAACACATATCAAGACATATCAATAGAAATCACATTAATACTTCACTTTAACTTTCACTTTTCCCAACTGGGGTATTTTATGCAAACTATGCAATCATCATCACATTTACTTTTTAGCTTTTTAAACTCTTTACCCAGCCGGGTATTCTATTTAAATATGTAAACACCATACATATTATTAATAAAGTGCAATTTGGCAAAACTTCTTCTTTAAAAACTTTTTGCATGTTCAGGTGCAGTAAACCCCTGTCTGGGTCCTACTGGCTTTTATCTTCCTTCTTAGTAGTGGCGACATTGACCTTTTCCATCCCTGGGGACAGAAGTACTCGATGCCCTTGGGTTCCCATTACTAGGATATCATGTCCTGCAATATAAGTCTGGGTCGCAACATCTCTTGTTTGTGCTGGTAGGGACCTCACTGGGACCTCTCCGGAATATAACGTAGGTTGCGCTGCAGTAGGTGCCACAGAATAAGATCTAGCTTGCGATGCAGGATGGGTCACAGATTGCGATGCAGGATGGGTCACAGATTGCGATGCAGGGGGCGACGTAGGTCGAGATGAGTATGCAGGGGGCGACTCCAGTGCACGGTCTGATGCTGTGGGAGCTCGGGACTGGGACGCTTCAGTATTGTGTACGGTACCGGCGTCGGGGACGGGGTCACTGATAACAGAGACGTTTAGGGCATACCATCCCTTTAAACCCCAGTGTCGCGTGTAGCTTACTATGTCCCCATTTATCAGATCCCTCCCAGGATGACCGATGGGCAAGTGGGACTCTACGTCCCGGCGGCTCACAAAGACCCCCGGATAGAGGCCCGGCTCACGGATAAAGCCCCAGCCCTTGCGGAGTTGAAATTCGGTGACGCACCCCTGACGCCGCGGTTCCCGTCGGGTACCTTTATCTCGGCGGACGGTTTCTTTGTCAGCGAAGAACTTCTTATGCCATTCCTGTCGGTCTCGCTGTATCTTTCTCTCTTCCTCCTGCCGTTGTCTCTCTTTCTCGCAGTGTTGCCAGGCATTTCCGGTTTGGAGGTCGTAAGTCACATCATCCAGACGCTCCATCTCGTCCCAGTCGATTTCCGGCAATGATGGCTGGGACCCCTCCGGTGTTCCTACCGGGGAATCGTAGTCTGCTGCGGCCTCCTGGCCTGGCTGGCACTCCGGACCGGGCAGGACCTCCTCAGCCTCCTTCTCCTCCACCTCTCCATCGGTGGGATCAGGTACAGCACTTTTGGGGGCGGCCTCCGGTTTCTCTTCAGCCTTCCTCAGCAGGGAACTTGGAAAATCAGGTGACGGAGTTATGCTTGTGGGAGAGAGCACTGCGTCCCACAGCAGCCGCTGTGTTTGGGCACGCCAGCGTCTCTCTGTCTCCTGTATGTCTGCATGACGCTGGATTAATCTTCTGAGCACCGCATTCTCTTTCTGCACCTCCAGCATAGCGGGGTCAGTGTCCCGATCTGGGGACAGCTCCGGCACAGGCAGTAAATCCTCCGGTGAGCAGGGTTTGTACGCCTCCGCTCCTTTACACAGATTCTCCTGTCCTTCCGCCATCTCGTCCCAGGCCAGACTGTAGTTTCCATCAGGAACTGTCTGGTCTCTTCCGTGGAGGCGGGATTTGCGTCTCCTCCTCTTTGCATAGAAAATGAAGAGGAGGCGGATTTCCTTAGCAGTGGGGCAGGACCGCACATTATAGTAGCATTTTGAGAGGGCGGCCATATCTTTCGCGCCACAGGAGGGGTACACGCCCACGAATGCACGCCCACCTTCTTCACCAGCGCCTCAGGGCGCCAATATGGCGGTAAAATGGCGGTATTTGGCGCCAAAAGTGACAAACAGCAAACAGTCTTTTTCTGCAATAAACAGTTCAATAGGCACACAGGACTCACAATTGCAAGCTTCGCATCCTGTTCGTGACGCCAGAAGATATGAGTCGCACACCAGGCGGTGTGGGTTCCAGGGCTATGGGGTACTCGGTACCGAGCCCATAGAAGTCTATGGGAGTTGTCACTGGCAGCGGGACTCGGTCCATGGCCCTGGGCGATCATGCAATGGGGGATATTTACAGGGGATTTGTAGTTAGTTTGTGACGCCACCTGTGGTGTCTGATCAATTGGACCAGCGCTGCTATAAGGATCTTCACAGGGGATGTTATGGGGGCAGCTGGGTGGTAAGTCTCCCACAGGTGAGATGGGTCCCTGGAAGTCTATGGTGATGATGCAGGGTGTAGTTAAGAATTCAATCACACACAATGCAGCTTCTTTTCATACCTTTACTTGTAGGTGTTTCAGGCAGGTCCCGGGAAGCTGGTCGGGGTGGAGAATGCACATTCGGGAAACCGCTGAGCAGGTTAGAGGCCTCCTTTACTTCATATGTATCTGAGTCCAAACTTGCATGAAGCGAAGTTAACTCTGCAATCTCCAGCTTTCTCAATAGCTGCAACGCCCGGCCGACATTGTGGTGGAGCCTTTTATGTCTCTGATTCTCAGATGTTGGAAAGAACAAAGTCCCTCTATGCAGGGCCCTGCTAAAAGTCCTTGTTCCCCCTGACTCCGTTTACGTATCAGCGCTTAGGGCTACCTTCTGCGACTTGTAGTCCAGAAAGCCTCCGGCTATCTTGTTACTAGGCGTGAAGCGCTAGCAACGCTTCGGACCCCGGTGTCCGGTGAATTAGTGCAGGTAATCCGGTACCTGGTGCACTAGCATCTATCTTCTCCACTGTGCCCTTCAACCTGCTCTCGCTCTTAACATAAGCACTTGTAGCTTTTGATGGTAATGTCAGCTTTCTCCAGAGCTCACTGAACAGCTCTCAGTATCCTCCAAGTCCAGACTGGACTGACACTGAACTACACTGTACTAAGACAGGAAGCTGACTGACTGAACTCCTCTGTCCGAAGACAGGAAACAGACTGATCTGAGCTCTTCTCAGACAGGAAACTTGAATCTCTCACTGAACTGTCCTAAGACAGGAAGCTTGAATGGCTGACTGCTACGTGTCACTCCCTTTTATACCCCTAGTGGGTGTGTCTGAAAGTGTGAGTGAAGTGAATGGATATCAAGCTTTTGCGGTTACCTTCCTGTGCATTCTCCTGGATTATGTGCCTGACATAGCTGGGCCACACACCAGCGTCTCTCGGTCTCCTCCAAGTCGGCATGACGCTGGATTAGTCTTCTGAGCACCGCATTTTCTCTCTTTAATTCCAGTATAGCGGGGTCAGTGTCCCGATCTGGGGACAGCTCTGGCACAGGCAGTAAATCCTCCGGGGAGCAGGGTTTGTACGCCTCCGCTCCTCCGCATAGATTCTCCTGTCCTTCCGCCATCTCACTCCAGGCCAGACAGTGATTTCCATCAGGAACAATCTGGTCCCTTCCGTGGAGGCGGGATTTGCGTCTCCTCCTTTTTGCATAGAAGATGAAGAGGAGGCGTATTTCCTTAGCAGTGGGACAGGCTCGCACATTATAGTAGCATTTTGAGAGGGCGGCCATAACTTTCGCGCCACAGGGGGGTACTGTCATGGGTGCATCGCCACGAAGATCGTCGCGATTGCACATTCTGAATTCTCACAGCTGAGCTGCTGTTTCTTTGTGTTTGGTAATGAGAGAGTTAATTTTACCTAGCTCTTGCTAAGACTAGGTCCAGCCTCGCCCGGCTGCTTTTGATTATGTTCTAATTAGTTTCCTTTATATTCCTGCCAGTCTGGGTGTTAGACGCCGGTGAAAGCATTCATGTAGTCTAGCAGACTGGAGCGGTTCTGAGAATACTTAAGCTAAGAGCTCCTTAGTTGTTTTTACTCTTATAGCTTATAGTTTATCTCTGAGAGCTTAGGTGTTCCTACTGTGTGTGAGTGTTGTATGTAAGACTTTATTTACTTTATTTCTTGTCTTTCTTGTATGTCTTTCTGTTCATTAACCGTTACCTGTTCATTCCCTTTGGTGGTAATCAGGGTCCTTCTTAGGACTAGATTACAGTTGGCAGGGATTGATAGGAGACAGGGTTTACGCTGGTGGCCTGGACCTCTGTACCTTTAACAGTACCTCCAGGTAGAGGGATTAGTCAGGACCCCAGTTTAGGGTCAGCATAGACCCCGGTCACCCTCTAGCCGGAGACAGTGTATAACGGATTCCGTATTGACCCACTGGACATTGTCAGGTAATTCTATGTTATCATATATCTATGCGCATGTTATATAGTATGTTGCCCTTTTGATATAGATTACTGACATCACATATATATATCTGCTATACAGCGTGACATTTTCACCGGCCCTAC
>JARQOD010000006.1:399094956-399170980 GCA_033576555.1 Oophaga sylvatica | reverse complement strand
GCCTTCCCACACAACGCGCGCAGCCGGAGGTGCCTTTCCCACACAACTGTACGCAGCATGGACATGTGCCTTCTGACACAACTGTGCGCAGCATGACGTGTGCCTTCTGACACAACTGAGCATAGCATGTGTGTGGCCCAGCTGCGCTTGGTACACATGTTCCCGGAGAATGCACAGAAAGGTAATTACAAAAACCTGATATTCATTCACATCCACATTTCCCAGGTGCCACCAGAGGGAGCCCCTTTAGAATTCAGGTATAAAGGGGGTGAGAAATGCAGCAGTAGGCATTCTAGCCAGACAGTCATGCTAGTTGTTGGTTGTACCTCAGACAGATGAGATCTCCTCAGAAACACCGGAGTGAGAGATTGTGATCCTAGCCAGTCTAGCTTTGGGTGATTCAGGAGGAGTCATTCCTGTCAGAGCTAGTTCCTGTCAGAATTGATTCCTGTCAGACGAGACAGAGGACGAAAGATTGCAAGCTGTTATCTCAGAAACATCTGACTGTTAGTACCCTATGAAGGTGGAAGTGACTCTCGGAGCGGGCTTGTATTCAGTCTGACGAAAGGTCCTGAAAGCTGCTCTGGACAGAGTCTAGGAAGGAAAAGAAGGAAGGGGACTACAGTTATCGGAACATCGAGTTGACTGAGAAATGGTCAGTGAGCTGTGGAAGGAAGGAAGCTGACGACTACACCTACTGCTACCCGTGCTTATGTTAAGGGTGAGAGTGGGCGACGGGCGAGTGGTGACAAAAGGGAAAGAGTGACCGAGGCGTTATAGCAAACATTTGCTGTCTCCACTCTGCTAAACCGGACGCCGGGTCCGAAGCCTTGCTAGAACCTTCACGGCTAGTAGAGAAAACCGGAATCCCTGCTGGACTTCAAGTCGCAGAGGGGCCCTATAGTGCTGATACGTAACCGGGGTCAGGAGAACTGGAGTCTAGCGGGACGCTGCATATATAAAGACTTAGTTCTTGCCAAAAGAAGGCTCCACCACAATGTCCGGCCGGGCATAGCTTTCATATCAGAGTTAAACTTCGCTTTCACGCAAGTTAGGACTCACACACATAAAGAGAAAGGAGGCCTTAAACCTACTCAGTGATTACCTGGATGTGCATCCTCCACCCTGAGCAGCTTTCCGGGACATACCTGCAAATACCACCAGTAAAGGTATGGAAAGAGACTGACTTGTGGTGACTGCCTTATTGCTTGCACCCCTGCACCGCCATATACTTAGAGGGACAATCTTACCTGTGGAAGACTTAACATCTTGCTGCCCAGTAACAACCCCTCTGAGATCACCCTGCAGCCTGGTCACCCTGATCAGAAACCACAGGTGGCGTCACGAACAATTACAAAAATCCCCTGTAAATATCCCCCTTTGAATGAGCGCCCAGGGCAACGGACCGAGCTGCGCTACCAGTGACCTATTCCCCATAGACTTCAACGGGCTCGTGCCGAGTACCCCATAAGCCCTGGTACTACGTGCGACTCACATGGACGTGTGCCTTCCCCACACAACTGCGCGCAGCATGGCGTGTGCCTTCCCACACAACTGTATGCAGCAAGGACATGTGCCTTCTGACACAACTGTGCGCAGCATGGACGTGTGCCTTCTGACACAACTGAGCGCAGTATGGACGTGTGCCTTCCCACACAACTGTACGCAGCATGGACGTGGCCTCTGACACAACTGAGGCAGCATGGACGTGTGCCTTCCCACACAACTGTACGCAGCATGGACTGTGCCTTCCAACTCAACTGTGCGCAGCATTGGACGTGTGCCTTCCCACACAACTGTGCGCAGCATGGACGTGTGCTTTCCCACACAACTGTGCGCAGCATGGATGTTGCCTTCCGACAACAACTGTTCGCAGCATGGACGTGTGCCCCCCACACAACTGTACGCACATGGACGTGTGCCTTCCAACTCAACTGCTCGCAGCATTGACTTTGCCTTCCCACACAACTGCACGCAGCATGGCGTGTGCCTTCCCACACAACTGCGCGCAGCATGGACGTGTGCCTTCCACACAACTGTACCAGCATGGACATGTGCCTTCTGACACAACTGTGCGCAGCATGGACTTTGCCTTCTGACACAACTGTGCGCAGCATGGACGTGTGCCTTCTGACACAACTGAGCATAGCATGGACAATTGTGCCTTCCACACAACTGCGCGCAGCATGGACGTGTGCCTACCCACACAACTGTACGCAGCATGGACATGTGCCTTCTGACACAACTGTGCGCCAGCATGGACTGTGCCTTCTGACACAACATAAGCGCAGTATGGACGTGTGCCTCCCACACACGTACGCAGCATGGACGTGTGCCTTCTGACACAACTGAGCGCAGTATGGACGTGTGCCTTCCCACACAACTGTACACAGCTGGACTGTGCTTCCGACACAACTGTGCGCAGCATGGACTTTTGCCTTCCCAACACAACTGTACACAGCATGGACGTGTGCCTTCCAACTCAACTGTTCGCAGCATGGACGTGTGCCCTCCCACACAACTGTACGCAGCATGGAAGTGTGCCTTCCAACTCAACTGTTCGCAGCATGGACTTGTGCCTTCCCACACAACTGCACGCAGCATGGACGTGTGCCTTCCCACACAACTGTACGCAGCATTGGACGTGTGCCTTCTGACACAACTTTTTCGCAGCATGGACGGGCCTTCCAACTCAACTGTTCGCGCAGCATGGACGTGTGCTTCCCACACAACTGTAACGTAGTATGGACGTGTGCCTTCTGACACAACTGAGCGCAGCATGGACGTGTGCCCCAACTCAACTGTGCGCAGCATGGACGTGTGCCTTCCCACACAACTGTACGCAGCATGGACGTGTGCCTTCCCACACAACTGTACGCAGCATGGACGTGTGCCTTCCAACTCAACTGTTCGCAGCATGGACGTGTGCCTTCCCACACAACTGACGTAGTATGGACGTGTGCCTTCTGACACAACTGAGCGCAGCATGGACGGTGCCCCCAAACTCAACTGTGCGCACATGACGTGTCCTTCCCACACAACTGTACGCAGCATGGACGTGTGCCTTCCCACACAACTGTACGCAGCATGGACGTGTGCCTTCCAACTCAAATGTGCGCAGCATGGACGTGTGCCTTCCCACACAACTGTGCGCAGCATGGACTGTGCCTTCCCACACAACTGTGCGCATCATGACTGTGCCTTCTGACACAACTGTGCGCAGCATGGACTTGTGCCTTCCCCACACAACTATGCGCAGCAATGGACGTGTGCCTTCCCACACAACTGTGTACACATGGACGTGTGCCTTCTGACACAACTGCTCAGCATGGAACGTGTGCCTTCTGACACAACTGTGCGCAGCATGGACGTGTGCCTTCCCACACAACTGTGCGCAGCATGGACGTGTGCCTTCCCACACAACTGTGCGCATCATGGACGTGGCCTTCTGACACAACTGTGCGCAGCATGAACGTGTGCCTTTGAGTCGCCCGCCTGGGCCGGGGGTACTCGGCACCGAGCCCGTCGATCCTCTATGGGGGATGTCACGGTACACAGCTCGGTCCGTGGCCCTGGGCGCTCACTGAAAAGGGGATATTTACAGGGGAATAAAGGTTTGTAGAAGTTCGTGACCCACCTGTGGTACCTGGTCAGGGTGACCACGCTGCTATGCAGATCCACCGAAGGGTTGGTATTATGCGCAAGATGTTAGGCCTTCACAGGTAAGGCTGAGTCCTTCAGGTAGATGAGTTGTAGGGTGCAGGACGGAGGGGAAACAGGCAGTGATAGAAGATAGACACACACACGGTAGTCACTTTGGTACCTTTTACTGTAGATGTTGCAGGCACTTCCCGAGCGCTGTAGGTGAAGTGTGCACATCCAGTTCTTCCCACTGAGTAGGTATAGGCCTCCTGTCTCCATAATAAGTCTCTGACCTTGTGAAAACTAGGCCTGAGTTCGTCACCACACACGCCCAGCTGACCTTGTGTAGGCCTTCTCCCGAAGAACATAGTCCCTGTTTGCAGCGTCCTGCTTTCCTCCTGACCCAATTACGTATCAGCACAAAAGGCTCCTGCGACTTGTAGTCCCCGCAGGAACTCCAGTATCTCCTACTGGGTCGTGAAGATCCCGGTAAGCTCGGACCCGTGTCTGGTTGTAATGATTGGGATGAGCTGAGTAGCTCCTGTTATGAATGTGCTAGAGATGGTTCTGAGCAGAGGCTCCCACTGGTGGTTACAGACAGTACTGAACCTTTCAGCGAGGAGTGGCAATCTGGAATCACGGACTGGTCTGATGTAAGGAGGTTCCCTCCCATGATGGTTCCGGTGATCAATTGTTCTTGTCTCAATTGGGTTCCTGGTTCATTGGAAGTTTGCTGGAGTCCTGCCTGCATCTCCTGCTTTCAGATAAGATATTTTTTTGCTTTTCGTTTTGTGCTTGCTTTTTGCATTGTTTTCTGCACTTTTGTGGAGGTCAGCCTGGTCCCCCTCCTGGGGCCTGAGCTCCTCACAGTTTTTCTGCAGCCACTGTTATTTGCTCATTTGCTTTTTCCTGTTTTTTTCAGCGGCTGCGGCTTGGTTTTTGCCACACTGAGACCTGATTTAGTGGGTGGCGAGATCGTGTGATCTCAGTATTTTGTAATCAGAATTGTTGGATTTTTGTAGGGTTTTCTGGGTTGCAGAAAGTAATCTCTCCTGTCCTATCCTATTTTGTCAGCTTGTGGCCACCCAGCGTTTTCCTCAGTCTATTTTCTGCCTGTGTTTGTATTTCATCTTGTCTAACCGCCATTAATATGTTTGGGGGGCTTCCTATTCTTTGGGGATCTGCTCCGGGGCAGATAGCTTTCATCTTTCTGCCTTTAGGTTTAGTTATCTCTCAGCGTGACGAGGCGTCTAGGATCAACGTAGAACGCTCCCCAAAGGCTACCTCTAGTTGTGTCGTTAGTTTAGGAATCTGCAACCCATCAGTTACCAACATCTCAGTGTTCGGCTGCCTGCTGTTGTTCCTGTCCTCCTCAGCTAACCAAAACATAACAGTATCACCGGACATAACTGAAAATTATATGATACTCACAGAAGGGAAAAATAAGTGTGGAAAGAAAAAAAGTTGTCAGAGTTGTCAGAGATTTTTTTTTTCTGTCTGTTGCATTTTTTTCCCTCTTTTTCTCTGGGTTGAGGAGGATTTTTTTTTTTCTCTCAATGGAGTTTGCACAGTTGTCTGGCCGTGTGGATCAGCTTGCCACTGAGGTTTGGAGTATGCTAACCTATCTTGCTAGGTTGCCGGTTGTGGAACCTAGGATTCCCATGCCAAATTTGTTTTTTGGGGGATCGGGCAAATTTTCTGAATTTCAAATAACTGTAAGTTGTTTTTTGCCTTAAAGCCTGTCTTCAGCTAACGCAGCACAGCAGGTTCAAATTGTCATCTCTCTCCTGCGCGGCGATCCTCAGGATTTGGGCTTTTTCCCTGACACCTGGGGATCCTGTTTTGAATGATATTGATGCATTTTTCTGGCTCGGGGTTATTGTACGATGAACCTAATGTCACTGATCAAGCTGAAAAAACCTTGTTGGCATTAAATCAGGGTCTTGAAGACGCTGAGTTGTACTGTCAGAAATTCCGAAAGTTGGCAGTCCTGACCAATGGAATGATGATGCTTTGGCAGCCCTTTTTCGGAGGGCTGTCAGAGAATGTAAAGGATGTTTGGTGGGATCCCTGCTCCCTCTGGCCTCAATGATTCTATGTCATTGGCTATTCAAATGACAACGTTAGCGTGAGCGCAGAGGTAGCGTGGGATAGGTGTTGCCTTGTGAGCCACTCCTGGGCCCATGCAGTTGATGGAGTGACTTCTGGGGCTCAGCGTCATAGTTTCGAAAGCGCAATGGGTTATGTTTCTACTGTGGTGATGCCTCTCATGCTATTTCAGTCTGCCCTAAGCGGGGAAGACGTTTTGCATGGCTCAGTTGTCTTGGGTAGTGTTCAGACTAAATTTCTGTTGACTGTTACCCTGATTTGCTCCCTGTCCACATTTTCTGCTCAGGCTTTTGTTGATTCGGGAGCAGCTATTAACCTGATGGATTTTGACTTTGCCAAACGTTGTGGGTTCCCTGATACCCCTGCGGAAGTCTATTCCCCTACTGGGCATTGATTCTACCCTTTGGGGGAGAATAAACCCCATTTTTCTACTCAGGTGATAATGGGGGTTTGAACCAGATATCAGGAGAGTTGCAAAATTTCTGGTGCTGTATAATTTGCATGACATTATTGTACTAGGTTTCCCTTGGTTACAGTCTCATAATCCTTTTTGGATTGGAAATCTGTGTCTGTGACCAGTTGGGGCTGCCAATGTTTTTAATGCCGACACTCCTGTTTTTTCTGCCTCTCCCAAGTCTCAGGATGTTCCTGACTTTTTGACTGATTTTTCGGATGTTTTAGTGAAAGTAAATCTGCATCTTTGCCCCCTCACAGGAGCTACGATTGCGCTATTAAATTTTAGTGCCTGGTGGTAAATTTCCCTAAAGGTCGCCTTTTTAACTTGTTTACATGAAACGATGCTATGCGATCTTATATCAAGGAGTCATTGGAGAAGGGTCATATCAGACCATCCTCTTCACCCTTGGTGCCGGTTTTTTCTTTGTGGCCAAAAAGGATGGTTTCATTGAGGACGGAAATATTGATTATCGTCTCTTGAATAAGATCACTGTGAAGTATCAATATCTGTTACCCTTGATTCTGACCTGTTTTCCAGGGTGAAAAGTGCTAGTTGGTTTACCAAGCTTGACCTCAGGGGGCGTATAACCTTATTCGCATTAAGCAGGGGGATGAATGGAAGACGGCGTTAATACCCCAGAGGGGCATTTTGAGTACCTATGATGCCCTTTGGGCTCACTAATGCTCCTTCCGTCTTCCAATCCTTCATGAATGATATTTTCAGGGATTTTGTGGATAAATTTCTGATTTTTATTTGGATAATCTTGATTTTTTCCATGACTGGGACTCTCATGTGAAACATGTTTGACTGTGTTCCAGATTTGAGAGAGAATGCACTGTATGTGAAGGATCAAAGTGTCCTTTTTGGCGTAAGAAGGTCTCATTTCTGGATTCATTTTGTCTCCGTCTGTTATTGAAATGGACCCGTCAAGGTTCAAGCCATCTGTGATTGGGTCCAACCTACTTCATTAAAGCTCTTCAGAGATTTTTGGGGTTTTGCCAATTTTTATCGTAAATTTATGTAATTTTTCTCCGTATTGTTAAACCATTGACTGATTTGACCAAAAAGGGTTCTGATGTGGTGAATTGGCCTCCTGAGGCAGTCTCTGCGTTTCAGGAACTTAAGCAAGATTCATTTCTACTCCTTTCTACGGCAGCCTGAAGTTTCTCTAACGTTTCAGGTGGAGGTTATGCCTCTGAAATTGGGGCAGGTGCCGTTTTGTCCAAAGAGATCCAGAGACCTCTAAGAGTAACCCTTGTGCCTTTTTCTCTCTCGAAAATTTTCTCCAACGAACGTAATTATACGTGGGTAATCGGGAGTTATTGGCCATGAAGTGGGCCTTTGAAGAGAGGAGACATTGGCTGGAAGGAGCCGAACATCAGGTGGTGGTCCTCACGGACCATAAGAATCTTGTTTATCTCGAATCACCAAGCGACTAATCCAGACAGGCCAGGTGGGCCTTGTTTTTCACACGTTTTAATTTTGTGGTTTCTTTTCTTCCTGGCACTAAGAATGTTAAGGCGGATGCCCTCTCGAGTTTCTTTGCGGACTCTCCTGAGTTATCTGATCCTACTGTTATTTGAAAGAGGGTGTAGTTCTTTCCGCCGTCTCGCCCAATTTGAGACTGGCCTGGAAGGGTGTCAGGAGGATAAACCTGAGCGCTGCCCTAAATTGGGAAATTGTTTGTCCCCAGACCAGTGGAAGAAAGTGTGATGTCTGAGATTCCCTTGTTCCGCGTTGGCTGGTCATCCCGGGGTTTTTGGTACCAGAGACTTGGTGAGTCGGTCCTTTTGGTGGCCTACTTTGTCTCGTGACGTCAGGGAATTTGTGCAGCCTGTGGGACTTGCTCTCGCTCCAAGCCTTGCTCTCGCTCTAGTGGTTTGTTAATGCCATTACCTGTGCCCAAGAGGCCATGGACCCATATCTCTATGGATTTTATTTCCGACCTCCCTGTTTCTCAGAGAATGACCGTTATCTGGGTAATCTGTGTAGGTTTTCCAAGATGATACATCTTGTGCCATTACCTAAGTTACCTTCCTCCTCCGAATTGGTGCCTTTGTTCTTCAGCGCGTGGTTCGGTTACATGGCATTCCGGAGAACATTGTGTCTGACAGAGGAGTCCAGTTTGTTTCCAGATTTTGGAGGACATTTTGTTCTAAACTTGGGTTCAATTATCTTTCTCCTCTGCTTTTCATCCTCAGACCAATGGACAAACGAGAGAACAAAACCAGACCTTGGAGACTTATTTGAGATGTTTTGTGTCTGCTGTATCAAGATGACTGGGTCTCTTTTTGCCTTTGGCTGAGTTTGCTCTTAATAATAGGGCTAGCTCTGCCACCTTGATGTCTCCATTTTTCTGCAATTTTGGGTTTCACCCTCGATTTTCTTCGGGACAGGCAAGGGTTCTGTCTGTCCGGTTGTTGACTCTGTTGTGGGGCGAATGCAGCAGTTTGGGACCAGGTAGTGGAGAGGTTGTCTCTCTCTCAGGAGAAGGCCCAACGGTTTGCCAACCGGCATAGGACTGATGGTCCTCGGTTTAAAGTGGGGGACTTGGTTTGGTTGTCCTCAAGAAATATCCCATGAGGGGTTTCATCTCCCCAAAATTAAGCCCAGGTTCATTGGACCTTATAAGATCATGGAGATTCTTAATCCTGTTTCCTTCCGTGTGCTTCTCCAGGGACATTTAAGATCCATAAGGTGTTCCAACAAATCCTTATTGAAGAGGTTTGTCGAGCCAGTGGTTCCTATGGCTGCGCCTCCTGACCCTGTTTTGGTTGAGGGGAATCTGGAGTATGTGTTGAGAAAATTTTTGGATTCTCGTTTTTCTAGACAGAAACTCCAGTATTTGGTTAAGTGGAGAGGTTATGGTCAGGAGGACAATTCTTGGTGTTTTTCTTCGGACACCATGCTAGGAACTTATCCGTGCCTATCACCGAGCTCATCCTGATCGGCCTGGTTGCACAAGTGAGGGTTCAGTGACCCCTCCTCAAGGGGGGTACTGTTATGAATGTGCTAGAGATGGTTCTGAGCAGAGCTCCCTCTGGTGGTTACAGACAGTACTGAACCTTTCAGCGAGGAGTGGCAATCTGGACTGATCTGAATAAGGGAGGTTCCCTCCCATGATGGTTGCCGGTGATCAATTGTTCTTGTCTCAATTTTGGTTCCTGGTTCATTTGGAAGTTTGCTGGAGTCCTGCCTGCATCTCCTGCTTTCAGATAAGATATTTTTTGCTTTTCTTTTTGTGCTTGCTTTTTTGCATTGTTTTCTGCACTTTTGTGGAGGTCAGCCTGGTCCCCTCCTGGGGCCTGAGCTCCTCACAGTTTTTTCTGCAGCCACTGTTAGTTGCTCATTTGCTTTTTCCTGTTTTTTTCAGCGGCTGCGGCTTGGTTTTTGTTCACACTGAGACCTGATTTAGTGGGTGGCGAGATCGTGTGATCTCAGCATGTTTGTAATCAGAATTGTTGGATTTTTGTAGGGTTTTCTGGGTTGCAGAAAGTAATCTCTCCTGTCCTATCCTATTTAGTCAGCTTATGGCCCCAGCGTTTGCTCAGTCTATTTCCTGCCGTGTTTTGTATTTTCATCT
Organism: Oophaga sylvatica; assembly: GCA_033576555.1. NCBI lineage: Eukaryota > Metazoa > Chordata > Amphibia > Anura > Dendrobatidae > Oophaga > Oophaga sylvatica. Next base: position 399,161,189 of record JARQOD010000006.1, on the reverse strand, counting down.
TGTCTAACCGCCATTATATGTTTGGGGGCTTCCTATTTTCTTTGGGGATCTGCTCCGGGGCAGATAGCTTTCATCTTTCTGCCTTAGGTGTAGTTATCTCTCAGGCTGTGACGAGGCGTCTAGGATCAACGTAGGAACGCTCCACGGCTACCTCTAGTTGTGTCGTTAGTTTAGGAATCTGCAACCCATCATTACCAACATCTCAGGTGTTCGGCTGCTCTGCTGTTGTTCCTGTCCTCCCAGCTACCGAAACATAACAGGCTCCTCTGTCCCTCACTTGCTTTCCCACTCACCTTCGGCCTACCCGGCCCTCACATGATCACACACTGCAGTTTGTGGGCTGCCTCTTCGCCGCTCTCTAAGCGTCGGCACGCTTTCTCACTGAGCTACACTCACTAGATTCAGCTCTGACTAGGCTGGAGTGGTTTCCGTTCCACTTTTGCTAGCCTCCACTCTGTTGAACTAGACAGCATCTCCTCTCTCTTCAGACTGCTCTGTGAGCTAGACTGCACAAGAACTAACTCTCAACCTCACTCTCTGAGTAACTGCACAAACCAGCTCACCACTTCTGCTTCTTTCTGTTCTGCTCTTCACCCTCCTTTTATATATATCTAAACAGCTCCCTCTGGTGGTCTTAGGGATGGGTGAAGGTGTGTGAATGTAGATATTGGACCTCTAGTGGTTGTTACCTTCAGTGCACCCTTCTGGGAATTAGGAATCCAAGCACAGCTGGGCTCCACACCTTCCCACACAACTGTGCGCATCATGGACGTGTGCCTTCTGACACAACTGTGCGCAGCATGGACGTGTGCCTTCCCACACAACTGTGTGCATCATGGATGTGTGCCTTCCAACTCAACTGTGTGCATCATGGACGTGTGCCTTCTGACACAACTGTACGCAGCATGGACGTGTGCCTTCCCACACAACTGTGCGCAGCATGGACATCTGCTGTCCAACACAACAGTGTGCAGGTTGGACGTGTGTGGTCTGACACAACTGTGTACTCCATGGACTTGTGCTGTCATACACAACTGTGCGCAGCATGGACGTGTGCTGTGTTTCTCACCGATCCGTCACCAGAATTAACATTACAAACTGAATTAATTATTGAATGTATCCATTAGACCTGGTGTGTTTACTTTAAAAATTGATGTCAAAATGGCTGTATAATGCTGATATTAAAATGAGAAGTTTATCAGTCAAGGCACAGAATGAAAGAGCTCATGAGTCCATGTGTATTCAGTCTATGCCCATCCAGCATGATTTACAGCTTGTACTGAGCAGTGTGAGATCTCAGCAGCAGCAGGGAGTAGGGGCACTGAACAGAACGAAGAGGAACAGGTTACTGATTAGAGTGGATCTGAAGTTACAGAACATGAGAATTTGGACAGTTCACAAAAAAATAACCAAATAAAAACCAAAACAAAATAAAAGATGCAAAAAATGTGTGTGAATTCAGACTAGTGGTCGTTATGAGCAGTGGAATTATGTGAATTATTATTAAATGAAAATGGAGTGATCTTCAGATGTTGCTGAGCTACAAGAAGGGTCATATCACACTTAGAGTTTTGTTAAAAAGATTTTAACAGCATTTTTTCATATCAAATTTTTCATTTTTGTTGTGGGGTTTTCTATTGTGTGGTTATATGTTTTATTCAAGAGAACCTCTGCAACTTTTTTTTTAAATTGGTGAAAGCACAGGAACCAGAATTGTAAGTGTAGATGTATCATCCATCTGTCATCTGACCGCTGCAGCCAATCACTGGCCTCAGCTCCTGCTGTGGGGATGTTTTTTTTTTTTGTGTTTTTACCATAGGTCATCTATAGGTCTATTTAATGAAATGTAATACATGTAAGTAAAAACAAAAATAGAAATTAATTGAAAATAGCATCAACAAAAACTCCTGGAACTTAAAGGGGTTGTCCGGTCAAAAGTCTGCAGTCAGTCTGTGTGTGTGACTGCAGACTTATGAATCCCAACTAGCGCCCGCACTGTGTGCTGTGGGGATTCGCCGGTTTCTGACCCAGTACAGGAGGGTATGTATGAGTATACACACTCCCAGCCAATGGGCGTGTGAAGCTGTCGAGTTTGGGTCCAGACAGAGACCCACAGTCTCTACTTAGTCTGAAAAACAAGTATTGTAAAGTCATTTTTAAAGGGATCCTGTCAGCAGGATCTCCCAATATAAACTAAAGCCACCACCTTTAACTCCTCTTGTACCAGAGTCCAGTAATCTGGCAACTCCTTCCGCATATCCGGAAAATAGCTTCTATAGTTCGCCTGATCTGGTGCGATGGGGGGTTGCTGGTCTTTGTTCTACGCCTCTTCTGTCCCTACAATAGCATCCCCTTACATTAACTGATGTTGGTGTCACATCCTACATCATCCCCACAGTGCTGCAAATCTCGCACCTGGTGAAGCACAGGCGCACTTTGACCTGCTGAGCTTTACAGGACTTGTCATTGCCATTAGTAGGGTAAAGCAGGGTGCGCCTGTGCATCAACTACGCAAGCGCGAGATTTGCAGCACTGCATGGCCACATTCACACGTGTAGTATTTGCTCAGTGTTTTATATCAGTATTTATAAGTCAAAACCAGGAGTGGATCAATTAGAGGAAAAGTATAATAGTATTTATCACCCACTCCTGGTTTTGGTTTACATACTGATGCAAAATACTGACCAAATACTGAACGTGTGTACGTGGCCTGTAGATGAGGCATCCACATCAATTAAGGCACGAGGACGCAATTGTGGGGATAGTGGAGGCACTGGGAAAAAGACCAGCAACGCTCATCGGACCGGAGGGCACCAACTAGCATAGATTTACTATGCAAAATTACCATGTGAATAAAACCCACCTGGTAAAGACGATAAAAATCAGCACTAAATTAAACGGAAAATATCTATGGTACTGGATGGTGGGTTCTACCCCCCCCTCCAAAATAGAAAAAGAAAACAAAAAGAAAACGAACAAAAAAAAAGAAGCACATACATAGCAGAGCAACTAGAATAAAATGGAGAAACTGGTCACTTTTGACATCTTTAGGCAGAGTCTACATTAATATATCCCCCTATGTAGGAAGAATGACCACTAATAGCTCCTTTCTTGCTGTCACACTTTTGTGCTAGTCACACCAGGGACCCACAAGTCTGGACGCCTGTTTGCCATTTGGAGGCTGTGGGAATGACAGAACCAGCACTGGACCTCAGTTAATGGCACTGGTTCAATTGCAAAAAAAAACCAACATAATTATTATCAGCAGCACATAATGTTACAGTAGCCTGTGCTGTAAATGTTATTTTTAAAGGGTTTAATCCATGTTAGACATATTGTTATCGCTCTAAGCACATATATAAATTGTTATGTGACATAACAGCCTGCACCGCAGCTTTCCTGCATTAGTAATGTGTCTGAGCTTCCTGGGACAATACACACATTGCGGGTGTCAGATCAGACTTTGTTGCGCTTCTTTCCCGCACAGTGGAGCGCAGCCTGGAGTTCTTGTGACCCTACAAGTCCCAGCCATCAGGACATCCAGGGAGCAGTACAAGGAGTTACCAACCCCTCTACACGGCGCGTCCTGCGTCTTTCTGCGCTCCGGTCCCTTTGCGCACTCCATAAGACGCACGGCGCTTTGCGCAGCGATCACACTGTGCTTACCTCGGGCTGTGGGAGAAGGAGACTCCGCTAACAAACCAGCTCCAAGCACTTGTACAGCCGTCTACATCCAGCAACCAAAAGAAGGAAGATTGCTCCCTCTGGGAACAGACGGCAGGCATGGAAAGACCCGCCCTCCGCCCCACCAGGGCCGGTACCGGGCACACAGAGCGCAGGGCTCCAGGGATCCACAGGGCACACAGAGCGCAGGACTCCAGGGATCCACAGGGCACACAGAGCGCAGGGCTCCAGGGATCCACAGGGCACACAGAGCGCAGGGATCCACAGGGCACACAAAAGCGCAGGGCTCCAGGGATCAACAGACAGGGCACACATCTGGGGGATGGAGGAGAAGGGGCAGAGGCAGTCATCTGAGTAATGTCCTTATCTGCTGTAGAAAAGAACATGTTTCTGCAGAGGCTGCATGCTTCATAATTCAAGAGGCTGAAGGAGCAGTGACACTGAAATATTATTAATGTTACAGATGTTTAGAAAGTATATTGTGTGTCCATGTTACTACTACTACCACCATCATTGCTGCTAGTATTACTTCTATTGTGTGTCCATGTTACTACTACTACCACCATCATTGCTGCCATTATTACTGCTATTGTGTGTCCATGTTACTACTACTACCACCATCATTACTACTATTATTACAGACATTGTGTGTCCATGTTACTACTACTACCACCATCATTACTGCTAGTATTACTGCTATTGTGTGTCCATGTTACTACTACTACCACCATCATTACTACTATTATTACAGACATTGTGTGTCCATGTTACTACTACTACCACCATCATTACTGCTAGTATTACTGCTATTGTGTGTCCATGTTACTACTACTACTACCACCATCATTGCTGCCATTATTACTGCTATTGTGTGTCCATGTTACTACTACTACCACCATCATTACTGCTATTATTACAGACATTGTGTGTCCATGTTACTACTACTACCACCATCATTACTGCTAGTATTACTGCTATTGCGTGTCCATGTTACTACTACTACCACCATCATTACTGCTAGTATTACTGCTATTGTGCATCCATGTTACTACTACTACCACCATCATTACTGCTAGTATTACAGGCCATGGGAGTAGTATACAGAACAAGCCTCTGTTGACATTCTCTTCACATGTTAATTAGCTGTGGATGGCCCTATATATTGTATATATATATATATACAGGGGTTGGACAAAATAATGGAAACAACTAACGTTTTGGCATCATAATCTTCGAACATGTTCTAAACATGCAAACCGTGACATATGGTAATGTTTTGTAGTTTGATTATTTGTTTTATGTGTTGTGTATGTAAATCAACTGTTTGTTTCGCATAATTGTAAGAACATTGATGAGAACCTGATACCAATGGCAGACCTCTCGGATTTTCAAAGAGGCCAAATTGTTGGTGCTGGTATGGCAGGCGCTAGTGTAACCGAAAGTGCCCGAATGCTTGGCGGGTCAAGAGGTACTGTCTCCAAAGTAATGACTGCGTTTGAAAGAGAAGGAAAAATGTCCGCAGCAAAGCACAGGTCCGGCCGAAAGTCGAAGTTGACAGAGAGACCGTCGGACTCTAAAGCGAATTGTGAGAGAGGATCGCAAGACCACGACTCCGAAAATCACTGCTGAGCTCAATGAACACCTACAGAACCCAGTTTCCACGAAAACTGTTCGTCGGGAGCTGCACAAATCTGGATTCCACGGAAGAGCTGCAATTCGAAAACCGCTGCTCTCAATGACAAATGTTTCCAAGCGTTTAGAGTGGTGAGAAACCTCCAGAATTGGTCCCTCGAGCCATGGAAACATGTGATATTCTCTGACGAATCATCGTTTACCCTATTTCCGACCTCCGGCCGCGTGTACGTTTGGAGACAGCCGAAAGAAGCATTCCATCCAGACTGCCTTCTCCCAACCGTAAAACATGGCGGAGGTTCTGTGATGATCTGGGGAGCTATTTCCTGGAGATCCGCCAGGCCAATGATCTCCCTTCACGGAAGAATTAACAGCCGCGGTTATTTAGGCATTTTGGGCGACCAAGTGCATCCTATGGTTCAAGCACTGTTCCCGGAGTAGAATTCATACAGCTAGAATCGTTAAAGCATGGCACGAGGACATTCTAATGAAGTTGAGCATCTCATCTGCCCCCACAATCCCCAGACCTCAACATTATTGAGCATTTATGGCCGATTTTAGAGATTCAAGTTACACGTCGATTTCCGCCGCCATCGTCGCTCAAAGAACTGGAGGGTGTTTTAACTGAAGAATGGGCAAAAATTCCTTTGGAAACAATTCACACCTTGTATGAATCCATACCTCGGAGAATTGAGGCTGTAATCGCCGCAAAAGGTGGACCTACACCATATTAAACTAACTTTTGTTGATGTTTCCAGGTGTTTCCATTATTTTGTCCAACCCCTGTATATTATATAGAGTCTACAAGGACGCAGTGGATGTGGCCATATCACTGTCTAGTGGCGGTAGCTGATTACGTGTGAATACCATGGTGTTCTGGCCGTAGGTTCAGCCACTTATCTCTATTCTTTGAACCTTATGAACCTTATTTTAAGGCCGGCGTCACACTTGCGAGTGTGATGCGAGTAAGTCGCACGACTTTCTCGCATCAACACCCGGCATGGCCGCCCGCTCTCGGACTCACAAGTGTGACGCCGGCCTAATACTTGAAGGCTCGACGGGGCCCACGGTGGAACTGGTGAATTTCCCCGGTGGAGCTCTGTGTATGTAGGAGTTGGTCAACCACAAAGCTATAAGAGCAGTAGTTGGAACAAAACACTTAGCGTCAGCGTCATTTGAATTTTTATCTCATAAATCAATAGTTCACGTGAAAATAAGAAACTTAGAAATATAACTTATCAGAGACACCTGCTTCGTTCTCTGCCAGAATTGATCAGTCATTATCAAAATTATTATTATCCGAGTAATATTTGTATTCAGTGAAGACAGATTTTTACTTTACTGAGATAGGAGAAGGCGGTTGGTGCTTATAAGAGTCTATGTCGTTGCGAGGAGATGGAGCTTGTTGCAGAGCCCCTCCCCTTTTCCTTCTACATAGAATATTATTAGCAGCAACTGTCATCTCCTGTGTCAATAATGTAACGTTCTGACCACACTGAACACAGATTTTACCCGTTAGGCCGGCGTCCAACACACAACTACAAAAAAATCGGTCCGTTTTAGTCGGTCGATTGTCGGATCAAAATGCAAACATCACACATCCTTCTGGCATCCGATTTTCCTTCAAAGATGCGATTTAGTCGCATGTGTGTGTACCCTGTAACATCCGATTTTCATCCGACTTGCGAGAATTTCTCGCAGGCTTGCAAAACTGACATATAATGGATCCAAAAGAATAGTATTTCAATCACAAAAGAAAGAATAGATATATACACATAGAACACATATTTATATATATATATATATATATATATATATACATGTCATTGTGACATGTATATATATATATATATTTATAGTTCCTAGACTTCTACATACTGTAATAGCCGCTAATTCAATTGCCGGCTTTTGTGAAATCACAGAAGCCGACATGAAATGATACATTGTTTCCACACAGTTAACCATGTCATTTCCTGTATTTTGATATTTGTTTAGAACTTACAATTACCTGAGTGTATTTGTGCAAAATTTCAGACATGTAGGGGTTAATTAAAGGTGTAAATTCTTTGAAAAAAAATGCGTGGGCTCCCGCTGTATTTTCTCCACCAGACAGACAAAGCAAGCAAGTGGGGGCAGATAATAACAGCCTAGGGAGGGTACATTTTTTTGTGCCCCCCTGGCTACTAACATCTGCCCCCAGACACCCCAGAAAGGGCAAATCTATAATTAGATTTGCTCTTTCTGGCACTTTGCCCGTCTATTCCCATTGCCCTGTAGCGGTGGCGAATGGGTTAATAATGTCACCTTAATGTCACCTTAGTATTGAAAGGTGACCTTAAGGCAGGTTAATAATTGAGAGCTGTCAATTAGACAACTATCAATTATTAATCCTATTGTATGATAGAAAAATCAAACACACACAGTTTAATAAAAAATAAGTTTAATGAAATAATCACACAGTTTTTGACCATATTTTATTTTCCTGCTAAAACCATTTCCTGTAATAAAAATAAAATAAAAAAGCAAAATGATTCTTACCAATCCGATGTACAGTCAGGTCCCACGGTGTAATCCATCAGAAAGGGTTAACAGGTTACAGGTCGCAGAGAGCTAATAATGCTGTCTCAGACCTGTATTCCCCTGAATGAATAAGTTACTCTCCCAGCGAAAGGAGAGGAATAGATTCATGAATGGAGCTTAATTGATTTATTGCCACTTTCACTTCAGTGACCTGACCTAACGTGAAAGTGGGATAAAATCAATTAAGCTTCATTCATTAATCACATCCTCTCCTGTCGGCAGGAGATAAGCTCATTCATTCAGGAGCTATCAGATGAGCACTTGCGCTGCTTATCTGATTGCTAGTTAACCCTTTGTGAAGGATTACATCGTGGGACGGGACAGATTGCCAGATAGGTAAGAATAATGTTGTTTTATTATTTTATATTTATTTTAGAAGAACAAGGGCTTCGAACGGATTAAGAGTGAAATAAAAGATGGTCAAAAATATGTGTTTTTATTTCATTAAAATTATTTATTCTTAAAGTGTGTGTGTTTTTTTATTTACTTCAATAGGATTAATAATTGATAGTTGTCTAATTGACAGCTCTCAATTATTAACCTGCCTTAAGGTCACCTTTCAATACTAAGGTGACATTAACGCCTTATTAACCCATTCGCCACCGCTACAGGGCAATGGGAATAGACGGGCAAAGTGCCAGAAAGGGCGAATCTAATTATAGATTTGCCCTTTCTGGGGTGTCTGGGGGCAGATGTTAGTAGCCAGGGGGGGCACAAAAAAAATGTACCCTCCCTAGGCTGTTATTATCTGCCCCCACTCGCTTGCTTTGTCTGTCTGGTGGAGAAAATACAGCGGGAGGCCACACATTTTTTTTCAACGAATTTACACCTTTAATTAACCCCTACATGTCTGAAATTTTGCACAAATACACTCATGTAATTGTAAGTTCTAAACAAATATCAAAATACAGGAAATGACATGGTTAACTGTGTGGAAACAATGTATCATTTCATGTCGGCTTCTGTGATTTCACAAAAGCCGGCAATTGAATTAGCGGCTATTACAGTATGTAGAAGTCTAGGAACTATAAATATATATAATACATGTCACAATTACATATATATATATATAATTTATTCTATGTGTGTATATCCTTTCTATTCTTTATTAAAGCTGTCAGTGTGATTTTACTGTATAGCCGGGATGAATTGCCGGCTTTTCTAAAGGACACCGATGCGATTTAATCGCAAGTCACACATGCGGTCCGTTTGTAATCCGATTTTTCATCGCTCCCATAGACTTGCATTGGCGATAGTCGACCCACAATCGGTGACAATCGCAGCATGCTGCGATAGCACTCGGACATTTAAAACGGACCACAAAAAATCTGATACTAGGAGCTGCTCCATAGATTAACATAGGGCAGACTGCAATACGATTTTTCACCGTATTGCAGTCGTCCGATTCTGTCGCCAGTGTGACGCCGGCCTTAGGGTACGTTCCTACAGTCAGGAATTGTTGCAGGTTTGACTCTGTGTATTTATGGAGGGTCAAAGCCGCAGCGCACCGATGTTACAGCATAGTGGGTGGGATTTCTAGAAATCACATGTCCATTATACGTACATAGTCGCCTGCGGACACAGACATGTGACGCAGCATGTCCATTTATCTTGCGCAGATGCGAGTCCTCACAACAGAAATTAAATGAATAGAATGTGTTGAACGCAGTAATCTGTGCGGCTTTACCTGCGTTCAGTACTGCTATTGTGTGTCCATGTCACATGCGTTTTGGTCGCAGCGAACATGCACCGCACCCAAAGCACTGCTACTTTCTAATCGTGGACACACAGTCTACATTGAGAATTTTGAAAATGAGTGATCAGTCCTAAGAAGCGGATTTCTCTGGTAAAAATATTATAAAGGGGCTTATTTCAATATATACCACTGAGTTATGAATTAAAAAGTCAAACGGCGCTCCTTCCCTTCCGAGCTCTCCTATGTGCCCAAACAGTGGTCCCCCCCACACAGGGCCGGCATCAGCACCCGGCACACCCGGGCAAGTGCCGGGGCCCTGAGCAGGCGGGGTGCCCACTCGCCGTCTGGCACCCCGGCGCCCGTTAGCGGTGTCAGCGCCGCCACTGGGCCCCCCCCGCTTGCTCAGGGCCCCGGCTGCGGCCAGCTCAATACTCACCTCTCCCCGTGCCTCCGCTGCCGAAGCTCCGCCTCCGGGCTCCAGGGGGCGCCTGCAGGACGCCGGCGCTTCCTCTCACAGCAGCGCCGCTGAATGACGTCATCATTCAGCAGCCGGCTGTGGCAGTGAGTGCGCGGACGCCGGACAGGTGAGATGTTTGTGTGTGTGTCTGTGTATGTGTCTCTGTGTGTATGTAGTGCGATGCTTTGTGTGTGTGTGTGTGTGTGTGTCTGCTGTATATGTGATGGTGGTGGGGGGAGGGCAGTGATGATGATGATGGGGAGGCAATGATGATTGATGATGATGGGCAGGCAATGATATTGCTGTGGAAACAATGATGATTATGGGCAGGCATTGATGATGATGGGCAGGCAGTGATGATGATGGGCAGGCAGTGATGATGATGGGTAGGCAATGATATTGATGGGGAGGCAATGATGATTATGGGCAGGCATTGATGATGATGGGCAGGCAGTGATGATGATGGGCAGGCAGTGATAATGATGGGCAGGCAGTGATGATGATGGGCAGGCAATGATATTGATGGGGAGGCAATGATGATTATGGGCAGGCATTGATGATGATGGGCAGGCAGTGATGATGAAGGGCAGGCAGTGATGATGATGGGGAGGCAATGATGATTATGGGAAGGCATTGATGATGATGGGCAGGCAATGATATTGATGGGGAGGCAATGATGATTATAGGCAGGCATTGATGATGATGGCAGGCAGTGATGATGATGGGGAGGCGATGATAATGATGGGGAGGCAATGATGATGATGGGGAAGCGATGATGATAATGGGCAGGCAATGATTATGATGGGCAGGCAATGATGATGATAATGGGCAGGCAAGGATGATGATGGGAGTCTTTCCACGGCGCCTTTTCCTGAGCCGTAACAGTGCAGAACACAGCACAGTGCAGAGGAGAGCTCCATATTTTGTATGGAGCTTTATATGGGGACCAGTATCCTGTATGGAGCATTATATGGGGGATGGAGGGGTGACATCCTGCATGGGGTATTATATGGGTGATGAGGGGAGACTATGTGGTGCCCATAATATTGTATGGAGGACTGTACTGTCCAGTCTGTACTGTGCGCTGTGAGGATTTGGCGGGTTTTGAGCTATTGTACAATTTACAATAGCTATCAGTCATGTAATGGAAGAAGAGAAGTGTTTGGCATTGTACTGTATCTATATTTCTCTGCAGTATCTGTGCATCATGAATCGTGGTCTGTGTTAAGGGGGCCCACTGAGACTCTTTCGCCCGGGGCCCATAAAAACCTGTAGCCGGCCCTGCCCCCACATATGAGGTATCAGCGTGCTCAGGACAAATTGTACAACAACTTTTGGGGTCCAATTTCTCCTGTTACGCTTAGGAAAATAAAAACGTTTGGATCTGAAGTTATTTTTTTGGTGAAAGAAAGTTAAATGTTCATTTTTTTTAAACATTCCAAAACTTCCTGTGAAGCATCTGAAGGGTTAATAAACATCTTGAATGTGGCTTTGAACACATTGAGGGGTGCAGTTTTTGGAATGGTGTCACTTTTGGGTATTTTCTATCATATAGACCCCTCAAAGTGACTTCAAATGTGATGTGGTCCCTAAAAAAAAAAAATGGTGTTGTAAAAATGAGAACTCGCTGTTTAACTTTTAACCCTTATAACTTCCTAACAAAAAAAAATTTGGTTCCACAATTGTGTTTATGCAAAGCAGTCATGTGGGAAATGTTACTTATTAAGTTTTTTCTGTGACATATCTGTGTGATTTATGGGCAAGAAAATTAAAAGTTGGAAAATTGCGAAATTTTCCAAATTTTTGCCAAATTTCTGTTTTTTTTCCACAAATAAACGCATGTGATACCGAAGAAATTTTACCACTGTCATGAAGTACAATATGTCCCGAAGAAACAGTCTCAGAATCACCGGGATCTTTTGAAGCGTTCCAGAGTTATTAGCTCATAAAGGGACAGTGGTCAGAATTGTAAAAATTGGCCCCGTCATTAACGTTCAAACCACCCTTGGAGGTTAAGGGGTTAAATTACTATATACAGACAATAGCAGCGTCTCATCCATTCAACAATGGGCAGCACGGTGGCTCAGTGGTTAGCACTGTTGCTTTGCTGCCCTGGGTTCAAATATCACCAAGGACATTTGCAAGAAGTTTGTATGTTCTCCCGCTGTGGCTTTTCTCTGGTTTCACCACTTCTTCCCACACTCCAAAAACATACTGATCATTAATTTAGAATAGGGACAGTGATGATAATGTTTGTAAGGAGCTGTGGAATTAACGGTGCTATATAAGGCCAGTTTCACACGTCCAGATATTTCCGATACCGGTAAACACGGTACCGGAGATATCCATGTCCGTGTGTCCGTGTAAATACGTTGTATATCCGTATGGCACACGTGTGCTGCACATGTGCCGCATCAGGACCACACGGATGGCTACAGTAAGCGCTGTCCCTCTGTCTGTGGTGCTGAAGCTCCCTGTAATGATTCTCCCTGCTCTGCCGGCAACAGCGAGCAGGGAGAATAAATGAAAAACCCGACGTGGGGACCTCCTTAGTTTTGGAACCAACCCGGCAAAACTATACAGCTGCGGGCTGCTATTCTCAGGCTGGTAAGGGGCCATAAATATGGGCCCCCAACCTAAAAACAGCAGCCCCAGCTGCCCAGAAAAGCCGCATCTATTAGATGTGCCTATTCTGGAGCTTTGTTGGGTTCTTCCCACTTGCCCTGTAGTGGTGGCAAGTGGGGTTAATAAAGGGTTATTGCCACCTTGCTATTGTAAGGTGACATTAAGCCAGGCTTAGTAATGAATAGGTGTCAAAAAATGGGAGCAGTGAACAGAGACTCAGTGACGTCATCCTGCTTCTGGTCCTTGCTCGATCCTGCTTCTGGTCCTTGCTTGATTCTGCTTTTGGTCCTTGCTTGATTCAGCTTCTGGTCCTTGCTTGATCCTGCTTCTGGTCCTTGCTCGATCCTGCTTCTGGTCTTTGCTTGATTCTGCTTCTGGTCCTTGCTTGATTCTGCTTCTGGTCCTTGCTTGATCCTGCTTCTGGTCCTTGCTCGATCCTGCTTCTGGTCTTTGCTTGATTCTGCTTCTGGTCCTTGCTTGATTCTGCTTCTGGTCTTTGCTTTATCCTGCTTCTGGTCCTTGCTTGATCCTGCTTCTGGTCCTTGCTCGATCCTGCTTCTGGTCTTTGCTTGATTCTGCTTCTGGTCCTTGCTTGATTCTGCTTCTGGTCTTTGCTTTATCCTGCTTCTGGTCCTTGCTTGATCCTGCTTCTGGTCCTTGTTTGATTCTGCTTCCGGTCCTTGCTTGATCCTGCTTCTGGTCCTAGCTTGATCTTGCTTCTGGTTCTTGCTTGATTCTGCTTTTGGTCCTTGCTTGATCCTGCTTCTTGTCCTTGTTTGATCCTGCTTCTGTTTCTCCAGCATTTCTGATTTAGTGGTCAGTATATTCTTGTGTCACTATCAGTCCAATAATTAGCACTTTATGGACATCACATCCCAGTGTGCGCTCCTGATACAGGACTGAAATCTTATGGTCAAGCTGCAAAATCCAAGAGCATTATTTTCACAAGGAACAGGAATGGTGGCCAAGACCAAAGTAGACAAAGAATAGAAACAGGACAGATCTTGCCAGGATCACAGAACATAGAATTTTCTTGAAGTACAGTAGCTCGATTAAAATTGCTTTTAATGCAATGAGTTGCTATTTTTTGGCACCATTTGGAGAACACCATAAGGGTATGTGCACACGTTGCGGATTTTGATGCGGATCCGCATCGTTTTTGGACACACGGAACTGCATCAAATCCGCGGTGTAGTACAGTACCAATGATAATCTATGGGAATCCTGAATTTGGTGTGTATATGCTGCGGAAAAATACGTGCGGATTTGCATCGTTTATTTTCCGCAGCATGTCAATTCTTTTTGCGGATCTGCTGCGTTTCTGCACCCATTGACTTCCATTGAGTCAGTCAAATCCGCAGCAAAACCGCAGGTTTAAAAAGATCTGCGGTTTTGCTGCAGAGTTGCGTGCGAGAAATGCTGCAGAAAGGTAGGAGGAGGAAGAGTGTGTGGGCGGAGACTTTGTGTGTGCGGTGAATATGTGCGTGTCTGTGTGCGGGTGTCTGTGTGTATGTGTGTGTGTGCAGGTCTGTGTGTGTCTGTGTGCGGGTGTGTGCACGGTTGTGTGTGTGTCTGTGTGCGGGTCTGTGTGTAGGCAGGCATTGTCCGATAGGACTACTAGTCCCATCCGGCTATGAGTGCTACTGTGTCGACCCGCCACCACAATTGTGGGTTACCAGGGCAATGGGGTACTCAGAGCCGAGCCCATGGAAGTCTATGGGTTGTCACAGGTAGCAGTGGCTCGGTCTGTGGCCCTGGCGGTCTGGCGTATGTTGGGGGGAATATTTACAGGGGATAGATTTATATACAGTTCGTGACGCCACCTGTAGTATTCTGGTAATTTATACCAGCGCTGCTGTAGATCTCTGAGGGGATGGTGAGGCAGCTAGATGTCGGGTCCCCTACAGGTGGGACTCTTCCCTCAGGTCGGTAGTTAGGTAGGGATTGTGCGGCATGCAAATCAATAACTCAGTCTCACACGGTCAGCGTCTTTCCATACCTTTACTTGCAAGATGGTAAGGCAGGTCCCAGGGAGGCTGATGGGGTTGATGGAGGATGAGCTTTGAGGCAACGGCTAAGCAAGTTAGGGGCCTCCTTTACTGTCCAATAAAGATGAGTACAACCAGCTTGCAGCGTAGTTCCCTCTATAACTCCAGCTATTCCATAGCTGTACTGCCCAGTCAGATTTGTGGTGAAGCCTTCCAATTGATGAAACTAGGTTCTTGCTTTTGTCTGCGCTTGACTCAAAGTCCCTATTCCACCTGACTCCAGTTACGTACTGACTATATGGGGGCTGTTTGCCGCGACCTAGGGTCCGGTAAATCTCTGGTTTTCTTACCACTATGCTTGTAGCTAATAGTGATCCTTCGGTCCCCAGTGACCGGTAGCAATGTGCAGGACTTTTCCAAGCCAAAAGCACTTTTCCAATAATCTTCCTTCCACTTTGCCCTTCGATTTGCTCGACTCTTAATAGATAGCTCAGTCTTTCTTCCAGTGGGGCACAGCTCTGACTAGGCTGAGGTGAACTAGACCACCTGTACTAGCCTCCACTCTCTGAACTGCTGACAGGCTCAAACTGGACACGTCTACTCTGTCCAAGGACAGGAAACTGACTGACTAAAATCACTCCCTTCCACACCCCTGCTGGGTGTGTCAGAAGTGTACATGATGTATGAAGAGCCCTTAACTGTTACCTCTCCACTCATCCTCCTGGTATTGTGTACCAGGGCTACACATTCCCCCATGGTAAACGACAGCACTCCCGGGCTGTAAAATATAAAGAGACATTTTGTTTATGCATGAAAACATTAACAATAACATTAATTCGTCCCATCCGGGAGGTGGGGGTATCTTGAACGTTGCAAACATTATAGAAAAATACAAATATTAAATAGCATTCAATAAATATACAGTATTCTTGTGAAGGACCCGCACCAAACCTTCAACGTGGGTCCTGGGTGGGCTGCAGGACATCCAAATGCAGACCTCACTCAGTGCCACACCACACGGGTTTTTGGTTCAGATTTAAGTCAAGGTTTCATGTGAAACCATTAAAAAGGCACTTTAGTGCAACTATTTACAGGATACAGTTTTTGGGCTGGCTCAGTCCTCAGCCTCTGAGTCCATTGTTAAACGAAGACATAATAGGGAAAACACATTTATATATATAGACTTTTTACAATATTCACATCAATTCGTTATAATCACTGCTGATATCTAATGGGTAACTTCCCTTTGGTGGTTCGCTCTGATCTACGTGGTGTAGCTTCAGGTATATCAAGTTGCGATCTGTCTGCACTGCGTAACGGCAAACTATAGAACTGCCTCAATCTTTCTATGGATCTGGCAAGCGTACTGATGGCTGGGCGGTGTGAGTCAGCTTCGCCAGGGGATCCCATAGTATGGGGCGCTGCTACAGATGATCCTTCTTGAGATTCCACAGGTTGAGGTGTTGCTGGGATGGGTAACTCCTGAGCGGGCTCAACTGGCACCACGGGCACAACTGGAGGTAGAATTTCCTCTTGTGGCTGATAAAACTGCAACACTGGAATTATCACAGCATCTCCCAGTCGGGGCCAATCCGCAGGAAAATCTCCCAGATCTGTGTGTAGGACCTCTTCCTTTCTTTCTCCTTGATTGAGGACAGGGTTCTTTTCACAACGCTTTAAGTGTTCTGGACACAACTTCAAATGATCTCTGGACACAGTGATTGTTGTTCTTCCTCCGTCCTTACTGACGACACAAACTTTTCTGTTGTCATATTTAGAATCTTGTATGACGTAGGGTTCTTGTTCCCACTGGTTATCCAATTTGTGCATCTTCCTTTTTCTTTTTAATACTACCTCTCCAGGCATCAAAGGCTTGGCAGGAGCATTTCGGTTGTAAACATCTTCCTGTTTCTCCCGTGCCTTATTGAGACTTTCCTCTACACAGATTTGTACTCTTCTGTATTGCTCTTGCCGATTGACGTCCCAGTTTTCAACAGCGTCGTCTGCCTCCGGTTCTACCACTCCAAGTTCTAGATCCATTGGTAGTCTTCCGGGCCTTGCTCTCATAAGATAGGCTGGAGTGCAGTTAGTTGAACTTACAGGTATATGATTATACAAATCAACCAAATCAGGTAGTAAGTCCGGCCATCGATTTCTGTCTTCCAACGGTATGGATCTCAACAAGCCAAGGACAATATGGTTCATTTTCTCACAAAGACCGTTGGTTTGAGGGTGGTATGGCGTTGTTCTAATTTTCTTGCACCCGTACATGTGACAGAATTCCTTGAATAAATCAGCTTCGAAAGCAGGTCCCTGATCGGTTAAGACTTGCTCCGGATACCCATGCGGTCTGCAGAAGCTTGCTTGAAAGGTTTTCGCGGCCGTCACTGCGGTCTGGTCCTTAACTGGAACAACTACCAGAAATCTGGAGTAATGGTCCACCATGGTCAGGGCGTACGAGTATCCAGATCTACTTGGCGACAATTTGACGTGGTCCAGGGCCACAATCTCCAGGGACGAGTCGTCCGGATAGGTTGCAGGGGTGCCTTCTGACTACCGTAGTCCTTTCTTCTGAGACCACAGGGTCCACAGTTCCGACACCACCTCTCGATGGAGCTGCGCATCCCTACCCAGTAGAACCGGCATCTCAACAGGGTCTCCAGCTTTCTCCAGCCAAAGTGTCCTGCTTGATCGTGGTATGCTTCCAACACCATTGGGACGTCTGCCTTGGGGACCACGATTTGCCAGACCATCTCATGGGTTCTGGGGTTGACGTATCTCCTGCACAACTTCTCACGGTATAGGAACAACCTGCTTTTCTCGTTCCACAGGAGCTTTGCTGACATAGGTGCATCCTTTTCCAGAGAGGAGCCTTCCTGTTTTAACAACTCCTTGATGCGGCTGACCACTGGATCACTGTCCTGAGTCTCTTTCCAGCTGTGATGGGGTAAAGGATTTAATGTTGCACCATACTGCTTTCTGTGAACTCGATGCTCATGGACTACCCCATTTCGATGAAACGCAGGGAGCTCAATTTCTTCCAGGTCGTCCGATTCTTCTTCCGTGTCAGAGTCATGCGGCATTCGGGACAATGCGTCGGCATTAGCATTCTTTCGACCTGCCCGGTACTTGATAGTAAACTGGTAATTGGACAACCGAGCCATCCAACGCTGCTCCATGGCGCCCAGCTTGGCGGTTTCCAGGTGCGTTAACGGGTTGTTGTCTGTGTACGCCGTGAACTTATTGGAGGCCAGATAGTGCTTAAATCTTTCAGTAATGGCCCAGACCAGCGCCAGAAACTCCAGCTTGAAGCTGCTATAATTTTCCGGATTCCTTTCAGTTGGCCTGAGTTTTCTGCTGGCATATGCGATGACTTTTTCTTGGCCATTCTGCTTCTGACTGAGAACTGCTCCCAAACCTTCATTACTGGCGTCGGTGTACAACAGGAACGGTTGGCTGTAATCAGGATAGGTTAAGATCTCATCACCTGTAAGGATCTCTTTCATCTTTTGGAATGCTTCAGCCTGTTCTTTACCCCAATTAAAGGGAGGGTTTCTGCTCTTTAAGGATTGTCCTACCAGGAGGTCCTGTAAAGGAGCTGCCTTCTTCGTGTAATCTTTCACGAATCTCCTGTAGTAACCCGTTAGTCCCAGGAACTGTCGCACTTCCTTAAGGTTCTTCGGCTTCGGCCACTTCTGGATAGCAGTGACTTTCTCTGGGTCCGGCGCTACTCCTTCCGAACTGACGATGTGCCCCAAGTATTGTACCTTCTGTTTGAGTAGATGGCATTTTGAGGGTTTCAACTTCATCCCGTACCTGGACAGGGACTCGAATACTTCTGCCAGGTGCTTCAGATGGTCCTCATATGTCTTGGAATACACGATAACGTCGTCTAGGTATAGCAGCACGGTTTCAAAATTGAGATGTCCCAGACAATTTTCCATCACTCTCTGAAATGTTCCTGGGGCACTGCTGAGCCCAAACGGCATTCTGTCGAACTCACAGAGCCCCATTGGGGTGGTGAAAGCCGTTTTCTCACGATCCTCCTCAGCCACAGCCACTTGCCAGTAACCACTAGTCAGATCAAGGGTAGAAAAGTAGTTAGCCGTTTTCAGAGCAGCTAATGATTCCTCTATACGTGGTAACGGGTATGCATCCTTGTGTGTTATGCGGTTCACCTGCCTGTAATCCACACACATTCTCATACTACCATCTTTCTTTTTAACCAGAACTAGAGGGGCTGCCCAGGGGCTACAACTATCCCTTATCACCCCGGCTTTCTTCATATCATTCAACATTTCTTTAGCCTTCTGATAATGAGCTGGAGGTATGGGCCTATACCGCTCTTTGATGGGAGGATGACTGCCTGTAGGGATATGATGTTGTACTCCCTTAATTGTCCCAAAATCAAGTGGATTCTTGCTAAACACTTGGGCATACTCTTGCACCACCCGTAATACCCCTTGCTTCTGGTGAGCGGGAGTGGTGTCCGTCCCAACATGGAGTTGCTGACACCATTCCGCCACCTGAGTTGCTGGGTCATTGTCCTCCGCTATTTGACAGGAGTCTAAGGACTCAGCCGGGAGAATAGAATTATTATCAACAGCATGTAGTTTAGCAATGGTTGCATAACGGGGTAAATTTACCTCATCATCTCCCCAATTGAGAAGCCGTACCGGTACTCTTCCATTCACCACTTCTACTACTCCTCTAGCAGTCATAAGTGTAGGTCTATGTTCTGAATGGTGGGGTTCTACTACAGCTTGGTAATTCTGCCCCCTCAGACCTATGGCTGCCCTGCACCAAATGATCATTTCACTCATTGGGGGTATCACAATAGGATCCGAGTCAGTGACCCGTACATTACCAATTTCGCCGTCGGTAAGCTTCGCTTGCTGCTGACACACCAGGGCCCGGATCTCTCTTTGGATTACTCCTCTCTGCCTTGGTCGGGCAATCTCAGCGAGCTGTTGGAGTAAGAACACAACTTCTCCCAAACAATTACCGATAATGTTAGTACCCAAAATTATATTTAAACCGTTCTCCTCATTTACAGTCTTTACTACCAGAAGCCCTTGGTCTTTCAACTCCTCTCTGCCCACCTTTACATCTACACATTTTGTTCCGAGTACTTCTACAGGAAGACCATTAGAAGCATACACAGTAAAGTCAAGGCTCGGAGGTTTAAGACTGTCCATTGACCAGTACTTGGTATATAGAGCATCAGGTATTAGGGTCACCTGGGACCCAGTGTCTAACAATGCTGGAACAGCAATACCATCTAGAATAATAGACAGGTAGGGTCGCCCGCCCACATACCTGCGGTTCCAGTCTAGGGGGCCTGACGGGTATTCTCCTGGGTGTTGGCCCTTGGACCCAGGTTCTGCCCGTTTAAAGGACACTGTGTAGACAGATGACCTTTCCGGTTGCAGCGATAACAGATAATCTCTCGACGAGGAGGGTGTTGATCAGAGGTCGCTCCTGGGGGTGGCGTTGTCCTCCTCTGGGGGGGCGACGTCTTCTTTCTTCTCCGGTGCATCCACGGGACGTCTTCTGGGCAGTCAGCTAATAAGATCTTTCCTTCCTCCTCTTCCCGCAGCTGCAGGGCACTCATTACAGCAGCCAGATTTTTAGTCAGCTGACGCACCTCTGAGCGCAGACAGTCCAATTCACTAGGAGGTGTCACCTGCGCTTTGGCTTCAGCCACTAACGGGGAACAGGGGGTTACTGCCGGTTCCAGAGTGACTTCACCCTGATGATGTTGGGTGGCCACCTCAGGTTTGCCCAGGGGCCGCAGCCCTTTTATTGCCATGTCCTTTAGGGCATCAAAGGTAGCATCCGGATGATCTAAGGACCACCAATTTACAGTTCTGCGTTCCTCTGGGGATCTCAATCCCTGTATAAATTGTTCTTTCAGCATTCTATTCTCGTCGATAGCATTTAAATTGTTAATTTGCTTGAGGGCTCTCAGGGCTCCCTGTAGTCGGCAAGCGTAGTCCCGGATGCTGTCACCTGGCTGTTGTGAACAGTGATAGAAGGCCATCCGGAGATCCGTTTCTGTGCGGTCTTCAAATATGGCATGCAGCTTAAGGAAGATCGCAGGTACCGACTCCTGATCAACGGTATCCCAAGTCTCCACTTCCCTCTCAGCAGCGCCAGTTAGCTGCCCTATTAGCACAGCAGCTTTTTGTCTCTCAGGCATGGAGTACATTTCTAGGATGCTGCATAACTTCCGCTTGAAGCCTGCTAATGTGCCTGGCCCACCGCTGTATTGGGGAAGCCATTTCGCCCCAGGCATATATGGGAGCGTTAGTGGCATGATCGGGACTACCGGACTGGGTGCAGGGCCTGCGCCCCCATCTTGCGCTACAATACCAGACGGTGCGGGATTGGGGCCTCCGGCCGGGGCCGCACTGTCAGCCGGTTGTTGTGACATCTTAGCGCCCCCTTGGTTAAACGGAGCCTACCGGTTTCAGACGCTGCTATTTCACAGGCACCGCAGTGGGAACAGGACCTTCGTCGCAGGCGCTCTGATGTCAGAGCGTTCATTCCTGTTGCAGGACCTGCCGATGAGTCAGAGCCAGGGGCGTGTCCAAGACTTTGCGCGCTCTTTCAGGTACGCCCACCTTCTTCTCCAGCGCCTTAGGGCGCGAATATGGCGACAAAAATGGCGATTTTTGGCGCCAAAAGTGCAAACAGTCCTTTTTCACAAAAACAATCCACAGGCACACAGGGCTCGCAATGCTGCAAGTTTCGTATCCTGTTCGTGACGCCAAATTTTTGTGTCGACCCGCCACCACAATTGTGGGTTACCAGGGCAATGGGGTACTCAGAGCCGAGCCCATGGAAGTCTATGGGGTTGTCACAGGTAGCGGTGGCTCGGTCTGTGGCCCTGGCGGTCTGGCGTATGTTGGGGGGAATATTTACAGGGGATAGATTTATATACAGTTCGTGACGCCACCTGTAGTATTCTGGTAATTTATACCAGCGCTGCTGTAGATCTCTGAGGGGATGGTGAGGCAGCTAGATGTCGGGTCCCCTACAGGTGGGACTCTTCCCTCAGGTCGGTAGTTAGGTAGGGATTGTGCGGGCATGCAAATCAATAACTCAGTCTCACACGGTCAGCGTCTTTCCATACCTTTACTTGCAAGATGGTAAGGCAGGTCCCAGGGAGGCTGATGGGGTTGATGGAGGATGAGCTTTGAGGCAACGGCTAAGCAAGTTAGGGGCCTCCTTTACTGTCCAATAAAGATGAGTACAACCAGCTTGCAGTGTAGTTCCCTCTATAACTCCAGCTATTCCATAGCTGTACTGCCCAGTCAGATTTGTGGTGAAGCCTTCCAATTGATGAAACTAGGTTCTTGCTTTTGTCTGCGCTTGACTCAAAGTCCCTATTCCACCTGACTCCAGTTACGTACTGACTATATGGGGCTGTTTGCCGCGACCTAGGGTCCGGTAAATCTCTGGTTTTCTTACCACTATGCTTGTAGCTAATAGTGATCCTTCGGTCCCCAGTGACCGGTAGCAATGTGCAGGACTTTTCCAAGCCAAAAGCACTTTTCCAATAATCTTCCTTCCACTTTGCCCTTCGATTTGCTCGACTCTTAATAGATAGCTCAGTCTTTCTTCCAGTGGGGCACAGCTCTGACTAGGCTGAGGTGAACTAGACCACCTGTACTAGCCTCCACTCTCTGAACTGCTGACAGGCTCAAACTGGACACGTCTACTCTGTCCAAGGACAGGAAACTGACTGACTAAAATCACTCCCTTCCACACCCCTGCTGGGTGTGTCAGAAGTGTACATGATGTATGAAGAGCCCTTAACTGTTACCTCTCCACTCATCCTCCTGGTATTGTGTACCAGGGCTACACACTACAGTGACAGCATTAGCCAATGATGGGACAGTAGTAGTCCCATCATCTGGCTACTGTGTGTAAGATTAAAAAATAACCACACACATACAGTACACATACTCACCATACAGCTAATCCCCGACGCACTTGATCGCCTGCAAAATAAAAAAATAATAGACCAACAGTATACTCCCTGTTCCGACGTAATCCATTTAATAACGATTGTCCCACGACGATCTCCCATAGGGAGCTGTCACATTGGCAGATGTGACTGCTGTCCATGGGCCTCCGGTGATACAGTGACGGAAGGTATCCGTCCTGTCACTTGCGACACCGCTGCGTGGGAAAATTCTCATGCAGCATTGCCGTCAAGTGAGAGCATGAACTCCAGTGACCCCTCAGTGATAACACTGCAGGAGCCATTGTCTCCTGTCAGTTTGTCACTGGAGGTCCTGTAGAGCAGTCACATCTATCGATGTGACCGCTCTATAGGGGAGATCATCGTGGGACACTTATTATTACATGGATTACATCGGAACAGGGAGTATTTGTGTTTATTTATTTTTTTATTTTTGCAGGAGATCGATGGTTTCGGTGAATTAGGAGTACAAAAAATATGGGAAACTTGTATTTTATTTCATTAAAAGACTTTATTCTTGCTGTGTCTTTAACCCATTAAAAACTATAGGATTAGTAATGGATCGGTGTCTTATTGACACCTCTCCTTACAATACAAAGGTGACATCAACCCCCCCATTACCCATATGTCACCACTACAGGGCAGTGGGAAGAGAGAGGCTAAGTGCTGGAATCGGCACATCTTAGAGATGTGCCATTTCTGGGGCGGCTACGGGCTGATGTTTGTAGCCAGTGGGGGCCAATATCCATGGCCCCTTCCTAGGCTATAAATATCAGCCTGCAGCTGTCTGCATAGCCTTTTCTGGCTACTAATTATAGGGGGACCCCAAGTCATTTTTTTGGGGGCTACCCTATTTTAATAGCCAGTAAAGGCTATGCAGACAGCTGCGGGCTGATATTAATAGCTTGGGAAGATCCATGGGTATTACCCCCTTCCCAGTCTTTAAACATCGGCCCCCAGTCGCTGGCTTTCCCTCTCTGGACTGGAAAATTGCACGGGAGCCACGCAATTTTTTTTCCCTTTTTTTTAAATTAAATGGATAATGCAGATTTTTTCTATCTATAGATATTCACTTATATTTGTTTTGTGTGTGTAAACATTACTTTAGAACATGGTATGTGATGATATTATGGTCTTCAATGGAGTATGTAAAAGAAGAGGTTGGACAAAGAAATTACATCACAATTCTTTTTTTTTGTTAAATAACATATCTTTATTTAGCTTACAAACCGCATACAAATCCGCATAAAAACATACATGAAAATCCGCATCAAAAAGCATAAAAAACATTCGAATTTTTAACTGCGTTTTCTGTCAAGAGAGGCAGAATCTGCACAGAAAATTCCACAGGCAAATCCGCAATGTGTGCACATACCCTAATAATGGCCCTGTGTGAAGATGCTCCTAGTCTCCAAGTTCTGCAAATTAAGACATTGGTGCGATTTGTCTCCAACTTGAAGTCTCATAAATATTTTAGAGCTGCGATTTGGCTGTAAAAAAAACGAAATCCCAAAATGATGATTGGCCATTTGCAGTGCACACTACTTGCATTGTGGTTTGTGATAGCAAAGTTACTTGTGACCTCTCATGAGATAGGTAGTCCTGTTACGGCCCTATGAGGTGTGATGTCACTATGAAGCACCCTGACATTCGTATGACACATTTCACTGTGAAGTTGCAGCCTTATGAACAAGAAGCTAAGCTGTGCCACAGGGTGTATTGGTGGCACGTGGAGGCTGTGGGTCTTTGATATGAAACCAAAGGCACTCATAGGCGATTACACGGTGTCTCCGTATGCTGCCATATTATGGAGGTATTTTACCCTACAAGCGATGTGATTGATCATAATATTTTTTTTTTCATATATTGTGTAAACAGTGAAACCACTTTATAGGGACCACCCAAAACCTAGTACATATGGTTTGTATAAGGTTGTGGTTTTGTGAAAAAGATTTATTTTCGAGAAATTAAGTTCTCCATGTTCTCCGCACCTGTGCTCCTATTCTTGCATGCGAGAGAATCGGATAACACTAAGATGACACTCGGCTCCTACTCTGATCAGAGTTTGGGCTGAGTGACATTGGTATAATCGGTCTGAAAACAGGACATCATAAGGGTGGCGTAACTGAGCTCACTTATCAAATTATTGCAGCTTCTTTATTCTCTGCCCTCTAATGACATCAATAACACTGCTAGAAGATGTGGAGGAAGTTACAGCAATGAAGGCACGCTTCATCTGTCAACGCCTTGAAGCGGAGCATCCTCAGGAGGACAGCACTGTTGTCACTTACCCTGCTTCTATCACTGTACCTTGATGACATATTGTTTCAGAGAAACAGGCTGTGGGCCAGCGGAGACAGAAGAATTGTGGCAACAATGCGGTCACTTCTCCTACACCCTCTATTACCGTGATTGATTCCAGATGTCATCAGAGAATGGCAATGAAAGCATCTGTGATAAGTGCCTCTCCGTAATGACGTCCTGGTCCAGGTGGGGTGATAGGAGAAAGGAGAAGTGACTGCAGAGGCATCATCCTGCAACATCCCATTTGAGAATCTGCAGATGAAACCTCACTGGTAGTAATGAAAAAAGCAGATATAGGGATTAGCAGGATAGAGAGAAGGGTAGGGAAATTTTAAAAAATCAAGCAAATTACAAAAGTGGGTAGGGGGTAAAAATAATTAAAATGGCATTTTAGGTGTCAAACAACTCCTTCAAAGTAGCACTCCCATCAAAGTTTATATCCTCTTAATATATTGCAATCATCATATAATACAGTACTCTGTAATTACAATTGCTCATTTTGCCTTTCTACCAGTTAATTCTTCTATTTTCTCTGCTCTATGTAGAAACAGGAAGTGTCTTATCCCTGCATGAGTCATTTTCCTCTTCACCTCTTGATCAAGCTGCTATGCTCCTCCACCTGCCAGGGATTTTTTCAGTGACTCATGACTCATACAGGGAAAATTGACCTCCAATTTCTACATAGAGCTTAGAAGGATTCAGCTAGTCCATTTTTAATCACGTGATGTCACAGACCTAATGGAAAAGAGAAGAATTAACTTTGTAGAAGTGGAAAATGAGCAATTGTAAGTACACAGTGCTATATAATATGATGATTGCAGTATATTAAGAGGATACAAATTTTGTTGGGAGGAGGATGGCTTCTTTAAGGCACAAATGTGAGATCTTCCCCTGTAATGTCTCCAGGCTTGTCATACCTGCTATATTGTATGGTGTAGTATTTTTGTCAGAATTGATGAGCTATTACAGATTACATGTCGCTGATCTGATAATATCACAGAATTCTAGATTGCAGTGTAAAACGGCGAACAATCATTGGCAGCGGACAGGGAGAGTGATGTGGTGTTACATATTTCCTGAATATTTTGGAAGCAGAACATTTCCTATAAAATCTTCAGAAGCCTTTAAAATTCCTGGCCTTACTAGTCAATTATTTCATTTTTTTTTTTTTTATCCTGGACACAATGAATAAAAAGATGTGCTGTAAAATGCCAAAACGGCATTCGGAAAAAATTTGTGCAGTTACGTGAGGCAGTTACCTTATAACAGTAAAATATCAGTCTGCACAAAGTGCATTTATTATTAAGTGCATTTATTCTTCAAGTAAAAAACGCTTTAGGAAATGTCAGCTTTTTTTTCCTTTTGAAGCATCATTTGTGTGTTTTTTCAGGCATTTACTGAAGCAGTTTTATAAACGTTTTTATTGGCATTTTCTTAAACATTTTTTTTGGGTAGCGGATTTATAGCTTTTTTTTTATAGCGCTTTTTGGGCGATTTGCAGTTCATTAACCCTTCATGCCTGATGTTAGAAAGGGGTTAAGCAATAATATTTTTAGGTGGAAATACTCACCAATTGCACAATATATGGAGCATGGAATGTATTCCAAAGTGGAAATCGCCTGAAGAATGAGATACTTCCATTTAACCGCTTCACAAGTGAACAAGTCTTTTATTACACAGAAATATGAAGATTTTTGGGGGTGTATTCCGAGCACTATTTCAGGCAATTTTCAACACGGAATCCCTCAAAAGCCACCAAAAAAAAAATTGCAGTGTGAACATACCCTAACGCTAGGTGCATATGTTGCATCCTTGGTATGGACTTTTCACATTTAAGATCCTCAGCATTTTACCGCATCGGCAAAGTTAATGAGTTTTAACTTAATCTCATGCTATTTTTTTTTTTGTGTATGTGGAATCCAGGTAACAATTGGCTTTGGTTGTGTTTTTTTAAATCCACAGAATATTAATTTTTGTAGCAGAAATGCTCCTTGTTGGTGCAGATTTTAATCATCCATTTGATTTGGGACATTAATTCCACAGATTAATGCACTGATCTGTCTGTCAACAAAAAATGAGAATACAAAATGTATGATTAAGTTGCAAAAATACGTGCTGATTTTTTTATGCAGAAATGGTGTGAATTTCAGTTTACAAATCCACACCTAATATCAAATACGCACCGGTTCATCCCAGCTCTTGAAAGCTCCAGAACAATTTCAGATGTAGTCATTTTTTAGTCCAGAAAACTAAGGTAAAAGGTATGAATTCCCCAATAGATTTTTAGTGTTTTCTGAAAACACCATTATTTTCCTTCATTGGCTTCCTATCGTCCAGAGGCTCCAATTCAAAACCCTAACCATGACCTATAAAGCCATCCACAATCTGTCTCCTCCATACATCTGTGACATGGTCTCCCGGTACATACCCACACGCAACCTTCGATCCTCTCAAGATCTCCTCCTCTACTCCCCTCTTATCTCTTCTTCCCACAACCGCATACAAAGCTTCTCCCGTGCCTCTCCCATACTCTGGAACTCTCTACCCCAACACATCAGACTCGCGCCTACCATGGAAACCTTCAAAAAGAACCTGAAGACCCACCTCTTCCGACAAGCCTACAACCTGCAGTGATCATCAGTCTACTGAACCATCGCACGACCAGCTCTACCCTCTCCTAGTGTATCCTCACCCATCCCTGTAGACTGTGAGCCCTTGCGGGCAGGGTCCTCTCTACTTCTGTACTTGTGTGTGCCTTGTATTGCTTATGTTTACTGTACTTGTCTATATTTGCCCCTCTTCACATGTAAAGCGCCATGGAATAAATGGCGCTATAAAAATCTATAATAATAATAATAATTTTTATTCGTTTCTTACAAGCAGTTCTTTGTATTGCCTTTTCATACACAATTTCATTTTTTTCTGCATTTTTTCCCTATAGTAAAAGCTATGCAATAAAAGCCTGAGACCCAAATAATGCGCCACTAGTGTAAGGAAACACCCAAAACCTATTGTATTGCAGCCAATATCAGGAAAGAATGCAGCAAGGAATGGCAGAAAAAAAATTCAACAAAAAACACTATTTTTTAACAAAAAAAAAGTTATAAAATGTGTGTGTGAGAGCAGGTTGCGGGATGAGGTGACGAACAGGAGGCAGAGCAAAGGTTAACGTTAGTTTTACTTAAACGGGTATACTCCACGCAGGGAGGACAGAGGAGAAACAGGATTAAGGCAGATGATTTAAGCACGGTAGTTGTTCAGGGGAGGTAAGAATAGTAGCTAGTATAGCAACTGTTCATTAAGGGTTAAACTTATCAGTCCGACGGCTTCCAGAATGTAGAGAGTCCTAGGTCGAAATACGGTGGCGCCAACGTAATAAGCGCATGCTGAATCTGGTGTCCTTTGGAAGGTGTAGATGATCCGGTTCCCGGCGGTGACGGAGAGTCCTCGGCATCCTGTTCGGGGTCCAGGGATCGGGATTCGTGATGAAGCGTGAAGCGCAGTCCTCAGCGTTGTCGGGGCCTAACGTAGCTCGACAGACGTAGGCGGGTGAGAAAGAGCACAGTTTCCGGTGAGTTACCCAGTCTTTCTTAGTCGGCACACGTGTGGTTGTGGATAGCCTGGTACGTTTGGCACCTTCAGTTGCAGGAGCCAACGGGCACACAGCAAGTCTCCGGTCACAGTCTCTGTAAGCGGCAGCGAGGATTCTATAGCGCAGGCCTGTGCTGTCACTGTGCTCAGAGGACGGAGCACCAAACTTCCCCTGCTGCACGCTGCGTGTTCCCGCCAAGTTTCCTCTCTCTTTCGTGCACTCTCCTCTTTTTAGCTTAGTCACACCCCCTGCTGTCAAGTGCAAAGGTCAGTCCAGGTCTCTAAGCCTTCCTCCTGGCAACAAAGGTGAGAGCCCCAACGGTTCCGGACCCGGCGCAAGAAAGGTACCCCTGGTCCGGTCCTTCTTCTTACACTCCCCCTCTCCTTTTGCTTGCCATTCCATGGGCAAGAGTCCTTAAAGTATGCGTTGACATTCTCCTATTCCTTGAACGATTTGATGCCAAATGAATTGTTGCCCGTTCGGAGTGCCGTAAGTCAGAAGGAGTAGTGGAGTCAGGTTGGGTAGTCGAGTCGGGCTGATCAGTTAACGGCGAGGATGTGCCCGTTTCCAATGGAGAAGCTACTTCAGGGACTTCAGGAACCTGTCCCTCTCATGGGTCTTCAGGTGACTGATCAGGAAATTCTTCTTCACAATCGGCGATGGCTGCAGGAGACATTTCAGGAGCACTAGGCATCTCTTCCATTTGATTAGGATCTCTTGATAAAAAGGGCATAGCAAATTCTGATGAACCACTCGAGTGGGAGCATTTCCTTCCCTTTCAGGTTGGACTTCATACACGGGCCCTTCAGGTGTGAGGGTCGGCCAGGGCGGTAGTCATGGCCGAGAGCAATCCCTGTAGCACGCTATGGCCTCCCATCACAGTAAAGCAATGTCCATCATTCTGCATACCTGTGTCTTCTTTCTCTGCGCTGTCAGAGTCCACTCTGCATTGCTGGAGGATCCCTTTAGACAGACCCGCGTAATTAGAGACATAGTCCACTTCAACTTTTAAATAAACAATTTTACTCGTTTCTGTACTCAACACATCCATAATCTTCACAGCATGAACATCAGGTTTCACAATGCACAATTCTTCCTTTTTCCCTCTTCCACTGTTTCTGTCACTAAGCCCGCTTCCAGGATGAACCATACCTTTCGGTTCCTCAACATCCTTCCTGTCCTGGCTTACTTCGTACGGAGTTCCCTCAGCCATTTTGCCCCAGTTATAAGGGCATTAGCCCACGCAATAAGCTGCCACATGATGAGCAACCTGCCCGTACTGCTTAGTCTTCCCTAGCAACTGCAGTCCCACTTATACTGCACTGCTAGCTCCGTTGCCACTGCTTCCACTGCTGATGCTCCGGCCCTAGAAAATAAATGGCTGGGCTCTATTCTTGTGATAACGTTGCGTGAAACGGTGTTGCCCGGGTTAATGAGCCCACCCGTGCTCAACAGGCACCCTGGCCCCGACTAGCTCTATCAGGAAGTCTTTCCTGCCTTATCCACCGTGCCCCTCCTATTTTAACTATTTACTACACAGAATTCCTATTTACAGCTAGGTTACTATAATACCCCATCTAATGGCCAAAAGGACCACTGTACTTTCCCTATATTAATACAGTATACACAATACAGTAGCAGCAAAAATACTTACAAATGTACATAGAAAAAGAGCATAAATACACAGTAATATACATCATTAATAAACCACAATTATACCAAACCGGATGTACCTAAAAGGATTAGCGAGGGAGATGCTAAACTTTGTAACCCTTACACAGGGTCGATTCTCCGCTTTACCCGATATGGGATTTTCTCCCACCGGTACTCCAGTTTATCCTGTGGACGCTTATCTCAAACCAACACACAGGTCCCTGCCTGGAGAGCTGTCCCTCACAGAGGAGCTGTCTCTGGATGCTCCAGTTCCCGAAACTTGGTCTGCACCAGGCGATGTAGTGTC
The DNA here is from genome assembly GCA_033576555.1 of Oophaga sylvatica. Classification (NCBI taxonomy): domain Eukaryota; kingdom Metazoa; phylum Chordata; class Amphibia; order Anura; family Dendrobatidae; genus Oophaga; species Oophaga sylvatica. The sequence goes on along the minus strand of JARQOD010000006.1, from coordinate 399,130,678 downwards.
TGCAGCCGATGACGGTGTTCTCGGACCCAGGTGGAAACCCCCGTCCGTGGGTAGTCCTCCTGTGTGGCCCAGCTGCGCTTGGTACACATGTTCCAGGAGTATGTACTGAAAGGTAATTGCAAAATCTGATATTCATTCACACTCACACTTCCCTAGATTGCCACCAGAGGGAGCCCCTTTAGAGTATTTAAGGGGATGTGAGAGACGTAGCAGTCAGTAGTTGTGAGAGACGAGATTAGATCAGTGACTGGAGGGAGTTGGAGACGAGTCTGAGGCAGTGAGTCATTCTAGCCAGACGTGTGGAGATTTCCTGTCAGACAAGACAGAGGAGGAAAGATTGCAAGCTGATATCTCTGGACATCTAGACTGTTAGTTCCCAGCGAATGTGGAAAGTGACTCTCGGAGCAAGCGTGTATTCAGTCTGACGAAAGGTCCTGAGAGCTGCTCTGGACAGAGTCTTTGAAGGAACAGAAAGAGGGGACTACAGTTGTCTGAACATCGAGTTAACTGAGAATCAGTCAGCGAGCTTTGGAAGGAAGGAAGGAATCTGAGGACTACTACACCTACTGCTACCTTGTGCTTATGTTAAGGATGAGAGTAGAGCGACGGGCAAGTGGTGACACAAGAAAGGAGTGACCTTGGTGACAGATCACCTTCACTCGACTAAACCGGACACCGGGTCCGAAGTATTGCTAGAACCTTTACGGCTAGTGATAGAAACACCGGAATCCTTGCTGGACTTCAAGTCACAGAAGGTAGCCCTAAGTGCCGATACGTAACTGGGGTCAGGGAGAACAGCAGTCTAGCAGGACGCTGCAGATATATAGACTTAGTTCTCGCCAGAAGAAGACCTTCACCACAATGTTGGCCGGGCGTAGCTGCTATATTTAGAGTTAAACCTGACTTCATGCAGGTTAGGACTCATACACATTAAAGGAGAAAGGAGGCCTTAAAATCTACTCAGCAAATACCTGGATGTACATACTTCACCCTGAGCAGCTTCCCGGGACATACCTGCAACCTTCACAAGTAAAGGTATGGAAAGAGAACAACTTGTGTGTGACTGACTTATTACTTGTACCCTGCATCACCATTGACTTTGAGGGAACAGTCCCACCTGTGGGGGACTTAACATCTAGCTGCCTAGTAACATCCCCTCAGAAGAATTACCCTGCAGCGCTGGTCATATTGATCAGAAACCACAGGTGGCGTCATGAACAACTATTATTATTTTCCCCTGTAAATATCCCCCTTTATATGAGCGCCCAGGCAACGGACCGAGCTGTGCTGCTTGTGACATTCCCCATAGACTTCAACGGGCTCGGTGCCGAGTACCCCATAACCCTGGTGTTGTGCGACTCATCTTTGGCGTCACGAACAGGATACGAAGCTTACTAAATGTGAGTCCTGTGTTGCCTAAATTGGACTGTTTTTGTGAAAAAGACTGTGTGCAGTTTTTGTAATTTTTGGCGCCATTTTCCGCCATTTTGCCGCCATATTCGCGCCCTGAGGCGCTGGTGAAGAAGGGCGTGCCTTCGTGGGCGTACCCCCCCCTGTGGCGCGAAAGCTATGGGCGCCCTGTCTAAATGCTATTACAATACAAGAGCCTGCCCTACTGCAAGAGAGATCCGCCTTCTCTTCATCCTCTATGCCAAGAAGAGAAAGCGAAAGTCCCGCCTACACGGAAGAGACCAGATTGTTCCAGATGGAAAACACAGTCTGGCCTGGAGTGAGATGGCGGAAGGACAGGAGACGCTGTGTGGAGGAATGGCGGTGCGCAGACCCCGTTCCCCTGAAGAGCTACTGCCTGTTCCTGAGCCGTCCCCAGGTCGGGACAATGACCAAACCATGCAGAAAGTGGAGGAGGTGGATGCGGTGTTAAGGGACCTGGCCCGACACCGTGAAGAAATGGAGGAGATGGAGATAAGCTGGCGTGCCCTGAAACAGCGGCTGCTGTGGGACGCAACGCTCTCCCCTCCAGAAGCGCAACCGTTACCTGTGCCACCATTGCCAGCGGCTGATGAGAAACCGGAGGCCGGCTCCAAAAGTGCTGATCCTGACTCCGCCGGGGACGCGGCGGGAGAGAAGGAGGCTGAGGAGGCTGTTCCGACCACGCACCACAATTGTGGATACCAGGGCTATGGGGTACTCGGAGCCGAGCCCATGGAAATCTATGGGAGTTGTCACTGGTAGCGGTGGCTCGGTCCGTGGCCCTGGCGGTCGTGCAATGGGGGAATATTTACAGGGGATTATTAGGTAGGTAGTTCGTGACGCCACCTGTGGTATCTGGTTAATTGAACCAGCGCTGCTATAAGGACTTTCACAGGGATGTTATGGGGGGCAGCTGGGTGGTAAGTCTCCCACAGGTGAGACGTGTCCCTGGAAGTCTAGGGTGATGATGATGCAGAGTGTAGTAAGAATTCAGTCACACACAAGGTAGTTCCTTTTCATACCTTTTACTGATGATGGTTCAAGCAGATCCCGGGGAGCTGGTCGGGGTGGAGAGTGCACATTCCGGTAACAGCTGAGCAGGTTAGAGGCCTCCTTAACTTCCAATGTGTAGGTGAGTCCAACTTGCCTGAAGCGAAGTTAACTCTGAAACTCCAGCTTTCTCTATAGCCGTACTGCCCGGCCAACGTTGTGGTGGAGCCTTCTAAGTGATGAAACTAAGTCCTTACTTTTGTCGTGCACTTGACTCAAAGTCCCTATTCCACCTGACTCCGGTTACGTATTGACACTTAGGGCTGCTCTCTGCGACCTGTAGTCCAGATGCCTCCGGTAATCTTTTTACTAAGCTTAAAACTGTAGCAACACCTCGGACTCCGGTGTCCGGCAATTCAGTGCAGGCAATCCAATACCTAAAGCACTTCTCTAACTTCTCCACTGTGCCCTTCGCCCTGCTCTCGCTCTTAGCACAAGCAATGGTAACTTCGATGGTAATGTCAGCTTTCTTCTAGAGCTCGCTGAGCAGCTCTCAGTATCCTCCTTCCTCCAGCTTCTGTTGAGGTACTGATTAAGGGTAGCTCTGACTAGGCTAGGATGATCCACTTCACCCGTACTAGCCTCCACTTGCTTGTCAGGTGAGCTACGTTAGCTCTGCAAGGATTCAGTCCTCCCTTCACTCTCTCCAAGTCCAGACTCCACTGGACTGAACTGCACTGTCCGAAGACAGGAAACTGACTGCACTGTCCTGAGACAGGAAGCTTGACTGAGCTCTGCTACATGTCACCACCTCCTATACCCCTGATGGGTGTGTCTAAAAATGTGAGTGAAGTGCATAAATATCAAGCTTTGCTGTTACCTTCCTGTGCACTCTCCTGGACTTTATGTGTGCCTGCGTAGCTGGGCTACACATCCCCCCTTGGTAAAACACAGCACTCCCGGGTGTAAAAGACAAAAAGAACATTTGTTTTGCATTAACAATAAACATTATAACTCTTCCCATCCGGAGGTAAGACTTCTTTAACGTTACATTTTGTACAATGAAGAATACAAAAGTATCAAAATATCAAAATATCAAACGGTTCATAAATACAAGATACTTGTGGAGGACCCGCACCAAAAACCTCCCACGTGGGTCCTGGGTGGGCTGCAGGACTTCGACTGCAGACCTCACTCTAGGCCCACCATACGGGTTTTTCTTCAGAGGTAGATAGTAGTGGTTTCATGTGAAACCAAGATAAAGCACCGAAGTGCAACTATTTACAAGAAAGTACTTGGGCTGGCATAGTCCACAGCCACGCAGTCCATTGGCATGGTTAAAACACATTGATATATATAAATTTTAAACTTTATACATTTGGTCAGTGACAAAACCCTGTCTGGGTCTTGCTAACTAATCTAATAGGACTACTCCTGATAGCGAATAGGTAGTTTACCTTTAGTGAGACGTTCTGACCTACGTGGGGTAGCGTCAGGTATGGTATTCTCTAACCTTTTGTCACGCTGTATAGCAGATATATATATATGTGATGTCAGTAATCTATATCAAAAGGGCAACATCCTATATAACATGCGCATAGATATATGATAACATAGAATTACCTGACAATGTCCAGTGGGTCAATACGGAATCCGTTATACACTGTCTCCGGCTAGAGGGTGACCGGGGTCTATGCTGACCCTAAACTGGGGTCCTAACTAATCCCTCTACCTGGAGGTACTGTTAAAGGTACAGAGGTCCAGGCCACCAGCGTAAACCCTGTCTCCTATCAATCCCTGCCAACTGTAATCTAGTCCTAAGAATGACCCTGATTACCACCAAAGGGAATGAACAGGTAACGGTTAATGAACAGAAAGACATACAAGAAAGACAAGAAATAAAGTAAATAAAGTCTTACATACAACACTCACACACAGTAGGAACACCTAAGGTCTCAAGGTACTGCCACACTAAGCAATCCCGCTAGCGATCTCGTTAGCGTTGCATACTAATGAGATCGCTAGCGGGATCGTTTCTATATCGCTAAATGCGGCCACATTTAGCGATATAGTTAACGACGCTATCGCCGTTAGCGATCTTCTTAACGACTTTAGCGGTACAAAAGTACCGCTAAATCGCTAAGAAAAGGTGCCACACAGCGATAAGATACTTACCCAGCGGGAGCGCCAGCGATGAAATAGGGTCCGGAACGATTCCAGCGACGAGCGAGATCACAGCAGGAAGCTCGTCGCTGGAAGCTGCCGCACTGAACAATATCGCTAACGGGATCGCTAAATAGTGACGTTTTTTAGCGATCTCGTTAGCGATATTGTTTAGTGTGGCATACCCTTCAGAGATAAACTATAAGCTGTAAGAGTAAAAACAACTAAGGAGCTCTTAGCTTAAGTATTCTCAGAACCGATCCAGTCTGCTAGACTACATGAATGCTTTACACCGGCATCTAACAAGCAGACTGGCAGGTATATGAAGAATCTAATTAGAACATAATCAAAAGCAGCCGGGCGAGGCTGGACCTAGTCTTAGCAAAGAGCTAGGTAAAATTAACTCCCTCATTACCAAACACAAAGAAACAGCAACTCAGCTGTGAGAAGTCAGAGTGTGTAATCGCGACGATCCTCGTGGCGATACACCCATGACAGTACCCCCCCCTCTACGAGGGGACTCTGGACCCTCAGGGCCAGGTCTGCCCGGGTGAGTTGTGTGAAAGGTCCGAACCAATCGATCTGCGTTAACATCAGACGCAGGGACCCACGTCCTCTCCTCAGGACCATACCCCCTCCAATGAACCAAGTACTGAAGGGATCGGCGACTGAGACGTGAGTCAATGATTTTCGACCCATGAAATTCCACGTTATCATTGACCACCACTGAAGGAGGAGGTAGAGGTGACGGTATGACTGGTGCCACATACTTTTTAAGTAATGACTTGTGAAACACATTATGAATCTTAAACGTAGGAGGGAGGTCCAGACGAAATGCCACCGGATTAATTATGGAACTGATCCTGTACGGCCCGATGAATCTGGGACCCAACCTCCAGGAGGAAACTTTAAGTTTTATATTCCTGGTAGACAACCAAACCAGATCGTTCACCTTCAGATCTAGACCAAAAACTCTCCCCCTATCAGCCATCCGTTTGTAACGGTTCCCCGTAACCTTCAGTCTTAACCGATCTGGAACTATCAGTCTCCCTGGAAGTCCCACAGGGCGTCCCCCTGAGCCCCAATACCTCCCCCTCAAGCTCAGAGCATACAGCTGACACTACAACTCCCTCCTGAGGAATAGGAACCGGATCATCCGTCTTCCCGGCCCCTGGGAAAGTACGAGATAAGGCATCAGGAAGCAACTTTATTGAGTCGTCATATGCGCGATGAGGAGGTAACTCTTTACACCCCTCCTCTGAGAACATCTCCCCAAAGTCCTCCAGAAAAGGAGGCAAAGTCCTAGGCACAACCGCACCGATGACCGTGCTCATGCAGTTATTCCTGCAAAATTCACCCCACTGGCTTATCTTTCTGGATTGCCAATCAATCACTGGGTTATGTTTAGCCAACCAAGGAAGTCCCAACACAATAGGAGTAGGTAGACCCTCCAACACATAACAAGACAATTGCTCTTTATGTATTGCCCCTACTCGAAGATCTATGTTATGAACAGCTTGTACCAAGCTACCTTGACCGAGAGGTCTAGAATCAATAGAGACTATAGGGACCGGTTTGGCCAATACACTCAGTTGCATACCATGCACCTGGGCAAACTGAGCGTCCACCAGATTAGCCCCGGACCCACTATCAAGAAAAACAGAAATCCTCTCAGTTCTAGTACCAATCACCACCTCCGCAGGCACGAGAAACTGAGAGGGATTTGGGGACGAAATACACACTCCCAGGTTAACTCCTTTGCTCAAAGAGGCCCGGGATGGACACCCCCCAACAAAATGTCCCTCTCTCCCGCAAAAGAAACACCTTCTAGTCTTGCGGCGCACCACCGATTCCCTCCTACAAAAAGATGTCCCTCCAACTGCATGGGTTCCTCAGAACAGACCAGGGAACCTCAGTATAAGGGACTTTAGTAGTAGGTGGAGTCATCACGGGAGGCGGAGTTACCTCGCGTCTTCCCCGAATTCGTCTATCAATGCGAATAGCGAGGGCCATAGCAGCCTCCAGTGATGGAGGAGAATCATACTGAGCCAACACATCTTTTAATTTGTCAGACAACCCTTGACAAAACTGGCTCCTAAGAGCTGGGTCATTCCACTGAGTATCTGTTGCCCATCTACGGAACTCAGAAGAATATTCCTCCGCTGGACGATTTCCTTGCCGTATTTTACGTAACTTTGTTTCAGCAAGGGAAACTCGATCCGGATCATCATATACCAGACCCAGGGCAGTAAAAAATCGATCCACTGACTGGAGATCTGGGAGCCTGGAGGAATAGAGAACGCCCAAGATTGAGGGTCCCCTTGTAAGAGCGAGATAACAATTCCCACCCTCTGCTCTTCACTCCCAGATGACCGAGGCCGCAGCCGAAAGTACAATTTACATGCCTCCCGGAAAGTAAAAAATTTGTCCCGCCCCCAGTGAACCTGTCCGGGAGAGCAACCTTAGGTTCAGATCTGGTTTGCTCCGGGGGGACAAAACCTTGGACTTAATGTCTGCAAACTCCATGGACAACCCCTGCAACTGCTGGACCAGCTGGGCTACTGGATCCATGACAGCTGGGGAGAATCTTTAGTATGGGCCGGTGAAAATGTCACGCTGTATAGCAGATATATATATATGTGATGTCAGTAATCTATATCAAAAGGGCAACATCCTATATAACATGCGCATAGATATATGATAACATAGAATTACCTGACAATGTCCAGTGGGTCAATACGGAATCCGTTATACACTGTCTCCGGCTAGAGGGTGACCGGGGTCTATGCTGACCCTAAACTGGGGTCCTAACTAATCCGTCTACCTGGAGGTACTGTTAAAGGTACAGAGGTCCAGGCCACCAGCGTAAACCCTGTCTCCTATAAATCCCTGCCAACTGTAATCTAGTCCTAAGAAGGACCCTGATTACCACCAAAGGGAATGAACAGGTAACGGTTAATGAACAGAAAGACATACAAGAAAGACAAGAAATAAAGTAAATAAAGTCTTACATACAACACTCACACACAGTAGGAACACCTAAGGTCTCAGAGATAAACTATAAGCTGTAAGAGTAAAAACAACTAAGGAGCTCTTAGCTTAAGTATTCTCAGAACCGATCCAGTCTGCTAGACTACATGAATGCTTTCACCGGCATCTAACAAGCAGACTGGCAGGTATATGAAGGAATCTAATTAGAACATAATCAAAAGCAGCCGGGCGAGGCTGGACCTAGTCTTAGCAAAGAGCTAGGTAAAATTAACTCCCTCATTACCAAACACAAAGAAACAGCAACTCAGCTGTGAGAAGTCAGAGTGTGTAATCGCGACGATCCTCGTGGCGATACACCATGACACCTTTCTGTTCTGCGTAACGGCAAACTATAATACTGTCTCAACCTTTCTATGGATCTGGCAAGCGTGCTAGTGACTGGACGAGGCAGTACTGCTTCACCAACTTCACCAAGGATTCCACTTCTGTTGGCGCTGCTTCTTGCGGGTCCGCTTCTTGGAGTTCTAACGGTTGAGGATCTGCTGGAACAGGTTCTTCTGGAACTGGCTCCACTGGCACAATTGGTATGACTGGTTGTAGAGACTCCTCTTGCGGTAGATAAAACTGCAGCACAGGAATAATTACAGCGTCTCCCAATCTGGGCCAATCTGCAGGTAAATCTCCCAAATCCGTGTGTATGACCGCTTCAGCACTCTCTTCTTGATGAACAACAGGGTTTTCTTCACGGAGCTTTAATGGGCCAGGACACAACTTCAAATGATCTCTAGACACAGTTGCCGTCGTTTTTCCTCCATCCTTGCTGATGGTACAGACCTTGCGTTATCGAAATTGGAATTTTGCACAACATATGGCTCCTGTTCCCACTGATCATCCAACTTGTGTGTTCTTCTTTTCCTTTTGAGCACCATTTCTCCAGGCATTAAAGGCTTAGCGGGAGCATTTTTGTTATAATTCATCTCTTGCTTTTCTCTTACTTTGTTGAGACTATCTTCTACGCAGGCTTGTACTCTCTTGTACTGTTCTTGTCGATTTTGTCCCAATCTTCAGCGTTATCAGCCTCTGGTTCTACCACACCGAGTTCTAAGTCCATTGGCAGCCTTCCCGGTCTTGCTCTCATAAGGTAGGCTGGAGTGCAGTTGGTGGAACTTACTGGAATATGATTGTACAAGTCAACCAGGTCAGGTAACAAGTCTGGCCACCTATTTCTTTCTTCCAGTGGTACAGTTTTCAGTAAGTCGAGGACAATGTGATTCATTTTTTCACAAAGGCCGTTGGTCTGAGGGTGGTATGGTGTTGTTCTGATCTTTTTACATCCATACAACTGACAGAATTCTTGAAACAGTTCAGCTTCAAAGGCTGGACCTCGATCAGTCAGTACCTGTTCTGGATATCCGTGTGGTCTACAGAAACTTGCTTGGAAGGTTCTTGCTGCTGTCTCTGCTGTCAGATCTTTGACAGGGCGACCACCAGAAATTTGGAGTAATGATCCACAATGGTCAGGGCATATGAGTATCCCGATCTGCTTGGGGACAACTTGACGTGATCCAATGCCACAATCTCCAAGGGACGAGTCGTCCGGATAGGCTGCAAGGGTGCCTTCTGGCTACTGTAGTCTTTTCGCCTGAGGCCACAGGGTCCACAGTTCCGGCACCACTTCTCGATGGAGCTGCGCACCCCTACCCAGTAGAACCGGCACCTCAACAGGGTCTCCAGCTTTCTCCAGCCAAAGTGTCCTGCTTGATCGTGGTATGCTTCCAGCACCATTTGGATGTCTGCTCTCGGGACCACTATTTGCCAAACCATCTCATGGGTCCTTGGGTCGACGTATCTCCTGCACAACTTCTCACGGTATATGAACAACCGGCTTCTCTCGTTCCACAGGAGCTTTGCTGGCATGGATGCATCTTTCTCCAAGGATGAACCTTCCTGCTTTATCAACTCCTTGATACGGCTGACCACGGGATCGCTGTCCTGAGTCTCCTTCCAGCTGTGATGAGGTAAAGGGTTCAACATCTCACCACACCGCTTCCTGTAGACTCGTTGCTCTTGGACCATCCCATTTCGGTGGAACGCAGGTAGCTCGATTTCTTCCAGATCGTCTGACTCTTCCTCCGTGTCAGATTCATGTGGCATTCTGGACAAGGCGTCCGCGTTAGCATTTTTACGGCCCGCTCTGTATTTGATGGTAAACTGGTAGTTTGATAACCGAGCCATCCAACGTTGCTCCATGGCCCCCAGCTTGGCTGTTTCCAGATGCGTCAAGGGGTTGTTGTCTGTAAACGCAGTGAACCGGTTGGAGGCAAGGTAATGTTTAAATCTTTCGGTAATGGCCCAGACCAGCGCCAGGAACTCCAGTTTGAAGCTGCTATAGTTTTCGGATTCCTCTCATTTGGCCTGAGTTTTCTGCTGGCATATGCGATGACTTTTTCTTGGCCGTTCTGCTTCTGACTGAGGACCGCTCCTAATCCTTCGTTACTGGCATCTGTGTATAGCAGGAACGGTTGGCTGTAATCTGGGTAGGCTAAGATTTCATCGCCGGTAAGGATCTCTTTCATCTCTTTGAATGCCTCAGCTTGTTCTTTTCCCCAATTGAATGGAAGGTTTCTGCTCTTAAGAGGTTGTCCTACCAGGAGGTCCTGCAAAGGTGCCGCTTTCTTAGTGTAATCTTTTACAAACCTCCTGTAGTAACCTGTTAATCCCAGGAACTGACGCACCTCTTTTAAGTTCTTCGGCTCTGGCCATTTCTGAATAGCTGTGACCTTCTCGGGATCCGGCGCTACTCCTTCGGAACTGACAATGTGTCCCAAGTACTGTACCTTCCGTTTGAGCAGGTGGCATTTAGAGGGCTTTAGTTTCATCCCAAACTTGGACAATGACTCAAATACCTCCGCCAGGTGCTTCAGATGATCTTCATATGTCTTAGAGTACACAATTACGTCGTCCAAGTACAGCAGCACAGTTTCGAAGTTGAGATGTCCCAGACAGCTCTCCATCACCCTTTGGAATGTTCCTGGGGCACTGCTGAGACCAAACGGCATCCTATCGAACTCGCAGAGTCCCATTGGGGTGGTGAAAGCAGTTTTCTCCCGGTCCTCCTCAGCCACAGCCACTTGCCAGTACCCACTAGTAAGGTCGAGGGTAGAAAAGTAGTTAGCCGTTTTCAGAGAAGCTAAGGATTCCTCTATACGTGGTAATGGGTATGCATCTTTATGTGTTATACGATTTACTTGCCTATAATCTACACACATTCGCATGCTACCATCCTTTTTCTTCACTAGAACCAGAGGTGCTGCCCAGGGGCTACAACTATCCCTTATCACCCCGGCTTTCTTCATGTCATGCAGCATTTCCTTAGCTTTCTGATAGTGGGCTGGAGGTATGGGCCTGTACCGCTCTTTGATGGGGGGATGACTGCCTGTAGGGATATGATGCTGTACTCCCTTAATGGTCCCAAAATCAAGTGGGTGCTTGCTAAATACTTGTGCGTACTCTTGTACCACCCGTAGTACCCCCTGTTTCTGGTGGACGGAAGTGGTGTCTGTCCCTATATGAAGCTGCTGACACCAGTCCGCTACCGGGGTTGCCGGATCATTATCCTCCGCTGGTTGGCGGGAGGCTAAGGACTCGGTTGTGAGGATAGAATTATTATCTACGGCATGCAATTTAGCAACTGTAGCATAACGTGGCAAATTTACTTCATCGTCCCCCAGTTGAGAAGTCGTACTGGTACTCTCCCATTTACTACTTCCACTACCCCTCTAGCAAATCATGAGTGTATGTCTGTGTTCTGAGCGATGGGGTTCTACTACTGCTTGGTAGTTCTGTCCCCTCAGACCTATGGCTGCTCTACACCATATTAACATTTCACTCATGGGGGTATTACAATGGGGTTCGAGTCTGTGACCCGTACATTACCGATTTCACCATCTGTAAGCTTCGCTTGCTGCTGGCACATCAGGGCCCGGATCTCCCTCTGGATCACTCCCTTCTGCTTTGGCTTGGCAACTTCAGCGAGCTGTTGGAGCAAAAACTCAACTTCTCCCAGACAGTTACTGATAATGTTAGTACCTAGTATCACATTTAGACCATTTTCCTCATTTACAGTCCTGACTACTAGGAGTCCCTGATCCTTCAACTCCACCCTGCCCACTTTTACGTTTACGTTTTTGGCTCCAATTACTTCAACAGGGAGACCATTGGTAGCGTACACTGTCAAGTCAGGCTCGGGGCTGGAGGCTGTCCATGGACCAAAATTTATTGTAAAGGACGTCAGGTATGATGGTCACCTGAGATCCCGTGTCCAGCAGTGCAGGGATTGCAATCCGGTCCAGAATCATGGACAGGTAGGGCCGTCCACCCACGAACCTGCGGTTCCAGTCTAAGGGGCCTGATGAATCTACTCCTGGGTGTTGGCCCTCTGACCCAGGATCGGCTCGTTTAAAGGACATTGCTGAGCCATATGACCTTTTTGGTTGCAGCGGTAGCAGACGATCTCCCGGCGAGGATGGTGTTGCTCCGGAGTCGCTCCTGGGGGTGGCGTGGTCCTCCCCGGTGTGGCGACGTCCTCCATTTCCTCCGATTCATCCAAGGGACATCCTCCGGACAGTCGGCTAGTTGGATCTTCCCTCCTTCCTCTTTCCGCAGTTGCAGGGCCTCCATTACAGTGGCCAAGTTCTTAGTCAGCTGGCGCACTTCTGAGCGCAGACATTCCAACTCACTAGGGGGCGCCACCTGCATTTTAGCTTCTGCCACCTGCGGAGAAAAGGTGGGTATCTGCCGGCTTAAGAGTGGCTTCACCCGGGTGATACCGATTTGCCACCTCAGGCTTTTCCAGGGGTCGCAGTCCCTTTATTGCCATGTCCTTTAGAGCATCAAAAGTGGCATCTGGATGATCCAAAGACACCAGTTTACAGTCCTGCCTTCCTCTGGAGACCTCAGTCCCCGCACGAATTGCTCTTTTAACATTTGGCTCTCATCAATGGGACTTGTGGGGTTAGCCTGTTTGAGAGCTCGCAGGGCCCCCTGTAGTCGGCAGGCGTAGTCCCTAATACTGTCACCCGGTCCCTGGAAGCACTGATAAAATGCCATCCGGAGATCCGTTTCTGTGTGGTCCTCGAAGATGGCCTGTAGCTTTAAGAGTATCGTAGGTACCGACTCCTGGTCTGCAATGGGCCAAGTCTCTACTTCTCTCTCAGCCGCACCAGCTAACTGTCCTATTACCACAGCAGCTTTTTGCTTTTCAGTCATTGAATACATATCCAAAACACTACATATTTTCCGTTTAAATCCTGGCAGGGTGCCTGGCTCGCCGCTGTATTGAGGGAGCCACTTCGCTCCTGGCATGTATGGGAGCGCTAGGGGCATAAGCGGGACCACCAGACCAGGTGAGGGGCCCGCACCTCCATCCTGCACTACAACGCCAAGCGGTGGGTTATTGGGGCCTCCGGCGGGGGCCGCTCCGTCTGCCGGTTGCTGCGACATATTGGTGCCCCCTTGGTTAATCTGAGCCTACCTCTTTCGCAGGCTGCAGCGTCGCAGGCACAGCGGTGGAGACAGGACCTTCGTTGCAGACACAATGGTGGAGACAGGACCGTGACGCCAAAGTTGTTCCGACCACGCACCACAATTGTGGATACCAGGGCTATGGGGTACTCGGAGCCGAGCCCATGGAAATCTATGGAGTTGTCACTGGTAGCGGTGGCTCGGTCCGGGCCCTGGCGGTCGTGCAATGGGGGAATATTACAGGGGATTATTAGGTAGGTAGTTCGTGACGCACCTGTGGTATCTGGTTAATTGAACCAGCGCTGCTATAAGGACTTTCACAGGGGATGTTATGGGGGGCAGCTGGGTGGTAAGTCTCCCACAGGTGAGACGTGTCCCTGGAAGTCTAGGGTGATGATGATGCAGAGTGTAGTAAGAATTCAGTCACACACAAGGTAGTTCCTTTTCATACCTTTTAATGATGATGGTTCAAGCAGATCCCGGGGAGCTGGTCGGGGTGGAGAGTGCACATTCCGGTAACAGCTGAGCAGGTTAGAGGCCTCCTTAACTTCCAATGTGTAGGTGAGTCCAACTTGCCTGAAGCGAAGTTAACTCTGAAACTCCAGCTTTCTCTATAGCCGTACTGCCCGGCCAACGTTGTGGTGGAGCCTTCTAAGTGATGAAACTAAGTCCTTACTTTTGTCGTGCACTTGACTCAAAGTCCCTATTTCACCTGACTCCGGTTACGTATTGACCTTAGGGCTGCTCTCTGCGACCTGTAGTCCAGATGCCTCCGGTAATCTTGTTACTAAGCTTAAAACTGTTAGCAACACCTCGGACTCCGGTGTCCGGCAATTCAGTGCAGGCAATCCAATACCTAAAGCACTTCTCTAACTTCTCCACTGTGCCCTTCGCCCTGCTCTTGCTCTTAGCACAAGCAATGGTAACTTCGATATTAATGTCAGCTTTCTTCTAGAGCTCGCTGAGCAGCTCTCAGTATCCTCCTTCCTCAGCTTCTGTTGAGGTACTGATTAAGGGTAGCTCTGACTAGGCTAGGATGATCCACTTCACCCGTACTAGCCTCCACATTGCTTGTCAGGTGAGCTACGTTAGCTCTGCGAGGATTCAGTCCTCCCTTCACTCTCTCCAAGTCCAGACTCCACTGGACTGAACTGCACTGTCCGAAGACAGGAAACTGACTGCACTGTCCTGAGACAGGAAGCTTGACTGAGCTCTGCTACATGTCACCACCTCCTATACCCCTGATGGGTGTGTCTAAAAATGTGAGTGAAGTGCATAAATATCAAGCTTTGCTGTTACCTTCCTGTGCACTCTCCTGGACTTTATGTGTGCCCTGCGTAGCTGGGCTACACAAGGCCCTGCCCGTTCCGGAGTGCCAGCCCGGCCTGGAGGCCGCAGCGGAATGCAGTCCCCCGGTAGGGACACCGGAGTGTCTCGACCCGCCACTACAATTGTGGAATTACCAGGGCAATGGGGTACTCAGAGCCGGCCCGTAGAAGTCTATGGGATTGTCACAGGTAGCGGTGGCTCGGTCGTGGCCCTGGCGGTCAGGCGTATGTTGGGGGTATATTTACAGGGGATATAATATATACAGTTCGTGACGCCACCTGTAGTCTCTGGTAATTTGTACCAGCGCTGCTGTAGATCTCTGAGGGGATGGTGAGGCAGCTAGATGTCGGGTCCCCTACAGGTGGGACTCTTCCCTCAGGTCGATGGTTAAGGCAGGGTTGTGCAGGCATGCAAGTAAATAACTCAGTCTCACACGGTCAGCGTCTTTCCATACCTTTACTTGTAAGATGGTAAGGCAGGTCCCAGGGAGGCTGATCCAAGGAGAATGTATTTCGAGATAGCAGCTGGACAACTTAGGGCCTCCTTTACTTTCACAACGATGAGTACAAACCAGCATGAAGCGTAGTTCCCTCTATAACTCCAGCTTCTCCAAGCTGTACTGCCCAGTCAGTTTTGTGGTCGGAGCCTTCCTGTGAGAGAGCTGAATTCCTATCTTGTCCTCAGAGACTCAAGGTCCTCACTCCCCCTGACCCCAGTTACGTACCGACTATTTAGGGGCTGCTTGCCGCGACCTAAGGTCCGATAAGCCTCTGGTTTTCTTACCACTAAGCTTGAAACTATAGTGATCCTTCGGTCCCCAGTGACCGGTAACAATGTGCAGGACTTCTCCAATCCAAAAGCACTTTTAAATATTCCTTCCACTGTGCCTTTCGCCTTGTCCGCGCTTGTAGCATAAACACTCACACTTGCAAAAAGTCATATAATCACTCCCTTCTTTTCTTCTTCAGAGTTAGTTGCCAGACTCTCAGTAATCTTCTAGGCAGGAGCACGTCTCTGAACCTTCACTGTCCTTGAGACAGGAGACTGAAGTATATCTGTACTAAACTCTTCTTTCTTTATCAATGTCTTCAATGAGGTACAGCTCTGACCAGGCTGAGGTGATCTATATCTCGCCCTTACTGGCCTCCACTTGCTGAACTGCTGATAGAACCAAGCTGGACTGCTTCCTCCCTCCAAGTCCCACTAGACTCCACACGTATGCTCTGTCCGAAGACAGGAAACTGACTCCTGAATCACTCAACGAATCTACACTGACTACTCCCTACGAGTCACTACACTACCCTAAGGGTGTCTAGTGTATATTGAGTGAATGGGTATAGAGCATTGAACTGCTATCTCTCCACACATTCTCCAGGGTACTGCGTGTGCCTTCACACCAGGGCCACACAGGAGGAGGCCCAGCCGTCCGTGATGGAAGTCGACTGGGAGGAGATGGAGTACCTGGACGACGTAGAATACGTCGCCCAGTGGAGAACGAGTGGCGACTAGTGTTGAGCATTCCGATACTGCAAATATCGGGTATCGGCCGATATTGGCTGTATCGGAATTCCGATTCCGAGTTCCGATATTTTCGTCTTATCGGATACCGGAATCGGGATTGTCACTGTCACTGTCAGTTCCGTCTGTCGGGTCTGTCAGGAGTCAGCGGCACTTACCTGGCAGAAGATCTCCGGCGGTCACGTCCTGGACTGCTTCATGGCCGCCATCCTCTTCTCCCCGGCGGTCACATGCAGTTTTTTCTCGCGATAACTGCAGTGACTGCTGGGTAAAACCCGGCCGTAAAGCAGTCAGTCCGATGACGTCCCGCCGGGGAAGCAGGTAATCAGCTGTGCTGCGTTGCAATGACAGGCTCTGCCTGTCATTGCGATGTAGCAGAGCTGGATCGTCGTGGGACTATCGTTATGGACTGCGTCAGACAGGTGGTATACTGTTGGTTTGTTTTTTTTTCTTTTTTTACAGGAGATCGATGGCGTCGCAGGAATGAGTGTATAATAAAAGAAATGAAAACTGTGTTGTCTCTTTTATTTCATTAAAATACTTTTTTCTTGCTTTGTCTTTTTTTTACACATTTAATAACTTTGGGATTAATAATGGATCGGTGTCTTATTGACGCCTCTCCATTATTAACCGGGCTTATTGTCACCGTGCAATCAACGGTGACAATAACCCCTTATTACCCCGCTTGCCACCGCTACAGGGCAAGTGGGAAGAGCCGGGTAAAGTGCCACAATTGGCACATCTTTTGATGCGCCAAATGTGGGGCTGCTGTAGCCTGGTATTATCAGGCTGTTGAGGGCCAAAATCCATGGGCCTTGACAGTCTTTTAATACCAGGCCGCAGCAGTCTGCATTTTACTTGGCTGGTTAACAAAAATAGGGGGGATCCCCACGCCGTTTTTTTTTTCGAGGGATCCCCTATTTTTGTTACCAGCCAAGCTAAAGCAGACTGCTGTGGCCTGGTATTATCAGGCTGGCAAGGTCCATGGATATTGGATCCTTACCACCTGAAAAACCAGGCCTCAGCGGTCTGCTTCATCTGGCTGGTTAACAAAAATAAGGGGACCCCACGCTAATTTTTTTCGAGGGGATCCCCTATTTTTGTTAATCAGCCAAGATATGCAGACTGCTGTGGCCTGGTATTATCACGCTGGCAAGGTCCATGGATCTTGGCTCCTTAACAGCCTGAAAATCCAGGCCTCAGCGGTCTGCTTCATCTGGCTGGTTAACAAAAATAGGGGGGACCCCACGCCAATTTTTTTCGAGGGGATCCCCTATTTTTGTTAATCAGCCAAGATATGCAGACTGCTGTGGCCTGGTATTATCAGGCTGGCAAGGTCCATGGATCTTGGCTCCTTAACAGCCTGAAAATCCAGGCCTCAGCGGTCTGCTTCATCTGGCTGGTTAACAAAAAATAGGGGGGACCCCACGCCATTTTTTTTCGAAGGGAACCCCTATTTTTTAATCAGTTCCCTCTGACGTCACTGATTGTGTCCCTGGCTGACCTGAAGTGAAAGTGGAAAGCAATCAATTAAGCTTTCCACTTAAGGGCCCGTCTCACATAGCGATATCGCTACCGAGATCGCTGCTGAGTCACTAGTTTTGTGACGCAGCAGCGAGCTCACCAGTGATATCGCTGTGTGTGACATTCAGCGACGATCAGCCCCCCTGCCGGGTATCGCTGATCGTCGCTGAAATGTCAGGACCTTTGATCGCTGGTTTCCCGCCTGTCACACGCAGCGATGCGTGCCTGTCAGAGGGAAACCAGCGATCAAAAAAAGGTCCTGACATTTCTGCGACGATCAGCGATACCCGGCAGGGGGGCTGATCGTCGCTGAATGTCACACACAGCGATAATCGCTGGTGAGCTCGCTGCTGCGTCACAAAACTAGTGACTCAGCAGCGATCTCGGTAGCGATATCGCTATGTGAGACGGGCCCTTAAGCGATGTTACCCGCAGTGTCGCTGTCCCAGATCGCTGCCTGAGCTGCCTGTTTGGCAGCTCAGCAGCGATCATGTAGCGATACACCAGCGATCCTGACAAGTGCATATCGTTGTCGGGATCGCTGGTGTATCGTTATGTGACACCCAGCCTTTACTCTCCTGTCAGGCAGGAGAGGAACTCATTCATTTGGGGTTTACTGTGAGGCTGCAGCATTAGCTGCGGTCCCTGCAGTAAACATTAACCCTTTCTGAAGGATTACACCGTGGGACCTGACTGTGCATGGGATAGGTAAGAATAATTTTGCTTTTTTATTTTATTTTTATTACAGGAAATGGTTTTTGCAGTAAAATAAAAGATGGTCAAAAACATGTGTCTTTATTTCATTAAAATGATTTTTAATTAAAGTGTGTGTGTTTTATTTTTATTTCATGCAATAGGATTAATAATTGATAGTTGTCTAATTGACAGCTCTCAATTATTAACCTGGCTTAAGGTCACCTTTCAATAGCAAGGTGGCTTTAACCCCATATTAACCCATTCGCCACCGCTACAGGGCAATGGGAATAGACGGGCAAAGTGCCAGAAAGGGCGAATCTAATTATAGATTTGTCTTTCCTGGGGTGTCTGGGGGCAGATGTTAGTAGCCGGGGGGGGGCAAAAATAATGGTCCCTCTCTGGGCTATTATTATCTGCCCCCACTCACTGGCTTTGTCTGTCTGGTTGCGAAAATAGGGCGGGAGCCCACGCATTTATTTTCAGCAATTTTACACCTCATATATATATATATACATGTCATTGAATTTGTGACACATATATATATAATATTTATATTTGTAGTTCATACACTTCTACATAGTATAATAGCCGCTAAATCAATTGCCGGCTTTTGTGAAAATGCAGAACCCGACATGAAATGACACTTGGTGTACATAGGGTTAACCATGTCTTTTCATGTCCTTTGCTATCTAATTTGCACAAACAATTAAATCAGACTATGTGTGCAAAATTTCACACCTCTAGGGGTTAATTAAAGGTGTAAATTCGTAGCAAAAAAGTCAGTTTTTTTTTACAACGAATTTACACCTTTAATTAACCCCTACAGGTGTGAAATTTTGCACACATAGTCTGATTTAATTGTTTGTGCAAATTAGATAGCAAAGGACATGAAAAGAAATGTTTAACCCTATATACACCAAGTGTCATTTCATGTCGGGTGCTTCTGTCTTTTCACTGAAGCCGCTTTACCCGGCAATTGAATCAAAGGATATTTTACTATGTAGAAGTGTATAAACTATACATATATGTATATATATATGTCACAATGACATGTATATATATTATGTATTCTATGTGTGTATATTTAGTGTTTACAAGGAAAGAATGGGTTTTTTTAGTTGCGATATTTTGTTCCCATAGACTTACATGGGGCTTCCGGTATCGGTATCGGGTATCGCCGATTTTTTAGTGATATCGGCGATACCATTCCGATTCCGATACTTTAGCATATCGGAAAGTATCGCTCAACTCTAGTGGCGACGCCGTGAACATGAGCAGCGGCAGCAGCAGGGGCAGAGAGAAGTGCAGCAGTTTCGCCAGAGGTACCAAGAAGAGACTCTCGCTGAAAAGGAAAAACATCAGGCGAGACAAAGGTACGCTCCGGGAACCGCGGCGCCAGGGGACGGTGTGTGCCTCTAAGGCCCGAGGAGTTTGGGGTTACATATGTGAGCCCGGGTTCTCTCCAAAGATCTATGTTCACTGCTGCGATGCGGGGTTTCATCTGTTAAAAGGGGATGTTGTCACCTACACACGACACTGTAGCCGTCAGGGGTGGTTTGCCCTGAATGTTTCCCGAGTCAGCGACCCCGTTCCTGAAGCCGGCAATGCATCCCGTGTCTCAGTGTCCCAAGCCCCAGCCACGTCAGCGCCAGGCCGCGCACCTGCATCGTATACTGCGACCAATCCTGCATCGTATACTGCGACCTATTCTGCATCGTATACTGCGACTTATTCTGCAACGCAACAGAGCGCAGCGACCCCAAGTAAGCCACTGCACAAATCTGCGTCATCGTTGGAAAATCTGTATTCAGAAGAGGCACCTGTAAGGCCTCCTGCAAGTCGCAAAAGTAATCGCAAAAGTGAAATAAGGACTGTAGCTACCCAGACACAGGTAGCAGGACATGATATGTTAGTGATGCGTTCCAGATCGCACCGCTTACTTCCAGCCCCAGGAGTGGAAGATGTCATCGCTATCTGCAGAAAAGAAGACCAGTAGGACCCAGACAGGGTTTACTGCATCTGTACAAAGTTGAAGATTTGCACTGTATTGATAATATGTGATGATGTTTGCATAGTTTGCATAATTTAAAATAGAATACCCCAGTTGGGTAATGTGAATTATAAATGTGATTTACTTGAAATGTTTTATGCAAGGACTGCGTGCTGAGGACTCTTGCAGCACAGAACTTTAATTGTAAATAGTTCGCACTTCGGTGCCCCATCTTGGTTTTACATAAAGCCTTACTACCTCTGAAGAAAAACCCGTATGGTGTGGCCTAGAGTGAGGTCTGCAGCAATGAAGTCCTGCAGCCCACCCAGGACCCACGTGGGAGGTTTTTGGTGCGGGTCCTCCACAAGAATCGTGTATTGTATTTATTGATGTAAAAAGTATTTTGATATTTTCCTATTTTGCTATTGTATGCAGTGTAACGTTCAAGAGTCCTTACCTCCCGCAAGGGAAGAGTTATTGTTGATGTTAATATAAAAATCATTTTCTATTTCAGCCCGGGAGTGCTGACGATAACTAGGGGGGGATGTGTGGCCCAGCTGCGCTTGGTACACATGTTCCAGAGTATGTACTGAAAGGTAATTGCAAAATCTGATATTCATTCACACTCACACTTCCCTAGATTGCCACCAGAGGGAGCCCCTTTAGAGTATTTAAGGGGATGTGAGAGACGTAGCAGTCAGTAGTTGTGAGAGACGAGATTAGATCAGTGACTGTAGGGAGTTGGAGACGAGTCTGAGGCAGTGAGTCATTCTAGCCAGACGTGTGGAAATTTCCTGTCAGACAAGACAGAGGAGGAAAGATTGCAAGCTGATATCTCTGGACATCTAGACTGTTAGTTCCCAGCGAATGTGGAAAGTGACTCTCGGAGCAAGCGTGTATTCAGTCTGATGAAAGGTCCTGAGAGCTGCTCTGGACAGAGTCTTTGAAGGAACAGAAAGAGGGGACTACAGTTGTCTGAACATCGAGTTAACTGAGAATCAGTCAGCGAGCTTTGGAAGGAAGGAAGGAATCTGAGGACTACTACACCTACTGCTACCTTGTGCTTATGTTAAGGATGAGAGTAGAGCGACGGGCAAGTGGTGACACAAGAAAGGAGTGACCTTGGTGACAGATCACCTTCACTCGACTAAACCGGACACCGGGTCCGAAGTATTGCTAGAACCTTTACGGCTAGTGATAGAAACACCGGAATCCTTGCTGGACTTCAAGTCACAGAAGGTAGCCCTAAGTGCCGATACGTAACTGGGGTCAGGGAGAACAGCAGTCTAGCAGGACGCTGCAGATATATAGACTTAGTTCTCGCCAGAAGAAGACCTTCACCACAATGTTGGCCGGGCGTAGCTGCTATATTTAGAGTTAAACCTGACTTCATGCAGGTTAGGACTCATACACATTAAAGGAGAAAGGAGGCCTTAAAATCTACTCAGCAAATACCTGGATGTACATACTTCACCCTGAGCAGCTTCCCGGGACATACCTGCAACCTTCACAAGTAAAGGTATGGAAAGAGAACAACTTGTGTGTGACTGACTTATTACTTGTACCCTGCATCACCATTGACTTTGAGGGAACAGTCCCACCTGTGGGGGACTTAACATCTAGCTGCCTAGTAACATCCCCTCAGAAGAATTACCCTGCAGCGCTGGTCATATTGATCAGAAACCACAGGTGGCGTCACGAACAACTATTATTATTTTCCCCTGTAAATATCCCCCTTTGTATGAGCGCCCAGGGCAACGGACCGAGCTGTGCTGCTTGTGACATTCCCCATAGACTTCAACGAGCTCGGTGCCGAGTACCCCATAACCCTGGTGTTGTGCGACTCACTCCCCTGGATCCAACTCCAGCTCTCTTCCTAACCGACCGAACAGCAGGGTATATGGAGTGTAACCGGTGGTACAATGTACTCGGTTATTGTACACCCACACTAACTCAGCCACGAATTCAGGCCACCGGGCTTTTCAGTCTTCTTCTAGCATCCTTAGCATCTGGATCAGAGTACGATTGAACCATTCGCAGGCTCCATTTCCCTGAGGGTGATAGGGCATCGTCCAAGATTTCTCGATATGGTACAGATGATGCAGTTCCTCCATCACTCGCACTAGAAAACAGGCGCCCTGATCGGAGTGGATTCTCTTCGCGCAGCTGTACACTTGAATGAACTTCTTGCAGATAGCATGTGGTGCTGATTCGGCAGTTTGATCTCGCGTCGGAGTCACAACAGCAAACTTAGTGAAGTGGTCCGTCATTACCAGACAGTACTCATATCCATGGTGAGCCGGGCCTATCGTCACATAGTCTATCATCAATATTTCCAGAGGGGCGGACGTCACAATGGTCTGGATGGGAGCTCTCTGCTCCGGAGGTTTAGCTAATTCGCAGTCTCTATGCTGCCGGCAGCCATTTCCACAGCGGCTTTGAATCGAGTCTGATAAACTAGCTTTTGCAGCCACTGTAAGGTTTTTTCTTGACTGAAGTGAGCTCCCCTTTCGTGTGCTTCTGTGGCCACCTGAGGTAGTAGTGTCTTGGGGATCACCACCTGCCAGGTGACACCCAGCTTCCGTTGTAGTTGGATCTTCAGATACAACACCCCATTCTTCAGTTGGAGCCTTTCCCACTGCCAAAGAATCTGCAGAGTCCCTGAGGGCAAAGCGTCTCTCTCTCTCTCTCTGATTGGGGAGTTGTTTTAGAGTTACCCACTGTATCATTTGAGTGAGTTCCCCATCTTCTTGTTGCAACCAGACCCACTCATCACGGGGCCGTCCTAATATGCACTCCCGGGACACTGCCTGTATTTGTTCCAGTATAGCCGCCAACGTCCTGGCAGAACCCCGGAACTTAGGAACCTTTTCAGCCTCCTGTTCTTCGTATCTGTTGGGCCCGTTTCTCATGCGTCACTCTGGATAAGGCATCTGCATGGGTATTCTCAGCTCCCCTCCTGTAAGTTATTCTATATAGATACTTTGCCATCCAAGCCACCTATCGCTGCTCCAGGGCCCCTAGTTTCACGTTTTCCAGGTGGGCCAAAGGATTATTGTCGGTGCGTACCAAGACTTCAGAGCCAGACATGTATTCCGCAAACTTCTCAGTCATGGCCCACACTAATGCCAACAGCTCCAGCTTGAACAAACTGTAGTTGTCTGGATTCCGAATCGTGGAGGGACTGGTTTGCGTAGGTGATCACTCGCTCTTTTCCATCTTGGATCTGGGACAACACAGCTCCGAGTCCATGCAGGCTTCCATCAGTGTGGAGAATAAACCGTAGAGAGAAGTCTGCATAGGCTAATACTGGCGCTTCAGTCAAGGCCACCTTCAAAGCTTGAAACGCTTTCTCCTGGCGCTCTCTCCATTGTATTGTCCCGTTTTTTGTGCCAGACAGCACCCCTTTCAATAGTTCCAGCAGTGGGTTCACAATACGAGTAAAGTTCTTTACAAATCGCCGATAATACCCGGTGAGCCCCAGGAAGGCCCGAACATCTTTCACAGTCTTTGGGGTAGGCCAATCCTGTACTGCGGCAATTTTCTCATGGGACATTCTCACCCCTTCTGCAGAGATGACTTGTCCCAAGTACAAAATCTGGGTGCGAAACAGATGACACTTCTGAGGCTTCACTTTCAACCTGTATCTCTGAAGATAGCTCAACACCTGTTCCAACCTCTGCAGATGTTCCTCGAATGAGGTGGCATACACTATGATATCGTCCAGATAGATGAGAGTGACCTCAAAGTTCAAGTCGCCCAGACACCTCTCCATAAGTCGCTGGAAAGCATCAGGAGCATTAGCCAGGCCAAATGGCATTCGGTTGAATTTGAACAGGCTCATGGGCAGTATAAAGGCCGTCTTTGCTCGGTTGTGCTTGAACATAGGTACTTGCCAATAGCCACTGGCTAAATCCAACGACGAGAAGTATTTTGCGCTTCCCAGTGCAGATAATGATTCCTTAATCCATGGTAACGTGTATGAATCTCGCACAGTGCAGGCATTTAGTTTACTATAGTCCACACAGAAACGTAGAGTTCCATCCTTCATTCGTACCAGTACAATAGGAGCAGCCCATGGGCTCTGGCTCTCTCTAATAACACCACTCTGTAGCATCTGTGTAAGCATCCCCTTCACCTCTTGGTACACTTGCGGTGGGATCTGTCATTATCGTTCTCTTATGGGTGTGGCATTTCTAGTCGGTATCTTGTGGGTGATCGCTGTAGTGCAGCCAAAATCGTCCTCATGACGTGCAAATATATCCTGATATTGTCCCAACAGAGCTTCTACCTGTTGGACCTGTTGCTGTGTGAGTTCTGTCAATTCGGCCTGCATTTGCTTCAGGATACGGCACCCCCCCCCCGCAAGTGCAGAGGTTCTGGTACCGCAGACATGTCTACAGTCATGGCCAAAAGTTTTGAGAATGACACAAATATTATATTTTCACATGATCTGCTGCCCTCTGGTTTTTATGTGTGTTTGACAGATGTTTTTATCACAGACAGAAATATAATAATTGCAAACATATGAGTAACAAAAGCTTATATTGACAGAATGAGTTAATGCAGCAAGTCAATATTTGCAGTGTTGACCCTTCTTCTTCAGGACCTCTGCAATTATCCCTGGCATGCTCTCAATCAACTTCTGGACCAAATCCTGACTGATAGCAGTCCATTCTTGCACAATCAATGCTTTCATTTTGTCAGAATTTTTAGGTTTTTGTTTGTCCACCCGTCTCTTGATGATTGACCACAAGTTCTCAATGGGATTAAGATCTGGGGAGTTTCCAGGCCATGGACCCAAAATCTCTATGTTTTGTTCCCTGAGCCATTTAGTTATCACCTTTGCTTTATGGCAAGGTGCTCCATCATGCTGGAAAAGGCATTGTTGATCGCCAAACTGCTCTTGGAGGGTTGGGAGAAGTTGCTCTTGGAGGACATTCTGGTACCATTCTTTATTCATGGCTGTGTTTTTAGGCAAGACTGTGAGAGAGCCGATTCCCTTGGCTGAGAAGCAACCCCACACATGAATGGTTTCAGGATGCTTAACAGTTGGCATGAGACAAGACTGGTGGTAGCGCTCACCTTGTCTTCTCCGAATAGGCGTTTTCCTCAGGGCCGGCTCCAGGTTTTTATGGGCCCCGGGCGAAAGAGCCTCAGTGGGCCCCCTTAACACAGACCACGATTCATGATGCACAGATTCAGCAGAGAAATATAGGTACAGTACAACGCCAAATACTTCACTTCTTCCATTACATGAGTGATATCTATTGTAAATTGTACAATAGCTCAAAAACCAACAAATCCTCACAGCGCACAGAACAGACTGGACAGTACAGTCCTCCATACAATATTATGGGCACCACAGTCTCCCCCTCATCACCCATATAATACCCCATGCAGGATGTCACCCCCCATATAATGCTCCATACAGATTACTGGACCCAAAATAATGCTCCATACAGAATACTGGACCCAATATAATGCTCCATACAGGATACTGGTCCCCATATAATGCTCCATACAGGATACTGGTCCCCATATAATGCTCCATACAAAATATGGAGCTCTCCTCTGCGCTGTACTGCGTTCTGCACTGTTACGGCTCAGGAAAGGGCACTGTGGAAAGACTCCCCATTATCATCATGATTACCTCCCCATCATCATCATTGCCTCCTTATCATCATCATTGCCTGCCCTCATCATCATGGCCTCCCCATTATCATCAATGCCTGCCCATCATCATCATCTCTCCTCCCCATCATCATCTTCTCCCCATCATCAATGCCTGCCCATTATCATCAATGCCTGCCCATTATCATCATCTTCTCCCCATCATCATCATCAATGCCTCCCCATTATCAGCAATGCCTGCCCATCATCATCATCTCCTCCCCATCATCATCAATGCCTGCCCATCATCATCATCTTCTCCCCATCATCAATGCCTGCCCATTATCATCATCTTCTCCCCATCATCATCAATGCCTCCCCATTATCAGCAATGCCTGCCCATCATCATCATCGCCTCCCCATCATCATTATCGCCTCCCCATCATCATCAATGCCTCCCCATTATCATCAATGCCTGCCCATCATCATCATCACCTCCCCATCATCATTATCGCCTCCCCATCATCATCAATGCCTGTCCATCATCATCTTCTCCCCATCATCAATGCCTCCCCATTATCAGCAATGCCTGCCCATTATCATCATCTCCTCCCCATTATCAGCAATGCCTGCCCATTATCATCATCTCCTCCCCATTATCAGCAATGCCTGCCCATCATCACACACAGACAGCACCACAGCACACAAGCACTCTCTCACATACATACACACACACACATACACACACAAAGCACCGCACTACATACACACAGACACAAACACACACACGTCTCACCTGTCCAGCGTCCGCGCTCTCTGCCACAGCCTGCCGCTGAATGATGACGTCATTCAGCGGCGCTGCTGTGAGAGGAAGCGCCGGTGCCCCCTGGAGCCCGGAGCTGCAGCAGCGGAGGCACGGGAGAGGTGAGTATTGTGCCAGCTGCTGCCGGGGCCCTGAGTAAGCGGGGGGGCCCAGTGGCGGCGCTGACACCACTCTCCTCCGCTAACGGACGCGGGGGTGCCAGACGGTGAGTGGGCCCCCCCCCCGCCTGCTCAGGGCCCCGGCACTTGCCCGGGTGTGCCGGGTGCTGACACCGGCCCTGGTTTTCCTGATGTCCCAAACAATCGAAAAGGGGATTCATCAGAGAAAATAACTTTACCCCAGTCCTCAGCAGTCCACTGCCTGTACCTTTTGCAGAATATCAGTCTGTCCATGATGTTTTTTTCTGGAGAGAAGTGGCTTCTTTGCTGCCCTCCTTGAGACCAGGCCTGGCTCCAAGAGTCTCCGCCTCACAGTGCATGCAGATGCACTCACACCTGCCTGCTGCCATTCCTGAGCAAGCTCTGCACTGCTGGTAGCCCGATCCCGCAGCTGAAACACTTTTAAGAGACGTTCCTGGTGCTTGCTGGTCTTTCTTGGGCGCCCTGAAGCCTTTTTAGCAACAATGGAACCTCTCTCCTTGAAGTTCTTGATGATGCGATAGATTGTTGACTGAGGTGCAATCTTTCTAGCTGCGATACTCTTCCCTGTTAGGCCATTTTTGTGCATTACAATGATGACTGCACGTGTTTCTTTAGAGATAACCATGGTTAACAGAAGAGAAACAATGATGCCAAGCACCAGCCTCCTTTTAAAGTGTCCAGTGGTGTCATTCTTACTTAATCATGACAGATTGATCTCCAGCCATGTCCTCATCAACACCCACACCTGTGTTAATGGAGCAATCACTGAAAAGAGGTTAGTTGGACCTTTTAAGGCAGGGCTGCAATGATGTTGAAATGTGTTTTGGGGGATAAAGTTCATTTTCTAGCCAAATATTGACTTTGCAAGTAATTGCTGTTAAGCTGATCACTCTTTATAACATTCTGGAGTATATGCAAATTGCCATTAGAAAAAGTGAAGCAGTAGACTTTGTAAAAATTAATATTTGTGTCATTCTCAAAACTTTTGGCCATGACTGTACAGCCATGGTCCAGGGATCCCCCTGTTTCACTGTCAATTGAACAGCCTGTGGTGGTATCAGTTCCTCCGGCATGCCCAGAACTTGCGCAACTTCACTCTGGGGTGAGAGCGTGAGATTACAGTATCTTCTCCTAAATTGACACACCACACTGTGACCGTCCCGTCATGCACAGTAGCTAGCGTCCTGGCAACGAGGAGCCCTGGAGGAAGCTGTTCCATATACGCTGGCTCTATCTGTATCTCGACTTCTTCCAGAGGGGTACAAGCCCGGATGGGCAGAGTAAGCATGGTTTGGTCTGGTGGCAGAGCGAGATTGACTGCGGCTGGAACGATCACTTTTCCCAACATCTTCCCGTCACTAGAGATTTCTTGGGCTTGGGCCGTACGGATTAGCTGCTGGAACATTCTCCTCTGAGAAGTGCAAGGGCTTCTCTGTTTCAGGAACACTTGTGGGGACTCGTTGATGAGCAGACTTTCAAATTCCTTCAGTACGTTTATCCCTAGTGTGACAGCATGTCCGTTACCCGATTCTCCGGTGGTCAGCACTACTCCCTTTTTTCCCAGATCCTTACCACAGATGGTGATTTGCATCCAGACCATCCCTGCAACCGGGATGGGTAAGTGATTAGCAACCATCAACTTTATCACCGGCCCCCACTCGGGCCGCATCGCTTCGGGGAAATGTAGTCGAAAGTATGTTTCAGACATCGTGGTCACCTGTGAGCCAGTGTCATCTAAACAATGAACGGCTCGAACATCCATCTCGGCCCAGACAAGAGGACACATGGAAACTAGACTAGTGGGACTTCTGATTCTCCTTTTTGACTGTACAGGCTCTGAGCAGCGTCTCGCAGCCTCGGAGCCCTCTAGTTTAACGGACGGCGCTGAAGGGGCCGCTCTCGTTGTCCACAACCCCGGGCCAAATGTCCAATGTCACCGCAGTTAAAGCATGTAGGGAGTTCTCTGCTGGACGTTCTCACTTCACGATGAGGTTCAGTGCCAGTTCTACCCCCCGGGCGGGTTCGGTAAAGCTGTTGGTTTCTTCTATGATTCAGTCAACTCTTCTCGTATGTCCTGGATTTCTTTCCGCAACTCTTCCACCCATCTCGGTTCGGTGGCCATTGTCACGGATAACTCTCCGCTCCGGACCTTCCCCGCCGCGACTGTCACCCTCTGCTCCTGCTCACGTGTGCACGCTTCGCTCCCCACCTCAGAAAAGGTCATGCGCGGATTTACCCGCAAGCGCTCTCACAAGGCCTGTTTCAGCAGCACGTCTTGCAAGCCTGTCACCAACAGATCCCGCAGTACTATCTTTCCTAAATATAGCAGTGTGGATCTCCTGTAACGTGTTCATGTACTGGGTCACCATCTCCCCCTCCCTTTGAACCTGGCAAAATAAACACATGTGTAACTTCCCTACATCCGTGGGGTCTCCATGTGTTTCCTCCAGTATTTGTAACACCTTATTAAAAGTGTCCCGTTCCCGAGAGGGTCGTAGCATAACAGAATCCCTCATCTCCCCATCTAAAGCCATCTGTTGTGAGCATGTTGGAAATGACTTCTGAGTTGGGGCTTCCTCAGGTGGTTGCTGAGGGTATTGAACCAGTGTTGAATAATAGAAGTCCATAACCTACGAGCGATGACTGGCAATCAGGAGAGATGGACTGGGCTGATATAGGTGAGCTGCCTTCCCATGATCCTTGCCGGTGATCAATTGTTGTTTCCTGGTTCATTTGGAAGTCAGCTTGTGTCTTGCCTTCGTCTGCTACTTTCAGATAAGTTATTTGCTGCTTGTTTCTATCGTGTTTGCTATCTCCATTTTTTTGCCTGCACTTTTGTGGGAGGTTAGCCGGGTTCCCCTCCAGGGGCCTGTGCTACTCTCTGTTTTTCAGTAGCCACTGTTTATTTGTTCCATTGCTCTGTCCCTGCTATTTGAGTGGCTGCGGGTTAGTCGCTTGGTCACACCAGAGATCTGATTTAGCAGGTGGGGAGATCGTGTGGTCTCAGCATTTTTTGAAATCAGAAGTGTTGGAATTTTTCTGGGGTTTTGCTGGGTTGCAGATAGTGTTCTGTCCTGTCCTATCTAGGCAGTATTAGGCCCCAGCGTTTGCTCACTCTATTTTCTGCCTGCGTTTGTGTTTCTTCTTGTCTAACCACCATTATATGTTTGGGGCTACCTATTCCTTTGGGGCTCTACTCCGGGGCAGTTAGCTTTCCTGTTTCTATCTTCAGGTGTAGCTAATCTCTCCGGCTGTGCCGAGGCGTCTAGGTCACCGTAGGTACGTCCCACGGCTGCTTCTGGTTGTGCGGTTAGCTTAGGGATCTGCAATCCATTAGTTCCCAACCTCTCTGGGTGTTCGGCTGCCTTGGCTGTTTTTTGCTCCTGTCCTCCTCAGCTACCAAATCATAACAGCCATCATAGCTACCTCTGCCTCCAATGCAGGGGTCATGGGGTGCATCCTCATCATACCCCAGATCCGCTCAGTCCAACTCCATAGCATGGTGTTGTTTCCCAGTAAATTTCAGGTTATTTAACATTGCCCCCTGGGATATGCTAGACCTTGGGCCACCCCAACTGTTTAGTCTGCCACCTCCATGCTGTGAGACTGCATCCTGCTGAGTACGCCAAAATGTGAGAGCAGGCTGCGTAATGCAGTAACGGACAGGAGGCAGAGCAAGGGTTAACGTTAGTTTTACTTAAACAGGGGTATACTCCAGGTAGGGAGGACAGGGGAGAAACAGGATTAAAGCAGATCATTTAAGCATGGTAGTTGTGCAGGGGAGGTAACAATAGTAACTAGTATAGCAACTGTTCAATAACCCATTTACTTCGAGGGTTGTTTGCATGTTAATGACAGGGCCAATTTTTACAATTCTGACCACTATCCCTTTATGAGGTTATAAATCTGGAACGCTTCACTGGATCATGGCGATTCTGAGACTGTTTTCTCGTGACATTTTGTACGTCATGTTAGTGGTAAAATTTCTTCGATATAACTTGCGTTTATTTATGAAAAAAATGGAAATATGGCAAAAATGTTGAAAATTTTGCAATTTAATTAGCCCTTAAAACAGATAAATATGTCACACAAAATAGTTACTAAATAACATTTCCCACATGTCTACTTTACATCAGCACAATTTTGGAAACAAAATTTTTTTTGTTAGGAAGTTATAAGGGTTAAAAGTTGACTAGCGATTTTTAGATCTTTTAGTCCCCAATTTTTTATTTATCCAATTTGTTCTGAGTATGCTGATACCCCTTATGTGGGGGGAAAAACTGTTTGGGAGCACGGCAGAGCTCGGAAGTGAAGAAGCGCCATTTGACATTTTCAAACCAAAATTGGCTGGAATTGAGATCGAATGCAATGTCGTGTTTGGAGAGCCCCAGATGTGCCTGAACAGTGGAAATCCCCCAATTCTAACTCCAATCATAACCCCAACACACCCCTAACCCCAACACACCCCTAACTCTAATCCCAACCCTAACCCTAATCCCAACCCTAACCATAATCCAAACCCTAACCGTAATCCAAACCCTAACCCCAACTCTAGCCCCAACCCTAACTTTAGCCCCAACCCTAACTTTAGCCCCAACTCTAACCCTGACTTTAGCCCAAACCCTAACTTGAGCCCCAACCCTAACCCTAACTTTAGCCCCCAACCCTAGCCCTAACTTTACCCCAACCCTAAGTCTAACCCTAACGGGAAAATGGAAATAAAAACATTTTTTTATTTTATTATTTTTCCCTAAATAAGGGAGTGATAAAGGGGGATTTGATTTACTATTTATAGCGGGTTTTTCAGTTTGGCAGCTGTCACACACTAAAAAATGCTTTTTATTGCAAAAAATAGATTTGCATCATCATATTTTTGAGAGCTATAATTTTTTCCATATTTTGGCCCACAGAGTCATGTGAGGTCTTGTTTATTGCGGGACGAGGGGAAATTTTTATTGGTACCATTTTCGGGCACATGACATTTTTTGATCGGTTTTTATTCCGATTTTTGAGAGGCAGAATGAACAAAAACCAGCAATTCATGAATTTCTTTTGGGGGTGTGCTTACACCATTCCGTGTGTGGTAAGATTGATAAGGTAGTTTTATTCTTAGGGTCAGTACGATTACAGCGATACCTCATTTATATCTTTTTAAATGTTTTGGCGCTTTTATACAATAAGATCTATCTTATAGAAAAAATAATTATTTTTGCATCGCTTCATTCTGACAGCTATAACTTTTTTATTTTTTTGCTGATGATGCTCTATGGGCTTGTTTTTTGCGGGACAATGATATTTTCAGTGGTACCACTTTTACTTATATCCGCTTTTTTGATCGCGTGTTATTCCACTTTTTGCTCGGTGGTATGATGATAAAGCATTGTTTTTTTGCCTTGTTTTTTTTTTTATGGTGTTCACTAAAGGGGTTAACTAATGGGACAGTTTTATAGGGCGTGTTGTTTTGACGTGGGAATACCAAATATGTGTACTTTTATTGTTTAGATTTTTTTTCTTAAAATATTTATTTATTGATAGAATAAATATATTTTTTATTATTATTTTTTAAAATATTTTTACAATTATTTAAAAAAATTTTTTTATTTAATTTTCAGTTTTACACATTGTCCCACTATAGGACACTCATTTTCTGCTGGCTGATCGCTTCTATAGCATGCAGATCTGCATGCTATAGAAGCTGTCAGCGCTGCAGCTTCTATAATGCTGACCTGAGAGACGTCCTGGTCATCACTGCGCATAACAGGAAGTCCCTCAGGCCTGGAGACCCTGATGTCGTCGTGAGCCGCGGCCGGGGTCTCCGATCCAAAAGCAGAGGGGCTGAGCGCGGCTGATCGACTATGACGTACTATCCTGTCCTTGGAAATTAAGTCCCAGGGCACATGGACGGGATAGTATATCAAATGGAAAAAAAGGGGTTAAGGGTTAAACTTATCAGTCCGACGGCTACATGAATGTAGAGAGTCCTAGGCTGATAAACGGTGGCGCCAACGCAGTTAGCTGAATCTGGTGTCCTCTGGAAGGCGTAGATGATCCGGTTCCTGGCGGTGACGGAGAATCCTCGGCGTCCCGTGCGTGGTCCAGGGATCGGGATTCGTGATGAAGTGTGAAGCACAGTCCTCAGTGCTGTCGAGGCCTAAAGTAGCTTGACAGACGTAGGCGCGTGAGAAAGAGCACAGTTCCCGGTGAGTCACCTGGTCTTTCTTAGGTGGCACACGTACGGTCGTGGATGGCTCGGTACGTTTGGCACCTTCAGTTGCGGGAGTCAACGGGCACACAGCAAGTCTCCGGTCACCGTCCATGTACGCGGCAGCGAGGATTCTATAGCGCAGGCCTGTAATATAATGCCGTCTGCAGAACCTGCAGGGCACAAATCAGATTATCTAAAGCTGACAATGAATTAAGGCTTGCAAGTGACGTCAAAAGCAACAAAAAAGGATTTTGGGGATACGTCAAAAGTAAAAGAAAAGTCAAAGATGCTATAGGATTTTTACAGGATGAAAATGATGAAATGGTAAGTCAGGATGTTGAGAAGGCTGAACTTTTAAATTCCTATTTTGCATCTGTTTCTCTCAGAAAGGAAATGTAACATCAACTGATCTTCACTGTCCTATTAAAGGAATAGAAGAATCCAGGATATCTATAAACAGAAAGACAGTGAGGAAACACTTAGCTAACATAAATGAATTCAAGTCTCCAGGTCCAGATGAATTACACCCAGGGTACTAAAGGAGATAGCAGAAGAAATTCTTGAACCACTGTCCATAATCTTTGAAATTCTTGGAGAACAGGAGAAGTCCCAGAAGATGGAGAAGAGCAAATGTTGTTCCTATCTTCAAAAAGGGGAAGAAGGTGGACCCAGGGAACTACAGGCCGGTGAGTCTGACTTCTATACCAGGAAAGATCTTTGAACAAATTATTAAAGAACATGTATGCAAGTACCTGGATAAGAATGAAGTGATTAAACAGAGTCAGCATGGGTTTGTAACTAATAAGTCATGTCAGACTAACTTAATTTCCTTCTATGACAGAATCACTGACTGGGTGGATCAGGGAAATGCTGTAGATATAGTATATCTTGACTTCAGCAAAGCATTTGACAAAGTATCTCACACAATCCTTATTGAAAAAATGACTAAGTATGGAATGGACAAGGCAACTGTTAGGTGGATTCATAACTGGCTTAGTGATCGGACCCAAAGAGTGGTTGTAAATGGCTGCACATCCAGTTGGAAGAATGTCTCAAGTGGGGTACCACAAGGCTCTGTTTTGGGCCTTGTATTGTTCAACATCTTTATCAATGATTTAGATGAAGGAATTGAGGGTAAACTGATCAAATTTGCTGATGACACAAAGCTAGGAGGGGTAGCTAATACTAGAGAAAGAGAGGAGAGGATTCAAAAAGATATACATAAACTGGAGCAGTGGGCAGCAACTAACAGAATGGATTTTAACAGGGAAAAATGCAAAGTACTACATCTGGGCAATAAAAATGAAAAAAGCATATACAAAATGGGAGGAATAGGGCTAAGTAACAGCACATGTGAAAAAGACTTGGGTATACTAATTGATCACAGACTTAACATGAGTCAACAGTGTGATGCAGCAGCAAAAAAGGCAAATGCAATTCTAGGATGTATCAACAGAAGCATACAGTCTAGATCACGTGAGGTCATTATTGCCCTCTACTCCTCTTTGGTCAGACCTCATCTGGAATACTGTGTCCAGTTTTGGGCACCACATTTTAAAAAAGACATCAACAAACTGGAGCAAGTTCAGAGAAGAGCCACCAGAATGGTGACCGGTCTGCAAACCATGTCCTATGAGGAACGGTTGCAGGATTTGGGAATGTTTAGCTTGCAAAAAAGAAGACTGAGAGGAGACTTAATAGCTGTCTACAAATATCTCAAGGGCTGTCACATTGTAGAAGGATCATCTTTATTCTCATTTGCACAAGGAAAGACTAGAAGCAATGGGATGAAACTGAATGGGAGGAGACACAGATTAGATATTAGAAAAAACTTTTTGACAGGGTGATCAATGAGTGGAACAGGCTGCCACAAGAGGTGGTGAGTTCTCCTTCAATGGAAGTCTTCAAACAGAGGCTGGATAGACATCTGTCTGGGATGATTTAGAGAATCCTGCTTTGAGCAGGGGGTTGGACCAGAAGGCCCAGAGTCCCTTCCAACTCTACCATTCTATGATTCTATGATTCTATGATTCTATGTCATGATGCTCAGTAGACGGAGCACCAAACTTCCCCTGCTGCACGCCGCATGTTCCCGCCAAATATCTTCTCTCTTTCGCTCACTCTCTTCTTTTTAGCTTAGTCACTCCCCCTGCTGTCAAGTGCAAAGGTCTGGGTCTCTAAGCTTTCCCCCCAGCAACAAAGGTGACAGCCCCAACAGTTCCGGACCCGATGCAAGAAAGGTACCCCCAGTCCGGTCTTTTCTTACATGTGCAATGACTTTTAGTGGGGTTCATTTTTAATAAGGCTATATATGTAATATAATAAATAATATTTATTTAATTATTATATTATATTATACATCATATTATATTTAAAATATAATAATTAATATGTTGCTCTAAAATTAGAAAGTCATGATTAACCGCTATGTATGACTATGCCATGAGGCCTCGTAACATAGTGGTGCACGGGCACCTTAATCACCTCCATATGCCTTCATTTCACATGGACTGGTGTTGCGCCCCTGAGGGTCCATCACCACAAAGGAATACTGCACCTCAACCAGAGGTGTAGTATCACACCTTCAGGCAAGAGGGAGACACCAACCTGGCTCTGACACAACACTGCACCCATTTCACACACTAGTAGCAGTTCCTCTCGCATCCTCTAGCTAGGAAAGGGTGTTAGATGGGGGTGGAGCTGGAGGTTGTAGAGAAGAGATAGAGGGAAGTGAGAGAGAGTCTTCCCATAGGGGAGAAGGGGAAAGACGTGCTTGGCAACCTTCC
>JARQOD010000006.1:399045971-399094856 GCA_033576555.1 Oophaga sylvatica | reverse complement strand
ACCCAATATGTGGGAGAAAACTACTGTATGGGTACACGTTGGGGCTCGGAAGGGAAGCAGTGACATTTTGGATTGCAGACTTTGATGGAATGGTCTGGGGGTGTCATGTCGCATTTGGAGAGCCCCTGATGCGCCTAAACAGTGGAAATCCCCAACAAGTGACCCCATTTTGGAAAATAGACCCCACAAGGAACTTATCTAGATGTGTGGTGAGCGCTATGAAGCCCCAAGTGCTTCACAGAAGTTTATAATGTACAGCCGTAAAAACAAAAAAATCATTTTTTTTTTACAAAAATGATATTTTTCGCCCCCAGTTTTTTATTTTCCCAAGGTAACAGAAGAAATAGGACAAATTGCACAATGACTCTTGGGGTCCAGAGTACGCTGATACCCCATATGTGGGGATAAACTACTGTTTGGACGCATGGCAGAGCTCAGAAGTGAAGGAACACCATTTGAGTTTTTCAGCGCAGAATTGGCTGGAATTGAAATCAGACGCCATGTCACATTTGGAGAGCCCCTGATGTGCCTAAACAGCGGAAACCCCCCAATTCTAACTCCAACCCTAACCCCAACACACCCCTAACCCTAGTCCCAACCCTAACCACAAACCTAACCCTAACACACCCCTAATCCCAACCCTAACCCTAATCCTAGCTTTAGCGCCAACCCTAACCCTAACTTTAGCCGCAACCCTAACCCTAACCCTAATGGGAAAATGGAAATAAATACATTTTTTTTATTTTATTATTTTTCCCTAACTAAGTGGGTGATAAAAGGGGGTCTGATTTACTATTTATAGTGGGTTTTTATGATTGGCAGCTGTCATGCTAAAAGACGCTTTTTATTGCAAAAAATAGTTTTTTGCATCGCCACATTTTGAGAGCTATAATTTTTGCATATTTTGGCCCTCAGAGTCATGTAGGTCTTGTTTTTTGCGGTACGAGTTGACGTTTTTATTGGTACCATTTTTGAGCACGTGACATTTTTTGATCGCTTTTTATTTCATTTTTTGGGAGGTTAGAATGAACAAAAATCAACAATTCATGTTTTTTTTTTTTGGGGGAGGCGTTTTTATCGTTCCGCGTGTGGTAAAATTGATAAAGCAGTTTTATTCTTCGGGTCAGTACGATTATGGCGATACCTCATTTATATCATTTTTTTATGTTTTGGCGCTTTTATAGAATAAAAACAATTTTATATAAAAAATAATTATTTTTGCATCGCTTTATTCTGCGAGCTATAACTTTTTTATTTTTTTGCTGATGATGCTGTATGGTGGCTCGTTTTTTTGCGGGACAAGATGACGTTTTCAGCGGTACCATGTTTATTTATATCGGTCTTTTTGATCGTGTGTTATTCCACTTTTTGTTCGGCGGTATGATGATAAAGCATTGATTTTTTGCTTTGTTTTTTTTTTTTTTAAGGAGTTCACTAAAGGGGTTAACTAGTGGACAGTTTTATAGGGGGGGTCGTTATGGACGCGGCGATACCAAATATGTGTACTTTTATTGTTTTGTTTTTTTTATTTACAGGAAGAAATGAATTTATTGGGGAATATTTTTTTTTTTTTAATTTATTTTGGATTTTTTTTTTTAAAACATGTTTATTTTTATTTTTTTAACTTTTTTACTTTGTCCCAGGTGGGACATCACTGTATTTTATCAGATCGCTGGTGTGACAGTGTGCACAGCACTCTGTCACACCAGCGATCGCACAGGCATAGCTGCAGGCTTCTCAGTGCCTGCTCTCAGCAGGCATTGAGGAAGCCGCCTCCCTGCAGGACCCCGGCACCATCTTGGATCCGGGTCCTGGGAGGGAGGAAGCCCTCAGAACAGCGCGATCACATCACACTGGTCTGAGGGTCTCAGGGGAGCGCGCAGGGAGCCCCCTCCCTGCGCGATGCTCCCCTGTGCCCCCAGTACACCACGATCATGTTTGATCGCGGTGTGCCAGGGGTTAATGTGCCAGGAGCGGTCCGTGACCACTCCTGACACAGTCACGGGTGTCAGCTGTGATAATCAGCTGACACCCGGCGGCGATTAGCTGCGCTCCTTCCGCCTATGACGTACTATCCCGTCCATGGTCAGTTTGTCACGGGTTTCATGGACGGGATAGTACGTCTAATGTCAGAGAGGGTTAAAAACTACAGGAAGCGACTAGAGGCTGTTATTTTTGCAAAAGGAGGATCTGCTAAATATTAAGGTCACTTTTCTGGTGAGGTGCCCATACTTATGCACCTGTCAAATTTTGTTTGGATGCAGATTGCACATTTTCTGTTAGTACAATAAACCTCATTTTAAGGCAGAAACATTACTGTGTCCAATAGTTATTAGATATATCAAACTGAAATAGCTGTTGCAAAAACACCAATTTTTATAAAACATTAAGCTTAAGATTAATAGGGGTGCCCAAACTTTTTCATATAACTGTATTCATGAAGTAACTAGCTTCCAACATCTCAGGAGCCTGGAGACTACCTTATCTCTGTTCAAGGACCATGCAGAGGAGAGTCACCATCTCCATTTCATTGATTGTATAGTGAGTGGCTAATTGGCACACAATGAAGACACACATATAAATGGAGGCTTCCATTGTTATTCTTTCATGCTCAGGTGCTAAATTGAATCTCCAGGCTTTTTTTCCTCCATTTCTAATTGTAAGTGTAAAGTGTAAATAGGATTGTGTGGAAAGCACCCTTTAATTGCTTCCAATGTTGTTTGAACTTTTTGAATGCTAATTTAGATATGCACAGCAGTCATCTTATATTTGCATTTAAACTATTTGCCTTGTATGCCTGTACGCCTGTACATAGTTTGCATGATTAAATTTGTTTCATAGTTGCTGATCATTTTAGCCATCAGTGGTTCAAGCAGTAGAATTGGATGAAGGCGTCTATTGTTAGAGTTTGGTCCTGCTGCTTTGGAGAGAAAAAAAACCTCTTGATGTCCCTTGTTAGATATTTTTTTTTAATAAGCAATCTCTGGACTTTCTACTGTCTGCACAATCTTGTTGTACCCTGCCTGATTCAGGGATAGTTCTGAATGGATAAAAGACTAACAACTGAGAAAAACTTCTAGTGTGATGTCTACCCCCTTCAATTAAATTTCCAATATAGAATAGGTCTTTCCCTAAAAAGATCTATGATCTGACTGGTCACTCCCTTTAAACCTGCTGGCCTTCTGGGTGACCACTATAGTGTTGTCCGACATTATTTTGACATGTATACCCATTAAATGAGAGAACACCTGTAAAGCTTTTAAAAAGGCTGTCAGTTTCTTCAGATTGGAAGATCTACTATAAAGACTGTTCCCTCTCCCATGTACGAATCCCCAACCCAAAGGGCTGGCATTGGCTGTGATTACCATTATTGAGTTCAACATTTTCCAGAGAGTTCCAAAAGAAAGGTTTGACTTTATCAGTCACTACTCTAGCCCTTGACATGCATCAACAGGAACAGACATCAGAATGTCTAGTTCACCGTTTCCCAATCTACAGGCCTCATGGCCTTAAACCTGTCACGTTTTCAGGATTTCCTTAGACTTGTACAAGGGGTGGAATTAATATTAAGGCATCAAACTGACACAGGTTCTTTCACCTGTGTAATACTAAAGTAATCCTGGAAACATGATGTGTTGAGAGCCGTGAGGACCAAGTTTGGGAAATACTGGTCTAGTTGGATGTTCTTGCCCTCAAGACTCTTAGGATCTGGACCTGAAGACCTCTGTAGTGGCCCTGTGCCCATTGACCCCTGGAATGCAAACCATCATGGAAGTGTTTCTTATGAAGGCTGCTACTTTAAATATTATTTTTGTGAAGATAGAGTAGCCCATTGATAGCCCAAAGGGTAAGACTCAGTACTAGGAGAGAAGCACTTTTCCTTGATAAATCGAAGTAGAAACTCAAGCACCACAAAAAAATAAAATGGGACTGCAAGTCTTGCTGCAGCATTATTTATTTTGATCAGGCAAAGCGTCAAAACAGATATGGTCCAATGTTTCGACCGAGAGCAGTCTGTGTCAAGAACATCTGTGTGTAGTATGAGTCAGGAACCAGGAAATGCAGCTTACACCCATCTGAATTTCCTGGTTCCCGGCTCATGCTACACACAGATGTCCTTGACAAAGACCACTCTCGGTCGAAACATTGGATCATATCTGTTTTTTTACTCCTTCCCTGAAAAAATAAATAATGCTGCAGCAAGACTTGCAGTCTCATTTTCTTTTTTCGGTGTTGAGGTTTCTACCTTGATTAGTCTGGACCACGAGTACCTTCCTCAAGCACTATATTTAAAAATACAGTGCTGCTGGCCTTTCTCCATCTAATTTTCCTTGATAACTTATGGCTCATTCTAATTACTGATATGCCTGGTGGATAGGTATATGGCAGTAGGTATCCTGTATGTTCCGTAACAACCTAAGTCAGTCCGTGTCTAACAGATCAACCACAACTCCCAACCTTAAAATTCCTGGAGGGGGTGATTGCTTAGTACTAAAATTGCACATAAATAAGGCTTGTATAGGATGCTGGTCGCATACAGTGCCTTGCGAAAGTATTCGGCTCCCTGGAACTTTTCAACCTTTTCCCACATATCATGCTTCAAACATAAAGATACCATATGTAAATTTTTGGTGAAGAATCAACAACAAGTGGGACACAATTGTGAAGTTGAACGAAATTTATTGGTTATTTTAAATTTTTGTGGAAATATAAAAACTGAAAAGTGGGAAGTGCAATATTATTCGGCCCCTTTACTTTCAGTGCAGCAAACTCACTCCAGAAGTTCATTGTGGATCTCTGAATGATCCAATGTTGTCCTAAATGACTAATGATGATAAATATAATCCACCTGTGTGTAATTAAGTCTCCGTATAAATGCACCTGCCATGTGATAGCCTCAGGGTTCTGTTTGAAGCACA
Organism: Oophaga sylvatica; assembly: GCA_033576555.1. Taxonomy (NCBI): domain Eukaryota; kingdom Metazoa; phylum Chordata; class Amphibia; order Anura; family Dendrobatidae; genus Oophaga; species Oophaga sylvatica. Next base: position 399,089,937 of record JARQOD010000006.1, on the reverse strand, counting down.
GAGAGCATCAAGAAGACAAAGGAACACAACAGGCAGGTCCGTGATACTGTTGTGGAGAAGTTTAAAGCCGGATTTGGATACAAAATGATTTCCAAAACTTTAAACATCCCAAGGAGCACTGTGCAAGCGATCATATTGAAATGGAAGGAGTATCATACCACTGCAAATCTACCAAGACCTGGCCGTCCCTCTAAGCATTCATCTCAAACAAGGAGAAGACTGATCAGAGATGCAGCCAAGAGGCCCATGATCACTCTGGATGAACTGCAGAGATCTACAGCTGAGGTGGGGCAGACTGTCCATAGGACAACAATCAGTCGTACACTGCACAAATTTGGCCTTTATGGAAGAGTGCACAACACCTATATATGTAACCCATATGTTTGCTATAAAGCACACACAGGATAAAAACACCAAAAAAAGAGCTCTGCCAAGAGATAAGTAGTAAAAAAGTAGCAAATTTTATTGAATATCTTAGTTAAAAAACTACATAGAAGATAATGTGCCGGACAAAAAACACACAGAAAACAGAAAGGACGGTGGTACAGCCCAAGTAAGATATGGTGTAAATAGCGTATCAATGTATACCGAGTATAATACAAAGGTATAAACTCCTATATGTCAGTACATATATAACAAAGCAATGTGGGTGTCCTCAAGCAGAAAATAAGGGAATGAAGCCAACCCCTAATTAAGTACACAGACACACTCCAAGTAGAGTTTTGAAACAAGCCACCCAGGGAACAATAGTCCCATATGGGTATAATAGCTAATAGGCAAATCCCTTAGGTGCTATGAAGACATACAGCCATTTTAGTGACAAGTAAGAGGTGCATACAAGCATACATCGCATGAAAAAGCACATATAGGATACACATATACTCAGGCATAGTGCCTACAGATACTAGTGACACATGTTTACCTTAAAGAGCGGGTGTCCACCACACCTGACGCGCGTTTCGCATTGAAATGCTTTTCTGTTTTCTGTGTGTTTTTTGTCCGGCACATTATCTTCTATGTAGTTTTTTAACTAAGATATTCAATAAAATTTGCTACTTTTTTACTACTTAACTCTTGGCAGAGCTCTTTTTTTTGTTTTTTATGGAAGAGTGGCAAGAAGAAAGCCATTTCTCAGGGATATCCGGACACCGCGTCTCAACAGCAGCACCAGACGGCTTCTTCTCTCCTGCAAGATTACAGTCTTCTATTGGCATTTACCTGCTACTCCATATGACTGCTTCATACTAACTATTGTTTTGAAGTAATCTCCCATCGGGTCCATAAGCAACGATTATACCTTAACAGAGGTATGTGTTCTTTCTCTTCTATACACAGATACCACACTATATATACCTGTCCGCACCTCCCACAGTTCTAGACGGAATATACTTTGTCTGTTTTCCCTTAATACCAGTTGGTCTCTGAGCCTTTATTGAAACTTATACTCCTTGTATATACTTTTTTTCTTCTGGATTATATTATTTTTTTAATGTATATTTTCTTTATTTCTGTATCGGATTATGTATTGTAGTAGCTGATGAAGGTCATGTGACCGAAACGTCCTCCCTGCATACTACTTTAATTTTTGGACCACACCTAAATAAATTTTCATTCTCAGTTGAGTGCAGAGTTTCTTATTATATGTACATGGTTTGGACACCTACTCTTGCACCTTCTTGAGGCTGTGCATACGTTTTTGATATCACGTGCAAAAGACCTGAGACTGGGACGGGTATTTGTCTTCCAACAAGACAATGATCCCAAACATAAAGCAAAATCTACAATGGAACGGTTCACAAATAAATGTATCCAGGTGTTAGAATGGCCAAGTCAAAGTCCAGACCTGAATCCAATCGAGAATCTGTGGAAAGAGCTGAAAACTGCTGTTCACAAATGATCTCCATCCAACATCACTGAGCTCGAGCTGTTTGTCAAGGAAGAATGGCCAAGAATTTCAGTCTCGATGTACAAAACTGATAGAGTCATACCCCGAGCGACTTGCAGCTATAATCGCAGCAAAAGGTGGCGCAACAAAGTATTAAGTTAAAGGGGCCGAATAATATTGCACGCCTCACTTTTCAGTTTTTGTATTTCCGCAAAAATTTAAAATAAACAATAAATTTTGTTCAACTTCACAATTGTGTCCCACTTGTTGTTGATTCTTCACCAAAAATTTACATTTGGTATCTTTATGTTTGAAGCATGATATGTGGGAAAAGGTTGAAAAGTTCCAGGGGGGGGGGGCGAATACTTTCGCAAGGCACTGTATATAGTTCACAGTGTCTGATTTACAGCCCATTAGAAACCCCCATACTATTAGATTAGGTGGGCTGCCCGGCTCTATATAAGTTTACGCCGGCGCAGACATATCATTGGTGCAACCGGACAGGGGCCCAGGAGGTAAGGGGGCCTATTTCCATCTCCAAAGCAGGTGGAATTGTGCATTTTGATGTGTTATTGGACTGCAAAGGACCCATATACTATTCTTGCACGGGGGCTACTTTTTGTCTGTGTCTACCAGTGAGTTTACTCCACTGGTTATCAGCATTTTGGGCCATATACATGTGTCATAATGATTATTTATAGTTTTCCAATGTGGTTGTAAAAAAATATTGGTTGTCTGCTTCTTAGTTAGCTCTGAGGATGAGTATGCAAAACCAAAAACCCTTATATTTGTCCCTCGAAAATCTCCATTTTAATTTTTCTCCTTTGGGCTTCTATCCTTATAGAAACTCCTCCTATAAAAAGGACCTATTTAACCCCTTAGTGACCGAGCAAATTTTGACCTTAATGACCAAGCCAATTTTTACAATGCTGACCACTGTCACTTTATGAGGTTGTAGCTCTGGAACGCTTCAATGGATCCCAATAATTCTGAGATTGTTTTTTCGTGACATATTGTATTTCATGTTAGTGGTAAAATTTCTTTGATATGACTTGTGTTTATTTATGAAAAAAATGGACATTTGGCAAAAATTTAGAAAATTTTGCAATTTTCAAACTTTTAATTTTTGTGCCCTTAAATCAGAGAGATATGTCACACATAATAGTTAATAATTTACATTTCACACATGTCTACTTTACATCAGCACAATATTGGAACCCAAATTTTTTTTGTTAGGAAGTTAAGGGTTAAAAGTTGACCAGCAATTTCTAATTTTTCCATCAAAATTTACAAAACAATTTTTTTAACCCCTTCACCCCCAAGGGTGGTTTGCACGTTAATGACCGGGCCAATTTTTACAATTTTGACCACTGTCTCTTTATGAGGTTATAACTCTGGAACGCTTCAATGGATCTTCGCGATTCTGAGACTGTTTTCTCGTGACATATTGTACTTCATGTTAGTGGTAAAATTTCTTCGATATACCTTACGTTTATTTTTGAAAAAAACGCAAATATGGCGAAAATTTTGAAAATTTTGCAATTTTCAAACTTTGAATTTTTTTTCCCTTAAAACAGAGAAATATGTCACACAAAATAGTAAAGAAATAACATTTCCCACATGTCTACTTTACATCAGCACAATTTTGGAACCAAAATTTTTTTTTGTTAGGAAATTATAAGGGTTAAAAGTTGACCAGTGATTTCTCATTTTTACAACAAAATTTACAAAGTCATTTTTTTTAGGGACCACCTCACATTTGAAGTCACTTTGACGGGTCTATATAGCAGAAAATACCCAAAAGTGACACCATTCTAAAAACTGTACCCCTCAAGGTACTCAAAACCACATTCAAGAAGTTTAATAACCCTTCAGGTGCTTCACAGGAGCTGAAGCAACGTGGAAGGAAAAAATTAATATTTAACTTTTTAGCCACAAAAATGATCTTTTAGAAACTTTTTTTTATTTTCACAAGGGTAAAAGGAGAAAATGAGCAGATAAAGTTGTTGTGCAATTTCTCCTGAGTACGCCAATACCCCATATGTGGGGGAAAACCACTGTTTGGGCACACTTCAGAGCTCGTAAGGGAAGGAGCGCCGTTTGACTTTTTCAAACTAAAATTGGCTGGAGTTGAGATTGGACGCCATGTCGTGTTTGGAGAGCCCTGATACGCCTAAACAGTGGAAACCCCCCACAAGTGACACCATTTTGAAAACTAGACCCCCTAAGGAACTTATCTAGATCTGTTGTGAGCACTTTGAACCCCAAAGTGTTTCACAAAAGTTTATAATGCCTGGGTGTGAAAAAAAAAAACAATTTTCCACAAAAATGATTTTTTAGTCCCAAATTTTTGATTTTTCCCAAGGAAATTGGACCCCAAAGTTGTTGTCCAATTTGTCATGAGTACGCTGATACCCCATATGTGGGGGGAGGAAACTGTTTGGGCGCACGGCAGGGCTTGGAAAGGAAGCAGTAACGTTTTGGAATGCAAACATTGATGGCGGTCATGTTCCGTTTGTAGTGCCCCAGATGAGCCTAAACAGTGGAAACCCCCCACAAGTGACCCCATTTTGGAAGCTAGACCCCCTAAGGAACTTATCTAGATCTTTGGTGAGCACTTTGAACCCCCAAGTGCTTCACACAAGTTTATAATGCCCAGGCATGAAAATAAAAAATCCTATTTTTTTCCCACAAAAATTATCTCTTAGTCACTAATTTTTTATTTTCCCATAGGTAACAGGAGAAATTGGACCACAAAATTTTTTGTCCAATTTGTCCTGAGTACGCTGATACCCCATATGTGGGGGGGAACCACTGTTTGGGCGCATGGCAGAGCTCGGAATGGAAGGAGCACCATTTGACTTTTTCCAACCAAAATTGGCTGGAATTGAGATTGGACGCCATGTTGCATTTGGAGAACCCCTGATGTGCCTAAACAGTGGAAACCCCCCACAAGTGACCCCATTTGGGAAACTAGACCCCCTAAGGAACTTATCTAGATCTTTGGTGAGCAATTTTAACCCCCAAGTGCTTCACACAAGTTTATAGCGTAGAGCCGTAAAATTAAAAAATCATATTTTTTCCACAAAATTGATCTTTTCACCCAATTTTTATTTTCCCAAGGGTAACAAGACTCCAAAAGTTATTGTGCAATTTGTCCTGAGTGCGCTGATACCCCATATGTGGGAGTAAACCACTGTTTGGGTGCATGGCAGAGTTTGGAAGGGAAGGAGCGCCGTTTGACTTTTTCAACGCAGAATTGGCTGGATGCCATGTCGTGTTTGGAGAGCTCCTGATCTGCCTAAACAGTGGAAACCCCCATAAATGACACCATTTTGGAAACTAGACCCCTCAAGGAACTTATCTAGATGTGTGGTGAGCACTTTGAACCCCAAAGTGCTTCACAGAAGTTTATAACGTACAGCCGTAAAATAAAAAATCTCTTTTTTTTTTTTTACAAAAATGATTTTTTCGCCCCAATATTTTATTTTTACAAGGGTAACAGGAGAAATTGGACCCCAAAAGTTGTTGTCCAATTTGTCCTGAGTATGCTGATACCCAATATGTGGGAGTAAACTACTGTATGAGCGCACGTCGGGGCTCGGAAGGGAAGTAGTGACGTTTTGGATTGCAGACTTTGATGGAATGGTCTGGGGGAGTCATGTCGCATTTGGAGAGCCCCTGATGCGCCTAAACAGTGGAAACCCCCCACAAGTGACCCCATTTTGGAAAATAGACCCCACAAGGAACTTATCTAGATGTGTGGTGAGCACTTTGAACCCCGAAGTGCTTCACAGAAGTTTATAAAGTACAGCCGTAAAAAATAAAAAATCCTTTTTTTTTTTACAAAAATGATTTTTTCGCCCCCAATATTTTATTTTTCCAAGGGTAACAGGAGAAATTGGACCCCAAAAGTTGTTGTCCAATTTGTCCTGAGTACGCTGATACCCAATATGTGGGAGTAAACTACTGTATGAGCGCACGTCGGGGCTCGGAAGGGAAGTAGTGACGTTTTGGATTGCAGACTTTGATGGAATGGTCTGGGGGAGTCATGTCGCATTTGGAGAGCCCCTGATGCGCCTAAACAGTGGAAACCCCCCACAAGTGACCCCATTTTGGAAAATAGACCCCACAAGGAACTTATCTAGATGTGTGGTGAGCACTTTGAACCCCGAAGTGCTTCACAGAAGTTTATAACGTACAGCCGTAAAAATAAAAAATCCTTTTTTTTTTACAAAAATGATTTTTTCGCCCCCAATATTTTATTTTCCCAAGGGTAACAGGAGAAATTGGACCCCAAAAGTTGTTGTCCAATTTGTCCTGAGTACGCTGATACCAAATATGTGGGAGTAAACTACTGTATGGGCGCACGTCGGGGCTCGGAAGGGAAGTAGTGACGTTTTGGATTGCAGACTTTGATGGAATGGTCTGGGGGCGTCATGTCGCATTTGGAGAGCCCCTGATGCACCTAAACAGTGGAAACCCCCCACAAGTGACCCCATTTTGGAAAATAGACCCCACAAGGAACTTATTTAGATGTGTGGTGAGCACTTTGAACCCCGAAGTGCTTCACAGAAGTTTATAACGTACAGCCGTAATAATAAAAAATCCTTTTTTTTTTTACAAAAATGATTTTTTCACCCCCAATATTTTATTTTCACAAGGGTAACAGAAGAAATAGGACAAATTGCACAATAACTCTTGTGGTCCAGAGTACGCTGATACCCCATATGCGGGGGTAAACTACTGTTTGGGCGCATGGCAGAGCTCAGAAGTGAAGGAGCACCGTTTGACTTTTTCAACGCAGAATTGGCTGGAATTGAGATCAGACGCCATGTCACATTTGGAGAGCCCCTGATGTGCCTAAACAGCAGAAACCCCCCAATTCTAACTCCAACCCTAACCCCAACACACCCCTAACCCTAGTCCCAACCCTAACCACAAACCTAACCCTAACACACCCCTAACCGTAATCCCAACCCTAACCCTAATCCTAACGTTAGCGCCAACCCTAACCCTAACTTTAGCCGCAACCCTAACCCTAATGGGAAAATGGAAATAAATACATTTTTTTTTAATTTTATTATTTTTCCCTAACTAAGGGGGTGATAAAGGGGGGTTTGATTTACTATTTATAGCGGGTTTTTATGATTGGCAGCTGTCACGCTAAAAGACGCTTTATATTGCAAAAAATAGTTTTTTGCATCACCACATTTTGAGAGCTATAATTTTTGCATATTTTGGCCCACAGAGTCATGTGTGGTCTAATTTTTTGCAGTACGAGTTGACGTTTTTATTGGTACCATTTTTGAGCACGTGACATTTTTTGATCGCTTTTTATTTCGATTTTTGGGAGGTTAGAATGAACAAAAATCAGCAATTCATGAATTTATTTTGGGGGAGGCGTTTATACCATTCTGCGTGTGGTAAAATTGATAAAGCAGTTTTATTCTTCGGGTCAGTACGATTACGGCGATACCTCATTTATATCATTTTTTTTATGTTTTGGCGCTTTTATAGAATGAAAACAATTTTATATAAAAAATTATTATTTTTGCATCGCTTTATTCTGCGAGCTATAACTTTTTTATTTTTTCACTGATGATGCTATATGATGGCTCATTTTTTGCGGGACAAGATGACGTTTTCAGCGCTACCATGTTTATTTATATCGGTCTTTTTGATCGCGTGTTATTCCACTTTTTGTTCAGGGGTATGATGATAAAGCATTGATTTTTTGCTTCGTTTTTTTTTAATGGGTTCACTAAAGGGGTTAACTAGTGGGACAGTTTTATAGGGGGGGTCGTTACGGACACGACGATACCAAATATGTGTACTTTTATTGTTTTGTTTTTTTTATTTACAGGAAAAAATGAATTTATTGGGGAATATTTTTTTTTTTTTTTTTTATGATTTTTTTTACCATTTTTTATTTTTATTTTTTTTACTTTTTTACTTTGTCCCAGGGTGGGACATCACTGTATTTTAGCACAGCACTCTGTCACACCAGCGATCGCTTTGGCATCGCTGCAGGCTTCCTCAGCGCCTGCTCTCAGCAGGCACTGAGGAAGCCGCCTCCCTGCAGGACCCCGGCGCCATCTTGGAGGGAGGACGGACCCTCGGAACAACGCGACACATCGTGATACTCCCCTGTGTACTCCCATGTTTGATCGCGGTGTGCCAGGGGTTAATGTGCCGGGAGCGGTCCGTGACCGCTCCTGACACACAGTCACGGGTGTCAGCTGTGATAATCAGCTGACACCCAGCGGCGATCAGGAGCGCAGCTGATCGTCCATGACGTACTATTCCGTCCATGGGAATTAGGTCCAGGGTCACATGGACGGAATAGTACGTCTGATGGAATAAAGGGGTTAAGGACCATCTCACATTTGAAGTGAGTTTGGGGGGTCAATATGACAGAAAATACCACAAAGTGACACCATTCTAAAAACGGCACCCCTCAAGATGCTCAAAACCACATTTAAGAAGTTTATTAACCATTCAGGTGCTTCACGAGAACTAAAGCAATGTGGAGGGAAGAAATGAACATTTACAAAAAATTTACTTTGGAACCAAACTTTTTTATTTTCACAAGGGTATCAGGAGAAATGGGTCACAATATTTGTTGTGCAATTTCTCCTGAGTACACCGATGCCCTGTATGTGAGGGAAAGACACTGGGCGCATGGCTGGGCTCAGAAGGGAGGGAGCACCGTTTGACTTTTTGAATGTAAAATTTGCTAGACTCGATGGTGGGCGCCATGTCACATTTGGAGACCCCCTGATGTACCTAAACAGTGGAAACCTTCCAATTCTAACTACAACTCTAACACAGCCCTACCCCTGACTCTAATCCCAACCCTAACGGCATCTCCAACACCACCTTAACCTCAACACCCCAATCGTATCCCCAACACAACCATATCCCCAACACAACCTTATCCCCAACACAACCCTAACCCCAACCCTAACCCCAACAACACAACCCTAACCCCAACCTCAACCCTAACCTCAGCCCCAACGCTAACCATAGCTCTAACCCCAACCATAACCCCAGCCCCAACCCTAAACCTAACTGCAAAGAATAGAAAAAAATACATTTTTTTACTTTATTATTTTTACCTAAGAGGGTAATAAAGGGTGAATTGATTTACTATTTTTTATTTTGATCACTGTGATAGGGTCTATCACAGTGATTAATATGAACCAATGGGAAAAATCTCCTATTGTTGTTGGGTGCGGGCCAGCAGATCTCGGCGGGTTCACTACCCATGCATCCGCCATTTTCTTCCAGGTAGAAGATACCGAGGGCTGGGGAACAGAGCATGAGGGGTCAAGTGTACTGGGGGGACTCGAGGGTGCCCATTTCTCTCTCCTCTGGTATGCTAGATCATATCAGAGGAGAGAGAAATGAATGGGAAATCTGACTTTTTTTTGCGATTGCCGTTATTCCGTGAATAACCGTGATCATGAGACTGGGGACGGTAAAATCCAACCGAATCATGTTCTCTGGGGTCTCAGCTACCTCCCGTAGTGGAGACCCCAGAGATTTTCCGACGCTGGGGGGCAATATACCCTTATTTCTCAGCGCTGTTAAAAAGTGGCGCTGAGGAATATGGCCCCTTAACTGCCGCAGGTAAAAGGCGTATCAGCGGTCGTTATGGCGTTAAGTAGAAGAACTAAACCTTTTTTATTATCATCAGCTGCCTAAGACTTCTCTGGGTGTATTATTCCTTTAAGGACATACTAACTTTGGGCTCTTTCAGAGGTCAGTGTGTGAGGTAGGTGTGGTGATGGTTTTCACACGTACTGTAGACATTTACATGTGTAGACCCATTCAAGTGAAAGGGTCTGTGCATATGTCAGTGTGATTTCAGGGACTGTGTGTCCATGAACAAAACACACTGGCATGTCCATTTTTTAACAGCAGCACGGGCCACAAGACATCCTACACATGTGAACACTGATGACATCCGGGAAACAGTGGTTCTGTTTGCGCTGTTCCCCGACGCTGGGTTCATATCATTGTCCTCTGTGATCAGTGCTGGCAGGGGACAATGTTGACAGTCGTATTCAACTGTTAACAGTGAGAGTAGATGGCAGCTGATGGATTACTACTCCCATCAGCCTACTCCTGCTGCCACTAATAACAGCAAGAGCAGGTGGTAGCTGATGGGAGCATTCATCAGCTTGTGCCATAAATGAATAAATTAAAAGAAAAAATTGATGTGAGTTTGTGTCGACCCGCCACCACAATTGTGGATTACCAGGGCAATGGGGTACTCAGAGCCGAGCCCATGGAAGTCTATGGGGATTGTCACAGGTAGCGGTGGCTCGGTCTGTGGCCCTGGCGGTCTGGCGTATGTTGGGGGAATATTTACAGGGGATAGATTTATATGCAGTTCGTGACGCCACCTGTAGTCTTCTGGTAATTTATACCAGCGCTGCTGTAGAGCTCTGAGGGGATGGTGAGGCAGCTAGATGTCGGGTCCCCTACAGGTAGGACTCTTCCTCAGGTTGATAGTTAAAGCAGGGTTGTGCAGGCATGCAAGTAAATAACTCAGTCTCACACGGTCAGCGTCTTTCCATACCTTTACTTGCAAGATGGTAAGGCAGGTCCCAGGGAGGCTGATGGGGTTGATGGAGGATGAGCTTTGAGGCAACGGTTAAGCAAGTTAGGGGCCTCCTTTACTGTCCAATAATGATGAGTCCAACCAGCTTGAAGCGTAGTTCCCTCTATAATTCCAGCTATTCCAAAGCTGTTCTGCCCGGTCAGTTTTTGTGGTCGGAGCCTTCCTGTGAGAAAGCTGAATTCCTATCTTGTCGTGCACTGACTCAAGGTCCTCACTTCCCCTGACCCCAGTTACGTACTGACTATTCGGGGCTGCTTGCCGCGACCTAAGGTCCGGTAAGTCTCTGGCTCTCTCACCACCAAGCGTGAAGCTCTAGTGATCCTTCGGTCCCCAGTGACCGGTTACAATGTGCAGGTATCCCATACCTATGGCACTTCTCTGTTCTCTTCCACTTTGCCCTTCGATTTGCTCAACTCTTAATAGATATCTCAGTCCGTTTTCCAGTGGGGCACAGCTCTGACCAGGCTGAGGTGATCTATATCTCACCCTTACTGGCCTCCACTTTCTGAACTGCTGATAGAGCAGGCTGGACTGCTTCCTCCCTCCAAGTCCCAGCTAGACTCCACACGTCTGCTCTGTCCGAAGACAGGAAACTGACTACTCTAATCACTCAAACAATACACCCTGACCACTCCCTCACAAGTGACTACACTACCCTAAGGGTGTGTCTAGTGTATGTTGAGTGAATGGGTATTGAGCATTAAACTGCTATCTCTCCACACATTCTCCAGGGTACTGCGTGTGCCTAACACCAGGGCTACACATTCCCCCATGGTAAAAGACAGCACTCCCGGGCTGTAAAATACAAAGAGACATTTTGTTTATGCATGAAAACATCAACATTAAACAGTAATTCGTCCCATCCGGGAGGTGAGGATGTCTTGAACGTTGCAAACAAAACATTATAGAAAAATACAAATAGTATTAAGGCATCAAAACATTCAATAAATACACAGTATTCTTGTGAAGGACCCGCACCAAACCTTCAACGTGGGTCCTGGGTGGGCTGCAGGACATCCGAATGCAGACCTCACTCAGTGCCACACCACACGGGTTTTGTATTCAGAGGTAGTTGTGCTGGTTTTATGTAAAACCAAGATAAAGCACCGAAGCGCAACTATGTACAAATAAGTTCTGGGCTGGCACAGTCCTCAACCTCAAAGTCCATTGTAAAACAAAGACACAGATATAATATCACATTGTAATAATAATAAAGTGCAAAACTTTTCTGGTTACCCAGCCGGGCATTCTACTGTTAGCAATATATATATGTATTATATACTCGTTTACTTGTGCAAAAATTGGCAAACTTCTTAAACTTTATACAACATTACTTATGGTAGACCCCTTTATGGATCTCACCGGTTTTTCTTTACTGTTTAACTATTCAAATACATTTTCCACCCCGGGGGCTGGAACAATGCGATGATCCCTAGATCCCAGGACTAACAGGTCGTGACCTGCTATTGGGGTTTGAGTCGCCACAGTTCTTGTGCGAACCTCTAGGGGCGCAACGGGTACTTTCTCCTTGCGAGACACCGATTGCGTTTCAATCTGAGTCACAGTTAACGATATAGATCGTGTCATGGATTGCGATGGAAACTGGGTCGCATGTTGCGATGTAGATATTGCTTTCATTTGCGATGAGCCTGCAGGGGGCGATGCTGGGGCACGGCCGGATACTGCTTGAGCTGGAGACGGGGACGCTGCGGTAGTGGCGACGTTACCTGCGTCGGGGACGGGGTCACGGACGATGGTGACGTTAAGGGCATACCATCCCTTCATTCCCCAGTGTCGTGTGTACGTGACAATGTCTCCATTAACTAAGTCCCTCCGGGATGGCCTTGCGGTAGGTGGGATTCTACGTCCCTGCGACTAACAAAGACCCCTGGGTAGAGGCCCGGTTCACGGATGAAGCCCCAGCCCTTCCGGAGCTGGAACTCAGTCACACACCCCTGCCGCTGCGGTTCCCTCAGGGTACCTTTCTCTCTCCGGACACTCTCCTTGTCCGCGATCAGCTCTGCATGTTGCCGCTGACGGTTCCTCTGAGCTTCCCGCTCTTCCTCCTGCTGGCGTTTCTGCTTCTCCTCACGACTCTGCCACTCATATTCCCACTGGGCGGTATAGGCGACGTCATCCAGGCGCGCCATCTCGTCCCAGTCGACGTCTGGTAACGACGGACAGGACCCCTCCGGTGTCCCTGCCGGGGTTCGATCATCTGCTGCGGCCTCCTGGCCGGGCGGGCGTTCCGGAACTGGCGGTACCTCCTCAACCTCCTTCGCCTCCACCGCTTCACCGGTGGGATCAGGATTGGTACTTTCGGGGGCAGCCTCCGGTTGCTCCTTTGCCTTGGGCAGCAGAAGTTTTGGTAACTCCAGACGTAGAGGATCATCGAAGGGAGAGATCACCGCGTCCCACAGCCTCCGCTGCTCCAGGGTACGCCGGCGTCTCTCGATCTCTTCAAATCCAAGTTGTGGCGAAATTATCTTTCTCAGGCGTGCATTTTCTTCTTTAACCTCCAGCAATGCTTGCTGCAGGTGCAGGACCACGGATGACTCCGGTGCTGGTGGCAGCTTGGCTGGGGAACGGGGCCTGCCTTCCTCCGCTTCCCTGCTCGGCTGCACACGTCCTGCTTCCATGATGTTCCAGAAGATTCTTTCGTCTTCCTCCAGAGACGTCCGGTCTCTTCCGTGGAGGCGGGGTTTGCGTCTCCTCCTCTTTGCAGGAAAGGTGAAGAGGAGGCGGACCTCCTTTGCTGTAGGGCAGGATCGCATGTTGTAATAGCACTTTGAGAGGGCAGGCATTTTCTTCGCGCCACATGGGGGTGCACGCCCACGAAGGTACGCCCACCTTCTTCTCCAGCACCTGAGGGCGCGAATATGGCGACAAAGATGGCGATTTTGGCGCCAAAAGTGCAAACAGTCCTTTTTCACAAAAACAATTCCATAGGCACACAGGGCTCGCAATTTTGCGAGTTTCGCATCCTGTTCGTGACGCCAATTAAGGAGAATGTATTTTGAGATAGCAGCTGGACAAGTTAGGGGCCTCCTTTACTTTCAACACGATGAGTACAACCAGCCTGAAGCGTAGTTCCCTCTATAACTCCAGCTATTCCATAGCTGTACTGCCCAGTCAGTTTTGTGGTAGGAGCCTTCCTGTGAGAGAGCTGAATTCCTATCTTGTCGTGCACTGACTCAAAGTCTTCACTCACCCTGACCCCAGTTACGTACTGACTATTTGGGGCTGTTTGCCGCGACCTAAGGTCCGGTAAATCTCTGGTTTTCTTACCACTATGCTTGAAGCTAATAGTGATCCTTCGGTCCCCAGTGACCGGTTACAATGTGCAGGACTTCTTCAATCCAAAAGCACTTTTCAAATAATCTTTCCACTGTGCCTTTCGCCTTGTCCTCGCTGGTAGCATAAACACTCACACTTGCAAAAAGTCATGTAATCACTCCCTTCTTCTCTTCCTTTAGAGTTAGTTCCAGACTCTCAGTTATCCACTAGGCAGGAGCACGTCTCTGAACCTTTCACTGTCCTTTAGACAGGAGACTGAAGTAATTCTGCACTAAGCTCTTCTTTCTTTACCAGTGTCTTCAAGTGAGGTACAGCTCTGACCAGGCTGAGGTGATCTATATCTCGCCCTTACTGGCCTCCACTTGCTGAACTGCTGCAGAACCAGGCTGGACTGCTTCCTCCCTCCAAGTCCCAGCTAGACTCCACACGTCTGCTCTGTCCGAAGACAGGAAACTGACTACTCTAATCACTCAAACAATACACCCTGACCACTCCCTCACAAGTGACTACACTACCCTAAGGGTGTGTCTAGTGTATGTTGAGTGAATGGGTATTGAGCATTAAACTGCTATCTCTCCACACATTCTCCAGGGTACTGCGTGTGCCTAACACCAGGGCTACACAAGTTTCCCTGTATTTTGGTAACCAGCTGGGCAAAACGTCCAGTTGCTGGCTTCAGTCTTCAGCTGTCAGCCTCAGCAAGGCTGGTTATCAAGAATAGAGGGGTCCCCATGCTGTTTTTAAATCAAATAATTTAAAAACACGTCATGGGGATCCCCCCCATTTTTATCAACCAGCCAAGCTAAAGCAGACACCTTGGGGCTGGTATTCCCAGACTGGTAAGAGGCCATGGATATTGCCCCCCAGCCTAAAAATAGCAGCCTGCAGCCGTCCAGAAAGGGTGCATCTATTAGATGCACCAACTCTGACGCTTTGCCTGGCTCTTCCGCCTTGAAATGAAAAAAAGTTGGGCTGAAAGCCCTAGCCAGCTCACCAACCGCCACAGAAGCACGAGAACCCGCCTGGACTCCGGCGTGACTTGACTGAAGAGGATGAGGAAAAAAAAAATGTGTTCCAGCTTCTAAAATTCAATTCTTTATTATTCCCATAAAAACATGAAATTATGGTGATCTCCTCAAATTTAAATGGATGCGCTAAAAGCGCTAATGGAAGCTTATGCGTTTCGATCCTATAGGGATCTTTATCAATGCGATAGTATCATTAAAGTTTTTTTTTGAGTGTGTGCATGATTAATAATATCTATTGTTTTCAAAGTGTTATCGCGTGCCTCTCTTCCCGTAACAAAATCCACCTGGTCAGGGAGTATTAAATTATGTGGGATTTAAGTCTATTGGCCGAAAGCTTGGCATATAATTTTAAATCTACATTTAATAAAGATATAGGCCTATAGTTACTACATGAGTTGGGGTCTTTCCCTGGTTTGGTAATGACTGTAATATGTGCAGTTGTGGAATGGTGAGGAAAGAAAGTAGACTCTGATATGGAATTAAATGAATGTAATATTAACGGAGACAGTTGTTCAAAAAATACTTTATAGAATTCTTCTGTGAAACCATCAGGCCCTGTATTTTTTTTTTTATTACAGGAGACGAGGGCATCAATGAAATAGATGTTAGGTGAGTATAATGGTTTGTTATTTTTAAATTAAAAAGGAAAAGTGTGTTTTGTTTTTATTTCAAATACAGGACTTTATTCTGGCTGTGTGTTTATTTACCATACAACTATAGGATTAGTAATGGATAGGTGGCAGCCTGAGAATACTAGCCCCAGCTGTATGTTTTAGCTTGGTTGGTAGTCAAAAATGGAGTGGACCCCACAAAGTATTTTAAAATTATATAAATAATTTTTAAAAATATGGTGTGTCGAGCCCTCTATTCTTGGTAACCAGCCTTGCTGAGGTTTACAGCCCGCAGCTGTCAGTTTTGCCTGGCTGGTTATCAAAAATACAGGGTAATCTCAACTAATTTTTTTTATTTAAATTTGTTTATTTATAGCTCAAGTAGCGACTGATGGGAGTATTCCTGCTCTCACTGTTATCAGTTGAATACAACTCTCAACATTGTTCCCTGCTAGTGCTAATCGCAGCGCAAGCCAGGGACAGTGACGTGAGCTGTCTTCAGTACCCGGCACCAGGGAACAGCACGAACAGTACCACTGCTTCCCAGGCGCCGGTACATGTGATATTGATGCAGCACACGGTTGCCAAACGTATTGCACACATGGACATCTTTGGTACTGTTTTTTTCCCGTAGAAACATTACAAGAATTGTATCATACTAGTGCATTCGAAATTGCTCCAATTCTCAGAAGAGTTGTGGCCAAGTGCTCCCCGTATATTAATCTGTATGTCATGCTAATGTGCAATTTTTTTTCTCACCTAGCATCCATATGACATGCATTAGTTAAAAATCATACAATGTGATTTTCTAGTTTTTATTCTTAGATTCTTGCTCTCACAGTTGAAGTGTACCTACAGTAAAAATCACACCTCTCCATTCTTTGTAGGTGGGAAAACTTGCAAAATCGGCAGTGTATCAAATACTTATTGTTATAACTGTATAATAAAATTGCACTGTTTAGTGCCTCTCATGTGGCACTAAAGGGTGTTTAACCTAATAAATAAATTAATTTAAAAAAACAATGTGGGGTTCCTTTCATTTTTGATAACCACAAGGGTAAAGCCAGGAGCGTATCTAGGGGGGGGGCAGCTGGGGCACGTGCCCCGGGTGCAACCGGCAGAGGGGCGCCGTCGGGCTGCCTAATGCGGCGGTCCTCAGTGTCTCCCCCACGGCTGCATTCTGCCACCCCCGGCCAACGAGTCATGCTGACAGCCGGCGCAGAGAAGCTGCTGCGTGCCGGCTCCCAGGAATCGATTGCACTGGCGTCTGTACAGATGCCAGTACAATTGAAGCTCTGACCGCCGGGTCAGAGCGACGTCTGCAGCGTGATCAGGTCATGTGATCACGCTGCTGACGTCACTCGCAGGCGGCGCCCAGAAGGGTGAAGATTGGTGGTTAGTGTGCTCCACTATGGAGCTGAAGAAACCACAGAAGATTAACGGGGACATAATGTGTGAGTGTGTGTGTATGGGGGGGATTTAGAGTGGGGATGGGGTTATTTTATGTGTGGGGGGGTTGGAGTGGGGATGGGGGATACATTATGTGTGGGGGGGATTTGGAGTGGGGATGGGGGTTCTTTTATGTGTGGGGGGGGTTTGGAGTGGGGATGGGGGATACATTATGTGTGGGGGGATTTGGAGTGGGGATGGGGATTATTTTATTTGTGGGGGATTTGGAGTGGGGATGGTGGGTTATTTTATGTGTGGGGGGATTTGGAGTGGCGATGGGGGTTATTGTATGTTTGGGGAGATTTGGAGTGGGGATGGGGTTTATTTTATATGTGGGGGATTTTCAGTGGCGATGAGGGGTTATTGTATGTGTGGGGGATTTGGAGTGGGGATGGGGGGTTATTTTATGTGTGGGGGGATTTGGAGTGGCGATGGGGTTATTGTATGTGTGGGGGGATTTGGAGTGGGGATGGGGGTTATTTTATATGTGGGGGGATTTGGAGTGGCAATGGGGGGTTATTGTATGTGTGGGAGGAGTTGGAGTGGGGATAGGGGGTTATTTTATGTGTGGGGGGATTTGGAGTGGCGATGGGGGTTTATTTTATGTGTGGGGGGATTTGGAGTGGCGATGGGGGGTTATTTTATGTGTGGGGGGATTTGGAGTGGGGATGGGGGTTATTGTATGTGAGGGGGGATTTGGAGTGGGGATGGGGGCTATTTTATATGGGGATGGGGGGTTATTGTATGTGTGGGGAGATTTGGAGTGGGGATGGGGGCTATTTTATATGTGGGGGGATTTGGAGTGGCGATGGGGGGTTATTGTATGTGTGGGGGGATTTGGAGTGGGGATGGGGAGTTATTTTATGTGTGGGGGGATTTGGAGTGGCAATGGGGGTTATTTTATGTGTGGGGGGATTTGGAGTGGCGATGGGGGGTTATTTTATGTGTGGGGGTATTTGGAGTGGCGATGGGGTTATTGTATGTGTGGGGGGATTTGGAATGGCGATGGGGTTATTGTATGTGTGAGGGGATTTGGAGTGGCAATGGGGGTTATTTTATGTGTGGGGGGATTTGGAGTGGCGATGGGGGGGTTATTTTATGTGTGGGGGGATTTGGAGTGGCGATGGGGGGTTATTGTATGTGGGGGGATTTGGAATGGCGATGGGGGTTATTGTATGTGTGGGGGGATTTGGAGTGGGGATGGGGTTATTTTATGTGTGGGGGGATTTGGGGTGGCGATGAGGGGTTATTGTATGTGTGGGGGGATTTGGAATGGCGATGGGGGTTATTTTATGTGTGGGGGATTTGGAGTGGCGATGGGGGGTTATTTTATGTGTGGGGGGATTTGGAGTAGCAATGGGGGGTTATTGTATGTGTGGGGGATTTGAAGTGGTGATGGGGTTATTTTATATGTGGGGGATTTGGAGTAGCGATGGGGGGTTATTGTATGTGTGGGGGGATTTGGAGTGGGGATGGGGGTTATTTTATGTGTGGTGGGATTTGGAGTGGCGATGGGGGTTATTTTATGTGTGGGGGATTTGGAGTGGCGATGGGGGTTATTTTATGTGTGGGGGTATTTGGAGTGGCGATGGGGTTATTGTATGTGAGGGGGGATTTGGAGTGGGGATGGGGTTATTTTATGTGTGGGGGGATTTGGAGTGGCGATGGGGGTTATTGTATGTGTGGGGGGATTTGGAGTGGCGATGGGGGTTATTGTATGTGTGGGGGGATTTGGAGTGGGGATGGGGGTTATTTTATGTGTGGGGGGATTTGGAGTGGCAATGGGGGGTTATTTTATGTGTGGGAGGATTTGGAGTGGTGATAGGGGGTTATTTTATGTGTGGGGGATTTGCAGTGGGGATAGGGGTACTTAATGTGCATGGGAGATTTGGAGTGGGGATGGGGGATTTAATGTGTGTGGGGGGATTTGGAGTGGGGATAGGGGCTACTTACTGCGTGTGGGGATTTGGAGTGGGGATGGGGGTTATTGTATTGTGGGGGGATTTGGAATGGCGATGGGGGTTATTGTATGTGTGGGGGATTTGGAGTGGGGATGGGGGTTATTTTATATGTGGGGGATTTGGAGTAGCGATGGGGGTTATTGTATGTGTGGGGGGATTTGGAGTGGGGATGGGGGTTATTTTATGTGTGGGGGGATTTGGAGTGGCGATGGGGGGTTATTTTGTGTGGGGGATTTGGAGTGGCGATGGGGGTTATTTTATGTGTGGGGGGATTTGGAGTGGCGATGGGGGTTATTGTATGTGTGGGGGGATTTGGAGTGGGGATGGGGGGTTATTTTATGTGTGGGGGATTTGGAGTGGCAATGGGGGGTTATTTTATGTGTGGGGGGATTTGGAGTGGTGATAGGGGGTTATTTTATGTGTGGGGGGATTTGGGGTGGCGATGGGGGGTTATTGTATGTGTGGGGGGATTTGGAATGGCGATGGGGGTTATTTTATGTGTGGGGGATTTGGAGTGGCGATGGGGGGTTATTTTATGTGTGGGGGATTTGGAGTAGCAATGGGGGGTTATTGTATGTGTGGGGGATTTGAAGTGGTGATGGGGGTTATTTTATATGTGGGGATTTGGAGTGGCGATGGGGGGTTATTGTATGTGTGGGGGATTTGGAGTGGGGATGGGGGGTTATTTTATGTGTGGTGGGATTTGGAGTGGCGATGGGGGTTATTTTATGTGTGGGGGGATTTGGAGTGGCGATGGGGTTATTTTATGTGTGGGGGGATTTGGAGTGGCGATGGGGGTTATTGTATGTGTGGGGGGATTTGGAGTGGCGATGGGGGTATTGTATGTGTGGGGGGATTTGGAGTGGGGATGGGGGTTATTTTATGTGTGGGGGATTTGCAGTGGGGATAGGGGTACTTAATGTGCGTGGGAGATTTGGAGTGGGGATGGGGGATTTAATGTGTGTGGGGGGATTTGGAGTGGGATAGGGCTACTTACTGCGTGTGGGGATTTGGAGTGGGGATGGGGGTTATTGTATGTGTGGGGGGATTTGGAATGGCGATGGGGGTTATTGTATGTGTGGGGGGATTTGGAGTGGGGATGGGGTTATTTTATGTGTGGGGGGATTTGGGGTGGCGATGGGGGGTTATTGTATGTGTGGGGGATTTGGAATGGCGATGGGGGTTATTTTATGTGTGGAGGATTTGGAGTGGCGATGGGGGGGTTATTTTATGTGTGGGGGGATTTGGAGTAGCGATGGGGGTTATTGTATGTGTGGGGGATTTGGAGTGGTGATGGGGGTTATTTTATATGTGGGGGATTTGGAGTAGCGATGGGGGTTATTGTATGTGTGGGGGGATTTGGAGTGGGGATGGGGGTTATTTTATGTGTGGGGGGATTTGGAGTGGCTATGGGGGTTATTTTGTGTGGGGGATTTGGAGTGGCGATGGGGGGTTATTTTATGTGTGGGGGGATTTGGAGTGGCGATGGGGGTTATTGTATGTGTGGGGGGATTTGGAGTGGGGATGGGGTTATTTTATTGTGGGGGGATTTGGAATGGCAATGGGGGTTATTGTATGTGTGGGGGGATTTGGAGTGGGGATGGGGGGTTATTTTATGTGTGGGGGATTTGGAGTGGCAATGGGGGGTTATTTTATTGTGTGGGGGATTTGGAGTGGTGATAGGGGGTTATTTTATGTGTGGGGGGATTTGGAGTGGGGATAGGGGTACTTAATGTGCGTGGGGGATTTGGAGTGGGGATGGGGGATTTAATGTGTGTGGGGGGATTTGGAGTGGGGATAGGGGCTACTTACTGCGTGTGGGGATTTGGAGTGGGGATGGGGTTATTTTATGTGTGGGGGGATTTGGAGTAGCGATGGGGGTTATTGTATGTGTGGGGGGATTTGGAGTGGGGATGGGGTTATTTTATTTGTGGGGGGATTTGGAGTGGCGATCGGGGGTTATTGTATGTGTGGGGGATTTGGAGTGGGGATGGGGGTTATTTTATGTGTGGGGGGATTTGGAGTGGCGATGGGGGGTTATTTTATGTGTGGGGGGATTTGGAGTGGCGATGGGGGGTTATTGTATGTGTGGGGGGATTTGGAGTGGGGATGGGGTTTATTTATATGTAGGGGGATTTGGAGTGGGGATGGGGGGTTATTTTAAGTGTGGGGGGATTTGGAGTGGCGATGGGGGTTATTGTATGTGTGGGGGGATTTGGAGTGGGGATGGGGGTTATTTTATGTGTGGGGGATTTGGAGTGGCGATGGGGGGTTATTTTATGTGTGGGGGGATTTGGAGTGGTGATAGGGGGTTATTTTATGTGTGGGGGGATTTGAAGTGGGGATAGGGGTACTTAATGTGCGTGGGGATTTGGAGTGGGGATGGGGGATTTAATGTGTGTGGGGGGATTTGGAGTGGGGATAGGGGCTACTTACTGCATGTGGGGATTTGGAGTGGGGATGGGGGGGATTTAATGTGTGTGGGGGGGGAATTGGAGTGAGGATGGGGGCATTTAATATGTGTGGGGGGATTTGAGGGTACTGAAGAGTATGTGTGTCGACCCGCCACCACAATTGTGGGTTACCAGGGCAATGGGGTACTCAGAGCCGAGCCCGTAGAAGTCTATGGGGATTTTGTCACAGGTAGCTGTGGCTCGGTCTGTGGCCCGGGCGGTCTGGCGTATGTTGTTGTTGGGAGTATTTACAGGGGATAACTATATACAGTTCGTGACGCCACCTGTAGTATTCTGGTAATTAGTACCAGCGCTGCTGTAGATCTCTGAGGGATGGTGAGGCAGCTAGATGACGGGTCCCCTACAGGTGGGACTCTTCCCTCAGGTCGGTAGTTAGGTAGGGATTGTGCAGGCATGCAGTAATAACTCAGTCTCACACAGTCAAAGTCTTTCCATACCTTTACTTGCAGAATGGTAAAGCAGGTCCCAGGGAGGCTGATGGGGTTGATGGAGGATGAGCTTTGAGGCAAACGGTTTAAGCAAGTTAGGGGCCTCCTTTAACTCCAATGAAGCTGAGTACGACCAGCCTGAAGCGTAGTCCTCTCTATGATTCCAGCTTATCTTTAGCTGTTCTGCCCGATCAGTGTTGTGGTTGGAGCCTTTTTGGTGAGAAAGATGATTTCCTATATTGTCGTGCACTGACTCACGGTCCTCACTTCCTCTGACCCCAGTTACGTACTGACTGTATGGGCTTATCCGCCGCGACCTAGGGTCCGGTAGATTTCTGGCTATCTTATCACCTTGCTTGAAACAAAGATGATTCTTCGGTCCCCAGTAACCGGTAGATTCGTGCAGGTATTCTTCACCTATAGCACTTCCTTGCTTTCTTCCACTTTTGCCCTTCGACTTGCTCAGTTCTCAGGAGATATTTCAGCCTGTTTCCAGTGGGGCACAGCTTTGACTAGGCTCGGGTACGTTAAAGTACCTATACTAGACTCCACGATTTGAAGCTGAAGATAGAGCAGAGTCCCTAAGACGTCTTGTCTCTCCTAAGTCTGGACACACTCTCTTACTGACTTCTCACTCTGAAGTCCGGACACAGACTAACTAAATCTCTCTCTTCCACACCCCTACTGGGCGTGTTTGAAGGTACATGATGACATGAAGAACACTTAACCTTTACCTCTCCACTCATCCTCCTGGTATTGTGTACCAGGGCTACACATTCCCCCATGGTAAACGACAGCACTCCCGGGCTGTGGAATACAAAAGACAGAAAAATTTTGTTTATGCAATAACATTTGGAACAATAACATCTTCCATCCGGGAGGTAAGAATACCTTAAACGTTACAAACTTTAATACAAATAGTATCAAATAGCATTTTCAATAAATAGATATACAAGATACTTGTGAAGGACCCGCACCAAACCTTCAACGTGGGTCCTGGGTGGGCTGCAGGACATCCAAATGCAGACCTCACTCAGTGCCACACCACACGGGTTTTTGGTTCAGAGGTGAGTCAAGGTTTCATGTGAAACCATTAAGAAGGCACTTTAGTGCAACTATTTACAGGATACAGTTTTTGGGCTGGCTCAGTCCTCAGCCTCTGAGTCCATTGTTAAACGAAGACATAATAGGGAAAAAAACACATTTATATATATAGACTTTTCACAATATATTTACATCAGTTCGTCATAACTATTGCTGATATCTAATGGGTAATTTCCCTTTTGTGATTCTCTCTGACCTACGTGGTGTAGTTTCAGGTAAATCAATTTGCGATCTGTCTGCACTATGAAACGGTAAACCATAGAACTGCCTTAATCTTTCTATGGATCTGGCAAGCGTACTGATGGCTGGGCGGTGTGAGTCAGCTTCACCAGGGATCCCATAGTATGGGGCGCTGCTACAGATGATCCATCTTGAGGTTCTACAGGTTGAGGTGTTGCTGGAAGGGGTAACTCCTGAGCGGGTTCAACTGGCACTACAGGCACAACTGGAGGTAAAACGTCCTCTTGTGGCTTATAAAACTGCAACACTGGAATTATCACAGCATCTCCCAGTCGGGGCCAATCCGCAGGAAAATCTCCCAGATCTGTGTGTATAACCTCTTCCTTTTTCTCTCTTTGATTGAAGACAGGGTTCTTGTCGCAACGTTTCAAGGGTTCCGGACATAGTTTCAAATGGTCTCTAGACACAGTGGTTATTGTTTTTCCTCCGTCTTTACTGACGACACAAACTTTTCCGTTGTCGTACTTAGAATCTTGTATGACGTAGGGTTCTTGCTCCCACTGATTATCCAGTTTGTGCATCTTTCTTTTTCTTTTTAATACTACCTCTCCAGGCATCAGAGGCTTGGCAGGAGCATTTCGGTTGTAAACATCTTCCTGTTTCTCCCGTGCCTTATTGAGACTTTCCTCCACACAGATTTGTACTCTTCTGTATTGCTCTTGCCGATTGACGTCCCAGTTCTCAACAGCGTCGTCTGCCTCCGGTTCTACCACTCCAAGTTCTAGATCCATTGGTAGTTTTCCGGGCCTTGCTCTCATCAGATAGGCTGGAGTGCAGTTAGTTGAGCTTACAGGTATATGATTATACAAATCAACCAAATCAGGTAGTAAATCCGGCCATCTATTCCTGTCTTCCAACGGTATGGATCTCAACAAGTCAAGGACAATATGGTTCATCTTTTCACAAAGACCGTTGGTTTGAGGGTGATATGGTGTTGTTCTTATTTTCTTGCACCCGTACATATGACAGAATTCCTTGAATAAATCAGCTTCAAAAGCAGGTCCCTGATCGGTTAAGACTTGCTCGGGATACCCATGCGGTCTGCAGAAGCTTGCTTGAAAGGTCTTCGCGGCCGTCACTGCGGTCTGGTCTTTCACTGGAACGACTACCAGAAATCTGGAGTAATGGTCCACCATGGTCAAGGCGTATGAGTATCCAGATCTACTCGGTGACAGTTTGACGTGGTCCAGGGCCACAATCTCCAGGGGACGAGTCGTCCGGATAGGTTGCAGGGGGGCCTTTTGACTACCGTAGTCCTTTCTTCTGAGACCACAGGGTCCACAGTTCCGACACCACCTCTCGATGGAGCTGCGCATCCCTACCCAGTAGAACCGGCATCTCAACAGGGTCTCCAGCTTCCTCCAGCCAAAGTGTCCTGCTTGATCGTGGTACGCTTCCAACACCATTGGGACGTCTGTCTTTGGGACCACTATTTGCCAGACCATTTCATGGGTTCTGGGGTTGACGTATCTTCTGCACAACTTCTCACGGTACAGGAACAACCTGCTTCTTTCGTTCCACAGGAGCTTGGCGGGCATAGGTGCATCCTTTTCCAAAGAGGAGCCTTCTTGCTTTAACAACTCCTTGATGTGGCTGACCACTGGATCACTATCCTGAGTCTCTTTCCAGCTGTGATGGGGTAAAGGATTTAATGTGGCACCATTTTGCTTTCTGTGGACTTGATGCTCGTGGACTACCCCATTTCGATGGAACGCGGGTAGCTCAATTTCTTCCAGGTCGTCCGATTCTTCTTCCGTGTCAGAGTCATGCGGCATTCGGGACAACGCATCAGCATTAGCATTCTTTCGACCTGCCCGGTACTTGATAGTAAACTGGTAATTGGACAACCGAGCCATCCATCGCTGCTCCATGGCACCCAGCTTGGCGGTTTCCAGGTGCGTTAACGGGTTGTTGTCTGTGTACGCAGTGAACTTATTGGAGGCCAGATAGTGCTTAAATCTTTCAGTAATGGCCCAGACCAGCGCCAGAAACTCTAGCTTGAAGCTGCTATAATTTTCCGGATTCCTTTCAGTTGGCCTGAGTTTTCTGCTGGCATATGCGATGACTTTTTCTTGTCCATTCTGCTTCTGACTGAGAACGGCTCCCAACCCTTCATTACTGGCGTCGGTGTACAACAGGAACGGTTGGCTGTAATCAGGATAGGTTAAGATCTCATCACCTGTCAGGATCTCTTTCATCTTTTGGAATGCTTCAGCCTGTTCTTTACCCCAATTAAAGGGAGGGTTTCTGCTCTTTAAGGATTGTCCTACCAGGAGGTCCTGTAAAGGAGCTGCCTTCTTCGTGTAATCTTTCACGAATCTCCTGTAGTAACCCGTTAGTCCCAGGAACTGTCGCACTTCCTTAAGGTTCTTCGGCTCCGGCCACTTCTGGATGGCAGTGACTTTCTCTGGGTCCGGCGCTACTCCTTCCGAACTGACGATGTGCCCCAAGTATTGTACCTTCTGTTTGAGTAGATGGCATTTTGAGGGTTTCAACTTCATCCCGTACCTGGACAGGGACTCAAACACTTCTGCCAGGTGCTTCAGATGGTCCTCATATGTCTTGGAATACACGATAACGTCGTCTAGGTATAGCAGCACGGTTTCAAAATTGAGATGTCCCAGACAGTTTTCCATCACTCTCTGAAATGTTCCTGGGGCACTACTGAGCCCAAACGGCATTCTGTCGAACTCACAGAGCCCCATTGGGGTGGTGAAAGCCGTTTTCTCACGATCCTCCTCAGCCACAGCCACTTGCCAGTAACCACTAGTCAGATCAAGGGTAGAAAAGTAGTTAGCCGTTTTCAGAGCAGCTAATGATTCCTCTATGCGTGGTAGCGGGTATGCATCCTTGTGTGTTATGCGGTTCACCTGCCTGTAATCCACACACATTCTCATACTACCATCTTTCTTTTTAACCAAAACTAGAGGGGCTGCCCAGGGACTACAACTATCCCTTATCACCCCAGCTTTCTTCATATCATTCAACATTTCTTTAGCCTTCTGATAATGAGCTGGAGGTATGGGCCTATACCGCTCTTTGATGGGAGGATGATTGCCTGTAGGGATATGATGTTGTACTCCCTTAATTGTCCCAAAATCAAGTGGATTTTTGCTAAACACTTGGGCGTACTCTTGCACCACCCGTAATACCCCTTGCTTCTGGTGAGCGGGAGTGGTGTCCGTCCCAACATGGAGCTGCTGACACCATTCCGCCACCTGAGTTGCTGGGTCATTGTCCTCCTCTATTTGACAGGAGTCTAAGGACTCAGCCGGGAGAATGGAATTATTATCGACAGCATGAAGTTTAGCAATGGTTGCATAACGGGGTAAATTTACCTCATCATCTCCCCAATTGAGAAGCCGTACCGGTACTCTTCCATTCACCACTTCTACTACTCCTCTAGCAGTCATAAGTGTAGGTCTATGTTCTGAATGGTGGGGTTCTACTACAGCTTGGTAATTCTGTCCTCTCAGACCTATGGCTGCCCTGCACCAAATGATCATTTCACTCATTGGGGGTATCACAATAGGAACCGAGTCAGTGACCCGTACATTACCAATTTCGCCGTCGGTAAGCTTCGCTTGTTGCTGACACACCAGGGCCCGGATCTCTCTTTGGATGACTCCTCTCTGCCTTGGTCGGGCAATCTCAGCGAGCTGTTGGAGCAAGAACACTACTTCTTCCAAACAATTACCAATAACATTAGTACCCAATATTATATTTAGACCATTCTCCTCATTTACAGTCTTCACTACCAGAAGTCCCTGGTCTTTCAACTCCTCTCTTCCCACCTTTACATCTACACATTTTGTTCCAAGTACTTCTACAGGAAGACCATTAGAAGCATACACGGTAAAGTCAAGGCTCGGGGGTTTAAGATCGTCCATTGACCAGTACTTGGTATATAGGGCATCAGGTATGAGAGTGACTTGAGACCCAGTGTCTAGCAATGCTGGAACAGCAATCCCATCTAAAATAATGGACAGGTAGGGTCGCCCGCCCACATACCTGCGGTTCCAGTCTAGGGGGCCTGACGGGTATTCTCCTGGGTGTTGGCCCTTGGACCCAGGTTCTGCCCGTTTAAAGGACACTGTGTAGACAGATGACCTTTCCGGTTGCAGCGAAAACAGACGATCTCTCGACGAGAAGGGTGTTGATCAGAGGTTGCTCCTGGGGTGGCGTTGTCCTCCTCCGGGGGGCGACGTCTTCTTTCTTCTCCGGTGCATCCACGGGACGTCTTCTGGGCAGTCCGCTAGCAAGATTTTTCCTTCCTCTTCTTTCCGCAGTTGCAGGGCACTCATAACAGCAGCCAGATTTTTAGTCAGCTGGCGCACCTCTGAGCGCAGACATTCCAATTCACTAGGAGATGTCACCTGCGCTTTGGCTTCAGCCACTAGCGGGGAACAGGGGGTTACTGCCGGTTCCGGAGTGACTTCACCCTGATGATGTTGAGTGGCCACCTCAGGTTTGCCCAGGGGCCGCAGCCCTTTTATTGCCATGTCCTTTAGGGCATCAAAGGTAGCATCCGGATGATCTAAGGACCACCAATTTACAGTTCTGCGTTCCTCTGGGGATCTCAATCCCTGTATAAACTGTTCTTTCAACATTTTATTCTCATGGAGAGCATTTAAATTGTTAATTTGCTTGAGTGCTTTCAGGGCTCCTTGCAATCGGCAAGCATAGTCCCGGATGCTGTCACCTGGCTGCTGTGAACAGTGATAGAAGGCCATCCGGAGATCCGTTTCTGTGCGGTCTTCAAATATGGCATTTAGTTTAAGAAAAATCGCAGGTACCGACTCCAGATCAACGGTATCCCAAGTCTCCACTTCCCTCTCAGCAGCGCCAGTTAACTGCCCTATTAACACAGCAGCTTTTTGTTTCTCAGGCATGGAGTACATTTCCAATAGGCTGCTTAACTTCCGCTTGAAGCCTGATAATGTGCCTGGCTCACCGCTGTACTGGGGAAGCCATTTCGCCCCAGGCATATATGGAAGCGTTAGTGGCATGATCGGACTACCGGACTAGGTGCTGGGCCTGCGCCTCCATCTGGCGCTACAATACCAGACGGTGCGGGATTAAGCCCTCCGGCCGGGGCCGCACTGTCAGCCTGTTGTTGTGACATCTTAGCGCCCCCTTGGTTAAACGGAGCCTACCGGTTTCAGACGCTGCTACTTCTCAGGCACCGCAGTGAGAATAGGACCTTCGTCGCAGGCGCTCTGAT
Organism: Oophaga sylvatica; assembly: GCA_033576555.1. NCBI lineage: Eukaryota > Metazoa > Chordata > Amphibia > Anura > Dendrobatidae > Oophaga > Oophaga sylvatica. Next base: position 399,061,604 of record JARQOD010000006.1, on the reverse strand, counting down.
GTCAGAGCGTTCACTTCCTGTCGCAGGACCTTCCGATGAGTCAGAGCCGGGGGCGTGTCCAAGACTTTGCGCGCTCTTTCAGGTACGCCCTCCTTCTTCTCCAACGCTTTAGGCGCGAATCTGGCGGCAAATATGGCGGTATTTGGCGCCAAACAACAGCAACAGTCTTTTTCACTCAAACAGTTACATAGGCACGCAGGGCTCGCAATTCTGCGAGTTTCGAATCCTGTTCGTGACGCCAAAAATTTGTGTCGACCCGCCACCACAATTGTGGGTTACCAGGGCAATGGGGTACTCAGAGCCGAGCCCGTAGAAGTCTATGGGGATTTTGTCACAGGTAGCTGTGGCTCGGTCTGTGGCCCGGGCGGTCTGGCGTATGTTGTTGTTGGGAGTATTTACAGGGGATAACTATATACAGTTCGTGACGCCACCTGTAGTATTCTGGTAATTAGTACCAGCGCTGCTGTAGATCTCTGAGGGGATGGTGAGGCAGCTAGATGACGGGTCCCCTACAGGTGGGACTCTTCCCTCAGGTCGGTAGTTAGGTAGGGATTGTGCAGGCATGCAGTAATAACTCAGTCTCACACAGTCAAAGTCTTTCCATACCTTTACTTGCAGAATGGTAAAGCAGGTCCCAGGGAGGCTGATGGGTTGATGGAGGATGAGCTTTGAGGCAAACGGTTAAGCAAGTTAGGGGCCTCCTTTAACTCCAATGAAGCTGAGTACGACCAGCCTGAAGCGTAGTCCTCTCTATGATTCCAGCTTATCTTTAGCTGTTCTGCCCGATCAGTGTTGTGGTTGGAGCCTTTTGGTGAGAAAGATGATTTCCTATATTGTCGTGCACTGACTCACGGTCCTCACTTCCTCTGACCCCAGTTACGTACTGACTGTATGGGCTTATCCGCCGCGACCTAGGGTCCGGTAGATTTCTGGCTATCTTATCACCTTGCTTGAAACAAAGATGATTCTTCGGTCCCCAGTAACCGGTAGATTCGTGCAGGTATTCTTCACCTATAGCACTTCCTTGCTTTCTTCCACTTTTGCCCTTCGACTTGCTCAGTTCTCAGGAGATATTTCAGCCTGTTTCCAGTGGGGCACAGCTTTGACTAGGCTCGGGTACGTTAAAGTACCTATACTAGACTCCACGATTTGAAGCTGAAGATAGAGCAGAGTCCCTAAGACGTCTTGTCTCTCCTAAGTCTGGACACACTCTCTTACTGACTTCTCACTCTGAAGTCCGGACACAGACTAACTAAATCTCTCTCTTCCACACCCCTACTGGGCGTGTTTGAAGGTACATGATGACATGAAGAACACTTAACCTTTACCTCTCCACTCATCCTCCTGGTATTGTGTACCAGGGCTACACATATGTATGAGGAAACAGTATGAGGGATGGTTGCAGACAGTATGGGGAGCGAACGGGTGAATGTATGTGGACACAGTATGGGAGTGAGGGTGATGGGATGTGTGCAGACACAGTATGGGGAGTCAGGGGTATGTGTGAGCTGACAGTATAGAGAGTGAGGGGGTAAATATATGTGCTGACATGACCGTGTACTCTTGCCACCGGTAGTGGAGAGCCCTAAAAGTGTGCAGTGCATTCGTTGTGAGAATTCAGAAGCTGCAATGTCAGGATTCAGCTCTGCATGTTCCAGTAGTCATCACATGGACACTTCACTCTTGCGATTTTCATACTTATGGTCCTGTGTCAACGAGCTTCTCTTCCTGCTTCTCTCAAATTTTTCACTGAACATTGAGAGCATTAGGGACAGCAGCTCGTCGGTACATGACTAAAGGGTATGCCACACTAAACAGCGTCGCTAACGAGATCGCTAAAATACGTCACTATTTAGCAATCTCTTTCGTGACGCTAACGTGTGTGTCATGTAGCAACGACGTGGCCCCTGCTGTGATCTCGCTGATCGTTCACTAAGTTCTGGACCGTATTTAGATCGTTGGCGTCCCGCTGGTGAGCCTATATCGCTGTGTCTGGCACCTTTTGTGAGCGATGTGCGCTGTTTTTACATCGCAATGACCGTTAAAGTCGTTAATGAGATCGCTAACCGCTTATGCGGCGTTAACGAGATCACTAAGTGTGGCAGCTACTAGCGACATTAAAACGATCACAAAAACGATCTCATTAGCTTGCGTTGTTATTGAGATCGCTAACGAGATCACTAAGTGTGGCAGTACCTTATGTGTGCAAATCGCATGTGTGCTTGGGGGGGGGGCGCCAAACCAAATTCTTGCCCCTGGTGCCAGAAAGCCTAGATACACCTTGGGTATAGCAGACAGCTGTGAGCTGATATCATCAGGCTGGGAAGATCCATGGTTATTAGGCACTTCACAGCTTAAAATACAAGTCCGCAGCCACCCCAGAAGAAGCGCATCACATGAGATGCGCCATTTCTGGCGCTTTGCCTCTCTCTTCCTAATTGCCCTGGTGCGTTGGCAATCAGGGTAATGGTAATGGATCCAGGCACTACAACAAGAGGGAAATTTCCCTGTGTGCTGAGGGCTTCATCATTGCTATGCATTACAACTGATAGCTAAGTAGTCCCTATATGTACTAATATATTACTCCTGATGAACCTCTTTGAGAGGAAATGCGTCGAGCTTATGAAATTGCATATATGGTGCTTTTTTCTTCATTTAACCTTTTTACTCTTGTTTTTGCTGTTCATTTATATTTTTATGTGGTTGTATGTCAAATCTTTGGTACAAATGATAACTAGCATGATTATGGTAAATAGCATGGCAGCAACTATGATAAGTCTGCATGTCCCTGATGTATTGTAGGGATCATATAAAAAATATATTTGCTGGATATTAATGCCTCTTGCCTGAATCCATCTGAAGTCTGTCTTTTCTTTATTTATAACTTCATACCTCATTCTACACCACTTTTTTTTTATACAGAACAGACCAAAAGTTTGGACACACCTTCTCATTCAAAGATTTTTCTGTATTTTCATGACTATGAAAATTGTAGAATCACACTGAAGGCATCAAAACTATGAATTAACACATGTGGAAGTATACATTACACTTTACAAAAAAGTGTGAAACAACTGAAAATATGTCTTATATTCTAGGTTCTTCAAAGTAGCCACCTTTTGCTTTGATTACTGCTTTTCACGCAGAAAAGGTGAATGGATGGACTCTACATGCCTAGTTCCCACCGTGAAGCATGGAGGAGGTGGTGTGATGGTGTGGGGGTGCTTTGCTGGTGAAACTGTTGGGGATTTATTCAAAATTGAAGCGGTGAGCGGTCCAGCTCACCCCAAACCATCTCGATTGGGTTCAGGTCTGGTGACTGTGGAGGCCAGGTCATCTGGCGTAGCACCCCAACACTCTCCTTCTTGGTCAAATAGCCCTTACACAGCCTGGAGGTGTGTTTGGGGTCATTGTCCTGTTGAAAAATAAATGATGGTCCAACTAAACGCAAGCCGGATGGAATAGCATGCTGCTGCAAGATGCTGTGGTAGCCATGCTGGTTTAGTATGCCTTCAATTTTGAATAAATCCAAAACAGTGTCACCAGGGAGGGTGCATTTATTTAGTGCCCCCCCTGGCTACTAACATCTGCCCCCAGAAACCCCAGAAAGGGCAAATCTCACTTTGCCCGTCTATTCCCATTGCCCTGTAGCGGTGGCGAATGGGTTAATAAGGGGTTAAAACCACCTTGCAATTGAAAGGTGAGTTTAAGCCAGGTTAATAATTGAGAGCTGTCAATTAGACAACTATCAATTATTAATCCTATTGTATGAAAGAAAAATCAAACACACACACTTTAATAAAAAATAAGTTTAATGAAATAATCAAACAGTTTTTGACCATATTTTATTTTCCTGCTAAAACCATTTACTGTAATAAAAATAAAATAAAAAAGCAAAATTATTCTTACCAATCCGATGCACAGTCAGGTCCCACGCTGTAATCCATCAGAAAGGGTTAACAGGTTACAGCTAGCAGGCAGCTAATGCTGCCTGCTGAGCTGTAACCCTCTGAATGAATCAGTTCCTCTCCCGGCGACAGGAGAGGAAGTGATTAGTGTGTGAATCTTAATTGATTGCTTCCCACTTTCACTTCAGGTCAGGTCAAAGTGAAAGTGGGAAGCAATCAATTAAGCTTCACACACTAATCACTTCCTCTCCTGTCGCCGGGAGAGGAACTGATTCATTCAGGGGATTACAGCTGAGCATTAAAATATGGTCCAAAACTGTGTCTTTATTTCATTAAAAGGATTAATAATTAATGTGTGTGTGTTTTTTTTTCCTTTCATACAATAGGATTAATAATTGAGAGTTGTCAAATTGACAACTCTCAATTATTAACCTGGCTTAAAGTCACCTTTCAATTGCAAGGTGGCTTTAACCCATTATTAACCCATTCGCCACCGCTACAGGGCAATGGGAATAGACGGGCATTACAGATTTTCCCTTTAATCAACTGATTAATGGGTAAAACCTGAACTGAGTTTCAGCAGCAATAGTCTACTTAACCCCTTCAAGACATGTAACATAGTAACATAGTTATTAAGGTTGAAGGACGACTTTAAGTCCATCTAGTTCAACTCATATCCTATCCTAAACTGCCCTAACATGTTGATCCAGAGAAAGGCAAAAAAAAACCCATGTGGCATACAGTAAGCTTCACATTGGGGAAAAAAATTCCTTCCCGACTCCACATACCGCAATCAGACTAGCTCCCTGGATCAACGTAATATCTAGGAAACTATTGTATAAACCCTGTAATATTATACTTTTCAAGAAAGGCACCCAGGCCCTTCTTAAATTTTAGTAGGGAATCACTAATTACCACATTATACGTCAGAGAGTTCCATAGTCTCACTGCTCTTACAGTAAAGAATCTGCTTCTGTGATTATGACTAAATCTTCTTTTCTCCAGACGTAGAGGATGCCCCCTTGTCCCCGTCACAGGTCTAAGAGTAAAAAGATCATTAGAAAGGTCTTTGTACTGTCCCCTCCTATATTTATACATTGTAATAAGATCACCCTTAAGCCTTCGTTTTTCCAAACTAAATAACCCCAAGTGTAATAACCTGTCTTGGTATTGCAGACCCCCAGTTCTCTAATAACCTTGGTCGCTCTTCTCTGCACCCGCTCCAGTTCAGCTATGTCTTTCTTATACACTGGAGACCAGAACTGTACACAGTATTCTAAGTGTGGTCGCACCAGTGACTTGTATAGAGGTAAAATTATGTTCTCCTCATGAGCATCTATGCCTCTTTTAATACATCCCATTATTTTATTTGCCTTGGCAGCAGCTGCCTGACATTGGCCACTAAATCTGAGTTTGTCGTCCACCCATCACCCAAGTCTTTTTCAGTGACAGTTTTGCCCAGTGTTTTACAATTAAGCACATAATTATACATCTTGTTTGTTCTACCCAAGTGCATGACCTTACATTTATCCCCATTAAAGCTCATTTGCCATTTATCAGCCCAATCTTCTAGTTTACATACCGTATATACTCGAGTATAAGCCGACTCGAGTATAAGCCGACCCCCTAATTTTGCCACAAAAAACTGGGAAAACTTATCGACTCGAGTATAAACCTAGGGTGGAAAATTAGATTATGCCCCATATGCTGCCCCATGTATTATGCCCCACAAGATGCTCCATGTATTGTGCCCCATAGGCTGCCCCATGTATTATGCCCCACAAGATGCTCCATAGATTGTGCCCCATATGCTGCCCATGTATTGTGCCCCATAGATGCTCCATAGATTGTGCCCCCATAGATGCTCCTTAGATTATGCCCCATAGATGCCCGATGTATTATGCCGATGTGTAGCCCTGGTGTGTAAGGCACACATAAAACCCTGGAGGATGTGCGGAGAGGTAACAGTTTAATGCTTGATATCCATTCACTCCATCACACACTTGGACACACCCATAGAGTATATAAGCTAGTGACATGCAGCAGAGCTCAGTCTGTTTCCTGTCTTCGGACAGGAGAGTCTGTTTCCTGTCTTCGGACAGAGGAGTCTAGTCTAGCTCGGGTGGCTCAGGAGTGAGTCATCCCACCAGTGTGCAGTCTGTGCAGGAGGAGAGGAGATCAGATTGCATTTACTGTCAGAGCTCTGTGTGAGCTAAAGTCAGACAGACGGAGACAGCTTTGAAGAAAGGGAAGTTTGCAGCAGAAACTTCAGTCGCCTGTCCCAAGGACAGTGAAGTTCAGTCGATGTGTTCCTGAGCTAGGAGAATACTGAGAATCTGTCAGCGAGCTCCAAGGAAGAAGTAAGAAAGGATTGACTTGTACTACCATAGGAAGTGTGGAGTGCTTATGTTAAGAGCGCGAACAGGGCGAAGGGCGCAGTGGAAGAAGTTAGAGCAGTGCCTTAGGTATAGGATTACCTGCACAATTTACCCGGTCACTGGGGACCAAAGTGTTGCTATCGCTTCACGCATAGTTACGGAACAACCAGAGTCTTACTGGACCTTAGGTCGCAGAAAGCAGCCCTTGAAGTGTCGGTACGTAACCGGAGTCAGGTGGAATAGGGACTTTGAGCTAGGCCAAGCATAGAAGAACCTAGTTTCATCACTGGAAGGCTCCACCACAATACTGACCGGGCAGTACAGCTATGGAGTTAGCTGGAGTACTCGGAGTTAACTTAGCTTCAAGCAAGTTGGACTCATCATATTGAAAGTTAAGGAGGCCTCTAACCTGTTCAGCTGTTATCTCGAAGCACATTCTCCCCCCGACCAGCTCCCTGGGACCTGCCTAAACATCTGACAAGTAAAAGGTATGGAAAGACGCTGGATGGTGTGAGACTGATTCATTTATCTGCACCCTACATCATTAATACCATAGACTTTGAGGGACCAGTCCCACCTGTGGGGGACCCGTCATCTAGCTGCCACAACATCCCCTCAGAGATCTACTGCAGCGCTGGTCTTAGTGATCAGACAACTACAGGTGGCGTCACGAACTGTTATCTACCAAATCCCCTGTAAATAAATCCCCCTTTAACGCCTGACCGCCAGGGACACGGACCGAGCCACGCTACCAGTGACATTCCCTATAGAAATCTACAGGCTCGGCTCCGAGTACCCCATAGCCCTGGTAACCCACAATTGTGGTGCGGGTCACACACCCCCAAAGATTATGCCCCATAGATGCTCCATAGATTATGCCCCCATAGATGCTCCATAGATTATGCCCTATAGATGCTCCATAGATTATGCCCCCATAGATGCTCCACAGATTATGCCCCCATAGATGCCCCATGTATTATGCCCCCATAGATGCTCCATAGATTATGCCCCAATAGATGCTCCTTAGATTATGCCCCCATAGATGCTCCATGTATTATGCCCCATAGATGCCCCATGTATTATGCCCCCATAGATGCCCCATGTGTTATGCCCCATAGATGCTCCATAGATTATGCCCCCATAGATGCTCCACAGATTATGCCCCCATAGATGCCCCATGTATTATGCCCCCATAGATGCCCCATGTATTATGCCCCATAGATGCTCCATAGATAATGCCCCCATAGATGCTCCTAAGATTATGCCCCCATAGATGCTCCATGTATTTTGCCCCATAGATGCCCCATGTATTATGCCCCCATAGATGCTGCATTGAATAGGCCCCTTATGCTGCCGCAGCTGCTGCTGCTGCAAAAAAAGACATACTCACCTCTCGTCGCTGGGGGCCAGGTGCCGGTGTCCTGAGCAGGCGGGGACACCGGTGCGCTATGGGGGACAGGTGCCTTTGTCACCGCTTGCTCAGGGCCCGTCACCTGCGATATTTACCTGTCACCCGGTCCACAGCTGAGCGCCGCTGTCTTCCGGGTCCTCCAGCAGTGAATGATTAGGTAGAGGGCGCGGCGCGCAGTAACCACATCATCGCGCCCTCTGCCTGAACATCGCAGCAAGAGGACCCGAGGACACAGCGGCGAGCAGCGGTGGAACGGGACAGGTAAATATCGCTTATACTCACCCTCCCGCCGGCGCGTCTCTGCCCTGCTCTTCTCCCGCGGTCTCCGGCGCCAGTGTTCAGTGGTCACGTGGTACCGCTCATTAAAGTCATGAATATGTGCATATTCATGACTTTAATGAGCGGTACCACCTGACCGCTGAACACTGGCGCCGGAGACCGTGGGAGAAGAGCAGGGGCTGCAGAGACCGTGCCGACGGAGGGGTGAGTATATAGAATAGCTGCGCTCCGCCTCCCCCCCTGTATATGACTTGAGTATAAGCCGAGAGGGGGACTTTCAGCTCTAAAAAATGGATTGATTACCATGCAGAGTTTAGTGTCATCTGCAAATATTGAAATACTACTCTGTATGCCCCCTACAAGATCATTAATAAATATGTTAAAGAGAAGCGGCCCCAATACTGACCCCTGTGGTACCCCACTGCTAACCGTGACCCAATCCGAGTGTGCTCCATTAATAACCACCCTTTGTTTCCTATCCCTGAGCCAGTTCTTAACCCACTTACACATATTTTCCCCTATCCCCATTGTTCTCATTTTATGTATCAACCTTTTGTGTGGCACCATATCAAAAGCTTTTGAGAAGTCCATGTACACCACGTCCACTGCGTTCCCTTGGTCCAGTCCGGAACTTACCTCTTCATAGAAACTCATCAGATTAGTCTGACAAGAACGGTCCCTCCTAAACCATGTTGATATTGGGTCATGAGGTTATTTTTCTTCAGATACTCCAGTACAGTATCCCTTAGAAAACCCTCCAGGATTTTACCCACAGTAGTTGTTAAGCTCACTGGCCTATAATTTCCAGGTTCAGTTTTTGTCCCCTTTTTAAATATTGGCACCACATTTGCTATACGCCAGAGTCCTGTGGTACAGACCCCGTTATTATGGAATCTTTAAAAATTAAAAATAATGGTCTATCTATGACTGTACTTAATTCCTGCAGTACTTGGAGATGTATCCTATCAGGGATTTGTCAATTTTAGTGATTTTTAGACGCCGCCGTACTTCCTGCTTGGTTAAGCAAGTGACATTCAATGGAGAAATCTTTTTATCACTGATCATGTTATCTGTCATGGGATTTTCTTGTGTAAATTCTGTTGAAAAAAAGTGATTTAGCATATTGGCTTTTTCCTCATCCTCATCCACCATTTCACCCAGACTATTTTTAAGGGGACCAACACTATCAATATTTAGTTTCTTACTATTTATGTAGTTAAAGAATATTTTGGGATTATTTTTACTTTCTCTGGCAATGAGTCTCTCTGCCTCAATCTTTGCTGTCTTGATTTGCTTTTAACAGAATTTATTTAATCTTCTGTATTTATTTAATATCTCATCACTACGTACCGTATTTTTCGGACTATAAGACGCACCGGACCATAAGATGCACCCCAAATTTTGGGGTGAAAATAGCAGAAAATTTTTTTTTACAATATGGGAGTCCGTCTTATTGTCCGAATTTTAAGGTACCTGAGGGCCGGCAGTGGTACAGCAGGGGTTGCGGCAGTGGTGTGGCAGAGGTGCGGTGATGCTGATACTCACCTTCCTCAGGTGAGGTGACGCCGCTGCCCAGTGTCCAAGGAAAGCCGGGTTAACCACAAGGTACCGGGGGGTTGGTCGCGGCAGTGGTGTGGTGGTGGCAGAGGTGTGGCGTTACAGAGGCGCGGTGGGCGGCGTGCACCTGAGCAGGGTCCCTTCCTCTGGTGAGGTGACGCCGCGGCCCGGTGTCCAAGGAAAACTGGGTTAACCACAAGTTACCGGGGGGTTGGTTGCGTCAGTGGTGTGGCGGTGGCAGAGGTGCGGTGTTGCAGAGGCGCGGTGGGCGGCGTGCACTGAGCAGGGTCCCTTCCTCAGGTGGTGAGGTGACGCCGCGGCACGGATAGCAGAGCCGGGTTTGTCGGTGGTGGCGGCCATCTTCCTGAGGCGGCGTGTGTGCAGATAGAGTACTCTGCTTCCTGGGGCTTCAGGAAAATGGTCGCCGCGATCTCTATCTGCGCACGCGCGGCCTCCCGTGGCCATTTTCCTGAAGCCACAGGAAGCAGAGTACTCTATCTGCGCACGCGCCGCCTCAGGAAGATGGCCGCCACCGCCGACAAACCCGGCTCTGCTCTCCGTGCTGTGGCGTCACTCACCACCTGAGGAAGGGACCCTGCTCAGGTGCACGACGCCCACCGCACCTCTGCAACGCCGCCACCTCTGCCACCGCCACACCACTGCCGCAACCCCCCGGTAAGCCTGTGTTCGGGCTATAAGACGCACCCCCCATTTTCCTCACAATTTTTTTGGGGGAAAAAGTGCGTCTTATAGTCCGAAAAATACGGTACTTGCTTTAATTCCCTAAACGCTTTCTTTTTGTCACTTATTGCGCCCCTTACAGCTCTATTTAGCCATAGTGGTTTCCTCCTAATTCTAGCATGTTTATTCCCATGGTGTATATACTGTGCACAGGTCCTATTCAGGATGCTAATAAACGTTTCCCATTTTCTTTGTGATTTTTATGTCTCAGGATATCGTCCCAGTTTATTGCACCAAGATCATCTCTCATCGTTGGAAATTTGCCTTCCTGAAGTTTAGTGTCCTTGTAACCCCTCGACTACACATCTTATTAAAGGATACATGAAAGCTTATTATTTTGTGATCACTATTACCCAAGTGACCCCCAACCTTATATTTGATATGCGGTCTGGCCTGTTGGATAATATTAGGTCTAGCAGTGCCCCCCCTCTTGTTGGGTCCTGAACTAGTTGTGAAAGGTAATTGTCTCTCATAGTTGCCAAAAACTTATTACCTTTGCTGGAACTGCAGGTTTCTGTTCCCCAATGTATTTCAGGGTAGTTGAAGTCCCCCATAATAATGACTTCTCCTTGAGTCGCTGCTTCATCTATTTGCTTTACGAGGATATTCTCTGTTGCTTCCATTATTTTAGGAGACTTATAACAAACCCCTATCAGTAATTTATTATTTTTCCCCCCTCCCCTAATCTCACCACAGAGACTCTACATCTTCATTAGATTCACAGATATCACGCAGGATGGGTTTTAAGGATGATTTTACATATAAACACACACCCCCACCTCGCTTATTTTTACGGTCATTTCTAAAACAGACTATAGCCCTGTAAATTAACCCCAGTCGTGGCTCTCATCCAGCCAAGTCTCAGATATCCCCACCGTGTCATAATTATGTTCCAACAAAATTAATTCTATTCCGCCATTTTGTTGGTGAGGCTTCTGGCATTAGTATACATGCACTTTATGTATCTCTCTGAACCTCTATTCTTTCTTAACCCCTTCACCCCCAAGGGTGGTTGCACGTTAATGACCGGGCCAATTTTTACAATTCTGACCACTGTCTCTTTATGAGGTTATAACTCTGGAACGCTTCAACGGATCTTCGCGATCTGAGATTGTTTTCTCGTGACATATTGTACTTCACGTTAGAAGTAAAATTTCTTCGATATAACTTGCGTTTATTTTTGAAAAAAACCCATATATGGCGAAAATTTTTAAAATTTTGCAATTTTCAAACTTTGAATTTTTATTCCCTTAAAACAGAGAATATATCACACAAAAATAGTTAATAAATAACATTTCCCACATGTCTACTTTACATCAGCACAATTTTGGAACCAAAATTTTTTTTTGTTAGGAAGTTATAAGGGTTAAAAGTTGACCAGCGATTTCTCATTTTTACAACAAAATTTACAAAGCCATTTTTTTTAGGGACCACCTCTCATTGAAGTCACTTTGAGGGGTCTATATGGCAGAAAATACCCAAAAGTGCACCTTCAAAACTGCCCCCTCAAGGTTCAAAACCACATTCAAGAAGATTTATTAACCCTTCAGGTGCTTAAAGGAACAAAGCAACGTGGAAGGAAAAAATGAATATTTACTTTTGTGAGACTTAAAACCCCAATTTTTAAAAAAACCCGGGGGGGGAAAAAAAAAAAAAAAAAAAAAAAAATTTTCCCAAAAAAAAATTTTTTTGGGCCCCAAATTTTTGAATTTTCCCCAAGGGGAAAGGCCCCCAAAAGTTTTCCCCAATTTTGTCCTGAGTACGTGTTCCCCAAAAGTGGGGGGGGAAATGTTTGGTGCAGGCAGGGCTTGGAAAGGAAGTAGTATTTTTGGGGGAATCAGACTTATGGGGGTTTTTTTTCCGTTTCAGTGCCCCAATGCCCCTAAATGTGGAAAACCCCCCAAAGGACCCCATTTTAAAAATGAAAAGGAATTTATCTAGTTTTTTGGTGAGACTTTAAACCCCAATTTTTCCACAAGTTTAAACCCGGGCAGGAAAATAAAAAATCTTTTTTTTTCCCCCAAAAAATTATCTTTTGTCACTAATTTTTTTTTTCCCCCCAAGGGTAACAGGAAAATTGAACCACGGTTGTTGTCCTTTTTGCCTGAGTCGCTGATAACCATTGGGGGGGGAACCACGTTTGGGCCCGGCAGAGCTGGAAGGAAGGACCCCCATTTGTTTTTCCAACCCCAAATTGGTTTTAATTGGATGGATGCATGTTGCATTTGGGGGCCCCCCAGTCCCCAAAAAGGGAAAACCCCCCCCAAAGACCCATTTGGGAAACTGCCCCCAAGGAATTTTTGATCTTTGGTGAGAAATTTTAAAAACCCCCAAGTGTTCACACAAGTTTATAATGTAGACCCCTAAATTTAAAAAAATTTTTTTTCCCAAAAAAAAATTTTTTTCCCCCCAATTTTTTTTTTTCCCAAAGGGGTAACAAGACCCCAAAAAGTTATTGGCAATTTTTTCCTGAGTGCGCTGATCCCCCCAAGTGGGGGTAACCCCTTTGGGTGCATGGCAAGTTGGAAGGAAGGACCCCGTTGTTTTTTTTAAAGAATTTGGTGGACGCCATGTCGGTTTGGAGAGCTCCGACTGCCTAAACTGGAAAACCCCCATAAATGAACCATTTTGGAAATAACCCCTAAGGAACTTATCTAGATGTGTGGTGAGCTTTTAACCCCCAGGGTTTCAAAAAGTTTATAACGTAACCGTAAAAAAAAATCTTTTTTTTTTTCAAAAATGATTTTTTCCCCCCAAATTTTTTTTTTTCCCCAAAAAGGGAACAGGAGAAATTGGCCCCAAAAAAGTTTCCCCTTTTGTCCTGATACGCTGATACCCAAATGTGGGGAAAAAATCTGTAGGGCGCAGCGGGCCGGAGGGAAAAGTAGTGATTTTTTGATTGAGATTTGATGGAATGGTCTGGGGCGTCATGTATTTGGAGCCCCCTGAGCGCCAAACGGGAAACCCCACAAGAAAACCCCTTTTTGGGAAAAAAATTTAGACCCCACAAGGAATTTCTAGAGTTGGTTGCCTTTAACCCCGAAGTGTTAAAGAATTTAAATGTACAACTAAAAACAAAAAAATTTTTTTTTTTGTAAAAAAAATTTTATTTTCGCCCCCAGTTTTTTTTTTCCCCCCCGGGAAAAAGAAGAAATGGACAAATTGCACAAAAATCTTGGGGCCGGTACGCTAAACCCCCCTTTTTGGGGATAAACACTGTTTGGACGCATGGCAGAGCTGAGATGAAGGAGCCCCGTTTAAAACTTTTTCAACGCAGAAGGTGGAATTGAGATAGCCCCCCCGTACATTTGGGGGAGCCCTTTCCCCAAACAGGGGGGAAACCCCCCCAATTTAATCCCAACCCAAACCCCCCAAACACCCCAAAACCCCGCCCCAACCCTAACCCAAAAAAACCCCCAAACCTAACACACCCAAACCCAACCTAACCCTAATCCAAATTTAGCGCCAAAACCCAAACCCCCAAATTTACCCCAACCCTAACCCTAACCCTAATGGAAAATGGAAAAAAACTTTTTTTTAAATTTTTTTTTTTTCCCTTTTCAAGGGGGGGAAAAAAGGGGGGGTTTTTTACTATTTATGGGGGGTTTTTTGATTGGGCTGTCAGCAAAAAAACGTTTTTTTGCAAAAAATTTTTTGCTCTTCACATTTTGAGAGCTAAATTTTTTTATATTTGGCCCCCCGAGTCATGTAGGTCTTATTTTTTGCGGGCATTCGTTTTTTTGGACCATTTTTGAGAACGTGACTTTTTTCCTTTTTTTCTTTTTTGGAAGGTTAGAATGAAAAAAAACAGCAATTCATGAATTTCTTTTGGGGAGCTTTTACCCCTTCGCGTGGGTAAAATTGATAACAGTTTTAAATTTTTCGGGTCGTACCTTATGGCGTATCATTTATATTTTTTTTTCATGTTTTTGGCGCTTTTTTTAAAAAAAAAAAATTTTTTAAAAAAAAATAATTATTTTTGCATCGCTTTTTTCGCGAGCTATAACTTTTTTTTTTTTTTTGCTGATGATGCTGATGAGGTCGTTTTTTTTGGGACAAGTAGTTTTAGCGGACCCCGTCATTTAATCGGTTTTTTTGTCCTGTTTTCCACTTTTTTTCGAGGTTGATGATAAAAAATTGATTTTTTTTTGTTTTTTTTTTTTTTTTTTTAAGGGGTTCATAAGGGGTTTAAATAGTGGGACAATTTTATAGGGGGGGTCGTACGGACGCGGGGGCCTACCAAAAAGTGTATTTTATTCTTTTTTTTAAAATTTTTTACAGGAAAAATGAATTTATTGGGGTATTTTTTTTTTTTTTTTTTATTTTTTTGGATTTTTTTTTAAAATGTTTATTTTATTTTTTTACTTTTTTTTTTTTGTCCCGGGTGGGAACACGTATTTTGTCAGACGGGTGTGGACAGGTGCACAGCACTCGTCACACCCCCACGCTCAGGGGGTCTGGGGGGCTTTCGTGCCTGCTTCAAGGTGAGGAAGCCCCCCCCCTCCAGGCCCCGGGGGCCCCCCTTGGATGGGCCGGGAGGGGGGAAACCCCCGAACGCGCGATAATCGCGCGCCTAGGGTCTCAGGGGGCGCGCAGGGAGCCCCCCCCCGCGCGATCCTCCCTGTGCCCCGTACACCCCCGACATGTTTGATCGCGGTTTTCAGGGTTAAGGCCCCGGGCGGTCCCCGACCCCCCCTGACACACGTCTGGGGGGTAGCTGTGTAATCGCTGACACCCGGCCGCGATCGGCGCCCCCCCGGGGGCGCGTCCCTCGCACGACGTACTATCCCGCCCCGGGCATACGGCCCGGTCATGGAGGGATGTACGTCCGATGGGGGTAAGGGGGAAAAATTTTTAACTGTTCTAACCCCCCCCCCCATGCCACCCACCCCAATTTCTTTTGTGCCCGGTCCTTTCTGTACTGCCCCCCCCCTTATAAAAGATACCCCCCCCTCCCCGACCTTTACCTTTTCCCCACACAGTGCCCTCCCCATTGAGGGCAAAATTTGGGTACTTTATGTCTTTAAATCGTCCTTTTCTTTTATGAGGCTCCACACCGGGTCCTCATTTTTCCCCGCACTAGCTGATTGCATTTTGCACGCGCCGAGGGAGAGGTTTTTTTTTGTCCATTTGGGACACCTGGACTCATCGTAGGGAGATGGGGTTTTCATGACCCTGGGGGCTGCAGATGATCCCCGTGCTGTCATTCATCCTCCCTTTACTCTATTTTGTGTACATACGCAAGCAATCGCCCATGTTCTTAAAATTCCTAAGGGATTTTTTTTTTTTTTTTTCAGAAAAGAAAAAAAAATCACAATTTATATCACCCCCTTTTTTGACCCTTTAAAAAAAAAAAAAA
>JARQOD010000006.1:398938296-399045871 GCA_033576555.1 Oophaga sylvatica | reverse complement strand
TTTCACCTGCGCTTGCCTTACTGGCACCATGGGAGTGATACAGCAATGCTTCAGGTACTTTTGTTTTGATTTTTTGCAGTCTTGCTTTTATACATTCAGGAGGCCGTAATGGCACAGCGAATTTAAAAAACGTAGAGTAGGACTGCCCCATATGAGAATGCCTTGTCGTGGCGGGGTGGCTCAAAGAATTGATCAATTATTTGCCAAATGTCTCATTTTTAACACAGTTAGAATCCAATATGTGCATATGCACTTTATATATTACATGCTGACCATTTGCGGCACTGGCTTCTCCCCCCTTTTTTTTTACCTAACCATAACCCTAACCACATATCTAACCCTAACACACCCCTAACCCTACTCCTAACCAAAACCCTAACCAAAAACCTAACCCTAACACACCCCTAACCCTAGTCCCAACCGTAACCGTAATCCAAACCCTAACCCCAACTCTAGTCCCAACCCTAACCCTAACTTTAGTCCCAACCCTAACTTTAGCCCCAATCCTAACTCTAACTTTAGCCTCAACCTTAACCCTAACTTTAGCCCTAACCCTAACTTTTAGCCCCAACTGTTGTGAATGTTTTGGAAATGAATTCTTCTGCTCAGAATTCATTTCCAAAACATTCACAACACCCAACCCTGACCCTAACACTAATGGGAAAATGGAAATAAATTTTATTTATTTTATTATTTTTCCCTAACTAAGGGGGTGATAAAGGGGGGGTTTGATTTACTATTTATAACAGGTTTTTATAGCGGCTTTTTATGTTTGGCAGCTGTCACACACTAAAAGACGCTTTTTATTGCAAAAAATAGTTTTTGCATCATCATATTTTGAAAGCTATAATTTTTCCATAATTTGGCCCATATTTGCATTTTTTTAAATTTCATTCTGTCTTTTACACCTTGCCCCACTATGGGACACTTATTTGGTGCAGCCTGATCGCTTCTGTAGCATGCAGATCTGCATGCTATAGAAGTTGTCAGCGCTGCATAGAATTTACACTAACCTTAGAGATTTCCTGACATGCACTGCGCATGACAGTAGGTCTCTCAGCTCTGGAGACCCAGATGTCGTCATGACAACATCGGGTCTCCATAGCAGCAATTGGGACCCCGCGGCATGCAGCGGGGTCTCCGATCCAAAGGCAGCTCTGACAGCCCCTCTGCCTGCTCCCGGAATGCTGCGATCGTGTTCAATCGCAGCATTTCGGGGGTTAAAGTGCTAGGAGCAGTCCGTGACCGCTCTTGGCACTTAGTGCCGGGTGTCAGCTGTGAGAATCAGCTGACACCTAGCCGCGATCGGCCGCATACCCCCTATGTGCGCGGCCGATTGCTATGATGTACTATCCCGTCCAAGGTCAGAAAGGCCCAGGTCACATGAACAGGATAGTACGTCCAAGGTCAGAAAGGGGTTAAACAGCATGTATGTAAATACTTGGATAAGAATACAGTAATTAACCACTGCCAGCATGGGCTTGTAGCAAACAAATCATGACAGACTAATCTAATTTCTTTCTATGATGGAATCACTGACTGGGTGGATCCGGGAAATGCCGAAGATATAGTATATCTAAACGTCAGCAAAGCAATTGATAAAGTATCTCATACTATCCTTATTGAAAAAATGACCAAGTATGGGATTGACAAGGCTACAGTTAGGTGGATTCATAACTGACTCAATGAATGTATTCAAAGAGTGGTGATAAATAGTTACACATCCAATTGGAAAAGTGTTTCAAGTGGGGTACCACAAGACTCTGTTGTTGCCCCAGTGTTGTTCAACATTTTTATAAATGATCTAGATAACGGAACTGAAGGTAAACTAATCAAATTTGCAGACAATGCAATGTTAGGAGGGATAGCTAACACTAGAGAAGACAGAGAAAGGATTCAAAAGGATCTAGATAAGCTTAAACAATGGGCAGCGACTAAAGGTACTGCCACACTACACAATCCCGCTAGCGATCTCGTTAGCGTTGCATACTAATGAGATCGCTAGCGGGATTGTTTCTATATCGCTAGTAGCTACCTATTTTAGCGATGTCGTTAGGACGCTATCGCGGTTAGCGATCTCCTTAACGACTTTAGCGGTACAAAAGTACCGCTAAATCGCTAAAAAAGGTGCCACACTCAGCGATTAGATACTTACCAGCGGCGCGCCAGCAACGAAAATAGGGTCCGGAACGATTCCAGCGACGAGCGAGATCACAGCAGGAAGCTCGTCGCTGGCAGATGCCGCACACAACAACATCGCTAACGGGATCGCTAAATAGTGACGTTTTTTAGCGATCCCGTTAGCGATGTTGTTTAGTGTGGCATACCCTTAACAGAATGATGTTTAACCCCTTTCTTCTATCTGACATATTATTCCATCCATGTGACATGGGACTTAATTTCCAAGGACGGAATATTACATCATACGCGATCAGCTGCGCTCACGGGGGAGCGCGACTGATCGCGGCCGGCTGTCAGCTGATTCTCACAGCTGACACCCGGTACTTAAGTGCCAGGAGCGGTCTCGGACCTCTCCTGGCACTTTAACCCCCTGCACACTGCGATCAAACATGATCGCAGTGTTCCGGTGGAATAAGGAAGCATCGTGCAGGGAGGGGGCTCCCTGTGTGCTTCCCTGAGACCCTCAGAACGCGATGAGATCATGTTGTTCCGAGGGCCTCCTCCCTGCAGGCCCCTGGATCCAAGATGGCCACGAGGTCCTTCCGGGTCCTGCAGGGAGGTGGCTTGTCAGTGCCTGTTGAGAGCAGGCGCCGGCAAGCCTCCTGCACTGCCTGTCAGATCGCTGATCTGACAGAGTGCTCTGCAAACTGTCAGATCAGCGATCTGACACTATATAGTGATGTCCCACCCTGGGACAATGTAAAAATGTAAAAAAAAAAATAAACATGTGTAAAAATATTTTAAAAAAATCCCTAAATAAAAAAAAAATATTTCCCCAATAAACACATTATTATTATGTAAATTAAAAAAAAACAATAAAAGTACACATATTTAGTATCGCCGCGTCCGTAACGACCCGTCCTATAAAACTGTCCCACTAGTTAACCCCTTTAGTGAACCCTTTAAAAAAAAACAAAAAACAATTCTTTATCATCATACCGCCGAACAAAAGTGGAATAACACGGGATCAAAAAGCCGGATATAAATAAACATGGTACGCTGAAGACGTCATCTTGTCCTGCAAAAAACAAGCTGCCATACAGCTCATCAGCGAAAAAAAAAAAAGTTATAGCTCAAAGATTAAAGCGATGCTAAAATAATTATTTTTATTTAAAATAGTTTTTATTGTATAAAAGCGTCAAAACTTTATAAAATGATATAAATGAGGTATCGCATAATCGTACTGACCCGTAGAATAAAACTGCTTTATCAATTTTACCACACGTGGAACGGTATAAACACCCCCAAAAGAAATTCATGAATTGCTGTTTTTTGTTCATTCTGCCTCCCAAAAATCATAATAAAAAGCGATCAAAAAATGTCATGTGCCCGAAAATGGTACCAATAAAAACATCAACTCGTCCCGCAAAAAATAAGATCTCACATGACTCTGTGGGCCAAAATATGGAAAAATTATAGCTCTCAAAATGTGGTGATGCAAAAACTATTTTTTGCAATAAAAAGCGTGTTTTAGTGTGTGACAGCTGCCAAACATAAAAACCCGATATAAAAACCCGCTATAAATAGTAAATCAAACCCCCCTTTATCACCCCCTTAGTTAGGGAAAAATAATAAAATTAAAAAAATGTAATTATTTCCATTTTCCCGTTAGGGTTAGGATTAGGGTTAGGGGTGTGTTAGGGTTAGGTTTGTGGTTAGGGTTATGGTTCGGGTTGGGATTAGGGGTGTGTTGGGATTAGGGTTGGAGTTAGAATTGGGGGGTTTCCACTGTTTAGGCACCTCAGGGGCTCTCCAAACGTGACATGGCATCTGATCTCAATTCCAGCCAATTCGGCGTTGAAAATGTCAAACAAGCTCTGTCATGCGCCCAAACAGTGGTTTATCCCCACATATGGGGTATCAGCGTACTCAGGACAAATTGCACAATAACTCTTGGGGTCCAATTTCTTCTGTTACCCTTGGGAAAATGTTGTGGATGCTCTGGGTCTGACTTCTGGTTTTGGGCTCCCCCCGTGGTGGCTTCTGATAGTAATGAAGCTTCTTTGGCTAACAGAACTATTAGATCAGAAAAAAACAATTGTATAAACCTAAAAAGTTTTGCACAAAAGCAAATAAAAATCCTCCTAAAAAAATGTGCAATCAACAACTGAAGTAGTATTTGAGAATAATTTATTAATATATATTCAAAATAAACACAAATAATTAAAATAATCAACAGCTGATATATTGAGCAAAAAAAGGAGTATGGATAATATAAAGAATACAACACAACTACGTTACCTCAAATAATAATTAATTTGTGAGCCTAAAAATGAATTTATATAATATTAAATAAATAAATAACAATGATCAAAAGTGCAATGGTGCCAAAATACAATTCAAACACATATATTATTACGTGACCTAATAATTATTTAATAATACACTATATATCTAATAAAAAATATAATATATATATTCAGTGCCAAAAAATAGTGTAGATAAATTAGTGTGAACTTAATAAATATTTGGTGAAAAAAAAAATAATATATATATAGATTTTATATACGGTATATCACAAAATAAAAACATGTGCAAAAATTGCTGATTAAAAAATGTGCACAGCAAAAAAAACTAAAAAAATATATCACAAAATTGATGAATCAATAAAATAATGCAACAATTGATACACACAGAATAATTATAACAAAACCGCAAATAAATGTTTATGCACAACAAAATAGCAAACAATAAAGTGCCGATAGTGCCAGTAAACAGTTAAAGAGGTGAATATCCAGCGCTGCAGCACATGCAAAGTGGCAAAGTGATATGGTGCTAGCAGCAATGGAAATCTATACACATGAAGAGCTGTAAAGTGGCACTGTGCAAACAGAGAGCGCTCTACTCATATAAAGTGACACAGTTGCTAGCAGCAAAAAAATATATTTGGCACAAGGTGTACTGAATAAATGACCGTTCACATACCACCAAAAAATGCTCAGTCCCTACGCGCGTTTAGGCTCGTGCCTTCTTCCGGGGGCCTCCCTCTTCCTAATTGCCCTGGTGCGTTGGCAATCAGGGTAATGGTAATGGATCCAGGCACTACAACAAGAGGGAAATTTCCCTGTGTGCTGAGGGCTTCATCATTGCTATGCATTACAACTGACAGCTAAGTAGTCCCTATATGTACTAATATGTTACTTCTGATGAACCTCTTTTGAGAGGAAATGCGTCGAGCTTATGAAATTGCATATATGGTGCTTTTTTCTTCATTTAACCTTTTTACTCCTGTTTTTGCTGTTCATTTATATTTTTATGTGGTTGTATGTCAAATCTTTGGTACAAATGGTAACTAGGCATGATTATGGTGGATAGCATGGCAGCAACTATGATAAGTCTGCATGTCCCTGATGTATTGTAGGGATCATATAAAAAATATATATTTGCTGGATATTAATGCCTCTTGCCTGAATCCATCTGAAGTCTGTCTTTTCTTTATTTATAACATCATACCTCATTTTACACCACTTTTTTATCTACAGTATATGAGCTCCTGATAATTTGCCATATCTTCTCTAATCTAGTTGGTTTGGAAGATTACTATACGCCCGAATCAGCGGACAATTACCCCTGATGATGTATTTTAAGCACTTTAGCACTTTATATGTCACATAATCCCTGATGGAATCAGCACACTAGGGCTACCAGGGACAGCCGTCGAGGAGCGGGGGGCACCAATCTCGCTTTCATAATGGTGCCAACCTCCGCAGGCAGATAGGGGCAATACAAGGAAAGCTGGGTTTCCCGGCTCTTTTTCATTATATGTGCACATTTTTTTCAGTAGCCAATCCTCTCCCCTTTTTTCCTTACTTTGACATCTATCCCGCTCCATTTATATAAATTCTAATGGAACCATATTACCACTGAATTTTTGACTAACCTCTTGTACCGTTTCACATCATCAACAGGCCTTCTTCATCTGTATCCCCATAGGGGCCTTAAAGGGAGTCTGTCACCCCATTTTTCGACCATCAGCTGCGGCCACCGCCATCAGGGGCTTATCTACAGCATTCAGCAATGCTGTAGATAAGCCCCCGATGTCACCTGAAAGAAAAGAAAAACGAGTTAGATTATACTCACCCAGGGTCGGTCCGCTGTTCCGTCCGGCGCCTCCCATCTTCTAGCGAAGCCCTCCTTTTCTTAGCTTCCCATCGAGGCTCCAGCGCAAGCGCACTGCTCTGCCCTGGTGAGGGCAGAGCAGAGTACTGCAGTGCATAGGACCTCTCTGACCTTTCCCGGCACATGCGCACTGCAGTACTCTTCTCTGCCCTCAGCAGGGCATAGCAGTGCGCCTGCGCCGGAGCCATGACGGGAAGCTAAGAAGAGGAGGGCTTTGCTAGAAGATGGGAGGCATCGGACCGAACCGCGACGCCCATCGGACTGGACCGGACGGCGGACCGCCCCTGGATGAGTATAATATAACTCGTTTTTCTTCTCTTTCAGGTGACATAGGGGGCTTATCTACAGCATTACAGAATGCTGTAGATAAGCCCCTGATGGCGGTGGCCGCAGCTGATGGTCCAAAAATGGGATGACAGATTCCCTTTAACGGTTAAAATGGAGAGTAGACGTTGAACTGGTGCTCCATTTACGATACGATACGAATCACTTTATTGATCCCGAGGGAAATTATAGTATCACAGCAGCGTTACAACAGCATTACAAACAAAACATTACAAATGGCATTACATAGAGTAATTACTAAACACAGATCTTGCACATGACTAACCACAATACGTAACAAACAAAGGTACGCAAATCTCTGATCATTTCCATTAGTGCGCCAGCCCTAGGTCGTAGCCATCTTTCACCCTTAGTGAATTGTTATACATCCCCCTAGCGGTAGGAACAAACGATTTCCTGAATTTCTCCTTCTTGCACCTTGGAAGGATTAGACGGCTGCTGAATGTACTCTTCTGCTTCAAGAACAGCTCGTATAGAGGGTGTGTATTATTGTTCATTATAGCTCTGCACTTCTTTTGAATCCTATCCTCCACTACTTCCTCAAAAGAGTCAAGATGGAGGCCAACAGCTGCACTTGCCTTCTTGATAAGTTTGTTGAGCTTATTAGCGTCAGCTACTCGCATACTACTGCCCCAGCAAAAGATAGCAAAAAAGATGGCGCTTGCTACAATGGACAGGAATAAGGGTGCCAGCTCCGCTGGTAGGTAGGGTTGTTATAGTAATAGAGCAGGGATAAGCACCTGACCCTGATCCCTCTATCTAGTGTCTTTTGACAAATTAATTGGTGATGGTAATGTGTGAATTGCACCTTTTTTTGTAATTATAGATTGTTAAATAAAAGGTATTGTTTAATATAGTGAATTACGGTAATTGGAGTCATTTCTGTGATTCTCTTAAAAAATTGTGCACTCCTAAAATAATTTTCCAAGCTGTGAATTAGTTTAATGGTAGTTGGGGTTGATGTCAACAGTAATTTGTCAAAAAGCACAGCTGGCATCAAGCCCTATGGTTCGTAATGGAGATAGGCTTATCAAACATCATTACTAACTCAATTATTAAAACAACTAAATACACACGATATTTTATTTTAAAAATTAAAAAAAAAAAAAACTCATTCAGGTCCACCGTAGACCACTGATTCCGACATAGCTCAGAAATAGAAACCTGGAAAACTTTTTTTTTTCCTCTCTTTAGAAGAAGAAAACATGACACTGGCCCTCGTTCCCAAATGTATTCCAAAAAAATTTTCACATGCAGGTTTTACCTAGTCCTGCGTTCCCCCAAATCCATCCCTGGGGACTGAATAGCAGTAACGTTACTACTAATGAAAGTTGCCCGGTACTGACGTCACCACTCATCGCAGTTGCTGGCTCACACTGCGCTCCCTGAAACCCAGCGGCTCTTAACAGCAGTGACTTCAGTAACTATACCGCTCATCGGAGTCACCGAGTCACGCTGCCTTCTAAGAGACTCGGTGACTTTGATGAGTGATATAGTTACTGACATCACTACTCTTCAGAGCTGCAGAGCACAGCGTGAGGTGGTCTCTATAGGCTTTAATCGACAGAGTCAGGGAACGTTGTGGGAGGCGCTGGACTACGCCGGGCCTGGGTGGTACCTTGTTTTCTAATAAATTGGTTGGTTTGCACTCGTCCGATTCATATGCAATGTGATCGAGTCCTAAGCCCCTTTCCGACGTTGGGCGTAATAGTACGCCCACGTCGGATTCCGTACCTTTGTTGTGGGCTCCGACAGTGAGACCACATCTTTCCTGGCACATGTCAGCTGTTTTGAACAGTGAGGAATAGTGGGAGGCTCCACCTTTCTGTATCCACAGGTTTCCTGTCCTGGGAGGCAGACCCTCTCTCATGGTGCGGTTATGTGTGAAGGGAAAAAAAAAAAAAATCTACCCTTACAACTGCTTCTAAAAGACATGTGATTTAGCACGGCTTTGTAAGAACACATGCTTTTTTTGGGCTGTTTTGATGCATTTTTAGCATAGTTTTTGAGTTATTATAAGGCTATATTCCTATTGAGTGTTTATACATTGATTTTTGTGGCGTGTTTCCACTGCAAACACCTCACCCAAAAAAAGCATAAAAAACCCACAAAAAAACACTTTGTATAGCAAAAATATTTTCAATAGAGACCTATCTTTTTGTCTCAATGTATGTACAGAAAACAGTCCAAAGACATTACCTATTTAATAGGTGTTAAAAAAAAAACCCACGTAGGACAATAAAATGCAACACACTGTAGGCTCATTCCCCTGCAGATGAATGGGAAGCTTATTTCAAACAGATTTTAAGCTTTGTTTTTATTTGGGGTTTTAAGCATTTGGATTGATGTGGACACCTGAGTGGATGTTCCCACAGAGTTCTTTGACCATGCATTTTACATTAAAATAGTGCTTCTGGTCTACTTGTAACAAGCTTCCTATTCATGTGAATGAGAAAACGCATCTACAGCAAACTTGTTTTTCCTGTGTGTTTTTTAATGCATGTTTAAAAAAAAATACCCAGTCTGTCCCATTTTCCCTGTATCATTTGCAGCAAAACATGCTTTTTGCAAGCTTTTATTATCCTTTTTTTGTTGAGGCTTTTCCAGGGGAAGTGTTCCAAAAAACACACTGTACTGGTATATTCCCATATTATAAGAAAAAGTGTATAAAAAGAAAAGCAAGCAAAAAAAAAAAAAAAACATGCTGATCATTTTTTTTTAAATGTTGATTTTTTTCAGCCTGAAAAATCCACACCAAGAATTCCTTGTTAACATACCCTCATACAAGTTTCACATGTCAGGCTTTTTTTCTCCTACTTGAAAAACAGTATTAGCTTAAAAGAATACAACACCACGACACGTGAAAAGGTATGTTCACTTTAATGGATCAGTGATCTGTCCGCAAAAACAAATTGCATCCACCCTGAAAATAAAAATGGATATTAGGGTAATCCTTGACTCTGTGTGTGTGTACATGTATTCCCTTTAAAAGTACAAATTTTTTATTATGATACCTTAAAAAACACCAAACCCAGTGAAGGTATAACTTGACGTTTATACCGATAAACTGCACTGTCAGACACCCTATGTTAGTCCTGATCTATCACCTACCTTGCCGTGGAGGTTGGCACCCTAAAAGTAGCGATATGGCGCCCCCACTCAACGTAGGCTCTCCCTAACTTCCCTGTATGTCCCTCAAATGAAGGTGGGAAAACATAAATCAATAGTAAGAAATGAAGGGAGCCTTGGAACTAAAACATATCTGGCAGCAGAAATAATAATACAATGCCTAAATCATGCAACTATAAGCCCTGATGAATATACATCAATTATGCACAAAGATATCGCTGTGGGATCATTTAGAACTGCAAATTTTGCAAAAAAATATCATCTGCAGGACTTTTTAAACAAGAACATTCTATTCCATTGCACAAATAGAGCTATAAAGGAATCCACACTGGCATATCAGTATAACAGTCATAGCAAGCTAATATAGATAAATAAAGAGGTATTAGGACTTAGCATGAGATAGGTGAACCCCGACGCGTTTCCCCGTTAATGGAGCGGTTCCTCAGGAGGTATGCATGATGCCTGATGCCATAAGGATGATGACATGAAGGGCACCTAAAACCGTGGACTTAAATAACCACCGCCGATAGACGCCTCATGATAGGCTCCACCCCCCGCAATCAGGGCGGATTAGTAACCGGGTGAAAAAATGCCACAATCAACGTTATTAATGTACCTCATAAAGCTGCAAGCGGCGTGTATCACTTCATCTTTCCCGCTCCACCGGAAGTACCCACAATGCATTGCGGGATGACCACTTCCGCCCTTCCGTCCAGAGATCAGCTGTGCGTTCCAAATCATGGAACGCATAGGAATTGGAAAGGAAGCATATGCCTTTTACTCTTAATTTGTATGCGCTTCAAAAAATAGGAGCGAATATGGGCCACAATGTTACCTATTTTCATACACAGTAATACACAGTGTTTAACAGCTATAATCAACAAAAATAGGTGATACAGCAATAATAAGATAAACAAGGGCCGATGATAGAATATACATCCGCAATATTATTTAGTATTCATATAGGAGATTACGGTACATTTTCTTTCTGTTTGCAGCATTTGAGAGATATCAAAGCAAATTAATAAAGGAAAAGCAAACATCGCTTTTAAAATACCCAGATAATTTTATCCACCAATGGGATTATGCGAAAAAAAGCATGATGTGGAATGACCACATAGATCAATCATTGTCATGAGAAAATGTCAGAAACAGGACCAAAACAGGTTTAATCAAATAAATGGAACATACGATAAAGCCTCATTTAAGCCCCTCGGACTCAGGGATTGTAACCTGAATATCCACTCAGCCTCACGTTTGAGAATGAGCTTATCCAGATCTCCCCCCCTCATTTTGGGCTTCACTAATTCAATCATTGTGAAGGTAATCTCCGATATTTTTCCTCCATGGATTTCATTCATATGGCGTGCCAATGGAGTATCCCTTTTATTCCTAATATCATTCCGACGCTCGCCCACTCTTACCCTTAGTTCCCTTTTAGTTTTGCCAATATAATCCATAGCACAGGTGCATGTAGCCTTATATACCAGGCCTGACGATCTACAGTTGCCAAAATCTCTAATATGGTAAACCCTACCACTAACTGCACTAGAGAATGTTTTACCTGGATTCATCATACTACATTTGGAGCAATTACCACATCTAAAGAAACCCACCGGTCTTCTATCCAGCCAGGTACCAGCCCTGGTCGGCCTCTGATATAGACTATGGACCAAACGGTCCCCAATGGAACGTCCCCTCCTATATGTTATGCTAGGTTTTAATGGAACCAGTTTTTTAACCTCAGGATCCGCCAAGAGTATGTCCCAATGCTTTTTGATGACCTCATAAACCCTTTCAGACTGTGCATCAAAGGTGCCAATCAACCTAACAATGTTCGATGAAGCATCATTCAGAGGCGTTTTCTTAGTAAGCAAAGTCTCCCTGTTTTGAGAGCGGGCATAATTCATAGGGCCATTGAGGACATTATCCGGATACCCCCTATTCCTAAATCTGGAGTATAGGTCTTTAGATTGTCTATTGTAGGTACTTACATCAGAACAGTTCCTTCTGATACGAAGAAACTGTCCTTTCGGTATCCCTCTTTTAAGGGGCACCGGGTGATGACTTGTCCATCTGAGGAGGCTATTTGTTGCTGTGGGTTTCCTATAGGTGCTAGTACATATTTTACCATCATCCTCCATTGATATTGTCAGGTCCAAAAAATTGATACTCCGTGCATGGCATTCAGATGTAAACCTGAGACCAATTTTATTCTTATTGATGCATTCAATGAAGCGGGTGAAGTCCTTCTCTGGGCCAGACCAAAATACCAGAATATCATCGATATATCTGGCCCAGAGGGAAATATATTGACTCCACCATCCCTCTTCTTCACCCCCAAAAATATGGGTCTCCTCCCACCAGCCCAGGAAGACATTTGCATAGGTGGGCGCACAAGGGCTCCCCATTGCGGTCCCCCTGAGCTGGTGGAAGTACTTGCCATCAAAGAGGAAATAATTATGGGTAAGAGTGAATGAGAGGAGTTCCTCCACAAAGTCATTGTGTTCCCAACAAGTCACAGATCTCGTCCTCAGGAAATGAGTCACAGCCATAATGCCGAAACTATGTGGGATACTGCTATATAGCGCTTCTACATCTATTGAGACAACAAGTGTGTTGGTCTCAACAGTTATCCCCTCCAAGATACCCAAAAGATGAGAAGTATCCCGTACATATGAAGGCAAAGATATTACAAACGGTCTTAGGATTCGGTCTAAATAGACACCCGAGTTTTGTGTTAGTGAATCAATACCTGCCACAATTGGACAGCCTTTTAGGGGGTCCAAACCCTTGTGCACTTTTGGGAGGGCATAGAAGGTTGGTATAACCGGATTATTCGGTATCATGAACTTAAATTCATTCTCAGATATCAAGCCCTTTTCCCGTGCCTGGCTCAGGATTTTATTTAATTTTTCACTATACATCTGGGTCGGGTCCCCCTGAAGAGTCTCATAGGTATCTGTGTCATGTAGTAGTTGATGACACATACGTAGATATTCTGGATGGTCCATAAGAACAAGGTTGCCACCTTTATCAGATGCTTTTATGATAAGGTCCCTGTTTTTTTCTAATCGTTCCAGGGCCTGTTTTTCACCATGAGAAAGATTGGATTCACTCCACTGGTTCATACGCGGGATTTTGCAAAGATCTGTCTCGACTAATTTCATAAATATATCCACGCTTGTAATCTCAGTAATAGGTGGCATCCTTGTACTTTTCCTTTTGAGATCCGTAAAGGGGCCCTTCCCTACTTGTTGATTATCCTCATTAAGAAGACTCGTTAGTGCCTGGAAGCTCTCTAGGTCTTCCTCTGATAAACCAAATTTTCTGCATTGCTCAGCATCATGTCTCTGGAAAAATAGTTTCCATTTTAAATTACGTCCAAATAAGTTCAGGTCTTTTACCCAACTGAAACAGTTAAAAGGATTTGTGGGTACAAAATTTAAACCTTTTCTTAGAACAGAATAGTCATCACCCGAAGGTATATATGAAGAAAGATTGATAATCTGACCCTGATCTATTGAGGTCTCCTCCTCAAATCGTAACCCATCGGAGGGCCTCTGTCCAAAAAAGATGGTTGCAATGACCCCGATGTAGAAGGGCCAGTATAGGGACCTGAACTCATCTGGGCGCCCCTTCCTCCTCCCCTTTGTCTGTTGTGATGGCTTCTGGATGCCCGCCATCTCCCTCGTGGCGTTTTACCCCTGGTTTGAAAATTAGTAAAAACGTCCGTACGTTCAGTGTCTGACGTATCTATATCTGATGACGAAACCTCTGTCAACACCCCACTCTGGTATTCATATGCTTTATTATCTTTAAACTCATTCAAATCCCTCAGAAATTGAGAATGCTTACGATCTTTCAAATTTGTTTGAAATTTCTCTACAGAGGTCTGCAGTATGTTTTCACGCTTCACAAAGTCAGGGTCAGATTTAAATTTTGAATCCTTTCAATGAGGCTATTTAATCTTTTACTAGACTCCTGAAACAATCTTTGTTCCTCACTCAGTAGAAGCTGCATAAACCTCAAAGAGGATTCGATTGATTCCTTTGTCCACTGAGTGAGGAGCTGGGGGTTGGCCGTACGAAATGAAGGATATATATTAATACGGAGACCTTTAGGTACAATCCTATTTTTTATATAATTTTCTAGGCCTTTGACCTCCCACCAGGACTTGATATTATCCTTATAACAGAGGTACAATTCTTTAAATAAATTCTTTAGGGGAGGGTTCTCACTAGTGGTAGAAGAGGCTTGGTTGGTAGAAAAAACCTGGTTTGCGTCCTGCGTCCAGAGATCCACATTAATGGGGGTTGACAAGAAACCAGCCATACCACATTAGTAGTAAACACTATTCAAAAAAGTAATAAAAATTGGAATAAATCATACTATGTGTACATGTATTCCCTTTAAAAGTACAAATTTTTTATTATGATACCTTAAAAAACACCAAACCCAGTGAAGGTATAACTTGACGTTTATACCGATAAACTGCACTGTCAGACACCCTATGTTAGTCCTGATCTATCACCTACCTTGCCGTGGAGGTTGACACCCTAAAAGTAGCGATATGGCGCCCCCACTCAACGTAGGCTCTCCCTAACTTCCCTGTATGTCCCTCAAATGAAGGTGGGAAAACATAAATCAATAGTAAGAAATGAAGGGAGCCTTGGAACTAAAACATATCTGGCAGCAGAAATAATAATACAATGCCTAAATCATGCAACTATAAGCCCTGATGAATATACATCAATTATGCACAAAGATATCGCTGTGGGATCATTTAGAACTGCAAATTTTGCAAAAAGATATCATCTGCAGGACTTTTTAAACAATAACATTCTATTCCATTGCACAAATACAGCTATAAAGGAATCCACACTGGCATATCAGTATAACAGTCATAGCAAGCTAATATAGATAAATAAAGAGGTATTAGGACTTAGCATGAGATAGGTGAACCCCGACGCGTTTCCCCGTTAATGGAGCGGTTCCTCAGGAGGTATGCATGATGCCTGATGCCATAAGGATGATGACATGAAGGGCACCTAAAACCGTGGACTTAAATAACCACCGCCGATAGACGCCTCATGATAGGCTCCACCCCCCGCAATCAGGGCGGATTAGTAACCGGGTGAAAAAATGCCACAATCAACGTTATTAATGTACCTTATAAAGCTGCAAGCGGCGTGTATCACTTCATCTTTCCCGCTCCACCGGAAGTACCCACAATGCATTGCGGGATGACCACTTCCGCCCTTCCGTCCAGAGATCAGCTGTGCGTTCCAAATCATGGAACGCATAGGAATTGGAAAGGAAGCATATGCCTTTTACTCTTAATTTGTATGCACTTCAAAAATAGGAGCGAATATGGGCCACAATGTTACCTATTTTCATACACAGTAATACACAGTGTTTAACAGCTATAATCAACAAATATGGAAAATATGGAAAAAACTATTGCATGCCCTAATCATATCCCGCCTCGACTACGGCAACCTCCTGGTCTGTGACCTCCCCTTCATCACCCCTCCAATCTATCCTAATCTCTGCTGCTCAACTAATCCACCTGTCACCTGAAGTGTTTGAAAGCTTCTGATAGTTTTTTTTGGCAACATCTGAGTTAGAGACACACCTGTGGATGTACTTTAATGCACACCTGAAACACACTGCTTCTTTGTGTAGCATCATGGGAAAGTCTAAAGTAATCAGCCAATATTTCAGGAAGAGAATTGTAGACTTGCACAAGTCTGGCTCATCCTTGGGTACAATTTCATGATACCTGAAAGTGCCTTGTTCATATGTGCAAACAATTATACGTAAGTACAAACAAGATGGGAATGTCCTGCCATCATACCGCTTAGGAAGGAGACGAGTTCTGTGTTCCAGAGATGAACGTGCTTTGTTTCGACATGTGCATATCAACCCAAGGACACAGGCAAAAGACCTTGTGAAGATGATGGCGGAAGCTGGTAAGATTGTGTCAATATCCATAGTGAAACGAGTACTATATCAACATGGGCTGAAAGGCCACTCTGCCAGGAAGAAGCCATTACTCCAAAACAAATATAAAAACGCCAGATTAATGTATGCAAATAGACACAGTAATAAAGAACTTAATTTTTGGAGACATATCCTGTTGTCTGATGAAACTAAAATTGACCGTTTTGGGCATAATGACCATCGTTATGTTTGGAGGGAAAAGGGAGATGCTTGGAAGCATAAGAACACCATCACAACTGTGAAACATGGGAGTGCCAGCATCATGTTGTGGGGTTGTTTTGCTGCAGGAAGGACTGGTGCACTTGTAAACGGTTGGCCGAGGGGTTAACTTACTGGGAGCTGCTGTATTCCTTACCCCTGTTATCTCTATTCTCCTGGGATGTTCTTCTCCAGTGACAGAACGTATAGAACAATCAGAGTCAGAGTCCAGAATCACGTCAAACAGTTCTGCTTTATTTTCCTCCGGACACAGCACATCCAAGACACCATAAGCACGTCTTACACGATACCAGCAATACATTCTTCACAACTTCGCTGCTTCTTCTTCTCTGCTACACCCGAATGGACCACAAAGTATTGACTGGACGATGAGCGCGGTGAAAACGACACTTCAATCTCTTCCCCTGGAGACACTTCAATCCAGTCAAGAAAGACACATCTACTAGGTCGTCCACCCCTCTCTTGTTAGCCTGCCCGGATACTTGCTGGTGGCCTACTTGCTACTACGCTCATGCACAACTGTTATGTTTTGGTAGCTGAGGAGAGCAGGCAAAAACGGCAATACACCAGAGAGGTTGGAATCTATTGGATTGCAGTACCCTGACTAACCACCACAACTAAAGGCAGCCGTGGAGCGTTCCTACGTTGGTCCTAGACGCCTCTTCACAGCCTGAGAGATAACTACACCTAAAGATAGAAAGAGGAAAGCTATCTGCCCCGGAGCAGATCCCCAAAGAACATAGGAAGCCCCCAAACATGTAATGGCGGTTAGACAAGAGGAAATACAGACACAGACAGAAAATAGTATGAGCAAACGCTGGGGCCCAATCTGCCTAGACAGAAAAGGATAGAAAGGATACTCACTGCAATCCAAAAAAAACCTAAAAAATGCCAACGCTACTGATTGCAAAAACACCTGAGATCACACGACCTCTACCACCTAAATCAGTTCTCTGGTGTAACAAAACTAAGCCGCAGCCACTGAAAAAACTGGAAAAGGCAAATGAACAAATAACAGTGGCTCCAGCGGAACTGAGAGGAGCCCAAGCCCCCCGGGGGGGAACCTGGCTAACCTCACAGAAATGCAGAGAAATATGCAAATGGTAAGCACAAAAACAAAAACAGAAAATATCTTATCTGAAAGCAGAAGAAGAGGCAAGACTCAGCAAGCTTCCAAGTGAACCAGGAACCACAGTTGAGACAAGAACAATTGATCACCGGAAACCATGATGGGAGGGAACCTCCCTTATATCAAGCCAGTCTGTGACTCCTGATTGCCAATCCTCATTGAATGGTTCAGTACTGTCTGTAACCACCAGAGGGAGCTTCTGCTCAGAATTTATTTCCAAAACATTCACAACACACGACCTCTTCTGCTGAGCGTTACCACAGTGGTTCTTCCACTGGACTACTGCTACTTAAACCCACTCACTTTGGGCTCACGCTACCACAGTGAATCCTTCACCGGCTGCTCAAGGGTTGCTGGTCCCCTCACTCCTCTTCTCTATGCTCAGGGCCCAAGAATGTGGACGTCCTCACACTAGCAAGGTCCACCCCCGACTGACTTCCGCTTGGAGGAAATCTTCCCGACAGATTCCCGCTTGGAGGCAATCTTTTCCTGACAAAAAGTCCCTAACCTATTTGTCCCTATTGGACTGGATGTGCTCAATGCCCCCTCTAGTGTCCAAAACAAACTACTGCATTGACATTTTTCTAACTGGATCTCTAACGTGCCCCCATTAGTGATCCCTCGCAAACTATATCTAAACCCATATATATATATATATATATTTTATATATATATACACTACCCTACTAGTGCCCTGCTCTAGTGACCCCCAGGATGCACTACCTACCTATAACTATACCTCCATCAATCATACATACTAGAAATAACACACAAGTACTTGACATCATACAGTTCCTAAAAGACATCATACAATACATACAAGGCATATATTTACACACAAAGAGAATGCAACATTTCAAGGGTTAATACTCTTGACCTCCTTACACACTTCACAAAATAGATGGCATCATGAAAAAATAAGATTATGTGGCAATACTGAAGCAGCATCTCAAAAGATCAGCCAGGAAGTTAAAGCTTGGGCAGAAATGGGCTTTCCAGATGGACAATGATCCGAAGTATACTGCCAAAATTGTAACAAAGTGGCTTAAGGATAACAAAGTCAATGTTTTGGAGTGGCCATCACAAAGCCCTGATCTGAATCACAATTGAAAATAGGATGAAAAGGAAGGTGGGAGTAAGTCGACCTACAAACCTGTCAGTTACATCAGTTTTGTCAGGAGGAATGGACCCAAATTCAGACCAACTATCGTGAGAAGCTTGTGGAAGGAGATCCCAAATGTCTGACCCAAGTCATTCAGTTGAAGGGCAACGGTATCAAATACTAATGAAATGTATGTAAACTTTTGACTTTGTAGTATGTAATAAAAATGCCTTAAAATATTCTCTCTCACTCTCATTATTTTCATTATACTGGCATTTGGCAAATATTAATAATTATGGTAATCCTAACTGACCTAAAATGGGAAAGATTTATTCTGATATTTAGAAAAACATGCAGATGTGTCTTTTTATAAAGTGTATGTGAACTTCTGGTTTCAACTGAACCTCCTCTTCCCACAAACGCGTACAAGATTTCTCCCGCTCATGCCTCCTATTCTGGAACTTTCTGTCCCAACATATCAGACTCTTGCCTACCATGGAAACCTTCAAATGGAATCTGAAGATCTTCCTCTTAGGCCGGGGTCGCACATGCGAGAAACTCACACGATTCTCATGCGAGTCTCTCGCATGAACCACCGGCACTCGGACCGGAGCATGCGGCTGCATGTAACCCTCGTTCCAACAAACCGCTACATGACCAGCTTTATCCTGACGTACGTTATCCTCATCCATCCTTTGTAGATTGTGAGCCCTTGCAGGCAGGGTTCTCTCTGCTCCTGTACCAGTCAGTGACTCCTATTGTTCATGATTATTGTACTTGTCTATTATGTAGAACCCTTTTCACATGTAAAGTGCCATAAATGGTGCTGTAATATAGCTGGCCGAAGGATCAGTTTACTTGGACTGACTAGTAGCACAAAACGACTGTCGACCGGTTAAGCTTAACTGATCAGCTGTTGTTTGAGACCAAAGTAAACTATGCTCTCTGAACGATCTGTAATGGATTGCTCATTGCTCAAAGGCTGCCATAGTTCTCGACAGTGCAAGACCTGTTTACACATGACCAGTAAGTATTCGTGATACCTACGAGCTTCTCTTTTTTTACCCTTAAAGCCGTCCCCACCAATTTACCCCCATTATCAAACCATGACGTGAAATAAAAACTAAACTCTCAGCTTTTGAATAAATTGGCCACAGCAGCCTTTTATTAATAATTGGCATAACAATTTTAAACATTAAACCTTTTTCCAAGGAGGGGGATGGTCCTCGAAGCCCCAAAGTTTATAACAAGGGGGGAATCCAGGACCTATTTAGGTCCCCCCCCCCCTTTTATCCACCACTTCTTGAAGATGAGCCGCTCACATACCAGGGTTATGGGGTACTCGGCACCGAGCCCATTGAAGTCTATGGGGAATGTCACAAGTAGCACAGCTCGGTCCGTTGCCCTGGGCGCTCATACAAAGGGGCATTATTTACAGGGGATAAAGTAATTGTTTGTGACGCCACCTGTGGTTTCTGATCAAGTAGACCAGCGCTGCAGGGTGAATCTTCTGAGGGGATGTTATTAGGCAGCTAGATGTTAAGTCCCCCACAGGTGGGACTGTTCCCTCAAAGTCTATGGTGGTGCAGGGTGCAGGCAATAAGTCAGTCACACACAAGTTGTTCTCTTTCCATACCTTTACTGTAGATGGTTGCAGGTATGTCCCTGGGAAGCTGTTCAGGGTGGAGTATGCACATCCAGGTAATTGCCAAGTAGGTTTAGGGCCTCCTTTCCCTTTAAAGTGTATGAGTCCTAACCTGCGTGAAGTCAGGTTTAACTCCGTATAGCACAGCTTCGCCCGGCCAACATTGTGGTGGAAGTCTTCTGCTTATTCTGGCAACCAGAACATTGGTGACCAGAAATTGGAAAGAACTAAGTCTATATTTGCAGTGCACTGCCAGACTCCTGTTCTGCCTGACCCCGGTTACGTATCGGCACTTAGGGCTACCCTCTGCGACTTGAAGTCCAGCAGGGTCTCCGGTTTTCTATCACCAGCCGTGAAGGTACCAGCAATACTTCGGACCCGGTGCCCGGTTAGTTCGAGTGAAGGTGATCTGTCACCGAAGTCACTCCTTCCTTGGGTAACCACTCGCCCGTCGCCCTACTCTCCTCCTTAACATAAGCACAGGGTAGCAGTAGGTTCTGTCATTAGCTTTCTTCCTTCTTTCCAAGGCTCGCTGACTGACTCTCAGTTAACTCGATGTTCTGCAAACAACTGTAGTCCCCTTCCTTCTTTCTTTCCTTCAAAGACTCTGTCCAGAGCAGCTTTCAGGACGTTTCGTCAGACTGATTACAAGCCCGCTCCGAGAGTCACTCTCCACTTTCCTAGGGTTCTAGCAGTCTGTCTGTTCTGAGTTATCAGCTTGCAATCTCTCTCTTCTGTCTCTGACAGGAAATCTCCACACGTCTGTCTCTAGCTCCGACTGAGCTCTGACAGGAACTAATCCTGACAGGAAACGTACTACTCTACTGCTACCTAATCACACCCTTAAATAGTCTAAGGTTCCCTCTAGTGGTAATACTGGGAAGTGTGTGTTGTGAATGAATAGCAGATTCTGCAATTACCTTTTCTGTGCATACTCCTGGAACATGTGTACCAAGCGCAGCTGGGCCACACATCCCCCCCTAGTTATCATCAGCACTCCCGGGCTGAAATAGAAAAATCAATTTTTATAATAACATCAACATATAATCTCTTCCCTTGCGGGAGGTAAGGACTCTTTAACGTTACAATTTGTACAATGGCAAGTAGAAAAATATCAAAGTACTTTTCACATCAATAAATACAATATTAGATTCTTGTGGAGGACCCGCACCAAAAACCTCCCACGTGGGTCCTGGGTGGGCTGCTGTCATGTGTGCATTGCCACGAAGATCGTCGCGGTTGCACATTTTGACTTCTCACAGCTGAGTTGCTGTTTCTTTGTGTTTGGCAGCTAGGGAGTTAATTCTGTCTGTGCTCGGTGCTGGGACTGGGTGCAGTTTCTCCCGGCTGCAATTGATTATTGTTGATTGGTTTCCTTTAAGTTTCTGGTTGTCTGCTTTGGGAGTTGCCAGTGAAACACTTCATGCAGACCACAGATAGGAATGAATCTGTATAGACTCTAGTTGAGAGCTCCTTAGTTGTTTTAAGCTTAACTTGCTTAGAGTTTATTTCCCAGACCATTTATGTTCCTTCGGTGTTTGAGTGTGTATGCAAGAGAGTGCTATCCTGTCTGTCTTATATGTCTAATCTGTGTATTTAGCTGAGATCAGCCCATATCCCTTTGGTGGTAATCAGGATCCTTCTTAGGACTGATTACAGGGTTCAGGGTCTGATAGGAGACAGGGTTAGGCTGGAGACTTGGACCTCTGAACCATTATCAGTACCTCCAAGGTAAGGGATTAGTTAGGACCCCAGTGTAGGGTCAGGTTAGACCCCGGTCCTCCTCTTTCCTGTTACAGCTCATCAAGTCCTCAAGATTAACCCTGAGTTCAACTGATATCGTCTCTGCACATCTAGTCCTCAAGATTAACCCTAAGTTCTGCTGATATTGTGTCAGGTAAATCTATTTTATACTTACATTCTTATGTTGCTAAACTATATGTTGTATAGAGTGTGGTTCCTGTATAAATAGTTTACTGACATTGTAGTCATATCATTAGACAGCGTGACATTTTCACTGGCCATAAAAAATTATCTCTAGTTACCATGGATCCAGTAGCCCAGCTGGCTCTGCAGTTGCAGGGATTATCCATGGAGCTGACGGACATTAAGTCCAAAGTTTTGTCTCCCCTGGAGCAAACCTAAGGTGGCTCTTCCAGATAGGTTCACTGGTGGGCGAGACAAATTTTTTACCTTCCGGGAGGCATGTAAATTATATTTTCGGCTTCGGCCGCGATCATCAGGGAGTGATGAGCAGAGAGTGGGAATTGTTATCTCACT
Organism: Oophaga sylvatica; assembly: GCA_033576555.1. Lineage (NCBI taxonomy): Eukaryota > Metazoa > Chordata > Amphibia > Anura > Dendrobatidae > Oophaga > Oophaga sylvatica. Next base: position 399,023,716 of record JARQOD010000006.1, on the reverse strand, counting down.
TCTTCAAGGGGACCCTCAATCCTGGGCATTTTCCCTTCCTCCGGGATCCCCGGCTCTACAGTCTGTAGATCAATTTTTTACTGCTCTGGGATTGGTATATGATGACCCAGATTGGGTCTCTCTTGCTGAGACTAAATTACGTAAGATACAGCAGGGAGATCGTCCTGCGGAGGAATTTGCTTCTGAGTTTCGTAGATGGGCCACGGATACTCAGTGGAATGACCCAGCTCTTAGGAGCCAGTTTTGTCATGGGCTTTCTGACAAATTAAAAGACGTTTTGGCTCAGTATGAGTCTCCTCCTTCTCTGGAGGCTGCTATGGCCCTAGCTATCCGTACTGATAGACGGCTTCGGGAGAGGGGTGAGGTAACTCCACTCCCTGTTGTTACTCCACCTACTACTAAAGTCCCTTATGTTGAGGTTCCCCTTGTCTGTTCGGATGAGCCTATGCAGTTGGGAGGGACATCTTTTCGTAGTAGGGGATTGGCGGCACGCCGCAGGACTAGAAGGTGTTTTTTCTGCGGGAAAGAGGGACATTTTGTTGGAGAATGTCCATCCCGTGTCTTGTTAAGTAAAAGTCGCCGGAAAACTGCTAATCCCAGGTTGTGTGGTGGATGACAACCTGGGAGTATGTATTTCATCCGCCGGTTCTTCTCAGTTCCTTGTACCAGTGGAGGTGGTGTTTGGTACTAGAGTGAAGAGATTGTCTGTTCTTCTGGATAGTGGTTCCGGCGCCAATCTGGTTGACGCTCAGTTTGCTCAGGCTCAAGGTATGCATCTGAGTGTATTGGTCAAACCGATCCCTATTTTTTCCATTGACGCCAGGCCTCTCGGCCAAGGTAGCTTTGTTCATGAGGTTCATAACATTGACCTTCGGGTAGGGGCAATACATAGGGAACAATTATCTTGTTATGTGTTGGAGGGTCTACCTACTCCCATTGTGTTGGGACTTCCTTGGCTGGTTAAACATAACCCTGTAATTAATTGTCAGTCCAGAGAGATAAGCCAATGGGGTGAGTTTTGCAAAAGCAACTGCATGAACACAGTCATCAGTGCGGTCGTACCTAGTACATTGCCTCCTTTTTTGGAGGATTTTGGGGATGTTTTTTCTGAGGAGGGGTGTCGGGAGTTGCCTCCTCATCGTGTGTATGACTGCTCTATTAATCTTCTTCCTGATGCTAAGTTACCTAAAGCTAGGTTGTATAATCTTTCTGGTCCTGAAAGACAGGCTATGAAAGATTATATTTCCGAAAGTCTGGCCAAAGGGCATATTAGACCTTCATCTTCCCCTGTAGCCGCGGGGTTCTTCTTTGTGAAGAAAAAAGATGGAGGCCTACGCCCTTGCTTGGATTTCCGCGAACTTAATCGGATTACTGTTCGAGATCCGTATCCACTCCCTCTTATTCCTGATCTCTTCAATCAAATTGTTGGCGCCAAATGGTTCTCTAAATTGGATCTCAGGGGGGCGTATAATCTGATTAGAATAAAAGAGGGGGATGAGTGGAAAACGGCGTTTAACACGCCGGAGGGACATTATGAAAACCTGGTTATGCCTTTTGGTCTGACTACTGCACCAGCAGTATTCCAACATTTTGTTAATGACATTTTTCGTCACCTTGTGGGGGTGTTTGTGGTCGTATATTTGGATGACATTTTAATTTACTCGCCAGATCTTGTGTCTCACCAGGAGCATGTGAGACAGGTGTTGCAGATCTTGCGAGACAATAAACTATATGCCAAACTGGAGAAGTGTGTTTTTGCCGTACAGGAACTTCAGTTTTTGGGTTTTTTGGTGTCAGCCTCCGGTTTCCGTATGGACCCTGAAAAGGTGAGAGCAGTGCTTGAATGGGATCAGCCAGGGGATCTTAAGGCTCTGCAGCATTTTTTGGGGTTTGCTAATTACTACCGGAAATTTATTTGTAATTTCTCGTCTGTCGTCAAACCTCTCACGGACATGACGAGAAAAGGGACGGATTTTTGTAGGTGGTCGGACAAAGCTTGCCAAGCCTTTTCCTCTTTAAAGAGATGTTTTGCTTCGGCACCCGTTCTCATCCAACCAGATGTATCTCAGCCGTTCATTGTGGGGTGGACGCGTCTGACGTAGGGGTGGGTGCTATATTGTCCCAGGGTCCGTCCCCTGGTAAATGGCATCCGTGCGCTTTCTTTTCTAAGAAATTGTCGTCCGCCGAAAGGAATTATGATATCGGCAATAGGGAACTTTTGGCCATTAAATTGGCTTTTGAAGAATGGCGTCACTTTTTGGAGGGGGCAGTCCACCCGGTCACCGTTATTACTGATCACAAGAACCTGCTGTATTTAGAATCCGCTAAGCGTCTGAATTCCAGACAAGCTCGATGGTCGTTGTTTTTTACCAGGTTTAATTTTGTCGTCACTTATCGTCCGGGGTCTAAGAATGTAAAGGCTGATGCTTTGTCTCGCAGTTTCCCAGGGGCCGGGAAAACGGATGACCCGATTCCTATCCTTCAGGAGGGGGTGGTAGTGTCGGCTGTATGTTCTGAGCTTGAGGAGGAGGTGTTAGAGGCTCAGGGGGACGCCCCTGCAGGACCTCCAGGGAGACTGTTTGTCCCGAATCAGTTGAGACAAAAGGTTATTGAGGCACATCATAATTCTGCTTTAGCAGGACATCCAGGGAGTAAGGCTACTTTAGATCTCCTTTCTCGCCGATTTTGGTGGCCTAACGCTAATAAAGATGTTATAACTTTTGTCGCGTCCTGTGGGGTTTGTGCTCGCTCTAAAACTCCTCATACCCGTCCATCTGGGACCCTTTTACCTTTGAAACTTCCGGAGCGTCCATGGACTCATTTATCTATGGACTTCATTACGGATCTTCCTCCGTCGTCAGGGAATACTGTCATACTGGTGGTTGTTGACAGGTTCAGTAAGATGGCACATTTCGTTGCTCTTCCTGCACTCCCTAATGCTAAAACTCTGGCGCAGGTGTTCATTAGGGAGATCGTGAGACTTCATGGGTTGCCTTCTGATGTGGTGTCAGATAGGGGGTCTCAGTTTGTGTCCAAATTTTGGAGGGCATTTTGTTTACGTCGGGGGATGCAATTGTCGTTTTCCTCGGCTTTTCATCCACAGACCAATGGTCAGACAGAGCGTCTGAATCAGAGTTTAGAGACATATCTCCGGTGTTTTGTCTCGGAGAACCAGGAGGACTGGTCATCTTTCTTGCCTCTGGCAGAGTTCGCTCTTAACAACAGGCGGAGCGAGTCCACTGGTAAGTCCCCGTTTTTTGGGGCATATGGTTTTCATCCCCAGTTTTGTACTTTCAATGGGGGGGTCCTTCTGGGGTTCCTGAGGAGGAGCGTTTCTCGTCGTCACTTGCTTCTGTGTGGCGAGGTGTATTGAATAATTTGAGTACGATGGGGAACCGTTACAAACGTATGGCTGATAGGAGGAGAGTTTCTGGTCCAGATCTGAATGTGAACGATCTGGTATGGTTGTCTACCAGGAATATAAAACTTAAAGTGCCCTCCTGGAAACTGGGTCCCAGATTCATCGGGCCGTACAGGATCAGTTCCATAATTAATCCTGTGGCATTTCGTCTGGAACTCCCTTCTACTTTTAAAATTCATAATGTGTTCCACAAGTCATTACTTAAAAGGTATGTGGCACCAGTCATACCGTCACCTCTACCTCCTCCTCCAGTGTTGGTCAATGGTAACTTGGAATTTCAAGTATCAAAAATCATTGACTCTCGCCTGAATCGCCGGTCCCTTCAGTACTTGGTGCATTGGAAGGGGTATGGTCCGGAGGAGAGGACGTGGGTCCCTGCGTCTGATGTTAACGCAGATCGTTTGGTTCGGACCTTCCACAGAACTCACCCGGGCAGGCCTGGCCCTGAGGGTCCGGAGGCCCCTCGTAGAAGGGGGGGTACTGTCATGTGTGCATTGCCACGAAGATCGTCGCGGTTGCACATTTTGACTTCTCACAGCTGAGTTGCTGTTTCTTTGTGTTTGGCAGCTAGGGAGTTAATTCTGTCTGTGCTCGGTGCTGGGACTGGGTGCAGTTTCTCCCGGCTGCAATTGATTATTGTTGATTGGTTTCCTTTAAGTTTCTGGTTGTCTGCTTTGGGAGTTGCCAGTGAAACACTTCATGCAGACCACAGATAGGAATGAATCTGTATAGACTCTAGTTGAGAGCTCCTTAGTTGTTTTAAGCTTAACTTGCTTAGAGTTTATTTCCCAGACCATTTATGTTCCTTCGGTGTTTGAGTGTGTATGCAAGAGAGTGCTATCCTGTCTGTCTTATATGTCTAATCTGTGTATTTAGCTGAGATCAGCCCATATCCCTTTGGTGGTAATCAGGATCCTTCTTAGGACTGATTACAGGGTTCAGGGTCTGATAGGAGACAGGGTTAGGCTGGAGACTTGGACCTCTGAACCATTATCAGTACCTCCAAGGTAAGGGATTAGTTAGGACCCCAGTGTAGGGTCAGGTTAGACCCCGGTCCTCCTCTTTCCTGTTACAGCTCATCAAGTCCTCAAGATTAACCCTGAGTTCAACTGATATCGTCTCTGCACATCTAGTCCTCAAGATTAACCCTAAGTTCTGCTGATATTGTGTCAGGTAAATCTATTTTATACTTACATTCTTATGTTGCTAAACTATATGTTGTATAGAGTGTGGTTCCTGTATAAATAGTTTACTGACATTGTAGTCATATCATTAGACAGCGTGACAGCTGCAGGACTTCTTTGCTGCAGACCTCACTCAAGGCCACACCATACGGGTTTTTCTTCAGAGGTAGTAAGGCTTTATGTAAAACCAAGATGGGGCACCGAAGTGCGAACTATTTACATCTAAAGTTTTTGGGCTGGCAAAGTCCTCAGCCACGCAGTCCTTGCATGAACATTTTAAATAAATCACTTTTCAATAATAAAACTATGTTAAATGCTTCACACTACCCAACTGGGGTATTCTATGCTTACTATGCAAACATCATCACATAACATTAGTAACGTGCAAATTTCAACTTTGTACAAAGGCAGTAAACCCTGTCTGGGTCCTACTGGTCTTCTTCTTTACAGATAGCGATGACATCTTCCACTCCTGGGGCTGGAAGCACGCGGTGCGCTCTGGAACGCATTACAAATATATCATGTCCTGCGATCTGTGTTTGAGTAGCTACAGTTGCACTAAAGCGATTCACTTGGGACCCAACGGGTGCCTTTTCTGAATATAGGTCTTGCTCCATAGGGGTCGCTGTTGCAGCGTAAGATGCTGGACAAGACGCAGGCTTGCGCAGTGGCTCAATTGAGGTCGCATCACGCTGTTGCGATGTGGAACAGAGCTCAGGATATGATGCAGAGCAGGGCGCAGTATATGAGGCAGGGCACGATGCAGGTGTGCGGCCTGGCGCTGACATGGCTGGGGCTTGGGACACTGAGACACGGGAAACATTCAAGGCAAACCACCCTGACGGCTACAGTGTCGTGTGTAGGTGACGACATCCTCTTTTAACAGGTGGAACCCCGCATCGCAGCAGTGAACATAGATCTTTGGGGAGAACCCGGGCTCGCATATGTAACCCCAAACTCCTCGGGCCTTAGAGGCACACACCGTCCCCTGGCGCCGCGGTTCCCGGAGCGTACCTTTGTCTCGCCTGATGTTTTCCTTTTCAGCGAGAGTCTCTTCCTGGTACCTCTGGCGAAACTGCTGCAACTCTCTCTGCTCCTGCTGCTGCCGCTGTTCGTGTTCACGGCGTCGCCACTCGTTCTCCATCTGGGCGGCATATTCTATGTCGTCCAGGTACTCCATCCGCTCCCAGTCGATCTCCATCATGGACGGCTGGGTCCCCTCCGGTGTCCCTACCGGGGGACTGCATTCCGCTGCGGCCTCCTGACCTGGCTGGCACTCCGGAACAAGCAGGGCCTCCTCAGCCTCCTTCTTTCCCGCCGCATCATCAGTGGAGTCGGGATCAGCACTTTTGGAGGCGGCCTCTGGGGATTCTTCAGCCGCTGGCAGTGGTGGCACAGGTAACTGTTGCGCTCCTGGAGGGGAGAGCGTTGCGTCCCACAGCAGCCGCTGTTTCAGGGCACGCCAGCTTTTCTCCATCTCCTCCACTTCTTTGCGGTGGCGGGCCACATCTTCCAGCACCGCATCCACCTTCTTCACTCTCTGCATTCTTGGGTCGGCGTTCCAACCTGGGGACGGTTCAGGCACAGGTAACAGCTCTTCAGGGGAACGGGGTCTGCGCACCGTCGTTCCTCCACACAGCGTCTCCTGTCCTTCCGCCATCTCACTCCAGGCCAGACTGTATTTTCCATCTGGAACAATCTGGTCTCTTCCGTGGAGGCGGGACTTGCGCTTCCTCTTCTTGGCATAGAGGATGAAGAGGAGGCGGATCTCCCTTGCTGTAGGGCAGGCTCTGGTATTGTAATAGCATTTGGATAAGGCGCCCATCACTTTCGCGCCACAGGGGGGGGCACGCCCACGAATGCACGCCCACCTTCTTCACCAGCACCTCAGGGCGCGAATATGGCGGCAAAATGGCGGAAAATGGCGCCAAAAATCACAAAAACTGCCCACAGTCTTTTTGCACAAAACAGTCCAATTCAAGGCACACAGGACTCACATTCAGTAAGCTTCGGATCCTGTTCGTGACGCCAAAGATGACGCGCACACAGTATATCCAGGGTTATGGGGTACTCGGCACCGAGCCCATTGAAGTCTATGGGGAATGTCACAAGTAGCACAGCTCGGTCCGTTGCCCTGGGCGCTCATACAAAGGGGGATTATTTACAGGGGATAAAGTAATTGTTTGTGACGCCACCTGTGGTTTCTGATCAAGTAGACCAGCGCTGCAGGGTGAATCTTCTGAGGGGATGTTATTAGGCAGCTAGATGTTAAGTCCCCCACAGGTGGGACTGTTCCCTCAAAGTCTATGGTGGTGCAGGGTGCAGGCAATAAGTCAGTCACACACAAGTTGTTCTCTTTCCATACCTTTACTGTAGATGGTTGCAGGTATGTCCCGGGAAGCTGTTCAGGGTGGAGTATGCACATCCAGGTAATTGCCAAGTAGGTTTAGGGCCTCCTTTCCCTTTAAAGTGTATGAGTCCTAACCTGCGTGAAGTCAGGTTTAACTCCGTATAGCACAGCTTCGCCCGGCCAACATTGTGGTGGAAGTCTTCTGCTTATTCTGGCAACCAGAACATTGGTGACCAGAAATTGGAAAGAACTAAGTCTATATTTGCAGTGCACTGCCAGACTCCTGTTCTGCCTGACCCCGGTTACGTATCGGCACTTAGGGCTACCCTCTGCGACTTGAAGTCCAGCAGGGTCTCCGGTTTTCTATCACCAGCCGTGAAGGTACCAGCAATACTTCGGACCCGGTGTCCGGTTAGTTCGAGTGAAGGTGATCTGTCACCGAAGTCACTCCTTCCTTGGGTAACCACTCGCCCGTCGCCCTACTCTCCTCCTTAACATAAGCACAGGGTAGCAGTAGGTTCTGTCATTAGCTTTCTTCCTTCTTTCCAAGGCTCGCTGACTGACTCTCAGTTAACTCGATGTTCTGCAAACAACTGTAGTCTCCTTCCTTCTTTCTTTCCTTCAAAGACTCTGTCCAGAGCAGCTTTCAGGACGTTTCGTCAGACTGATTACAAGCCCGCTCCGAGAGTCACTCTCCACTTTCCTAGGGTTCTAGCAGTCTGTCTGTTCTGAGTTATCAGCTTGCAATCTCTCTCTTCTGTCTCTGACAGGAAATCTCCACACGTCTGTCTCCAGCTCCGACTGAGCTCTGACAGGAACTAATCCTGACAGGAAACATACTACTCTACTGCTACCTAATCACACCCTTAAATAGTCTAAGGTTCCCTCTAGTGGTAATACTGGGAAGTGTGTGCTGTGAATGAATATCAGATTCTGCAATTACCTTTTCTGTGCATACTCCTGGAACATGTGTACCAAGCGCAGCTGGGCCACACAATAACACCAACTTCGAGGACCTGTCCCCCCCCACGCCACCAGCATAAATGACTTGACCCCCTCATTCATTTATGTCCCTCCACACCTTCAAAGCTCTCTCAATGCCTTCCTGTATGGCTAAGCACCACATATCCAGGCCCACCGCATTCAAATGAATCCCATCTGACCTCCAAAATTCTCCCTCCCCGGCTCCAAATCCCAATGCCGTACCACAACTGCCCCGTTCCTCACCATGAAGCTAGATACTGCCCTGTTTAATTTGATTCGGGCCCTATTTAACCCCTGGACTGATCTCGCCCCGTACCACACCTTCCTTGGGATAACATCTGACCAGACCACTAAAAGCCCGGGGAACATGGACCATAACCGTAACATGTTGAATTTGACATCTCTGATCAGCTCCCTACATGGCCGTTTTCCTAAATCGTTGCCGCCTAGATGAATGACTAAAAACCTCCGGAGCGCGGTCCAAATGAACAAACTTGTGGAACTCCTGTAACAGACGATTCCAAGTCATACCCCTTTTTTCCAATCCACTGCAAAACCATCTGGATCCTTGGTATACCCAACTGCCGCCCGTCCGGACGAACCGCTGCCCTAAGTGCTGCCCAGAAGACAAAGGAGTGCCCCATTATCCATGACAGAAGTTGCCTTGGCTCTGAAAAGAAAGTAAAAAGAAAGATACCACACGTTTCAAGTTGTTATCCCATGCAATAAACACAGCCTGAAACACAACAAGATCAAATAACAAAAATTATGCTGCAGGCCAGTGCAAATCATACCAAGGCCGGACGCACGTAAGAACGGAATCTTTCCGATTCCCAACGCCCAATCCGTTTTACAACTTCCTCGCCCAATTCTCGTCTAGCCGCTTCTGTCGCAGCCCCAATGCAGAATGAATGACCACTGTAACTTTTTGGTGAAATGCCTCCCATTTCTAGGCACCGCTTGAAAATTATATACTACACCAAATCAATTATGGAGAAACCCATAAGAGATATGAAGTGAGAACAAACAGAAATAGTTTTTAAAAACATTAATGTTTATTTAATAATTAAAAATAAGAAAACAATTATAAAAACAGGACAATGGACCTCCAAATAGAAAAAAGGGGAGTTAGACACCAGCTCCCATCTAGGTGGAGTGGGCAGTAAGTTGCTAATAAGTAACCAATTGTAAATATATAGAGTTGAAAAAAGCTGACAATCCTAATACACATGTACTGTATAACATAATAAAATGCAAAATGCATAAATTGCCTGATACAGTTTAATATAATATCAGCTAAGACAATTGGTTTGAATTAAATTCAAATTGCCCACAGCCCAGAAGGGGTTAATTACAAAAGAAGGCCCTGACACTATTGGTATAGAGAAAATCTCCCATGCTAATCATATGTGCTAACATCGTGTTGAGAACAAACCTTATATAAATTATACTGCGGTCACTAAGGCTGGCTTCACACATCCGGCGGGCGCCTTGCGGCGCCCCCGGCATTTTCCCGCAGCGCCGCATCTGAAAATCTGATGCGCCGCATGCGGCTTTTTTCGCATTGACATGCATTAGCGCCGGATGGCGCCGCATGTCAATGCGTTGCATGCGGTTTTGTCCGGATGCGGCGCAAATGTACATTGCGGCGTCCGGAAAAAACGCTGCATGTAACGTTTTTTTTTTTTGCCAGATGGTTGCTTATCTCTCCAAGCATCAGCAACCATCCGGCAAAAAAAACGCATTTTGGGCGCCGGAAGTGTGAAAGCTTTTCACATGCGGCGCTGCGGCAAAATGCCGGGGGCGCCGCCAGGCGCCCGCCGGATGTGTGAAAGAGGCCTAAGGGAACCAAAACACATGGACTTGGCAGCTAAACGGTTATAGGGCAAACACAAACTGCTCCTCAGAGTACCGAGTGCTATTAGCCCTTGTGTATATATGAAGAAAATATATGCAGCTTAATTAAGGATTAACCTCAGACATGGATCTGTTGCATACAGGTGGTAAAAAAGAGCACCATGGTAAATTTACCTGAATTAGCAGAATGGCAAAATTATCAGGAGCAGAGCCTAAATGAAAGCTGAGACGCTCCCCACACAGCCCGACGAGCGCCGCTTCGCAAAGTGCTTCTTCCTGGGACCAATTGTCTTAGCTGATATTATATTAAACTGTATCAGGCAATTTATGCATTTTGCATTTTATTATGTTATACAGTACATGTGTATTAGGATTGTCAGCTTTTTTCAACTCTATATATTTACAATTGGTTACTTATTAGCAACTTACTGCCCACTCCACCTAGATGGGAGCTGGTGTCTAACTCCCCTTTTTTCTATTTGGAGGTCCGTTGTCCTGTTTTTATAATTGTTTTCTTATTTTTAATTATTAAATAAACATTAATGTTTTTAAAAACTATTTCTGTTTGTTCTCACTTCATATCTCTTATGGGTTTCTCCATAATTGATTTGGTGTAGTATGTGAAATTTGAAGTGACTGTGGCCGCTGTCACAGTAAGGACTTTGAGAATACCGCTTGAAAATTGTCACAAATTGGAAACGGGATAAAAATGACCCGTCTTCATGAACCAGTAACAGATTAGACCTACGACCACCAATCTTTACGAAACTCCTCATATTACTTACTGGGCAAACCGGTGAACCCCTTACTTCAAACAATACTACCGAACAACCTTTCACTTCCGTGTCAGTTTTAGACGACCGAATAAAAATTTCCACCCTATCCTTGTACAGATTCACGTCCTCATTTAACAGTCTGCCTTTTGAGAACCTGGAAGGACTAACTCTCCCAAACGAAAGGCCCCAGAAAACGCTAGCGAAAACGCCAAGCTAAAAAGAGCTTTATCCCAAGGAGAAGAACATACTTCCTTCAACTCCCTCCCTAAAACCAACAGTATCTCATATGATACCGGCCTCCTTTTATCTAACACCCTCCAGCCTTTTTTCCAACCTCTCACAGCTTGAAGAACTAAAAATAACTTAGTTAAATCCTGCAACCCCCTAAACTTAAACCCAAAATATAAACCCGAGACAATTTTGCAAATTTTCGGTACCGACAACCCTTCCTCCCAATGGTGACCTAAAAACAAACAACAGTTTGCACTCATCCCCACATTCCCCTCCCAGCATTCTTGACCATTCCTCCCACATGTTCCAAGCCCTCACGTAATGGGCGCATGTGCCAGGTGCCAAAGATCTGGTTAACAGATCTCTCACCGCCCTAATGGAAGATTCCACAGCGCCTCTGGAAGGACCATCCGTACAGACTCCACTTGAGGATTCAGTCCTCGCGCCCGCTCCTGTTGTAAACATAAAAGAACTTCCATGTTAGCAACCATTTCACACTGCTTTAACGACGCAGTAATCCATACATTCAGGGACAGGCCCATCCACACTAGGTGTTGCAACATTCTCAAAACCCTCTGATCCGCTGATGATAATGAATTGATAGCTTTTACCGCCCCTTCCGACATGCAGCTAAAACAGATCTTTCTATCCCTGACATTCCCAGACCACAAAGAAAGCGCCGCCACTATGTGGAAAACCTCACGCAACACCGGATTCAACACCAAATCGTCATCTTTCCAAACCTGAGGCCAACGCTCTACCAGCCATTCGCCGCGAAAAAAACAAACCAAACCCTTCCTCGCCCAATGAATCCACCAATATACCAAAAACCTCGGCCGCCACCACCGGCGCAATCCAGAGCGACCGTCTATTATACGACTCCAAGAAAATCGACCAAACTTTCAAATCATCCTTCAAATCCTTTTGAAGCCTGACAAAGTGTGTGGGTGACCTGATGCCTACTGTTGCCAAAGATAACCGACGACAAAATGCTCTGCCCATCGGCATGATCCGACAAGCAAAATTCAACTTGCCCAGTAACGATTGCACTTCCTTCAACATTAGCTTCGAGTTGCAAGCCCGACTCACCACTGCTCTCAAATCCAACAACTTCTCCACAGGTAACCTGCATTCCATCTTCACAGAATCAATTTCAATACCTAAGAAGCTCAACGAAGTAACTGGGCCTACTGTTTTTTCCGCCGCCAAGGGAACCCCGAACTTGAATGCCATCTGTTCCATCGTACGCAGCAACGTCGCACAAACACTTGAATGTGATTTTCCAGCAAACAGAAAATCATCTAAATAATGGGCACATGAAGTCAAACCTGAAATTTCTTTAACCGCCCATTCCAAAAACGTGCTGAATGATTCAAAATATGCACAAGATAGAGAACACCCCATAGGTAAACAGCGATCAATGAAAAAAACACCGTCTCAAAAAACAACCCAATAAGTGCATGCTGTCGGAGTGAACCGGTAATAAACGAAAAGCCGCCTCAATATCAGTTTTCGCCATCAGTGCACCTTTTCCGCAATTCCGAACAAGTACCATTGCCGCATCAAAGGACGTATACAAAACCGAACACATTTCCGGATCAATACCATCGTTAACGGATGTGCCCTTTGGGAATGAAAGATGGTGTATCAGTCTAAATTTGTTGGGCTCCTTCTTGGGTACCACCCCCAAAGGAGAGACCCTCAAATTACTGATTGGAGGGGCTGAAAATGGCCCGGCCATCCTTCCCAAGGACACCTCCTTGTTCAATTTCTCTGACACAACCTCTGGGAATTCCCTAGCTGATTTTAAATTTTTCGTTGATAACTTAAATGATACATCCACAAACGGAATTCTGAACCCATCCTTGAAACCTTCCCTCAGTAGACGAGCCGCATCTCTATCTGGGTACCTACTTAGAAATCGCTCCATCTCTCCCAGGCGTATTGGTGTCTCCCCTTTTTCCAGTACCATCTGAACCTTTTTGCCCACCGTTCCTAAAACACCTGGACAACCCATGATTACCCCCACATGAGGAGCATTCGTGCTTAAATTTGCACTTTGCCCCAAATCTGCATGCTCCATCGTTAAACGAGAAGCACAGCCCTTTCTGCAATGCCACCGAGTGCCCGACTGTCCCTGGCCACCGGTGCCCTCTTGAAACGACTGTGATCCCTGGCCTGGTCTACTTGGTGCCGTCACCCTCATCCATAAGGCGATGTCCTTGTGGTCCCATCTAATGCCCGGCCTTGCTGATTTACGCTGACGGAACTGCTCATCATACCTGAGCCAGCCCTGCCCCCGTACACCCTATAAGCCTCCCCTATTGTATCCATGTAGCAAAAAAGGGGGGAACAATTTTCGGGCGCCTTTTTGTCCTATGATGCTAGCCAGGATCGCAAATGCCTGTAACCAGTTATTAAACGTACGAGAAATCAATCTATATCTCTTCCTATCCTCGTCTTCTTTTTTTGAATCGCCTTTCCTGATCCTATCCAAATTAAAGTGTTTTAGGGGAAGCAATGAAAATATATCTATATATTCCCCTTTCCAAATCTTGTCCTTCACCTCCTGCTTTAAATGCATCCCTAGCGGTCCCTCAAAACAGACGTACACTTCGCCTTTTGCTGCATCATCCAATCTCGGTGTATCATCCTTCCCATCGAGTAATTGCGGCCCTAAATCTTACGGCTATAGCCCCCGAAGTCCCAGGTACTGACTGTACCACTGCACTAGGTGTTCCCATGGACCCGCTACCCTCCCTAATACCTGCCCCCGTACCGCCTAACCAGGCCTGTACTGGTGAAGCCTCACCTTGGCCCATACCCCATTCCCACCATCTCCACAATTCGCTTAAGCCCTGCAGCATTACGCCGACACCCGCCCCAGCGCCCCCCGCCATTACGCCCCCATTCACACATAGATCAGATGCCGGCGCCATTTGTGCATTAAATTGTCCTATGCCCTCACCTGAATGCCTGGGAGCTGTGAGCCCAGCAGCCGCAGATCCTGCATCCAGACGATCCTGAGCGGGTGCCCCATCATCTTGCGTGCCTGCGTCATGCGTGGTTCCATACAGCCGGCCCGACTGTACCGCTGTGCTGCTGGTTGCTGTGTAACTCTGATTCTGGGCATAATGTGCAGGTGCCGTGCGAGGGCCAGCTGGAGACTGCCCGTAGCCCACAGGTGTGCCTACCCTCCTTTGTGGCCCAAAAACCCCGCTGGGACCTGCCCCACTTGAACCCCCATCGTCCCCAGAGTCAACATCCCCCTGAGGCTGCACGCTGCTGGGCTGACCGACAGCAGCAGCTGGTGAGCAAAGAGGGCTATATTGCCCTGACTCACCAGCCACCCTGTGCGTCTCTTGCACCTGACGGTTCCAGGTCCCACCGCTGTGCTGGGCGGCAGACCGTGCAGGCTGTAAAGCCTGTTTTCCCTCAGCATTTTTTAAATTTGCCGCCGCCGGCTCGTGGGCGGAGCCAGCGCGACGCGACTTCCGGCCGGGTGCCCGGCCTGCAGACCTCACTGCCGCCTGGCTCGATTGCTGTACACGCCGAGCAGGGCCCAACTCCAGCTGTTCTCCCGCCATCCCAGGACCGGATCCAACGCTGTCCACTGCTGATGAGGAAGCCGCGGCCTCCCCACGCTGCAGGTCCCGCCCGGTGAGTGGATTCCTCCCGGCTCTGCTGGAACGCGACCCCGGCCTGTGGGCCGCGCTCTCAGCCGAAGGGTCCCTAGAGGGGCTCCGAATACGGCGCCGGACCCGTGGGGTTGCCTCGGGGCTAAGGTGCTCCGGAGGCCTAGTCCTCCGAGGCCGGCGCCCGTCGTTAGGCACGTTTAGTAAATCGGCTCCCCCACCTTGTAGCAGGCCCTGTATGGATGCCTGCAGCCAGCCAGCACCCCTGGAGTCAGCAGCCTGCCTCAGCTGCTGCAGAATCGCATCAACCTCCATAACACCAGTTGCTTGTCGTGCGTGTAAAGGGGTACCTAAAATGGTTGCCCCCACGTGTCACCCAGCTATTTTATATCCCCCTCTCGCTCTGCCTATTGCCCCCACCTTTTCCCATGTGACCCCATTACCCCTCCTCTCCTTTATTCTTACTTTAACCCTTATTTCCCCTAACTGATGACCATCCCCAGCTCACTTGGTCCTCTCAACTTGGTCATGCTGGCCTCCCTTCTAATGCCTCCGGCTCAGTCCAGCCGTACTGGACGATGCAACGCCAATTATTTTTTTACTGCTGCACAATAGATTGAACCAGCAAAATGCTGACACATTGGATGGAACATCGAATGATCAGCAGCCTGTTTACACGGTAAGATAATCGTAAAACAACAATTTTAACCCCTTAATGTCCACTGACGTGCACAGTCCGTCATGGCAAGGTGCCAGTTCCGGCACCAGGACGGACTGTGCACGTCATGCCTTTGATCTACCACTGCGTGTAAACACGCAGTGGTAGATCAGTGCCGACAGCTGTCATAGACAGCTGACAGGCACGGCAAGCGGTGCGGGGACCTTTGCCGTCGGTCCCCGCACCCACAGCGCTGTGATTGGTCAGTCAATTTGACTGACCAAACACAGCAGCGATCGCGCAGGAGAAGCTGAAATTTCAGCTTCCCCAGCGCGACCAGTGCAGGAGCCGGCGCTGCAGTGGCCAGGCTTCCTGCACTGACAGCCAGGAGCGGAGCCCCCACCGCCCCTGGCTGTTAACCCCCTGACTGCTGCGATCCAGCGCGATCGCAGAGTTCAGGGGGGGAGGCAGAGGGTCGGGAGCTCCCTCTGCCTCAGATCGGCGCCCTGCAATGTATTTTCAGGGCCCGATCTCTGCCTTGATGACCCGGGGGTTGTCATGACAACCTCCGGGTCATCTACCTACGGGAAGCTGCTGTGATCATGTCACAGCAGCTTTCATCATAGGTACAATGCATTGCAATGCATTGTAACTGCAATAAAAAGTAAAAAAGTGAAAGTCCCATAAAGGGACAAGTTAAAAAAAAATATTTTTTTAAAAAAATTGTAAAAAAAATATTAAAAAATAATTTAAAAAAAATACCCTAAAAAACACACATTTTTATGTAATAAAAAAATAAGAAACAAAAAAAATACACATGTTAGGTATCGCCACGTCCGTAAAAATCCCATCTATAAAAGCGTAACCCTAGTTAACCCCTTCAGTGAAAGCCGTTAAAAAAAACCACAAAAAAGTAGTAAATTATACTTTTTCCAAGCGGTATCATCATACCGCTTGGAAAAAGTGCAATAACACGCGATCAAAAAGTCAGATATAAATAATCATGGTACCGCTGAAAACGTCATCTTGTCCCGCAAAAAACAAGCCACTATACAGCATCATCAGCGAAAAAATAAAAAAGTTATAGCTCGCGGAATAAACTGATGCAAAAATAATTTTTTCTATAAAATTTTTTATTGTGTAAAAAACGCCAAAACATAAAAAAAAAAATATATAAATGAGGTATCGCTGTAATCGTAGTGATCCGAAGAATAAAGCTCCTTTATCAATTTTACCACACGCGGAACGGAGGAAAAAAAAAAAAAAAACAATTCCTGAATTGCTGGTTTTTGTTCATTCTGCTTCCACAAAAATCGGAATAGGAAGCGATCAAAAAACGTTATGTGCCCGAATATGGTACCAATAAATACGTCAGCTCGTCCCGCAAAAAATAAGCCCACAGATAACTCTGTCGGCCGAAATATGGAAAAATTATAGCTCTCAAAATACGGCGATGCAAAAATTTCTTACAAAAAATTATTCCAAAAAAAAGCATCTTTTAGAGTGTGACAGAAGCTAAACATGAAAAAAGGGTGTAAATCTGGTATCGCCGTAATCGCACCGATCCGAGGAATAAAGTTGCCTAATCACTAATACCGCACGAGGAACGGCGTAAAAAAGAAAAACAATTCTTCACCTTTTGTAGATTTGTTCATTGTGCCTCCCAAAGATCGCAGTAAGGCGATCACAGTGGTTCCCCCCCACATATGGGGTATCAGCGTACTCAGGACAAAATGCACAATAGCTTTTGGGGTCCTATTTCTCCTGTTACCCTTAGAAAAATAAAAATTTGGGGGCAAAAAGGTTATTTTTGTGGAAAAAAATATGATTTTTTTTATTTTCACGACTCTACGTTATAAACTTCTGTGAAGCCCTTGGGGGTTCAAAGTGCTGACCACACATCTAGATAAGTTCCTTGGGGGGTCTAGTTTGCAAAATGGGGTCATTTGTGGGGGGTTTCTACTGTTTAGGCACATCAGGGGCTCTCCAAGCGCGACATGACACCCGCAGACCATTCCATCAAAGTCTGCATTTAAAAACGGTGCTCCTTCCCTTCCGATCTCTGCCATGCGTCAAAATAGTGGTTCCCCCCCACATATGGGATATCAGCGTACTCAGGACAAATTGCACAATAGATTTTGGGGTCCTATTTCTCCTGTTACCCTTATAAAAATAAAAATTTGGGGGCAAAAAGATTATTTTTGTGGAAAAAAATATGATTTTTTTATTTTCACGGCTCTACGTTATAAACTTCTGTGAAGCACTTGGGGGTTCAAAGTGCTGACCACACATCTAGATAAGTTCCTTGGGGGGTCTAGTTTCCAAAATGGAGTCAAGTGTGGGGGGTTTCTACTGTTTAGGCACATCAGGGGCTCTCCAAACGTGACATGACACCCGCAGACCATTCCATCAAAGTCTGCATTTGAAAAAGGCGCTCCTTCCCTTTCGAGCTCTGCCATGCGTCAAAATAGTGGTTTACCCCCACATATGGGGTATCAGCATACTCAGGACAAATTGCACAATAACTTTTGGGGTCCTGTTAGCCTTTGGAAAATAACAATTGGGGGTGGAAAGATCATTTTTGTGGAAAAGATATGATTTTTTAATTTTACTGCTCTACGTTATAACCTTCTGTGAAGCCCTTGGGGGTTCAAAGCTCTCACCACACATCTCGATAAGTTCCTTGGGGGGTCTAGTTTCCAAAATGGGGTCACTTGTGTGGGGTTTCCACTGTTTAGGCACACAGGGGCTCTCCAAATACGACATGGCGTCCAATCTCAATTCCAGCCAAAAAAGTCAAATGGCGCTGCTTCCCTTCCGAGCTCTGCCATGCGCCCAAATAGTGGTTTACCCCCACATATGGGGTATCAGCGTACTCAGGACTAATTGCACAATAACTTTTGGGGTCCTTTTATCCTTTGGAAAATAAAAATTGGGATGAAAAGATCATTTTTGTGGAAAAAATATGATTTTTTAATTTACGGCTCTACGTTATAACCTTCTGTGAAGCCCTTGGGGGTTAAAAGCTCTCACAACACATTTAGATAAGTTCCTTGGGGGGTCCAGTTTCCAAAATGGGGTCACTTGTGGGGGGTTTCCACTGTTTAGGCACACAGGGACTCTCCAAATGCGACATGGCGTCCAATCTCAATTCCAGCCAAAAAAGTCAAATGGCGCTGCTTCCCTTCCGAGCTCTGCCATGCGCCCAAATAGTGGTTTACCCCCACACATGGGGTATCGGTGTACTGAGGAGAAATTGTACAACAAATATTGTGGTTCATTTTCTCCTGATACCCTTGACAAAATTTAAAAAAATTGTGTCGAAATAAAAATTTTGGGAAAAAAAGTTAAATGTTCATTTTTTCCTTCCACATTGCTTCAATTCTTGTGAAGTACCTAAAGGGTTAATAAACTTCTTGAATGTGGATTTGAACACGTTGAGGGGTGCAGTTTTTAGAATGGTGTCACTTTTGGGTATTTTCTGTCATATTGACCCCTCAAATTCACTTCAAATATGAGGTGGTCCCTAAAAAAAATGGTTTTGTAAATTTTGTTGGAAAAATGAGAAATCGCTGGTCAACTTTTAACCCTTATAACTTCCTAACAAAAAAAAATGTTGGTTCCAAAATTGTGCTGATGTAAAGTAGACATGTGGGAAATGTTATTTATTAACTAATTTTTGTGACATATCTCTCTGATTTAATGGCATAAAAATTAAAAGTTTGAAAATTGCAAAATTTTCAAAATTTTTGCCATATTTCCGTTTTTTTCATAAATAAATGCAAGTTATATTGAAGAAATTTTACCACTATCATGAAGTACAATATGTCACGAGAAAACAATCTCAGAATCGCCAAGATCCGTTGAAGCGTTCCAGAGTTATAACCTCATAAAGAGACAGTGGTCAGAATTGTAAAAATTGGCCTGGTCATTAACTTACAAAATGGCTTGGTCATTAAGGGGTTAAGCACTTGTTAATGATGATCTCGTAGTCTAAGGGTACGTTCACATGTCCAGTAATCATCTGTTAAAAAGCATCCAGGAACAGAAAACTTTTTTTTGCCCGGCTGAAAAACTGAATCTGAGTTTTTTTCTTAGTTTTTTTTTTTCTTAACACTGAAGTCTATGGAAAAATGATCCATTTGAAAAGGATCCTTTTTTTTTTTGCTTACTGGATCAGTTGCAAATTGAAAGAAAACGGATGGCTATTTAACCCCCCAATGCTGTTTGCACCTTTATGACCAGGCCAAAATTTACAATCCTGACCACTGTCACTTTATGTGGTAATAACTCTGGAACGCTTCAATGGATCCCGGTGATTCTGAGATTTTTTGCTCGTGACATATTGTACTTCATGGTAGTGCTAAAACTTCTTCGATATGACTTGCGTTTATTTGTGAAAATATCGGAAATGTCAAATTTTGCAATTTTCAATCTCTTAAATTTTTATTCCCTTAAAATCAGAAAGATGTCACACAAAATAGTTAATAAATAACATTTTCCAAATGTCTACTTTACATCAGTACAAATTTTGTTAGGAAGTTATAAGGGTTAAAAGTTGACCCGCAATTCCTCATTTTTTCAACAAAGTGTACACTTTTTTTTTTTTTTTTTAGGGACCACATCACGTTTGAAATGACTTTGAGGGGTCTATATGGACAGGAAAGACTCAAAAGTGACACCATTATAAAAACTGCGCCCCTCAAGGAACGCAGAACCGCATTCTAGAAGTTTATCATCCCTTCAGGTGCATCACAGAAATTTTTAGAATGTGGAAAAAAATGAACATTTAACTTTTTTTTCACCAAAATTTTATATAAAACCCACATTTTTTCATTTTCACAATTGTAACAGGGAAAAGTGTACCCAAAATTTAGTGTGCAATTTCTCTCGAACGTGCAGATATCCCATATGTGGAGAAAAACACTGTTTGGGCTCACGGCAGGGCTCAGAAGGGAAGGAGCAGAATTTGATTTTTTGAATGCAAAATTTGCTGGACTAGTTAGCGAATACCATGACGTGTTTGGAGAACCCCTGATGTGCCTAAACAGTAGAAATCCCCCACAAGTGACACCATTTTGGAAACCAGACCCCTAAGGGAACTTATGTAGCTGTATGGTGAGCAACGTGAACCCATAGGTGATTCACAGAAGTTTATAACATTGAGCCGTGAAGATAAAAAAACAAAGCAAAACACATTTTTCCCACAAAAATGTTTATTTTAGCCCCAAATATTGCATTTTCACAAGGGCAACAGGAGAAAATGGACATTAAAATTTGTTGTGCAAATTCTACACCGATACCCCATATGTGGTCGAAAACTACTTTTGAGGCACAGTGCAAAGCTCAGAAGGGAAGAAGCACTATATTGGAGTTCAGATTTTGTTGGACTGGTTTGAGGGTGCCTCGTCAGAGCCCCTGAGGTGCCAGAGCAGCAGAACTCCCCCTAAGTGACCCCATTTTAAAAAACTACACCTCAATTAATTCATATAGGGGTGCAGTGATCATATTGATACTACAGGTGGGTCACAGAATTTTATACCATTGGGAACTGAAGAAAAAATATTTACATTTTTACCACCAAAATTTTGTTTTAGGCCTCTTTCACACATCAGTTTTTTGCCAGTCACAATCTGCAGGATCTGTTTTTTTTTCTCATAGACTTGTATTAGCTACGGATTGCGACGGATGGCCGTACGTTTCATCCGTCGTTCGACGGATCGTTCGAAAATTTTTGGTCCGTCAGCTGGACACGACGCACAAAGCAACGTTTTTTGTCTCCTTTGGAAAATCAGACAGTGACGGATCCGTCACTGTCCGTCGCTTGCTATAATGGAAGCCTATGGGCACTGGCTCCGTCGTCATCCGTCAAGTGATGGATTCCGGCGACGGATTCGGTTTTTTTAACTGAGCATGCTCCTGACAGGTTAATACACAAACAAAATAATAGATATATACACATTATATATATATATATACATATATATATATATTCTCAGCACAGTCCACCAGACTTCTGCACAACACAACTGATGGTCCCAGCCCCATTTATAAGGCCAGAAATCCCACTTATTAAACCTGACAGGGCACACCTGTGAAGTGAAAACCATTTCCGGTGACTACCTCTTGAAGCTCATCAAGAGAATGCCAAGAGTGTGCAAAGCAGTCATCAAAGCAAAAGGTGGCTACTTTGAAGAACCTAGAATATAAGACATATTTTCAGTTGTTTCACACTTTTTGTTAAGTATATAATTCCACATGTGTTACTTCATAGTTTTGATGCCTTCAGTGTGAATTTACAATTGAAAATACAGAAAAATCTTTAAATGAGGTGTGTCCAAAGTTTTGGTCTGTACTAATATATTATATATATATATATAGTTCATAGAGTTCTACATAGTATAATAACCGCTAAATCAATTGCCGGCTTCAGTAAAATCATTGCCGAACCCGACTTGATATGACACATGGTTTACATACAGTAAACCATGTCATGTCAAAACGATTTATATATATGTCAGTGTTTAACCCCTTTCTGACCTTGCACGACATAGTACATCCAAGGTCAGATCCCCCTCTTTGATGAGGGCTCCGGCGGTGAGCCCGCATCAAAGCCGGGACATATCAGCTGTTTTGAACAGCTGACATGTGCCCGCACTAGGCTCAGGAGGAATCGCGATCCACCCGTGCCTATTAACTAGTTAAACCCCGATGTCAAACGCTGACAGCAGGTTTTAACCAGCGCTTCCGACCGCCGGGCCGAAAATACACGCATCGCCGACCCCGGTCATGTGATCAGGGGTCACCAATGTGTTGCCATAACAACCTGAGGTCTCATAGAGACCTCTATGGTTGTTAATGAGGCAATGCTATGAGCGCCACCCGGTGGTCGGTGCTCATAGCAATGCTGTAATTCTGCTACATATAGGCGATCTGCTCATCACCTATTAGTAGCAGAGGTGATTGAGTTGTGGCAGCTTCTGGCCTCCCATGGAGGCTATTCAAGTATGCCAAAATTAAAAAATGTTTTAAAAATACGAAAAAAATATAAAAGTTTAAATCACCCCCCTTTCGCCGCATTCAAAATAAAACAGTAAAAAAAAAAAATCACACATACACATATTAGGTATCACTGCGTTCAGAATCGCCCGATCTATCAATAAAAAAAGGATTAAACCGATCGCTAAACGGCGTAGCTGGAAAAAAAATGGAAATGCCAGAATTACTTTTTTTTTGTTGCCGCGACTTTGCATTAAAATGCAATAAAGGGCGATCAAAAGATTATATCGACACCAAAATGGTATCATTAATCCCTTCACCCCCAAGGGTGGTTTGCACGTTAATGACCAGGCCAATTTTTACAATTCTGACCACTGTCTCTTTATGAGGTTATAACTCTGGAACGCTTCAACGGATCTTCGCGATTCTGAGATTGTTTTCTCGTGACATATTGTACTTCATGTTAGTGGTAAAATTTCTTCGATATAACTTGCGTTTATTTTTGAAAAAAACGCAAATATGGCGAAAATTTTTAAAATTTTGCAATTTTCAAACTTTGAATTTTTATTCCCTTAAAACAGAGAAATATATCACACAAAATAGTTAAGAAATAACATTTCCCACATGTCTACTTTACATCAGCACAATTTTGGAACCAAAATTTTTTTTTGTTAGGAAGTTATAAGGGTTAAAAGTTGACCAGCGATTTCTCATTTTTACAACAAAATTTACAAAGCCATTTTTTTTAGGGACCACCTCACATTTGAAGTCACTTTGAGGGGTCTATATGGCAGAAAATACCCAAAAGTGACACCATTCTAAAAACTGCACCCCTCAAGGTACTCAAAACCACATTCAAGAAGTTTATTAACCCTTCAGGTGCTTCACAGTAACTAAAGCAACGTGGAAGGAAAAAATGAATATTTTACTTTTTAGCCACAAAAATGATCTTTTACAAACTTTTTTTTTATTTTCACAAGGGTAAAAGGAGAAAATGGACAGATAAGGTTGTTATGCAATTTCTCCTGAGTACGCCAATACCCCATATGTGGGGGAAAACCACTGTTTGGGCACACGGCAGAGCTCGTAAGGGAAGGAGCGACGTTTGACTTTTTCAAACTAAAATTGGCTGGAATTTAGATTGGATGCCATGTCGCGTTTGGAGAGCCCCTGATGCGCCTAAACAGTGGAAACCCCCCACAAGTGACACCATTTTGGAAACTAGACCCCCTAAGATACTTATCTAGATCTGTTGTGAGCACTTTGAACCCTCAAGTGTTTCACAAAAGTTTATAAAGCCTGGGTGTGAAAAAAAAAAATAAATTTTCCACAAAAATGATTTTTTAGTCCCAAATTTTTGAATTTTCCCAAGGAAATTGGACCCCAAAAGTTGTTGTCCAATTTGTCCTGAGTACGCTGATACCCCATATGTGGGGGGGGGAACTGTTTGGGCGCACGGCAGGGCTTGGAAAGGAAGTAGTAACGTTTTGGAATGCAGACGTTAATGGGGGTCATGTTCCGTTTGCAGTGCCCCAGATGAGCCTAAACAGTGGAAACCCCCCATAAGTGACCCCATTTTATAAACTAGACCCCCTAAGGAACTTATCTAGATCTTTGGTGAGCACTTTGAACCCCCAAGTGCTTCACACAAGTTTATAATGCCCGGGCATGAAAATAAAAAATCCTATTTTTTTCCCACAAAAATTATCTTTTAGTCACTAATTTTTTATTTTCTCAAGGGTAACAGGAGAAATTGGACCACATAAGTTGTTGTACAATTTGTCCTGAGTACGCTGATACCCCATATGTGGGGGGGAACCACTGTTTGGGCGCACGGCAGAGCTCGGAATGGAAGGAGCACCATTTGACTTTTTCCAACAAAAATTGGCTGGAATTGAGTTTGGATGCCATGTTGCATTTGGAGAGCCCCTGATGTTCCTAAACAGTGGAAACCCCCCACAAATGACCCCATTTGGGAAACTAGACCCCCTAAGGAACTTATCTAGATTTTTGATGAGCAATTTGAACCCCCAAGTGCTTCACACAAGTTTATAACTTAGAGCCGTAAAATTTAAAAATCATATTTTTTCCACAAAAATGATCTTTTCACCCCAATTTTTATTTTTCCAAGGGTAACAAGACTCCAAAAGTTATTGTGCAATTTGTCCTGAGTGCGCTGATACCCCATATGTGGGGGTAAACCACTGTTTGGGTGCATGGCAGAGTTTGGAAGGGAAGGAGCGCCGTCTGACTTTTTCAACGCAGAATTGGCTGGACGCCATGTCGTGTTTGGAGAGCTCCTGATCTGCCTAAACAGTGGAAACCCCCATAAATGACACCATTTTGGAAACTAGACCCCTCAAGGAACTTATCTAGATGTGTGGTGAGAACTTTGAACCCCCAGGTGTTTCACTAAAGTTTATAACGTACAGCCGTAAAATAAAAAATCTTTTTTTTTTTTTACAAAAATGATTTTTTCGCCCCCAATATTTTATTTTCACAAGGGTAACAGAAGAAATTGGAATGCAAAAGTTGTTGTCCAATTTGTCCTGAGTACACTGATACCCAATATGTGGGCGAAAACTACTGTATGGGCACACGTCGGGGCTCGGAAGGGAAGTAGTGACGTTTTGGATTGCAGACTTTGATGGAATGGTCTGGGGGCGTCATGTCACATTTGGAGAACCCCTGATGCACCTAAACAGTGGAAACCCCCCACAAGTGACCCCATTTTGGCAAATAGACCCCACAAGGAACTTATCTAGATGTGTGGTGAGCACTTTGAACCCCGAAGTGCTTCACAGAAGTTTATAACGCACAGCCGTAAAAATAAAAAATCTTTTTTTTTTTACAAAAATGATTTTTTCGCCCCCAATATTTTATTTTAACAAGGGTAACAGGAGAAATTGGACCCCAAAAGTTGTTGTCCAATTTGTCCTGAGTACGCTGATACCCAATATGTGGGAGAAAACTACTGTATGGGTGCACGTCAGGGCTCGGAAGGGAAGTAGTGACGTTTTGGATTGCAGACTTTGATGGAATGGTCTGGGTGCGTCATGTCGCATTTGGAGAGCCCCTGATGCGCCTAAACAGTGGAAACCCCCCACAAGTGACCCCATTTTGGAAAATAGACCCCACAAGGAACTTATCTAGATGTGTGGTGAGCACTTTGAACCCCGAAGTGCTTCACAGAAGTTTATAACGCACAGCCGTAAAAATAAAAAATCTTTTTTTTTTTTGCAAAAATGATTTTTTTCGCCCCAATATTTTATTTTTACAAGGGTAACAGGAGAAATTGGACCCCAAAAGTTGTTGCCCAATTTGTCCTGAGTACGCTGATACCCAATATGTGGGAGAAAACTACTGTATGGGTACACGTTGGGGCTCGGAAGGGAAGTAGTGACGTTTTGGATTGCAGACTTTGATGGAATGGTCTGGGGGCGTCATGTCGCATTTGGAGAGCCCCTGATGCGCCTAAACAGTGGAAATCCCCAACAAGTGACCCAATTTTGGAAAATAGACCCCACAAGGAACTTATCTAGGTGTGTGGTGAGCGCTATGAAGCCCCAAGTGCTTCACTGAAGTTTATAATGTACAGCTGTAAAAACAAAAAAATAATTTTTTTTGTACAAAAATGATATTTTCGCCCCCAGTTTTTTATTTTCCCAAGGGTAACAGAAGAAATAGGACAAATTGCACAATAACTCTTGGGGTCCAGAGTACGCTGATACCCCATATGTGGGGATAAACTACTGTTTGGACACATGGCAGAGCTCAGAAGTGAAGGAGCACCGTTTGACTTTTTCAACGCAGAATTGGCTGGAATTGAGATCAGACGCCATGTCACATTTGGAGAGCCCCTGATGTGCCTAAACAGCGGAAACCCCCCAATTCTAACTCCAACCCTAACCCCAACACACCCCTAACCCTAGTCCCAACCCTAACCACAAACCTAACCCTAACACACCCCTAATCCCAACCCTAACCCTAATCCTAACTTTAGCGCCAACCCTAACCCTAACTTTAGCCGCAACCCTAACCCTAACCCTAATGGGAAAATGGAAATAAATACATTTTTTTAATTTTATTATTTTTCCCTAACTAAGGGGGTGATAAAGGGGGGTTTGATTTACTATTTATAGCGGGTTTTTATGATTGGCAGCTGTCACGCTAAAAGACGCTTTTTATTGCAAAAATAGTTTTTTGCATCGCCACATTTTGAGAGCTATAATTTTTGCATATTTTGGCCCACAGAGTCATGTGAGGTCTTATTTTTTGCGGTACGAGTTGACATTTTTATTTGTACCATTTTTGAGCAGGTGACATTTTTTGATCGCTTTTTATTTCGATTTTTGGGAGGTTAGAATGAACAAAAATCAGCAATTCATGAATTTCTTTTGGGGGAGGCGTTTTTATTGTTCCGCCTGTGGTAAAATTGATAAAGCAGTTTTATTCTTCGGGTCAGTACGATTATGGCGATACCTCATTTATATAATTTTTTTATGTTTTGGCGCTTTTATAGAATAAAAACAATTTTATATAAAAAATAATTATTTTTGCATCGCTTTATTCTGCGAGCTATAACTTTTTTTATTTTTTCGCTGATGATGCTGTTTGGAGGCTCGTTTTTTGCGGGACAAGATGACGTTTTCAGCGGTACCATGTTTATTTATATCGGTCTTTTTGATCGCGCGTTATTCCACTTTTTGTTCGGCGGTATGATGATAAAGCATTGATTTTTTGCTTCGGTTTTTTTTTTTAAGGGGTTCACTAAAGGGGTTAACTAGTGGGACAGTTTTATAGGGGGGGTCGTTACAGACGTGGCGATACCAAATATGTGTACTTTTATTGTTTTGTTTTTTTATTTACAGGAAGAAATTAATTTATTGGGGAATATTTTTTTTTTTTTTTATTTATTTTGGATTTTTTTTTTATAACATGTTTATTTTTATTTTTTTTAACTTTTTTACTTTGTCCCAGGGTGGGACATCACTGTATTTTATCAAATCGCTGGTGTGACAGTGTGCACAGCACTCTGTCACACCAGCGATCGCTCAGGCATAGCTGCAGGCTTCTCAGTGCCTGCTCTCAGCAGGCACTGAGGAAGCCGCCTCCCTCCAGGACCCCGGCGCCATCTTGGATCTGGGTCCTGGGAGGGAGGAAGCCCTCAGAACAGCGCGATCACATCGCGCTGGTCTGAGGGTCTCAGGGGGGCGCGCAGGGAGCCCCCACCCTGCACGATCCTCCCCTGTGCCCCCAGTACACCGCGATCATGTTTGATCGCGGTGTGCTAGGGGTTAATGTGCCGGGAGCGGTCCGTGACCGCTCCTGACACACAGTCACGGGTGTCAGCTGTGATAATCAGCTGACACCCGGCGGCGATTAGCTGCGCTCCCCTCAGGAGCGCAGCTGATCGCCTATGACGTACTATCCCGTCCATGGGCAGAATGGCACGGGTTTTATGGACGGGATAGTACGTCTAATGTCAGAGAGGGGTTAAAAACCATTACGGGTATTGGAAAATGGCACAATTTTTTTTTTTTTTTTTAGCAAATTTTGGAATTTTTTTTCACCACTTAGATTAAAAAGAACCTAGACATGTTTGGTGTCTATGAACTCGTAATGACCTGGAGAATCATAATGGCAGGTCATTTTTAGCATTTAGTGAACCTAGCAAAATAGCCAAACAAAAAACAAGTGTAGGATTGCACTTTTTTGCAATTTCACAGCATTTGGAATATTTTTCCCGTTTTCAAGTACACAACATGCTAAAACCAATGATGTCATTGAAAAGTACAACTCGTCCCGCAAAAAATAAGCCCTCACATGGCCATATTGACGGGAAAATAAAAAAGTTATGGCTCTGGCAAGAAAGGGAGCGAAAAACGAAAACGCAAAATAGAAAAAAGCTGGCATCATTAAGGGGTTAATCAATTTAATAGTTTGTGTTGGGAAAAAGTTGGAACTTTAGGGGTTAAATTTAAGGCTATAATCATGGAAAAAAATTGCGTTGGCTCCCGCGCAATTTTCTCCGCCAGAGAGGGAAAGCCAGTGACTGAGGACAGATATTCATAGCCTAGAGAGGGACTATTGTTTTTGGGACTCCCTGGCTACAAACATCTAGCCGCTGCCACCTCAGAAAAGGCACATCTATTAGATGCGCCTTTTCTGGCACTTAGCCTCTCTATTCCCATTGCCTTTAGTGGTGGCTAATGGGTTAATAAGGGGTTAATGTCACCTTGCTATTGAAAGGTGACATTAATCCGGGTTAATAATGGAGAGGTGTCAATAAGACAACAATCCATTATTAATCCTATAGTAGTAAAGGGTTAAAAAAGACACACATTAATTAAAAAATTTTTTAATGAAATAATTATACAAAGTTTTTGACCAAATTTATTATGCTGCCAATCCAACTGAATACCTTGTTCTCCTGTAACCCAAAAAAAATAAAAACCAACAATATCCATACCTCTCCACCATTCAGTCAGGTCCTCCGCTGTAATCCATCACAAGGGGTTAACTAGTTTACAACAGTGACTGGTGCTAATGCTACCGGCCCGGCTATAAACCACTGCAGAATGAATTAAATCATGTCTGCGCAGGTGCCCCAGCTGACCGGAGATGAACTGATTAGCGTGGGAAAGTTTCTGAACTTTTTCCCACGCTATCAAGTTCACTTCAGGTCAGCCGGGGACTCCGCGCAGCCTCACTGACGTCAGCTGTAGTCACTGAGGCTGCGCAGAGTCCCTGGCTGACCTGAAGTAAACTCGATAGCGTGGGAAAAAGTTCAGAAACTTTCCCACGCTAATCAGTTCATCCCCGGTCAGTCGGGGCGCCTGCACAAACATGATTTCTTTCATTCTGCCGTGGTTTACACCCAGGCCAGTAGCATTATTATCGGTCCCGGCTGTAAACTAGTTAACCCCTTGTGGAGCAGGGTACCTGACTGAACTGCGGAGAGCAAAAAAAGACTACACCAAATATTAAACACGGAGGACCGTGAGAACTGCAAAAACCTACACAAAGAAAGGTCCTCAAATAAATTCATTTAAAAATAGTTTTTATTGAACCATGTCAAAACATTTTTTAAAAGGGATAATAACACATAAGAAAAAAACAACAATGCAAACATTGAGCAGGAGGATGTGTCTTGCCCTAGAGTAACAATTAATGAAATTCCTAGCTATTAAATAATAATAAAATGCTTAAATGAGTCAGTAAATTTTATATCAGGTCAGTATAAGGGCTCAAAACACATCCTACAGGACATAAGATGGGATATTATCATGTACAGACTTCTAAGTAGTGTATATCCAATTAAAGGAAGGTGGCACTAAAACGTATCAAACCAGCTTGATGGTCTGTTGTAAAGAAAATTTTTTGCATACCATAGCCAATCTTTAAATCAAAACAATAAGTAGTAAGTGACATAGATATAAATAATCACAAAGTGGCTAAAAGATGCACATAATTACCCAAGTCCGGACCGCTACAATGTACCCCTTGACGCGCGTTTCGGTTTCTTCCTCAAAAGGGGTGCACATCACCCCGCTTTTAGAAAACGGATCCGTCGAAAAATGGAAGAAACAGAAGAAAAAACTGATGCGACGGATCAGTTTTTTCGACGGATCTGCTAGCCAACGGATTGTGACTGACTGCAAAAAACTGATGTGTGAAAGTAGCCTTAGCCCCAAATTTTACTTTAAGGCCGGGGTCACACTAGCGACAAAAACGGACGAGTGGAATGCGATGAAATATCGCATTGCACTCGGACCAATGTTTAACTATGGGGCAGCTCCCAGCATCCGATTTTTTCTCGCCCGTTTCCCTCGGGCCGAGAATATCCGATTATCGGGTGAGAATCGCCAATGCAAGTCTATGGGTGCGATGAAAAATCGGATTACAAACGGACCACACGTGTGACCTGCGAGAAAATCGCACCGGTGTCCTTTAGAAAAGCCGGCAATTCATCCCTGGCTATACTGTAAAATCACACTGACAGGTTTAATAAAGAAAGAATAGATATATACACTTATTATAATATAATAATATATAGAAAGAATAGATATATACACATAGAATACATATATATATATATATATATATATATATATATATACACACACACACACACACACATGTCATTGTGACATATGTATACATATATTTATAGTTCATACACTTCTACATAGTATAATAGTCGCTAATTCAATTGCTGGTTTCTGTAAATTATTAGAGAACCCGACATGAAATGACACATGGTTTACATATAGTAAACCATTTCATTTCATGTAGTTTGATATATGGTTTTCACTAACAATTACATGAGTGTATGTGTGCAAAATTTCACACATGTAGGGGTTAATGAAAGGTGTAAATTTGTTGTAAAAAAATGTGTGGGCTCCCGCGGTATTTTCTCCACCAGACAGGGAAAGCCAGCGACTGAAGACAGATATTAGTACCCCTGAGAGGGACCTTTTTTTGTGCCCTCCCTGGCTACTAACATCTGCCCCCAGCCACCCCAGAAAAGGCATATCTATGATTAGATGCGCCTTTTCTGGCACTTAGCCCATCTATTCCCATTGCCTTGTAGCGGCGGCTAATGGGATAATAATGGGTTAAGGCCACCTTGCTATTGGAAGGTGACTTTAAGCCGGATTAATAATGGCGATAATAACGGTCTGCATGCAGCAAACTAACCTTCCTGCACAACTACTTTCTGAACAACTCTCTTCATCTGTTGGCCCTCACTGAAACCTGGATTCAGGATTCTGACGCGGTCTCCCCTGCTGCCATTTCCTATGGTGGCTTACAGTTCTCCCATTCCCCGAGACCCACTGTAATACTATTGTAGGAACTCGAGGATTCTGATAGCGTGGGGCAATGAACAATCAGAGACGGGTTTCTTTGAATGCAAATAATGTATTTGTGAAACAGCAAAACACCCAAAAACAATATTCAAACAACCCGTAGTGACATGCAATGAGTCCATATATATATATACACAAGTCCAGTTATATGAATCCGGATATATAAGTCCTTGAACCTCTATAGCGAGGGTGGTAAAGTTCTTACGACGGAGTCCTCACACAAATGTGACCACAAGGTAAGTCTGATGCACAGGTAACGTGGCTGGATTTACACACTGCTGGTGTGTGAAGAGTCAGATCCAGGTATGCAGAAAACACAGGGAGGTCCAGGAACAAGTTAATCTCAGTTGTGGCTTAATTCAGTGAAGTCCAACAACAAGTTCATATGTCAGTAAGGTTCCAGTAACAGTTCCAACAGCTCTCACCAGAGGTAATGCACGAAGGGTTAAACAGCAACAGTTCAGAAACACAGTTCTTATCAGACAGAGTGAACCAAGGGTTAAATTCCCAAGTCAACAGTTTAGTGATAACACAGTACGTGCAACTTACGTATGCAGAGAATGTCCAGAGCCATGGGTAGAAACTGCTGTGGCTGAGAAACACCTGAAGATAAGGTTATGCACTTTCCTGGTAAATACACAAAAGATCTGTGAGGAACAAAGCAGCTGGTTGCAGGGAAACGGAAGCAGAATACTCCAGCAGTGAAGCCAGCACCTGAGCCGGGTTTTAAACAAACGAACAGGAAGTAGGGCACACAAAACAGCAAACTCCATTTTAACAAAGGGCAAAATCATTGACAAAGTTACCTAGAAAACCCGGAATACTGACATTACTCCCCCCCTAAAGACGGCCTCCGGACGGTCCTGGACCAGGCCTGTCCGGGTATCTCCGATGAAACTGAGCAATCTTCAGAGGCGCATTGATGTTACTTACTGGTTCCCAAGAATCATTTTCAGGAGAGTAACCTTGCCATCTAACTAGATACTGAAGCCGGTTTCTATGAAGTCTCGAATTAACAATATCCTGTACCACGAATTGTTCTTCGCCATCAACCAACACTGGTGGAGGGGGAGGTACGATACGTCCCTGAAACGTGTTAGGAGAGACTGGTTTTAATAAGGAAACATGAAATACTGGGTGTACCTTTAAAGTCCGTGGTAGCTTCAACCGACAGCAACAGAGCTCACAATCCCAGTGATCTTGAATGGACCGATGAATTTCTGTCCCAGTTTCTGCGAAGGAACACCCAATTTTAGATTCTTGGTGGACAACCAAACTGAGTCTCCTACCTTATACATAGGTGCTGGTTTCCGGAATCTATCGGCCGACTTCTTGTAACGCTCCTGTGCTGTGGTCAGGGAGTCCTTCAAAACTTCAAGATTACGTTGCAACGCCGTCACTCTGTCTTCAACCGCTGGTACCGAAATCGTAACCGGAGACCTAGGCAAAATACTTGGATGATAACCCAGGTTGGCAAAAAAAGGCGTTACCTTCGTGGAACTGCTTTGGGAGTTGTTGTACGAAAATTCCGCTAGAGGAAGTAGCTTCAGCCAATCGTCCTGCAAATGACTGACGTAACAGCGTAGATATTGCTCCAAGGTTTGATTTGTCCGTTCGGTCTGCCCGTTGGTCTGAGGATGGTATGCAGAAGACAAGCAAACATTAATGTGGAGCGCAGAACAAAATCCTTTCCAAAATCTAGAGGTAAATTGTATTCCCCGGTCAGAAATGATGTCATCTGGTACCCCATGCAGCCGGAAAATGTTCTGGATAACTAGATCTACTGTCTCTGTAGCTGAGGGAAGACCAGCACACGGAATGAAATGAGCAGCTTTCGTTAAACGATCTACTACCACCAAAATAGTATTTTTACCACCAGAGGTGGGTAACTCCACAATAAAGTCCATCGAAATAGACCCCCAAGGGCGAGACGGTACAGGTAGCGGTTTAAGAAGACCAGTAGGTGAAACGCGAGGAACCTTGTACCGGGCACAAACTTCACAAGAGCGGACATAGTCATTCACATCCTTCAAGCAGGTAGGCCACCAAAAAAAACGAGTTAACAATTCCTGCGTCTTCTGTACCCCCCTATGACCAGCCAATTTAGAGTCGTGGACCAATTTGAGAACTCGAAGTCTTACAGCCTCTGGGACATAAATACATCGATCTCTAAGCCACACACCATTCCGAAGGACAAGATTCACATTGTCAGGTGGAGCTGCAAGAAATACGTCACCGTCATAGGCCAGCTTGATCTCCTGCCACAAGTCCCGGTTCCGGAGCACTCCAACGAAATTGGCCTCCGACAAGATGGTCTTCGACGGGGTCCCAGGCACGGAATCCACGGTATGGATTCGGGATAATGCGTCAGCTTTCCCATTACGTGAACCTGGGCGGTACGAAATAATAAAATTAAACTGGTTCAAGAACAAACTCCACCTAGCTTGTCGAGGAGAAAGACACCTGGCAGACTTAAGGAATTCCAAATTGCGATGATCCGTGAGTACTACTACCTGCTGAGTTGCCCCCTGCAAATGGTGTCTCCATTCCTTAAAGGCAGAAATAATTGCCAAAAGTTCCTTATCTGCCACATCATAGTTCAGTTCTGCAGAAGATAACCTACGAGAGAAGAAGGCACACGGGTGCAGCAAACCTTTGTCTCCGGTACGTTGTGAGAGGATAGCTCCCAATGCACAGTCAGACGCGTCCACCTCCACGATAAAAGGCTGTGCAGGATCCGGATGCATCAATATTGGAGCCGTGGTAAAACAACCCTTCAGGCGATCAAAGGCTTCCTGAGCTTGCGAAGACCATTCAAACTTCTTCCCCTTCTTGGTGAGGAGAGTGATGGGACGGACAATTTCTGAAAAATTTCGGATAAACCGTCTATAAAAGTTAGCAAAGCCAATGAATCGTTGTACCTCCTTAATGTTTCCTGGTACCGGCCAGTCCAAGATTGCCTGGATCTTGCTGGACTCCATATTCAATCCCTGAGGCGAGATAACATAGCCTAAAAATTGAATTTCAGAACAATGGAACTCACACTTTTCGAGTTTGATGTACAAATGATTATCTCTCAAACGTCTAAGTACGGTCTTGACATGTTCCTGATGTTCCTGTAAGGAGTCAGAAAAGATTAAGATGTCATCAAGGTAAATTACCACATATTGGTCCAATAAATCCCTGAAAATGTCGTTGGCTAAATGTTGAAAAGCAGCAGGAGCGTTACAGAGTCCGAATGGCATCACCAAATATTCAAAATGTCCATACCGGCATCTAAAAGCTGTCTTCCATTCGTCTCCGGGCCGTATACGGAGTAAATTATATGCCCCACGAAGATCTAATTTGGTAAATACTTTGGCCTGGCGAACTCTTTCCAACAATTCTGGAATTAGGGGCAACGGGTACCTGTTACGAATGGTTACCTTATTTAACTCCCGGTAGTCAATGCAGGGTCTTAGAGTACCATCCTTCTTCTTTACAAAGAATATTGGAGCTCCCGCTGGTGAAGAAGATGGTCGGATAAACCCCTTGGCTAAATTCTCATCTATATACTCTCGTAAAGATTTTAATTCCGGAGCCGCCAACGGGTAAACATGGCCGAAAGGAATCGCTGCTCCAGGAAGCAATTCTATGGGGCAGTCATACGGTCTATGTGGGGGAAGTTGATCTGCCTTCCTTTTACCACAAATGTCTGAGAATTCCTGATAAATCAGAGGGAGAGTAGGTACCTGTATCACCTCTTCCAAGTTCTGGGTAACTGGAGCCGCTACAGTTGGACTGATGGTAGAACTGCACTTCGGGAGAAAGGTTATCTCCTTGGTTTCCCAATTGATGATTGGATTTTGTGACCGTAACCAGGGAATTCCTAAAATTACAGGAAAATGAGGAGAAGATATTAACATGAATGAAAGTGTTTCTTGATGGTCTGGTTCCATCTTACACTCCAGAGGCACTGTCTCCCGATCTACTGGTCCAGAAACTAATGGGGAACCATCCACCGTTTCCATAGTGATTGGTGAAGCTCTTAGTTGTGTCTTTATACCATGTTCCTTTGCAAAAGAAGAATCCATGAAATTCCCACCTGCTCCAGAGTCTATCATGGCAGAACTTGATATCCACTGTTCCTCCCACTGAATCTGTATAGGAAGAGAACAATGTGAATATTTCTCCCCTTGATCTTTAGGGGAAGTCGGCATCAGTATTGGGGAAAAACCGCATCTAGATGTAGACTGGTTTCCGAAACTTCAGACTCAGCGTCTGTGTTATCATAATCCCCTACTACCGCCAACACCTTGTTGGGTCGCCTAGGACATTTAGGACAATTGATGAGGAAATGGTCCGATTGACCACAATAGAAACATAAGCGCTCACGGAGACGGTGTTCGCGGCGTTCATTATTCTCACGTCTCTGCAGTGAGTCCACCTGCATAGGCACCTCCTCAGCCTCTCGCGGGTTTTTGCCTGTGGTTTCCCTGGACGGAAGAGAGTAATTAGTAATGCGATTTACAGCGGCCCATTTTTCTTGTCTGCGTTCAGTTAAACGGATATCAATACATACACAGTGCTGTATAAACAATTCAAACTCCTGTGGAGACTCTGAACGAGCTAGCTCATCCTTGATTGCATTTGACAAACCTTTTCTAAAGATTGGTAATAAAGCATTGTTTTCCCACTGGGTGTCCACCACTAACCTTTTAAATTCAGTAACATATTCTATGACTGACCGTTTCCCCTGGCGTAAGGAAAGCAAGGCAGATTCAGCGGTAGCACGGCGGTTGGGATCGTCGAACATTTGCGCCATGGCTGCCAGAAAATTGTCCAAATTATTTAGACGGGTATCATGACTTTCAACCATAGGATTTGCCCAAGCCAGTGCACGTGATGTCAACAACATAATAATACATAGAACCTTAGATCTATCAGACCGGTAGTAGGAGGCATGTACATCAAAAAATAATATACATTGATTAACAAACCCACGGAATTGACTTCGGTCACCATTAAAACGGAATGGAGGCAATTTGGGCATACTGGTGGATGAGGTAGGCTCAGTAGGTAAGGCCTCCAGGAC
Source organism: Oophaga sylvatica (assembly GCA_033576555.1). Lineage (NCBI taxonomy): Eukaryota > Metazoa > Chordata > Amphibia > Anura > Dendrobatidae > Oophaga > Oophaga sylvatica. The sequence goes on along the minus strand of JARQOD010000006.1, from coordinate 398,987,674 downwards.
TCCTAACCTAGCACGTAGATCTTGGAGAGCCTGACCAAACCCCTGTGCATTGTGGTTAACCCGAGACTCCAAGTCTCTAATCTGATTGAGTGCAGCCGCCACCTCCTGCTGCAAGGAGTTAACTATGGTGAACAATTTGTCTGCCCGTGTCTCCGTCATTGCCCCAGCAGAATCCTCTTTTTTAGGCTGGAGTATCCTGTAATACTATTGTAGGAACTCGAGGATTCTGATAGCGTGGGGCAATGAACAATCAGAGACGGGTTTCTTTGAATGCAAATAATGTATTTGTGAAACAGCAAAACACCCAAAAACAATATTCAAACAACCCGTAGTGACATGCAATGAGTCCATATATATATATACACAAGTCCAGTTATATGAATCCGGATATATAAGTCCTTGAACCTCTATAGCGAGGGTGGTAAAGTTCTTACGACGGAGTCCTCACACAAATGTGACCACAAGGTAAGTCTGATGCACAGGTAACGTGGCTGGATTTACACACTGCTGGTGTGTGAAGAGTCAGATCCAGGTATGCAGAAAACACAGGGAGGTCCAGGAACAGGTTAATCTCAGTTGTGGCTTAATTCAGTGAAGTCCAACAACAAGTTCATATGTCAGTAAGGTTCCAGTAACAGTTCCAACAGCTCTCACCAGAGGTAATGCACGAAGGGTTAAACAGCAACAGTTCAGAAACACAGTTCTTATCAGACGGAGTGAACCAAGGGTTAAATTCCCAAGTCAACAGTTTAGTGATAACACAGTACGTGCAACTTACGTATGCAGAGAATGTCCAGAGCCATGGGTAGAAACTGCTGTGGCTGAGAAACACCTGAAGATAAGGTTATGCACTTTCCTGGTAAATACACAAAAGATCTGTGAGGAACAAAGCAGCTGGGTTGCAGGGAAACGGAAGCAGAATACTCCAGCAGTGAAGCCAGCACCTGAGCCGGGTTTTAAACAAACGAACAGGAAGTAGGGCACACAAAACAGCAAACTCCATTTTAACAAAGGGCAAAATCATTGACAAAGTTACCTAGAAAACCCGGAATACTGACACCCACAAACAGACATGGTGGTGGAGTTGGCATACTCCTGTCCCCACAATGCACTTTCCAGGTCATCCCCCCAATTCCATCACTCTCATTCCCTTCTTTTGAGGTCCACACCATCAGGCTCTTCCATCCCCTCTCCCTCAGAGTAGCGGTCATATATCGGCCCCCAGGCTCGCCCACCCAGTTCCTTGATCACTTCTCAGCCTGGCTGCCGCACTTCAAGGATAAGGGTTGGTAGTTCTGAGGACATGGAGACTTCAACATCCTCATTAACAGTCCTACTTCCGCATCTGCATCTCAGCTTCTATCACTAACTACTTCTCTAGGCCTCTCACAGCTTTCAACCTCTGAGACACACAAGGATGGTAACACCCTTGACCTGGTCTTTGTCTGCCTCTGTTCAATCTCCCACCTAAATAACTCACCGCTTCCACTCTCTGACCACAACATTCTCTCCTTCATCCTCACAAATCCTCGACCACCCCAGCGCACTCCTACCTACCACACATTCAGAAATCTACAAGCCATTAAAACTCTCAGACACTTTCAGACTCCCTACACTCATCGCTGTCCCCAATCTCCTCTTTTTCTTGTCCTAATCTGGCTGTTCATCACTACAATGACACTCTTAGAAGCACCCTTGACCAAGTAGCACCGCTCACCCTCAGAACTTCCAAACACACAGTAAAACAGCCCTGGCTCACATTGCAAACTCAACTTCTTCAGCGATGCTCTAGGAGTGCTGAACACCTTTGGAGAAAAACCCGCACACCAGAAGACTTCATCCACTTTAAATTCATGTTAAGAACTCATAATGCTGCCCTTCACCTCGCCAAACAGACCTACTTCACCACCCTGATCTCCTCACTAGCCAACAACCCCAAGAAACTTTTTGACACTTTCACTCCCTCCTCAGGCCAAAAGCACAAGCCCCTATCACAGACATTTGTGCTGACGACCTGGCCTCCCACTTTATAGAAAAAATAGATACTATCCATCAGGAAATCTGCTCTCAACCACCAAGTGCTGTGACTCCCACCCCTCCCTGCATTTCCCCTGGCTCAATTTCCACATTTGATCCCATCACAGAAGAAGAAGTCTCCAGACTCCTCTCTTCCTCTCGTCCGACTACATGCACTACCGACCCCATTCCCTCACACCTCCTCCAGTCTCTCTCTCCAGTTGTCACAACTCACCTAACTACAATTTTTAATCTCTCACTCTCCTCTGGCATTTTCCCATCCTCCTTCAAACACTCCATCATTACTCCACTACTAAAGAAACCCGCTCTCGACCCTTCCTGCACAAACAACTACAGACCGGTCTCCAATCTCCCCTTCATCTCTAAACTTTTGGAGCGCATAGTCTACTCCCGCCTCACCCGTTACCTCTCCACTCACTCCCTTCTAGACCCTTCACAGTCCGGCTTCCGACTCCTACATTCGACTGAAACTGCACTCGTCAAAGTGACCAATGACCTTCTGACAGCAAAACGTAACGGTGACCACTCTCTGCTCATTCTTCTCGACCTTTCTGCAGCTTTCGACACGGTTGACCACTGTCTCCTACTGTCTAGGCTCCAGTCACTAGGTATTAAGGACACTGTTCTCTCCTGGTTCTCCTCCTATCTTTCTGACCGCTCCTTCAGTGTTTCGTTCTCTGGCTCAACATCATCTCCTCTTCCTCTCACTGTCGGTGTACCCCAGGGCTCAGTCCTTGGCCCCCTTCTCTTCTCTCTCTACACGGCCCCAATTGGACAGACCATCAGCAGATTTGGCTTTCAGTACCATCTTTATGCTGATGACACACAACTATACACGTCATCCCCCGACCTTACCCCCGCTGTACTACAGAACACCACCGACTGTCTGTCCGCAGTCTCCAACATCATGTCCGCTCTCTATCTGAAACTTAACCTCTCCAAAACTGAATTCCTTCTGCTCCCGCCATCTACTAACCTCCCTAAATCTGATATTTCCCTCTCCGTGGGCGGCACCATAATAACACCCTGGCAGCAGGCTCGCTGTCTGGGTGTTATGTTTGACACCAATCTCTCCTTCACCTCCCATATACAATCTCTTGCCCGCTCTTGCCGCCTACACCTAAAGAACATCTCTAGAATCCGCCCTTTTCTCACCATGGAAACAACAAAAACCCTCACTGTAGCATTGATCCACTCCCGCCTGGACTACTGCAACGCTCTATTACTTGGCCTCCCCATTACTCGACTATCCCCTCTCCAGTCCATCCTTAATGCAGCAGCCAGGGTCATCCATCTGGCTAATCGGTACTCGGACGCGTCCGCTCTTCGCCAGTCCTTACACTGGCTGCCCATTCATTATAGGATCCAATTCAAAGTACTGGTTCTCACCCACAAAGTTCTCCACAGTGCAGCACCCCCCTACATCTCCTCCCTCATTTCTATCTATCGGCCTAACCGACTGCTGCGCTCTGCAAACGACTTTCGACTAACCTCTGCACTAATCCGTACCTCCCACTCCCGACTCCAAGACTTCTCCCACGCTGCGCCAATCCTCTGGAATGCTCTACCCCAAGAAATTAGGACTATCCACAATTTGCATGGTTTCAGGCGCTCCCTCAAAACACATCTGTTCAGAACGGCCTATCACATTCACTAATCAAAGTCATTCTATGTGTAAGTGTGTGTGTGTGTAGCCCATTCACTATCTCCATAAATCCCTCACTCCCTCAAGATGGCTGGACCATCATTGTAAATGCACCATTGTATATACACACCTGTACTTTGTATCTCCACCACCTCATTGTAGATTGAAAGCTCTCACGAGCAGGGTCGTATTATTTTGCTTTAATTATTGTATTGTTAACGTTGCTACTTATGACTTGTGTTTTGAAACTGTTAAACTGTAAAGCGCTGCGGAATATGATGGCGCTATATAAATAAAGATTATTATTATTATGGAGAGTTCTCAATTAGAGAACTATCCATTATTAATCCTATAGTATTAAATGGTTAAAAAAGCACACACACATTAATTAAAAATCATTTTAATGAAATAAATACACAGTTTTTGACCATATTTTATTGTACTGGTACTCCATCCGAATCCCTTGTTCTCCTGTAATAAAAATAAAATAATAAAGCAAGCATATTCTTACCTCTCCGGCGCTCAGTCAGGTCCCACGCTGCAATCCATCTGAAAGGGTTAACAGATTTACAGCTAGGACCGCTGGTAATGCTGGCAGCCTCGCTGTAAACCCCCAAATGAATGAGCTCATCTCCCCGGCTGACAGGAGATGAGCTGATTAGTGTGGGAAGATTAATTGATTGTTTCCCACACTAATCAGTTCACTTCAGGTCAGCTGGGGATTCCCTCTGACGTCACTACCCCCGGCTGACCTGAATTGAACTGATTACCACCGCTACAGGGCAATGGGAATAGACGGGCTAAGTGCCAGAAAAGGCGCATTTAATCATAGATGTGCCTTTTCTGGGGTGGCTGGGGGCAGATGTTAGTAGCCGGGGGGGCACAAAAAAAAGGTCCCTCTCAGGGCTACTAATATCTGTCTTCAGTCGCTGGCTTTCCCTGTCTGGTGGAGAAAATACCGCGGAAGCCCACGAATTTTTTACAACGAGTTTACACATTAAATTAAGCCCTACATGTATGAAATTTTGCACACATACTCTCATGTAATTGTTAGTGAAAACCATATATCAAACTACATGAAATGAAATGGTTAACTGTATGTAAACCATGTGTCATTTCATGTCGGGTTCTGTAATAATTTACAGAAACCAGCAATTGAATTAGCGACTATTATACTATGTAGAAGTGTATGAACTATATATACAGTGCCTACAAAGTATTCAACCCCCTGCAGATTTAGCTGGTTGACACATGCGGAATTAACTTGGCATTGTGACATTTGTACTGTAGATCAGCCTGGAAGTGGGAAATGCACTGCTGCAAAAATTTTTGTTTTAATTTTTTTTTTTTTTTTTTTAAAAACGTTAAAAGTTAATTCAGAGTGTCATTTATTATTCAACCCCTCAAACCACAAGAATTCTGTTTGGTCCCCCTAAAGTATTAAGAAGTAGTTCAGGCACCAAGAATAATGAGCTTCACATGTGTGGATTAATGATCTCTTTTGCCAGCCTTTTCTAACTATTTAAGACCCTCCCCAAACTTGTGAACAGCACTCATACATGGTCAACATGGGAAAGACAAAGGAGCATTCCAAGGCCATCAGAGACAAGATCGTGGAGGGTCACAAGGCTGGCAAGGGGTACAAAACCCTTTCCAAGGAGTTGGCCCTACCTGTCTCCACTGTTGGGAGCATCATCCGTAAGTGGAAGGCTTATGGAACTACTGTTAGCCTTCCACGGCCTGGACAGCCTTTGAAAGTTTCCTCCCGTGCCGAGGCCAGGCTTGTCCGAAGAGTCAAGGCTAACCCAAGGACAACAAGGAAGGAGCTCCGGGAAGATCTCATGGCAGTGGGGACATTGGTTTCAGTCAATACCATAAGTAACGTACTCCACCGCAATGGTATCCGTTCCAGACGAGCCCGTAAGGTACCTTTACTTTCAAAGCGTCATGTCAAGGCTCGTCTACAGTTTGCTCATGATCACTTGGAGGACTCTGAGACAGACTGGTTCAAGGTTCTATGGTCTGATGAGACCAAGATCGAGATCTTTGGTGCCAACCACACACGTGACGTTTGGAGACTGGATGGCACTGCATATGACCCCAAGAATACCATCCCTACAGTCAAGCATGGTGGTGGCAGCATCATGCTGTGGGGCTGTTTCTCAGCCAAGGGGCCTGGCCATCTGGTCCGCATCCATGGGAGGATGGATAGCACGGCCTACCTGGAGATTTTGGCCAAGAACCTCCGCTCCTCCATCAAGGATCTTAAGATGGGTCGTAATTTCATCTTCCAACAAGACAACGACCCAAGGCACACAGCCAAGAAAACCAAGGCCTGGTTCAAGAGGGAAAAAGTCAAGGTGTTGGAGTGGCCTAGTCAGTCTCCTGACCTTAACCCAATTGAAAACTTGTGGAAGGAGCTCAAGATTAAAGTCCACATGAGACACCCAAAGAACCTAGATAACTTGGAGAAGATCTGCATGGAGGAGTGGGCCAAGATAACTCCACAGACCTGTGCCGGCCTGATCAGGTCTTATAAAAGACGATTATTAGCTGTAATTGCAAACAAGGGTTATTCCACGAAATATTAAACATAGGGGTTGTATAATAATTGACCCATACTTTTATGTTTAAAATTTATTAAAATTCAACTGAGCAACATAACTTTTTGTTTTGTAAGATTTATGCTTCTGTTAATAAATCCTACTCTCGTTTGCAGTTTGAAGGCTCTAACTTATTTGCATCTTATCAAACCAGCTAAATCTGCAGGGGGTTGAATACTACTTGTAGGCACTGTATTTAAAATTAGGTACGCAGGCCATGCAGATGTATGCGGATTCCGTTGAATGCGTCGTTTTGGCGGTGCGGCGATCTGTGCCAAACGCAACAAGTTGCATTTTGGTGTGGTCACCACACCGTCAAAACGACGCATGCGGCAGCATCCGCATACATCTGCACGGCCTGTGTACCTAATGTTAAATATAAGTACCCAGGCGGAGCTGACCGAAGGAGGTGCGGCCGTGGGCGGAGCTTCAAGGAGGAAGTCTACATCCCTCCGCAGCTCGGCCATACGCTAGTGTGAAACTAGCCTAAGTGAATAGGCAACTTTATTCTTTGGGTCGGTGCGATTACAGCGATACCAGATTTATATTGGGTTTTTATGTTTGGCTGCTATTGCACACTAAAAGACACTTTTTATTGCAAAAACTAGCTTATGCAGCACCATATTTTGAGAGTTATAATTTTTTCCATATTTTGGCCGACAGAGTCATGTGAGGGTTTGTTTTTTGCGGGACAAGTTGACCTATTTATTGGTACCCTTTTTGGACACATTACTTTTATTGATAGCTTTCTATTCCGATTTATGGGAGACAGAATGAACAAAAACCTTAAATTCAGGAATTATTATTTTTTTATGCTGTTCCGCGTGTGGCAAAATTGATAAGGCAGCTTTATTCTTTGGGTCGGTATGATTACAGCGATACCTCATTTAATTTTTTTTTATGTTTTGGTGCTTTTACACAAAAGCTATTTTATAGAAAAAATAGTTATTTTTGCATCGCTTTATTCTGAAAGCTATAACTTTTTTATTTTTCCGCTGATTCAGCTGTATGGTGGCTTGTTTTTAGGAGGACAAGATGACATTTTCAGTGATACCAATGTTATTTATATTCATATTTTTTATCACGTTTTATTCCACTTTTTGTTCGGCGGTATGATGATAAAAAAACAATGCTTTATTTTATTTCATTTTATTTTGTTGTGCTGCTCATCCCCTCCATGACCCAGCCTATTTTGACCTTAATGACCTGGCCAATTTTTGCAATTCTGACCAGTGTCCATTTATGAGGAAATAACTCAGGAACGCTTCAACGGATCCTAGCGATTCTGAGATTATTTTTCGTGACATATTGGGCTTCATGTTAGTGGTAAATTTAGGTCAATAATTTTTGCGTTTATTTGTGAAAAAAATCGGAAATTTGGTGAAAATTTCGCGAACATTTAGAAAATTTCACAATTTTCAAATTTTTTATTTTTATTCTGTTAAACCAGAGAGTTATGTGACACAAAATAGTTAATAAATAAAATTTTCCACATGTCTACTTTACATCAGCACAATTTTGGAAACACTTTTTTTTTGTTGTTAGGAAGTTATAGGGGTTAAAAATTGACCAGCGATTTCTCAGTTTTACATCAAAATTTACAAAACAATTTTTTTTAAGGACCACCTCACATTTGAAGTCAGTTTGAGGGTCTATATAGCTGAAAATACCCAAAAGTGACACCATTCTAAAAACTGCACCCCTCAAGCTGATCAAAACCACATTCAAGAAGTTTATTAACCCTTCAGGTGTTTCACAGCAGCTGAAGCAACATGGAAGAAAAAATGAACATTTAACTTTTAGTCACAAAAATGATCTTTTAGCAACAATTTTTTATTTTCCCAAGGGTAAAAGGAGAAAGTGGACCCCAAAAGTTGTTGTCCAATTTGTCCTGAGTACGCTGAAACCCCATATGTGGGGGGAATCACTGTTTGGGCGCATGGCAGGGCTCGGAAGGGAAGGAGCGTCATTTGACTTTTTGAATGGAAAATTAGCTTGAATCGTTAACGGACACCATGTCACTTATGGAGAGCCCCTGTGTGCCTAAACATTGGAGCTCCCCCACAAGTGACCACATTTTGGAAACTAGACCCCCCAAGGAACTTATCTAGATGTGTGGTGAGCACTTTGAACCCCAAGTGCTTCACAGAAGTTTATAACGCAGAGCCGTGAAAATAAAAAATCTTTTTTTTCCACAAAAATAATTTTTTAGCCCCCAATTTTTTAATTTCACAAGAATAACAGGAGAAATTGGACCCCAAAAGTTGTTGTCCAGTTTGTCCTGAGTACGCTGGTACCCCATATGTGGGGGGAACCACTGTTTGGGCACACGTCGGGGCTCGGAAGGGAAGTAGTGACGTTTTGAAAGTATTAAGTTACTTACCGGTAACGGTATTTTTCTGAAGCCCATGACAGCACTACGAGAGAGAGGGGATCCGCCCTAGAGGAACAGGAAACCTACAGATACAAAAAGGGCAGCCCTCTCACACGCATCAGTTGAATTACAGAGCCGAGAGGACCTACATGGTTAATGACACAAACTATATACAAACTCTAAACAACCTAGTCTACGTGGACCTTATAATTAAAGGAAGTGTGCGATACACGTGAAAGGGAGGGAACTAAGGGTGCTGTCATGGGCTTCCAAAAAATACAGTTACCGGTAAGTAACTTAATACTTTATTCGGACTCCCATGACAGCACCACGAGAGAATTACAGAGATGTAACACTATTCTAGGGAGGGACTACAGCCTGCAGAACCCTTAACCCAAAGGCGAGATCCGAGGAGGTACCCATGTCTGGTCTATAATGATTAAAAAAGGTGCTAGGAGAAGACCATGTGGCCGCCTTACATATTTGGTTGATGGATACTCCAGATCTCTCCACCCAAGAAGTTGCCATGGCTCGGGTAGAATGCGCCCTTAAATTCTGTGGAGCCGGACCGCCACCTGCTGAGTAAGCTAGAGAAATAGCCTCCCTAATCAACCTTGCTTATGTGCATTTGGAAACCCTAAGACCCTTTCTATCGCCCTGGAAGCATATAAACAAGGCATTGCCCTTTTTCCATGGATCAGTGACCGAGAGATATTGTAATAAACAAATCCTGACATCCGGGGTATGGAGTTTCTCCTCCTTCTGGTTAGTGGGGTTAGGGAGGAAGGAGGGGAGGACTATCTCCTGAGTTCTATGGAAATGAGAGGTGACTTTGGGTAAATAGGCAGGGTCCGGTCTAATTATTACCGTCTTCCAGAATCTGTGTGTAAGGAGGGTCTCTGGAGAGTGCCTGTATATCGCCTATTCTACGAGCAGACGTGATGGATACCAAGAAGGCTAGCTTGAGGGATAGATTTTTGATTGAGGCGGACACCATGGGTTCAAACGGAGCCTCCGTCATAGCCGTAAGGACTAGGTTTAAGTCCCATGGTGCGTACCTTGCTCTATGTATGGGCCTCGTTCTGTCTGCAGCTTTGGTAAACCTGGATATCCAGTAATTTTACAGTTGAACAGGGCACCGAGGGCTTAGACCTGTACTTTCAGGGTACTAGTAGCCAGACCTAGATCTAAACCTCTCTGCAGAAATTATAAAATCTGCCCTATAGGGATCTCCCCTTCAGTTCTGAGGTTAGCGGTGGCCAGAAATCTTTCCCAGGTCTTAGCATAAATTTTTGTTGTAACTAATTTCCTACTATTTAGTAGGGTATTAATTAGATTGTCAGAGAATCCTTTGCCCTTCAATAACGACCTCTCAAACTCCACGCCGTCAGATGGAGTCCGGATACTTGTGGGTGATTGACTGGGCCCTGGAAGAGAAGGTCTGGAAGAACTCAGGGGTCGCAGACTGACATTGTTCTCAGCCATGAAAACCAGGCCCTTCTGGGCCAGAATGGGGCAATTAGTATAATCCTTGCTTTGTCCTCCCTGATCTTCCTTATAACTAAGGGTAACAGGTAGCGGAGGAAAGGCATAAGCCAGACCGAAGTTCCATTTTATCAGGAAAGCGTCCACCACAAGAGGTCTTTCTGTCAGATTTAGTGAACAGAATTTCTCCACCTTCCTGTTTCGTCTGGTAGCAAAGAGGTCCACATCTGGTTGACCCCACATACAGACGATATGGGTGAAAATAGCTGCATTCAGGCACCACTCTCCCTGTCTTAGCGTGTTGCGGCTTAGAAATTCTGCTGTGGTGTTGTCTTTTCCCCTTATGTGTAGCGCCGTCAGGGATAGAAAATGTCTCTCTGCTGTTTGGAACATGCGTTCCACCACTCTCATCAGGGCCTCGGACCGGGTTCCGCCCTGGTGGTTGATATATGCCACTGCTACTTGGTTGTCTGAGAGAATCCTGATGTGGTGACCCTGCAGGAATACAAGCAGTTCTTTTATTGACAGCTCTATGGCCGACAGTTCCTTAAAGTTAGAGGAACTCTCTATCAGGGGGTCCCATTGACCCTGGACCATGATCTCCCCCATACAGGCCCCCCAACCCGAGGGACTGGCATCTGTGGTTACAACGCGGGATATGTGATTTTCCCAGGGAACCCCAGTTGATAAGTTAACTTTGTTAAGCCACCATCTTAAGGAATTTACGGTAGAGGTGCGTAACGTCATACTCTTATCTAGAGATCCCAGGACCTTGTCATTATCCAGGATATCCCTTTTAAGGGTTCTGGTGTGGAGCTGTGCCCATCTGATGGCTGGAATGCAAGCTGTTAAGAAGCCTAAAAGGGACATGGCATGTCTAAGGGTCATAGTTGGCCTATTTACTGCTCGAAAAACCTGTTGACGAATCTGGACAATTTTGTTGGCTGGCAGACGACATTCTTGAACCTCTGAGTCTAAAATGAGCCCAAGGAATTGCTGGACCCTCAAGGGTTGTAAACGTGACCTTTCACGATTTATTAACCAACCAAAGTGTTCTAAGATGGATATGGATTTTTCCAATTGAGAACGGCAATGGTCAGCCGAGGTTCCAATAATCAAGTAGTCGTCTAAGTATGGTACAATCAAGATGTCATACTCTCTTAGATGGGCCATCACTTCGGAAACTAACTTTGCGAATACCCGAGGGGCCATTGAGAGCCCAAGGGGTAATGCTCTATACTGAAAGTGACGGATTACCCCATTCATGGAAACCGCCACCCTCAAAAACCGTTGGTGATCTGCACAAATAGGTACATGGTAGTACGCATCTTTTAAATTTAAAACCACCATAAAACAGCTTTGAAACAACAACTGTATTGCAGAGCCAACTGTTCCCATTTTAAAGGGTCGAGCTACCAGAAATTTATTCAGACACCAAAGATTAATGATGGTTCTGTAAGAATTATCATTTTTTTTACCAGGAATAAGGAAGAGTAAAACCCTTTACCCTCCTCTAACGTTGGTACCGGTAATAGGACCTTTTTGTGGCACAAAACCGTTATTTCTGTCTCTAAGGCCAACTGCTGAATTTGAGAGGAGCGCATAGGAGTCATCTTAAATCTATTCCCAGGGACTGAACTGAAGTCAAGCTTCAGACCTGCTGATATAAACCCTCTCACCCAACTGCTTCTGGTGATTTGGACCCAGGATAGATAATGGGCTGACAGACCCCTACTGGGGTCGATAGTCATTGAGGGGTTTTTTTCCATTCTCCAGAAGAACGCCCGAACATGAACCCGGTACCTTTCTTCCTCCTATCCATTTGGAACGGTCTCTAGTCGGCTTTCTTTGACTAAACTTTCTCCTACTAAACGGCCGTTGATAAGATGATGACGCTAGGCCGGGGAATTTCTTTTTCTCATCCCCTGCTTTTTCCAATAGCTCGTCTAGAACAGGCCCAAAGAGATATTACCCTTCACAGGGTATGGCACACTGTTTGGATTTTGTCTGTATGTCGCTTTGCCAGCATTTAAGCCACAGCGCCCTGCGGGCCGCGTTGGAGAGGCTCGCTGCCCTAGCCGCCATTCTGATGGAATCTATTCACGCATCAGACAGAAAAGCTTCAGCCCCCTGTATTGTTGTTAGGGCACCTAAGATTGTGTCCCGGGGGACCCCTTCTTTTAGCTGGGTCTCTAGCTGGTCTAGCCAGACCATCATAGATCTGGCCGTGCACGTGGATGCGACCGCTGGTCTTAAGGAACCGGCCGCCAACTCCCAGGTTCCTTTGAGAAAAATGTCAGCCTTCCTATCCAGGGGATCCTTAAGGGCCCCTATATCCTCAAAGGGTAGGGAAGATTTTTTCGATGCCTTGGCGACCGCGGCATCTAGCTTGTGCGCTTTATCCCAAACGTTGGTGGCTGGCTCATCGAAGGGATATCTTCGCTTAAGGGCCGGTGGTAGAGAGCCTTTCTTCTCTGGCTTCCTCCATTCGTGGAGGATTAGCTCGCAGATTTTTTTTATTTAAGGGAAAGGCCCTTCGCTTCTTCTGATCCAACCCTTTAAACATAATATGCTGCATGGACATTTCTGGTCTGGGCTCCACTATCCCCGCTTTTACTAGCTTGTCCACACGGTCTAGGGGCAGACAAAAGCGGCTGGAGTCCTCCTCGGACAAGGAAGCCGATATGGATGGATCGGGGGATTCCTCATCTCTCCTCCAGTCTGCTGATGAGTTTGATTCTGGAAGCTCTCTCTGCTTAGGACTTCCCGTCTGCGTCAGTGATCCTAGGGAATCCCTTACTTCAGACCTGATGAGGTCCTTCAGATTCAGGGTGAAGTTGGGGGTCTCCTCCGCCACCTGAGGGAATACCAAAAGGGGGGAATCTAGATTGTCCTCAGCTAGAGCTACTCCCCCCTCCCCACTTCCTGAGACCTCACCGTCTGCTGGATACAGGGGGGGCATAACTTTTTCGGACAAGCGTCCGGAGGGGGGCATCCACAGAGGGCGCATTCCCTGTGCCTTGATTTATCTGTGCATTTCTTCCCCTAGAATGAGAGCACAATGGGGAGGCTTTGTCACTGAGTAAACATTCACAAAGATCACTTACCAGAGTCTGCCGAAAAAGAGGGAGAGATGTCCTGGATGAAGCCATCACCTGTCGAATGGAAGAGACCTTCCGACCTGACTGGTTCCGGTTGTTCTCCCGGGTCTTCTGACGAGTCTGGGAGAGGGAGCGCCCGAACATACAAGCACCGATGCCAGGACCAGTGAGGCGAGCTCTAGGGAGGCTGGGGGTACACTTACCCCGGCGTTGCTACCTCCGGAGACAGCGATCCTCCGGACCCTGCTCCCTGCTGTTCACCCACTGCCGTGCTGACCAGCCAGGAGCACCGTGGCGCTTCAGGATCACCGCACCGGCCGAGGTAGGAGACCCCCCCACTACCTGAGCCAACTGGCCAGGCCTGGGAACCTTGTACGATCTGTAGGATCCGGTCTCCAGGAACAGGAAACCAACTGATGCGTGTGAGAGGGCCGCCCTTTTGTATCAGTAGGTTTCCTGTTCCTGAAGGGCGGATCCCCTCTTTCTCGTTTTGCTGTCATGGGAGTCCGAATAAATGTAGACTTTGATGGGATGGTCTGCGGATGTCATGTTTATTATTATTTATTTAATTTTTTTTATTTTTACATAGCGCTAACATATTCCGCAGCTCTTTACAGTTTACACACATTATCATCGCTGTCCCCGATGGGGCTCACAATCTAAATTCCCATCAGTATGTATTTGTAATGTGGGAGGAAACCGGAGTACCCGGAGGAAACCCACGCAAACAGGGGGAGAACATACAAACTCCTTGCAGATGTTGTCCTTGGTGGGATTTGAACTCAGGACTCCAGCGCTGCAAGACTGCAGTGCTAACCACTGAGCCACCGTGTAGCCCCAGGTTTGCAGAGCCCGTGATGTGCCTAAACAGTAGAAACCCCCAAGTGACCTCATTTTGGAAACTAGACCCCCCAAGGAGCATATCTAGATGTGTGGTGAGCACTTTGAACCCCTTAGTGCTTCACAGAAGTTTATAACGCAGAGCCGTGAAAAAAAAATCTCTTTTTTCCACAAAAATAATTATTTAGCCCCAAATTTTTTTATTTTCCCAAGGGTAACAGGAGAAATTAGGCCCCCAAAGTTGTTTTGCAATTTTTCCTGAGTACGCTGATACACCATATGTTGGGGTAAACCACTGTTTGGGCACACGTCGGGGCTTGGAAGGGATGGAGCACCACTTGACTTTTTGAATGCAAAATTGACTGGAATCAATGGTGGTGCCATGTCGCGTTTGGGGAGCCCCTGATGTGCCTAAACAGTGAAAACCCCTCAATTCTAACTCGAACCACAACCCTAACCCCAACACACACCCCGAACCCTAATCTCAACCCTAACCATAACCCTACCCCCAATACACCCCTAACCCTAATCCCAACCCTAGCCATAACCCTAACCACAAGCCTAACCCTAATCCCAACCCTAACCCCAACACACCCCTAACCCTAATCTTAACCCTAATTCCAGCCCTAACCCTAATTCCAACCCCAACCCTAATTCCAACCCCAACCCTAATTCCAACCTCAACCCTAATTTCAACCCCAATCCTTATTCCAACCCAAACCCTAATTCCAACCCTAACTCAAATTCCAACCCTCACCCAATTCTAACCCTAACGGAAAAATAAAAATAAATATATTTTCTTTATTTCATTATTTTTCCCTACCTATGGGGGTGATAAAGGGGGGGTTATTTACTATTTTTTTTATATTGATCACTGTGATAGGGTCTATCACAGTGATCAAAATGTACCTGGAATGAATTAATGAATCTGCCGGCTGGCAGACTCGGCGGGCGCACTACGCATGCGCCCACCATTTTGGAAGATGCCGGCGCCCATGGTAGGAGAAGAAGGGACACCGGAACTCGGTAGGTACTGGGAGGGGTAGAGGGGGGTTATCGGAAGGCGGGGAAGCGGAGGGCAGGGGAGGGGGGAGCAAATACTGACAGCGGCAGCAGATCACTGTCATCAGTTGGTGGCAGGGGCAGATCGCCCTGTCAGTCATGGGGGGGCAGATCGTGGTCTCCAGCCATGGCCGATGATATTGCAGCATCGGACATGGCTGGATTGTAATATTTCATCAAGTTTCATTGGTGAAATATTAAAATTGCTCAGATTGGCTGTTGAGAGTGAAACAGCCAATCAGAGCGATTGTAGCCACGAGGGGCAAAGCCACTCCCCCGAGGTGAAGTATAAGTCCTCCTGTACCTGCGGGTCGGGTGACCTTTCAGTGACCCCAGTCACCCGACCCGCAGGAGCGCGATTTCCACCATGACGCCTATGTAGGCGTCACAGGTCGTAATGTAAAGACTTTTCATGACGCCTACGTAGGCGTCATAGGTCGGGAAGGGTTTAAAGCAGTTAACTAGTAGGACAGTTATATAGGCCGGGTTGTTCCGGACACGGTGATACCAAATATGTGTACTTGGTTTTTGTTTTTTTTTCATAAAAATACTTATCGGTACAATAAATATTTTTTTTATTTTATTTTTTATTTTTCCCATTTTATATCTTGACTACGTCTACAAGTACATCTTACAAAATTAGAATATCATCATAAGTTAATTTATTTCAGTTCAATACAAAAAGTGAAACTCATTATATAGAGTCATTACACACTTGATCTATTTCAAGTGTTTATTTCTGTTAATGTTGATGATTATGGCTTACAGCCAATGAAAACCCAAAAGTCATTATCTCAGTAAATTAGAATACTTTATAACACCAACTTGAAAAATGATTTTAAAATTTAAAGTGTTGGCCTACTGAAATGTATGTTCAGTAAATGCACTCAATGTTTGGTTGGGGCTCCTTTTGTATCAATTACGGCATCAATGCGGCGTGGCATGGAGGCGATCAGCCTGTGGCACTGCTGAGGTGTAATGGAAGCCCAGGTTGCTGTTAGAACCCTCTTGTTAGGTTTTGTTTCACTTTGCTGGTCACATGACCTTTTTACCCTATTTAGTCTGGTTCCGCCCTTCTGGCCTTGCTGGACTTCATTGTATTATCTACTCTTAAGCTAGCCTGGTGCTTAGGTGCCTTACTCTGTCAGTTTTGCTAGATCTTAGTATCTCTTAGTATTTGTTTTCTGTTTTATTTTCCCTGCTACACTTTCTGTTAGGAGGTGTCCACCTTTTCACCCAGTCCCTAGATCTTGTAGGGATTCCTCCCTCGCAACTATAGGTCTTCGTTCAGACTAGCTGAGGACTTTAGCGGGTCTGGTCGCAGGATCAGGTTCCCCGTTACATCGTAGGGATCCAGCTCAGTCCTATTGTAGGGACAGAATTCCCACCTTTCCTTAGTGCTTGTAGCAGATCATAACAGTAAGTCCAGCCAAAAGAAAAAAAAATAAAAAATCTCTAAGGAAAGATTTTCTGTTTTCCATCATGGTGTCGGTTCAGGATTTGGTTCAGCGCCTGCAGGGACTTTCTCTGGAGGTGTCTGAGATAAAGCAACACATGAGTAGTTGTTCTGGAGCACATTTCGTGGAGCCAAAGGTACGTTTGCCTGATTTATTTTTTGGTGAACAACAAGATTTTTTTTCTTTTAAAAATGCTTGCTTGTTGTATTTCCGTTTGAGACCCAGATCCTCTGGTGAGGAATCACAGCGCATAGGGTTCATAATGTCACTTTTGCGCAAAGAACCTCAGGATTGGGCCTTTTCTCTGCAGCCTAGTGATCCATGCTTTATATCAGTGGATAGTTTTTTTTTCTGCTTTGGGGTTGTTATATGACGATCCGGATCGTGTTTCATCAGCTGAGACAGAATTGAGACGTTTGAGACAGGGATCAGGTAATGTGGAGAAATATTGTACTCACTTCAGAAGGTGGTCCACATAGGTGGGCTGGAACGATTCAGCTTTGAAAAGTTTATTTCTTGCAGGGTTAAGTGAAAGGGTTAAAGATTTGCTGATTGCTTATCCTATACCTGGTAACTTGCAAGAGGCTATGCAATTAGCCATACGGGTGGATAGGAGACTGCGTGCAAGGGTTAATGAGAGTAAATCTGCCTTGTCAGCTCCAAGTTTGGAGAAGGAATGTACTGACATTGGAGAGCCGATGGAAATTGGAGCAATGACACTTAACTCTCGGGAAAAAGAACGAAGATTTGCTAAGGGCTTGTGTTTCTACTGTGGTAAATCGGAGCATTTTATTAAGAACTGTGCGCTTCGAATGAATAAAGAGAGAAAAAAAAAATGAGGTCAGTTTCGCCCGTATAGCTTGTTTAAACAATAAAGGTGTCTTTCTTTCTGCTACCACTGCTGTTGAGGAGGAATTAATGGAGTTTCGGGTATTTGTGGATTATGGTTCAACTCTCAATGTGATTGATGGGAAATTTTTGGAAAAACTAAAATTAAAACCCAAACTTCTGTCTTCCCCTATTAATGTGGTGTCCGTGGATGGTTCTCACTTGAAAAATGTTACTCACCATATCTGTGAATTTCCTCTTACTATTAACCCCTTCACCCCCAAGGGTGGTTTGCACGTTAATGACCGGGCCAATTTTTACAATTCTGACCACTGTCTCTTTATGAGGTTATAACTCTGGAACGCTTCAACGGATCTTCGCGATTCTGAGATTGTTTTCTCGTGACATATTGTACTTCATGTTAGTGGTAAAATTTCTTCGATATACCTTGCGTTTATTTTTGAAAAAAATCTCAAATATGGCGAAAATTTTGAAAATTTTGCAATTTTCAAACTTTGATTTTTTTTCCCCTTAAAACAGAGAGATATGTCACACAAAATAGTTAAGAAATAACATTTCCCACATGTGTACTTTACATCAGCACAATTTTGAAACCAAAATTTTTTTTGTTAGGAAATTATAAGGGTTAAAAGTTGACCAGTGATTTCTCATTTTTACAACAAAATTTACAAAGCCATTTTTTTTAGGGACCACCTCATATTTGAAGTCACTTTGAGGGGTCTATATGGCAGAAAATACCCAAAAGTGACACCATTCTAAAAACTGCACCCCTCAAGGTACTCAAAACCACATTCAATAAGTTTATTAACCCTTCAGGTGTTTCACAGGAGCTGAAGCAACATGGAAGGAAAAAATGAATATTTAACTTTTTAGTCACAAAAATGATCTTTCACAAACTTTTTTTTATTTTCACAAGGGTAAAAGGAGAAAATGGGCAGATAAAGTTGTTGTGCAATTTCTCCTGAGTACGCCAATACCCCATATGTGGGGGAAAACCACTGTTTGGGCACACGGCAGAGCTCGTAAGGGAAGGAGCGCCGTTTGACTTTTTCAAACTAAAATTGGCTGGAATTGAGATTGGATGCCATGTTGCATTTGGAGAGCCCCTGATGTGCCTAAACAGTGGAAACCCCCCACAAATGACCCCATTTGGGAAACTAGACCCCCTAAGGAACTTATCTAGATTTTTGATGAGCAATTTGAACCCCCAAGTGCTTCACACAAGTTTATAATGTAGAGCCGTAAAATTTAAAAATCATATTTTTTCCACAAAAATGATCTTTTCACCCCAATTTTTATTTTTCCAAGGGTAACAAGACTCCAAAAGTTATTGTGCAATTTGTCCTGAGTGCGCTGATACCCCATATGTGGGGGTAAACCACTGTTTGGGTGCATGGCAGAGTTTGGAAGGGAAGGAGCGCCGTCTGACTTTTTCAACGCAGAATTGGCTGGACGCCATGTCGTGTTTGGAGAGCTCCTGATCTGCCTAAACAGTGGAAACCCCCATAAATGACACCATTTTGGAAACTAGACCCCTCAAGGAACTTATCTAGATGTGTGGTGAGAACTTTTAACCCCCAGGTGTTTCACTAAAGTTTATAACGTACAGCCGTAAAATAAAAAATCCTTTTTTTTTTTTTTACAAAAATGATTTTTTTCGCCCCTAATATTTTATTTTCACAAGGGTAACAGAAGAAATTGGAACCCAAAAGTTGTTGTCCAATTTGTCCTGAGTACGCTGATACCCAATATGTGGGAGAAAACTACTGTATGGGCGCACGTCAGGGCTCGGAAGGGAAGTAGTGACGTTTTGGATTGCCGACTTTGATGGAATGGTCTGGGGCGTCATGTCACATTTGGAGAGCCCCTGATGCACCTATACAGTGGAAACCCCCCACAAGTGACCCCATTTTGGCAAATAGACCCCACAAGGAACTTGTCTAGATGTGTGGTGAGCACTTTGAACCCCGAAGTGCTTCACAGAAGTTTATAACGTACAGCCGTAAAAATAAAAAATCCTTTTTTTTTTACAAAAATGATTTTTTCGCCCCCAATATTTTATTTTCACAAGGGTAACAGGAGAAATTGGACCCCAAAAGTTGTTGTCCAATTTGTCCTGAGTACGCTGATACCCAATATGTGGGAGAAAACTACTGTATGGGCGCACGTCAGGGCTCGGAAGGGAAGTAGTGACGTTTTGGATTGCAGACTTCGATGGAATGGTCTGGGGGCGTCATGTCGCATTTGGAGAGCCCCTGATGCGCCTAAACAGTGGAAACCCCCCACAAGTGACCCCATTTTGGAAAATAGACCCCACAAGGAACTTGTCTAGATGTGTGGTGAGCACTTTGAACCCCGAAGTGCTTCACAGAAGTTTATAACGCACAGCCGTAAAAATAAAAAATCCTTTTTTTTTTTGCAAAAATGATTTTTTTTGCCCCAATATTTTATTTTTACAAGGGTAACAGGAGAAATTGGACCCCAAAAGTTGTTGTCCAATTTGTCCTGAGTACGCTGATATCCAATATGTGGGAGAAAACTACTGTATGGGTACACGTTGGGGCTCGGAAGGGAAGTAGTGACGTTTTGGATTGCAGACTTTGATGGAATGGTCTGGGGGCGTCATGTCGCATTTGGAGAGCCCCTGATGCGCCTAAACAGTGGAAATCCCCAAAAAGTGACCCCATTTTGGAAAATAGACCCCACAAGGAACTTATCTAGATGTGTGGTGAGCGCTATGAAGCCCCAAGTGCTTCACAGAAGTTTATAATGTACAGCCGTAAAAACAAAAAAATAATTGTTTTTGTACAAAAATGATATTTTCGCCCCCAGTTTTTTATTTTCCCAAGGGTAACAGAAGAAATAGGACAAATTGCACAATAACTCTTGGGGTCCAGAGTACGCTGATACCCCATATGTGGGGATAAACTACTGTTTGGACGCATGGCAGAGCTGAGAAGTGAAGGAGCACCGTTTGACTTTTTCAACGCAGAATTGGCTGGAATTGAGATCAGACACCATGTCACATTTGGAGAGCCCCTGATGTGCCTAAACAGCGGAAACCCCCCAATTCTAACTCCAACCCTAACCCCAACACACCCCTAACCACAAACCTAACCCTAACACACCCCTAATCCCAACCCTAACCCTAATCCTAACTTTAGCGCCAACCCTAACCCTAACTTTAGCCGCAACCCTAACCCTAACCCTAATGGGAAAATGGAAATAAATACTTTTTTTTAGTTTTATTATTTTTCCCTTACTAAGGGGGTGATAAAGGGGGGTTTGATTTACTATTTATAGCGGGTTTTTATGATTGGCAGCTGTCACGCTAAAAGACGCTTTTTATTGCAAAAATAGTTTTTGCATCATCACATTTTGAGAGCTATAATTTTTACATATTTTGGCCCACAGAGTCATGTGAGGTCTTATTTTTTGCGGGACGAGTTGACATTTTTATTGGTACCATTTTTGAGCATGTGACGTTTTTTGATCGCTTTTTATTTCGATTTTTGGGAGGTTAGAATGAACAAAAATCAGCAATTCATGAATTTCTTTTGGGGGAGGCGTTTATACCGTTCCGCGTGTGGTAAAATTGATAAAGCAGCTTTATTCTTCGGGTCAGTACGATTATGGCGATACCTCATTTATATCATTTTTTCATGTTTTGGCGCTTTTATAGAATAAAAACAATTTTATATAAAAAATAATTATTTTTGCATCGCTTTATTCTGCGAGCTATAACTTTTTTATTTTTTCGCTGATGATGCTGTATGATGGCTCGTTTTTTGCGGGACAAGATGATGTTTTCAGCGGTACCATGTTTTTTTATATCAGTCTTTTTGATCGCGTGTTATTCCACTTTTTGTTCGGCGGTATGATGATAAAGCATTGATTTTTTGCTTCGTTTTTTTTTTTTTTTTTTTTAAGGGGTTCACTAAAGGGGTTAACTAGTGGGACAATTTTATAGGGGGGGTCGTTACGGACGCGGCGATACCAAATATGTGTACTTTTATTGCTTTGTTTTTTTTATTTACAGGAAGAAGTGAATTTATTGGGGAATATTTTTTTTTTTTTTTTATTTATTTTGGATTTTTTTTTAAACATGTTTATTTTTATTTTTTTAACTTTTTTACTTTGTCCCAGGGTGGGACATCACTGTATTTTGTCAGATCGCTGGTGTGACAGTGTGCACAGCACTCTGTCACACCAGCGATCGCACAGGCATAGATGCAGGCGTCTCAGTGCCTGCTCTCAGCAGGCACTGAGGAAGCCGCCTCCCTCCAGGACCCCGGCGCCATCTTGGATCCGGTCCTGGGAGGGAGGAAGCCCTCAGAACAGCGCGATCACATCGCGCTGCTCTGAGGGTCTCAGGGGGGCGCGCAGGGAGCCCCCACCCTGCGCGATCCTCCCCTGTGCCCCCAGTACACCGCGATCATGTTTGATCGCGGTGTGCAAGGGGTTAATATGCCGGGAGCGGTCCGTGACCGCTCCTGACACACAGTCATGGGTGTCAGCTGTGATAATCAGCTGACACTCGGCTGCGATCGGCTGCGCTCCCCCCGGGAGCGCGTCCGATCGCACGAGACGTACTATCCCGTCCATGGTCATACGGGCCCAGGTACCATGGACGGGATAGTACGTCCGATGGCAGTAAGGGTTAATGGTGTTCATCAAGAGAATTTGGATTTGGTGGTTTTGAATAATTTGCCCTCACCGGTGATTTTGGGGTTACCCTGGTTAAAATTGCACAATCCGGTACTGGATTGGTCTACGAATGAAATTAAGTCCTGGAGTCCTAATTGTTATGACAAGTGTTGTAACGGGCGTATTGCTGCTGTAGTTAAGGGGGAGTTACCTGTACCTATTGAGGATTTTTGGAAATTTTTTTCTGATAAAGAATCGCAGGTATTGCCTCCTCATAGAGATTATGATTGTGCAATTGAATTTGTCCCTGGAGCGACTCTTCCTAAAAGTTGTTTATTTAATTTGACTATTCCTGAGAGAAAGGCTTTGGAGGAATACATACAGACAAGCTTGGCCGCCGGTCACATTAGGCCTTCCAAATCTCCTGTGGCGGTTGGATTTTTTTTTGTTAAAAAAAAGGACGGAGGTTTACGGCCTTGTCTAGACCTTCGTGAGATTAATAAGATTACTGTACGCAATCCTTACCCACTGCCATTGATTCCTGATTTGTTTAACCAGTTAGTGGGGGCCAAGTGGTTCTCGAAAATTGATCTTCGAGGGCATACAATTTGTTGCGCATGAAGGAGGGGGATGAATGGAAGACTGCATTTAACACTCCACTGGGTCATTTTGAGAATCTGGTCATGCCTTTTGGACTTTCCAGTGCTCCGGCATTTTTTCAGAATCTTATTAATGACATCCTTAGACCTTTGATCGGCAGAAGTGTGGTTGTGTATTTGGATGACATTTTGATTTATTCACCGGATTTGGAGTCTCATTGGAGGAGTGTGCGTGAACTATTACAGTTACTGAGTGATAATTCACTTTTTGCCAAACTAGAAAAATGTGAGTTCGCTGTACAGAGACTTAGTTTTTTGGGCTACATTGTCTCCAGTGAAGGTTTTGAGATGGACCCGGTGAAAGTGCAAGCTGTGCAGGAATGGCCTAGACCTATTGGTGTGAAATCAATACAGAGGTTTTTGGGGTTCGCCAATTATTATAGAAAATTCATAAAAGATTTTTCTGTGATTGCCAAACCTCTGACCGATCTCACCAGGAAAGGTGCTGATGCGGTTCAGTGGACTACTGAGGCCATTGAGGCTTTTGTGTTGCTAAAGGAGAGGTTCAGCTCTGCTCCCATCCTTACGCAGCCTGATGTGACTAAACCATTTTTGGTTGAGGTTGATGCTTCTTCTGTGGGGGTCGGCGCGGTGTTGTCTCAGGCAAAGACGGATGGAGTACATCCCTGTGCTTTTTTTTTCAAAGAAATTTTCTGAGTCTGAACTAAATTATGATATCGGTAATCGGGAATTGTTGGCAATTAAACTCGCATTTGAACACTGGCGTCATTTTTTGGAGGGAGCGGAATTTCCCGTTCAAGTCTTCACCGATCATAAAAATCTGATCTACCTTGATGCTGCCAAACGCTTGAATGCCCGTCAGGCTAGTGGGCACTGTTTTTCTCACGGTTTAATTTTACCGTTACTTACATCTCAGGTACTAAAAATGTTAAAGCTGATGCTT
Organism: Oophaga sylvatica; assembly: GCA_033576555.1. Taxonomy (NCBI): domain Eukaryota; kingdom Metazoa; phylum Chordata; class Amphibia; order Anura; family Dendrobatidae; genus Oophaga; species Oophaga sylvatica. Next base: position 398,964,011 of record JARQOD010000006.1, on the reverse strand, counting down.
TGTCTCGCAGCTTTTCTCCTATGGTGGGTACTGAGGAGGAGGAGGAAAACATCTTGCAAGAGGGGGTTGTTATTGCTGTTTTGGACTCCGTGCTGGAAGATGAGATTCTTAAAGCACAGGAGAATGCCCCATCTAACACGCCGCATGGGAGGTTGTTTGTGCCTGGTACCCTGAGGAGAGATTTGTTTGATGAATGTCATGACTCTCGGTTGGCAGGTCATCCTGGAATCTCTGAGACCAAGAGACTTGTGGGTCACAGCTTTTGGTGGCCTGGATGGCAGAAGGAAGTCATTAAGTGGGTGCGTCAATGCACTGTGTGTGCTAGATCTAAGTCTTCTCATACTCCTGCTGCGGGGTTACTTTGCCCTCTGGAGGTCCCTAGTGCACCTTGGACACATTTGGCTATGAACTTTATTACTGACCTTCCCCCCTCTGAGGGTTTCACTGTCATCTGGGTGGTCGTGGACCTTTTTAGCAAGATGTGTCACTTGGTTCCTTTCATCAAACTGCCCTGCGCTAAGACTCTCGCTAAGGCCTTTGTCAAGGAAATTGTCAGACTGCATGGTGTTCCTACTGACATTGTTTCCGATAGGTGACCTCAGTTTGTGGCTCGTTTTTGGCGCGCTTTTTGTGACAGGTTGGGAGTTCATTTGTCGTTTTCATCCGGATATCATCCGGAGTCTAATGGCCAGACAGAAAGGAAAAACCAGGATGTTGAGCAGTTCTTGCGTTGTTTTGTGACTGATAATCAAGAGGGGTGGTCTGAGTTTCTGCCACTTGCTGAGTTTGCTCTTAACAACCATACATCCGCTTCTGCTGGTTGTTCGCCTTTTTTTTGTTGTACTGGGAGACATCCGTCGTTTGGGTCATTTTCCAAGTTGGGATCGGCTGTACCTGAAGAGGAGAATTTTTCTGGTCTTTTGGAGAGAGTTTGGACTGATGTGCGTGGTAATCTTCAGGAGGCTAACAAAAGATCCAAAGTGTATTTTGATAGAAAACGACAAGAGGTTTTGTTTGCTATTGGTGACATGGTTTGGTTGTCCTCTAAGAATCTGCGCTTGAGGATTCCGTCTAAGAAATTGGGTCCCAAGTTTGTAGGGCCCTTTAAGGTGCTTCAGGTTATTAACCAATCTGCTGTTAAGTTGGAGCTTCCCACCTCCTGGAAGATTAATCCGGTGTTTCATGTTTCTCTCTTGAAAAAAGCTGAGGTCTCAGATGGAGACGTGTTATGTTTCGGTAGCTGAGGAGTGCAGGTAAAAAAGGCAATACACCAGAGCAGTTGGAATCTATGAGATTGCAGTACCCTGACTAACCACCACAACTAGAGGCAGCCGTGGAGCGTTCCTACGTTGGTCCTAGACGCCTCGTCACAGCCTGAGAAACTAACTACACCTAAAGATAGATATAGGAAAGCTATCTGCCCCGGAGCAGAACCCCAAAGACAATAGAAAGCCCCCAAACATGTAATGGCGGTTAGACAAGATGAAATACTGACACAGAAAGAAAATAGTATGAGCAAACGCTGGGGCCCAAACTAACTAAATAGAAAAGGATAGGAAGGGTACTTACTGCAATCCCAGAAAACCCTGAAAAGCACCAACTCTACTAATTTCAAAAACACCTGAGATCACACGACCTCTTCCACCTAAATTAGTTCTCTGGTGTAACAAAATCAAAAATCAGTTAATAAAAACTTAGTCTGAACACTACCCAAGACAACTGAGCGTGCAAAACGTCTTCCCCGCTTAGGGCAGACTGAAATAGCATGAGAGGCATCACCACAGTAGAAACATAACCCATTGCGCTTTCGAAACTCATGACGCTGTGCCCCAGACACAACTCTATCACACTGCATGGGTTCAGAAGCTGGTTCACAAGGCAACACCATTCCACGCATACTTCTCCGCTCACGCAAACGTCTGTCAATTTGAATCGCTAATGACATAGAATCATTGAGACCAGAGGGGACAGGGAATCCCACCATAACATCCTTTACATTATCTGACAGACCCTTCCGGAAAAGGGCTGCCAAAGCGTCGTCATTCCATTTGGTCAGGACTGCCCACCTAAGGAATCTCTGACAGTATAACTCAGCGTCATCAAGCCCCTGATTTAATGCCAACAAGGCTTTCTCAGCTTGATCAGTGACATTAGGCTCATCGTACAATAACCCCAAGGCCTGAAAAAATGCATCAACATCACTCAAAACAGGATCCCCAGGTATCAGGGAAAAAGCCCAATCCTGAGGATCGCCGCGCAGGAGAGAGATGATAATTTGAACCTGCTGCGCTGCGTTCCCTGAGGACTTAGATTTTAAGGCAAAAAACAATTTACAATTATTTTTGAAATTCTGAAACTTAGCTCGATCCCCTAAAAACAAATCTGGCATGGGAATCCTAGGTTCCACAACAGGCAACCCAGCAAGATAGATAGCAATACTCCGAACCTCAGTGGCAAGCTGATCCACACGGCCAGACAACTGTGCAAACTCCATTGAGAGAAAAGATCCTCCCCAGCACCCAGAGATACAGAGGGAAAAAAAAATGCAACAAACAGAAAAATATCTCTGACAACTCTGACAATATTTTTTCCCTTCTGTGAGTACCATACAATTTTCAATTTTTAGGCCGGTGATACTGTTATGTTTCGGTAGCTGAGGAGTGCAGGTAAAAAAGGCAATACACCAGAGCAGTTGGAATCTATGAGATTGCAGTACCCTGACTAACCACCACAACTAGAGGCAGCCGTGGAGCGTTCCTACGTTGGTCCTAGACGCCTCGTCACAGCCTGAGAAACTAACTACACCTAAAGATAGATATAGGAAAGCTATCTGCCCCGGAGCAGAACCCCAAAGACAATAGAAAGCCCCCAAACATGTAATGGCGGTTAGACAAGATGAAATACTGACACAGAAAGAAAATAGTATGAGCAAACGCTGGGACCCAAACTAACTAAATAGAAAAGGATAGGAAGGGTACTTACTGCAATCCCAGAAAACCCTGAAAAGCACCAACTCTACTAATTTCAAAAACACCTGAGATCACACGACCTCTTCCACCTAAATTAGTTCTCTGGTGTAACAAAATCAAAACAGCAGCCACTGAAAAAACTGGAAAAAGCAAAAGTACAAACATCAGTGGCTGAACAAAACTGAGAGGGCAGAAGCCCCCGGAGGGGACCCTGAAGGCCCCCACAGAAGTGCAGGACAAAATGCAAAAATATAGCAAAAACACAAAAGAAGAAAATGTCTTATCTGTTAGCAGGAGATGCAGACACGACACAGCAGGCTACAAGGGAAACTGGAATAAAGGATTCAGACCAGAACAATTGATCACCGGCAACCCTGATGGGAAGGTGACTCCCTTATATAAGACCAGTCAGTAACACCTGATTCCCAGTCCTCACAATCTTCACTGGACAGACTAGCACCGCTTGTAACCACCAGAGGGAGCCTCTGCTCAGAACTCATCTCAAACCCATTCACAACAGAGACGTCTCGGCCACTGTTCCCCTGGTGGTGGAGGACGGGCAATATGAGATTTCCCGCATCCTAAATTCTAGACGGTATAGAGGGAGTTTACAGTACCTCGTCGCTTGGAAGGGTTATGGACCCGAGGATGACTCATGGGTGAGGGCGGATGATGTTTCTGCGTCTAGACTTGTCAGAGCGTTTCACAAGAGGTTTCCGGATAAGCCTAAGTCCTAGGGGATCCGGAGGATCCTCTTAGAAGGGAGGTTACTGTTAGAACCCTCTTGTTAGGTTTTGTTTCACTTTGCTGGTCACATGACCTTTTTACCCTATTTAGTCTGGTTCCGCCCTTCTGGCCTTGCTGGACTTCATTGTATTATCTACTCTTAAGCTAGCCTGGTGCTTAGGTGCCTTACTCTGTCAGTTTTGCTAGATCTTAGTATCTCTTAGTATTTGTTTTCTGTTTTATTTTCCCTGCTACACTTTCTGTTAGGAGGTGTCCACCTTTTCACCCAGTCCCTAGATCTTGTAGGGATTCCTCCCTCGCAACTATAGGTCTTCGTTCAGACTAGCTGAGGACTTTAGCGGGTCTGGTCGCAGGATCAGGTTCCCCGTTACATCGTAGGGATCCAGCTCAGTCCTATTGTAGGGACAGAATTCCCACCTTTCCTTAGTGCTTGTAGCAGATCATAACAGTTGCTTTGATAGCAGCCTTCAGCTCGTCTGCATTGTTGGGTCTGGTGTCTCTCATCTTCCTCTTGACAATACCCCATAGATTCTCCATGGGGTTAAGGTCAGGCGAGTTTCCTGGCCAATCAAGCACAGTGATACTGTTGTTTTTCACACCAGGTATTGGTACTTTTGGCAGTGTGGACAGGTGCCAAGTCCTGCTGGAGAATGAAGTTTACATCTCCAAAAAGCTTGTCGGCAGAGGGAAGCATGGAGTGCTCTAAAATTTCCTGGTAGACGGCTGCTCTGACTTTGATCTTGATAAAACTCAGTGAACCTACATCAACAGATGACATGGCTCACCAAACCATCACTGATTGTGGACTCTTCACACTAGACCTCAAGCAGCTTGGATTGTGGCCTCTCCACTCTTCCTACAGACTCTGGGACTTTGATTTCCAAACGAAATGCAACATTTACTTTCATCTGAAAACAAAACCTTGGACCACTGAGCAACAGTCCAGTTATTTTTCTCCTTGGCCCAGGTAAGACGCTTCTGGCGTTGTCTATTGGTCATAAGTGGCTTGACACAAGGAATGCGACACTTGTAGCCCATGTCCTGGATACGTCTGTGTGTTGTGGCTCTTGAAGCAATGTCTCCAGCAGCGGTCCCCTCCTTGTGAATCTCCCCAAAATTTTTGAATGGCCTTTTCTTAACATTCCTTTCAAGGCTGCGGTTATCCCGGTTGCTTGTGCACCTTTTTCTACCACACTTTTTCCTTCCACTCAACTTTCCATTAATATGCTTGGATACAACACTCTATGAATAGCCAGCTTCTTTAGCAATGACCTTTTGTGGCTTACCCTCCTTGTGGAGTGTGTCAATGACTGTCTACTGGACATCTGTCAAGTCAGTAGTCTTCCCCATGATTGTGGAGCCTACTGAAACAGAGTAAGAGACCTTTTTACATGCTTAGGAAGCCTTTTCAGGTGTTTTTTATTCATTATTCTAAATTTACTGAGATAGTGACTTTTGGGTTTTCATTGGCTGTAAGCCATAATCATCAACATTACCAGAAATAAAGACTTATATAGTCATTACAAACAATGATCTATTTCAATAGATGAGGTTCACTTTTTGCATTGAAGAACTGAAATAAATTAACTTTTTGATGATATTCTAATTTAGTGGAGAAGCACCAGTTTTTTTTGTTGTTTTTTTTTTTACTTTCTTTCACTTTTACTTTGTCCACCATGGGACTTTCACTTTCTGCAGTCTGATCGCTTGTAAAGCATAGCAAAGCGGATCATTGCTATGCTTTACAAATTGCAAGTACTGCATTGACAAACTTGCTACACAATGCTCTGAGCATGGTGTAAGAAAGTTTGCTAGCTCTGTTGACCTGAATGTCGTGGTGACAACATCGGGTCATCATGGCAACGATCGCGATGACATTGATAACACTATGTAACACAATTTTTGTTCCTGGCTTCCAAGTGTAATATTTCAACTGCTTATGTTTAAAGACTATGGAAAAACTACTACATTCAGCACAAACTTTGATTTTATGACCATAGGCCTGAAAATTTTGTATTTATTGTGTCAAAAAAAAGGAAATTATTATATTTTCGCTCATGCGGTCTAATAAAAAACAACACTTGCATGGTAAATAGATAAAGACAATCAAAACTCACTCAAAAAGGTTCAGAAATGAGTAGTTTTTCTAGATTTGTGAGTGTACAGCAAATCGCTTAATCGAAGAAGCCCCAAATGTAGTCCCCATCATGTTTTCGTTATACTGTCCTTGGTAATGACGTTCAAAGTCCAACATATCTTGATGAAAGCGCTCGCCTTGCTCCTCTGAGTAAGCGTCCATGTTCTCCTTGAACTTGTCAAGATGAGCGTCAAGGATATGGACTTTGAGAGACATTCTGCATCCCATTATGGCGTAATTCTTTATGAGAGTCTGAACCAACTGCACATAGTTTTTAGCCTAGTGATTACCCAGGGAGCCATGAACCACTGCAACAAAACTATTCCAAGCTGTTTTCTCTGTCCTGTTCAGCAGCCTGGCGAACTCGTCACATTCTATGATCTTCTTGATCTGTGGTCCGAAGAAGATACCAGCCTTGACCTTTGCCTCGAACAGCTTTGGAAAGAGATCTTGGAGGTACTTGAAAGCAGCTGACTCCTTGTCAGGAGCCGTGACAAATTGCTTGATGAGGCCTAACTTGATATGCAGTGGTGGCATCAGCACCTTCAGAGGTTTTTCCATCAATATGGCCATGTGAGGGCTTACTTTTTGTGGGACGAGTTGTAATTTTGAAAGACTCAATTGGTTTTAGCATGTCTTGTACTCGAAAACAGGAAAAAAATTTCAGGTGCAGTGAAATTTCAAAAAAAGTGCAATCCTACACTTGTTTTTTGTTTGGCTTTTTTGCTAAGTTCACTAAATGCTAAAACTGACCTGCCATTATGATTCTCCAGGTCATTATAAGTTCATAGACACCAAACATGTCTAGGTTCTCCTTTATCTTTGTTTGCTAAAAAAAAATTGCGTGATCTCCGGTGGAGTGAGGGCTTATTTTTTGCGTTACCGAGCTGACGTTTTTAATGACACCACTTTTATGCAGATACGTTCTTTTGATCGCCCGTTATTGCATTTTAATGCAATGTCGCAGCGACCAAAAAAAGGTAATACTGGCGTTTTGACTTTTTTTGTTGCTACGCCGTTTAGCGATCAGGTTAATCCTTTTTTTTATTGATAGATCAGCCGATTCTGAACACGGTGATATCAAATATGTGTATGTTTGATTTTTTTTTATTGTTTTATTTTGAATGGGGCGAAAATGGGGTGATTTGAACTTTTTTTTTTTTTAAAACATTTGTTCTTACTTTTAGTATGCTTCAATCGTCCCCATGGGAGTCTAGAAGATGCCATAGCTCGATCGCCTCTGCTACATAGAGGTGATGCTCAGATCACCTTTATGTAGCAGAATTACTGCATTGCTATGAGCGCAGACCACAGGGTTGTGCTCATAGCAATCCGGCATAATAGCCTTAGAGGTCTCAAGGAGACCTCTGATTGTTATGCCGATGCACCGATGACCCCCGATCACATGACGGGGGTCAGCGGTGTGCATATTCGCGATTCCACTCGTGCCTATTGCGGGCATATGTCAGCTGTTCAAAACAGCTGATATGTCCCGGCTTTGATGCGGGCTCACTGCCGGAGCCCTCATCAAATCGGGGGGATACTGGCCACGGACGTACTATTCCGTCCGCGGGCAGTAAGGGGTTAAACTGTACTCGATCTAAATCATTGAGATTCTACAAAATAAAGCACTGCCATGTAAACGAGCAGCAATTATTCACCTTACCTTCAAGAGTTTTCTTGCAATATTCGCATGTGCAATATTCGCATGTGAAATGAGGTACTTGTATGACTACTATTGTACAGTCTGAGAACGTTCTAGAAAGTTCTAAAAGTTTCTAGACACTTCCAGATAATTCTGGAAAATTGTAGAAACTTCTGCACAATTCTAGCAGTTAAACAATATTCTAGAAGACTACTCCGTATTGAATAAGAATCGAGAATTTTCCCGAAAACAGACAAATTTCAAAATTTCATTGTCCTGATCACAAAAGCAAAGTTTTTGTGGAACAACAACTATTTTCTATTTGTTTTAGGCATAACGGGTTAGGAAAACACACTTTGGACCCAGGAACAAAAAATAAATAAAAATTTGTTACATAGTGTAATCGGAGAGCAGAAGGGGCTCCCTCCCTCTGCTTGCCTGCTAAATACTGCGATCAATATCGATCACAGTATTTAGAGGGTTAAAGTATCGGGAGCGGTGCGGGCACCGCTCGTGCACCGAGTGCTGGGTGTCAGCTGTCAGAATCACGAACATACAGTCTCTGTGCGCACAAAATTGACATAACGTATTTAAGTCCAAGGTTAAGTATCAGGCGACCTGGACGTATAGATACGTCAAAGGTTATAAAAGGGTTAATGGATCAGTTTTCTATTGACTTCAATGTTTTTTTTTTTAAAAAGTAACCAGCTGAAATAGCTTCTTTTTTTTCTTAAGCCAGATAAAAAAAAAAAAGTTGCGTCTGCAGAACTTTGTCAGCAGATTGCTGCTGGACCTGATTTAACGGATGTTTACTGGACATGTGAATGTAGCCTAAATGCCCCTTAAGGCTACTAGTGGGAAAAAAAAAATTGGCAACTTTAGTCCACGGTTTTTATTACATGTGAGAAGAAAAATGTGTGAAGAAAAATTGTTCCACAAGTTTATTTGTACAAATTACACCAGAATTCTGGCTCATTTAGTTTGATATACTGTACCTGCCCTAAGTACAGTCTTATATCACGTGTATCATATTTATTAAGTGTTTTAGGCTATGTGCACACGTTGCGGCAAAACCGCTTACACAATACAACTCATTAAGGCCTATGAGATTCCGCAATGCTGTGCACATGCTGCGGGTTTTTCTGCGGCGGAATCGCATCGCGGGAGAATCCACAGCATGCTCATTCTTTTTTGCGGAACCGCGGCGATTCCGCCGCCATAGGAATGCATTGAACCAATTACTTTCCGCTTGTGGCTATGCCCACCATGCGGAAAGTAAGTGGTTCATGTGCGGATGGTACCCAGGGTCTGGAGGACAGGAGACTCTCCTCCAGGCCCTGTGTACCATATACATGTAAAAACAATAATTAAAATAAAAAATAATGATATTCTCACCTTCCGGCGTCCCCGCAGCTTTCCCGCCTCTCAGCGACGCTCCCGGCCAATCCCGGTCCCAGTAATGCATTGCGAGATTACCCAGATGACGTAGCGGTCTCACGTGATGCTACGTCATCGGGGTGATTGTCGCAAAGGACTCCTGGGAACGCGATTGGCCGGGAGCGTCGCTGAGAGGCGGGAAAGCTGCGGGGGCCGCCGGAAGGTGAGAATATCATTATTTATTATTTTTTTATTATTTTTACATTAGATCTTTTTACTATTGATGCGACATAGGCGGCATCAATAGCAAAAAGTTGGTCACACGAGTCAAACACTTGTTTGACTCGTGTGACCAACCTGTCAGATCGCTTGTAAAACGCTAGCATTCTGCAAGCTAATTACGCTTGCAAAACGCTAGTTTTTAGCGGGAATACGCATACCTATAATATGCGTATTTTCCGCTGCAGGGAGGTGCGGAATTGCCGCGGAAATTTCCATGGCAATTCCGCAACGTGTGCACATAGCCTTAGACACTGGGAGCACCAGGTTTCTGGCAAAAAAAAAGTCACAATTTTTTTGTGCAATGTAAGGTTGCTGGGAAAAAAACCCAAAAAACACTTATGCCATTTTCACACCATTCTTGCCCCACCTCTAAAAGTGGGCAGACCTAAAGTGCGACGAGGCCTGTTCGTCAATTTCATGATTCTTTAAGTCACAGATCATCTTCCAGCAGAGGATAGAGTAAGATTTGCCCCCTCATCAAGATCGGCAAGAGAATCACCGTTCTTGATGAATCGGGGCCTCTGTGCCTTGCCCAAAAAGGGGTATGACTGTTCCGAAATTGGCATGGTTTATCAGAACAGGAGTGTGGCCTAATATGTCTCAAAATTTGAGCACAAAGTTATGCCACAAAAATAGTGTAAATTTAGATTACGCTGATAAAATATGACACATTTATCAAACAGAACGATTCATTGTGATAAATCTTGTTCATTAAGGGGGTATCTAAAAATTATCCAGTGTAGGTTAAATAGGACCCCGTGTGTTTACTGGTTTTTGTGCATTTTACAATCAGTCTTCGGCCTATGTATTCACATATCTCCACAGTAATAAAATGTAGAGGTCTGTAATTAGAATATTTGTCTCCATAGTCAGCCGCTTATACACTGGCCATCACATTTCCCAAGCATTGCTCACCTGCTACCTTCCTGCACAAAATTCACATGCGTAGCTGAAATATCATAAGCCGGTGGGACAGAAGGCTACAGGGAAGTCTTCTATTACACAGTGTGAGGAGATGCCTATTACACACTGCTTCCTTTCCTGTTTGTTCTGTTTTACAGGACTGAACAAACTAGGTCTGTTCTTGTGAAACCAGATTATTCAGATGTTTGTGTGCACAGGGGAAGGGAAGACTCAGTGAAGAACTGCCAATTGACTGCAGAACACTCGTGACTCTTGTGCCAGAGTCTGACACTTAATACCAGTTACATAAACATGTGATGCAATCATATCTAGTGAATATAATCATGGTCCGAGTACAGACCACAATGTACGGACCAGCCACCGGACTCCTGACCAAATTCACTGGCTCAAAAGGCACACAGTATATGGAGGCTGTCACGCCCAAGTCAGGAGATCCACAGCTGGTCCATGCATCTAAGGGTCCTAGGGAAACATTTAAAGTGGGGTCCTAAATGCTCACATATTGCCCCCTCATACTTAAATATTTCAGTTGCATTTACATGTGCTGAGTTTAGACCATTAATCCCTTAACGAATGCCGATACGCCTTTTAACGGCAGCAGTTAAGAGTACTTATTCCTCAGCGCTGCTTTTTAAACGGCGCTGAGAAATAACAGTATAGCGCCCCCTGGCGTCGGAAAGTCTCCAGGGTCTCGGCTACCAGGAGTAGTTGAGACTCCGGAGAACATGATTCGGGTCGGTTTTTACCATCCCCAGTGTTGCTATTGCCGTTATTCACCGAATAATGGCGATCGGAAAAAAAAAAGTCAGATTTCCCATTTATTTCTCTCTCCTCTCAGATGATATAGCACATCAGAGGAGAGAGAACTGGGGTCACCGAGTTCCCCGATACCTGCGATGTCCCCCGGTCCCTCTGGCTGTGTTCCCTGGCGTAGTCTTCTGGGAAAAAAATGGCGAGCGCCCGCCGAGATCTGCCGGCCGCCAACCAACAACAATAGGAGCTTTCTCCTATTGGTTCATTTTGATCACTGTGATAGACCCTATTACAGTGATCAAAATAAAAGAAATAGTAAATCAAACCCCTTTATCACCTCCGTAGTTAGGTAAAAATTATAAAATATTTTTTTTTTCCATTTTTCTATTAGGGTTAGAGTTATGGTTGAGGTTATAGCTAGGGTTCTGGTTGGGGCTAGGGTTAGGGTTGGGGTTAAGGTTAGAGCTAGGGTTTGGGTTGTGGTGTTGGGGTTAGGGTGGTATTGGGTTAACAAAAAGAAGTATCAGCACATCTAAGCTAGTGTGAATAGGCGCCAACCAAAGAATGCATACAAGTTAAAAAGATTAAGGTTTGCACCATAACTTGCCTTATCCATTTGTATCAAAGCCTTTTGGACATGTGCACTCACACTCCCATTAGCCACAGGTGATTTTAAGCAGATTAGCTGGTCCATTCCTGCCCCATAAATTGTAGGCTTTTTTGCCCAAGAGAGGTGACAATACAGGACAGGGACCCAATTTACGAAGGATACCTTGACATGGTAGTTGGGCACACATGTATTGACCAATCTATGCGCTAAGAACCTTCTTTTTTGCATAGCAATATTTGCAGATGCATATTTCATATATACACTATATAGCGCTCTTTCCCATTGTCTATAGCAGCAATGCAATTCCTATGCTCTAGAGCAGTGATGGCTAACCTTGGCACTTCAGCTGTTGTAAAACTACAACTCCCAGCATGCCCTTGCAACCTGCAGCAGTTGAGGCATGCTGGGAGTTGTAGTTCTCCAACAGCTGGAGTGCCAAGGTTTGCCATCACTGCTCTAGAGTAATCATTCTTGGTAAGTTATGGTGCAAATGTGGCACCCTTGAGGGTCCAGTCGCCACAGAGGTACTGCATCTCATCCAGAGGTGTGGTATCCCACTCAAGTAAGGAGGGAGCACTACCCAGGACTCTAACATTTGCACCCAACACACACACTAGTTCAGTCAGGACACCTGGGTGTACCCCTAGGGAGGAAGGCCTCATCTCGGGCTGGCTAGGAAAGGGTGTTGGGGTGTGGGTGGAGAAGCTAGAAAAGGGGAGGAGCTTAGAGAGCGGGAAGAACAGGGAGTTGTGAGGAAGAAGTGAAAGTGAGCAGACGTGCTGACTAGGAACTCCCTGTCAGAGGGAGCTAGGAAGAGTGTGCTAAAAAGGGAGGCTGAAGGAAGCTCCCGGGAGGACAGAAGGGGTCCTAGGGACACGGGAAGAGTCGAAGCCACCCGTGGGGCCCATATCCAGCAGTGGAGGGATCAGGTCGCAGTGGGAAACTGGCCCCCGAGACTAGTGGAGGACTGTAAGACTCAGCTAGCAAGCCACAGGCAGGGGTAGCTGTAGTTGCCCCAGCCACATCCACAATTAATCGCCAAAAAGGCAGCCATATAGTAGCAAGGAGACGCAGAGGACGTCGCCCGTCAAGATCCGCAGCTGCTGGCTTGGGGCACTGTTCGTGATGGTGCTGGGCAGGAAGGGCGGAAAGCCATCACAGTGAGACGGCCAGGAGAGGAACATACTGTAGGGAGTCCTGGAAAGGTGTATCCTGATCTACTTGGGAGTTTTCTGGACCCCTCACCTGGAGGACACAGCACTAAGCGGGCATCTGTGTACACAAGAACTGTGAGTAAAACATTGGAAACTGCATCCTGCTGTGTCCTCTGAATCATTCCTGCGCCACCTGTCCTGCACCACACTTACCATCAACATCACCTTTAATGTCCTAAGTGCCCTGGGATACAGCTCTACCTGTTCTGCCCATTTACGTGCCGCAAGTATTTTCATAAGTACTGTACCAGTTACGACCACTAGATGTCATTAGTTGTCCCCATTTGTCCTGTTCCAAGTTTTCAGAAACGTTTCCACTTTAACGGAACAGTGTGTTCTGGTTACAGTAAAGATGTATATCTTAGTACCGTGTTAGCCAGTAGATAGAAAAATATTTAGAGTTGAGAGTCCTCAGTGGTTGATACCTTTTAATGGCTAACTGAAAAGATGGTAACAAATTGCAAGCTTTCGAGACTACTCAGGTCTCTTCATCAGGCTAAACTAATACAAAATCTGAAGAATCACATATTTATGGACAACACAGCACAGAAAAAATGCAATAGGTAAGAAGTGACGTAAAGCAGAACTGTCATTATGGGAGATAGAGATGAACATAAATATTGGAACAGTTCATAGATAAGGAGTGTGAAAGTTTTATTGCCCTCTGATTGGGGTCTGGTAATGTTTTGTGATGTTCTCACAGGGTCTTTGGAGTAAATTCCTTAATTGATGTAAAACGTCACTTGTCTTACCTATTGCATTTTTTCTGTGCTGTGTTGTGCATAAATATGTGACTCTTCAGATTTTGTATTAGTTTAGCCTGATGAAGAGACCTGAGTAGTCTCGAAAGATGGCAATTTGTTACCATCTTTTCAGTTAGCCATTAAAAGCCATTTTTATTTACTTCCCAAAGTTCACAAAGACCCCCTCTGCCCCCCCGGGAGACCCATTGTCTCTGGCATAGGGGGTCTTTGTGAACCAGCCTGTAGATTTATCGATTTTCACCTTAAAAAAATTGTAGAAACACTTCCCTCATTTGTGATGGATACTACAGATGTCCTGAGAAGACTTGATGGTCTGTCTTTAGAACAAGATATGTGGCTGGTAACTTGTGACGTGGAGTCCCTGTACACTTCTATCGGTCACAGCCATGGGATGATGGCTACAAACTTTTTTCTTAAAATGTCTAATCTGGAACCTAATCTGATTGAGTTCATTAGTGAACTCTTACATTTCATACTTACTCATAATTACTTTGTGTTCAAGGACCGCCCCTTCCTACAGCTCCAGGGCACGGCTATGGGCGCATCATGTGCGCCCTCCTATGCCAATTTGTTCCTGGGGCTGTGGGAGAGGGACACGGTCCTTGACACAACCCGGGCATGATTCTTTTATCTCATGGCTGAGATATATTGACGATATATTTTTCATCTGGCAGGGCTCCACGTCTCAACTAGAATCCTTTCTTAGCCACCTAAATAACAATGAATTCAATATCAAACTTACCTGGAAATATAGCCAGACCACCATCGATTTTCTGGATATCCTAATTTCCAGATCAACTGATGGATTAATTGAGACAGACATTTTTCGCAAGTCGACAGCGACAAATTCTCTGCTTCATTTCACTTCTTTCCATCAACCTAAACTAAAAAGTTCGATTCCAGTGGGCCAATTCCTACGGGCCCGCCGCATCTGTTCGAATGAAACCACCTTTATGACCCAGGCTAAAGAACTTTCATGCCGTTTTAAAAGCAGAGGATACCCTGATAGGGATATCATAAAAGGCTACACTAGAGCCCGTAATTCCAATAGACTAACCCTGCTCTCACAATCTTCTAAGAAGAAATGTGAGGATTCCAGTCCTAGATTCATCACTAAATTCAATTCTAATTGGCGTGAAATCAATCAAGTCCTGAGAAAACATTGGTCGGTTTTATTAACAGACAAAGATCTTAAACGTCAATTGAAATCATACCCCTCTGTTACCTGGCGTAGATCGCGTAATTTAAAAGACATCCTGTGCAGCAGTCACTATATACCCCTAAAAACAATTTCTTTGGTTCAAATAAAGGTCCCCCATGGGGCAGTTTTCCTTGCGGAGATTGTTCCGCATGTCCATTCATACCTAGAACTAAAGAATTCAAGGACACAGCGGGTAAAAAAACATATAAAATTGTCCATCACATTACCTGCCATACGGAGGCAGTTGTTTATTATGCTAAATGCCCTTGCAGCCTAATATATATCGGAATGACAACTAGATCATTTAAAACGCGTGTACAAGAACACATTCGCGATATTAGGAATGCAATCAAATGTACTGATCCCAGTACACTTAAGACAATTCCAAGACATTTTTTTGACAAACATGGCTGCAACCCAAAAGGCTTCTCTGTATGTGGTATTGACCGCATTTACATCGGTATCCGCGGAGGTGATGTGATGAAGAAATTACTTCAGAAAGAAACCCGCTGGATGGTTATTCTTGACTCTCTTGCACCAAATGGTTTAAATGAAGCTCTCAGTTTCAAATCCTTTTTGTAATTTTCGTGCTGTCCGCAATTTTAGTATTTTTAACTTCTAAATATATATAGTGTTCATAATTTCGTATGATTGTTATTATTTTTGTTTGCTGTTTATTGTGGGGTTAATATTCACTGTCTAATTGTTTTATAACACTTGTTTTTGATCATTATACAGCTATTTCATATATATGTGGCGATGTGAATTTGGAAGTATTGCTGCAATATTCTTACCATTTTCTCCCTGGTGATGTCATTTGGAAGAAATGCATCTTCACAATCTGGGATGCCTGGAGAAGGTTTTTCTTGTGCCTAATAACGCCTGGATAATCATGTATGGCTTCCATTCTCCTATTTTGGAAGATCTATGGAAGATATAAAGAATCAAGAAGGAATGATGACATCATATATAAAATTGTATAATTAATATTGGTATTAACATCTATATATTTATATTCTATACTGTGTATGACAACGTCCTAATTATTTGTTACAGTCTTGAAATCATTCATATATATTATATAGTGATTTATGTTTATTCTCATTTTTATTATGAATTTTTATTTTCTGTATGGATTTGTTGTCATGCTATAGCACATTGAATTTATACAGTTTATTTATTCAGGCATTGTTCATGACGGCTCTCACGATTATTCGGGGGCACCATTTGGTTTTGGGCTCAATATTATTTCCATCTCCTTTGCCAGCGCATAACCAGATATGATATTTTTGTGGGACACTAATTACATGCGTTATCATTTATATTCAATACACGTTTCCTTACATTCATGTGCGGCCACCTGTCGGCCGTAATGCATCTGTTATATTACGTTAACTTTTGACCCATAGAACGCCCTATATCACGATGCTGTTATATGGTATTTACCTTCCATGCACGCAGACGCTGTTCGCGCATGCAATGTGGGCGGTGGGTGCCGTGGAGGGCCGGATGCGTCGTCATGGAGATGGAGAGCGATGCCTTCGGTCCTCCTCTCCATTCCCTGCGGCGCACTCCGGCCATTCGCGTCGCCTATGGCCCGCATCATGCGGGAATGAGCGCCGATTCGTGCATCAATTTCACATACTAGTATTTAAACCCCCCTTTTCCTGGGACAGACCACGCCTCCTGACGAAGCCGAGTGCGGTGAAACGCACGTCGGGGCTGTCTTTCACCTCCCTCCCTGCCGGCACCATATGCTCCCCAATTATCATGGCACAAGGTAATGATCCACATATGAGCTCCAGCATGCTCTTTAGTTGCAGTTTGTCTTAGTAGGTCACGTAGTTGTGACCTTATTACGGATATTATTTCCGTTGTGGCAATATCTAATCAATTTGACTGAGTGCCCACGACTGCATAAAAGATCGACTATTCATGCCTGCATACGATTTTATGGTAATTTCATCACCAATTATTTATTCACCCACACTCCTCGCCCTGGAAACAGACATGGTGGAGGAGTGGGTGTTCTCCTTTCCTCTAACTGCAACTTTAACACAATCCCACCTCTTCCCTCCCTAATCCTCCCTTCCTTTGAAGTCCACTCTGTCCGCATCTACTCTCCCTCCAACCTCCAAGTGGCCGTCATATACCGACCTCCAGGCCCGACCACTGCCTTCATCGACCAATTCACTACCTGGCTTCTTCACTTTCTCTCCACTGACATCCCCACCATCATCATGGGTGACTTCAACATCCCCACTGATACCCTTCAGTCAGCAGCCTCCAAACTTCTGTCCCTTACTTCATCCTTTGGACTTACTCAGTGGTCCTCCTCAGCCACCCACACGGATGGTCATACATTAGACTTGGTCTTCACCCGCCTCTGCTCTCTATCTAACTTCACCACCTCCCCTCTCCCTCTATCCGACCACCATCTACTCACTTTCTCATCCCTGTCCTCCTCTCCTGTCACCCATGTCCAGCAACACGTGCACCCCCGCAGACACCTTGCACACCTAGACATCCACACACTCTCTGACTCTATTCTTTCACTGGCATCAATATCCTCACTCCACGATACAGACAGTGCCACTGCTTTCTACAATGCCACTCTCACATTGGCTATTGACACGGTCGCCCCTCTCGTTCATGGCAGAGTGCGACGTACCAACAGACAACCCTGGCACAATAACACCACTAAAAAGCTCCGGCAAGTGTCCAGGATTACAGAGCGGCGCTGGAAAAAAACAAATTCGCAAGACGACTTCACTGCATTCAAACAAGCAACACTCTCTTTCAAATCTGCCCTCACCTCTGCTAAACAGGCCTACTTCACAACCCTCGTATCTTCCCTATCCTACAACCCCAAACAGTTATTCAAAACTTTTAACTCCCTCCTCCGCCCACCACTGCCCCCTCCTACCTCCCTCATCTCTGCTGAGGACTTTGCCACACACTTCAAAAATAAGATCGACCAAACAAGGCAAGTCTTCATTGTTCAACCACCTCAACCACTTTGTATACCAGACCAATGCCCTAACCCCATAACCTCACTCTCCAATATAACTGAAGGGGAGCTTAATTGTCTTCTCTCCAAATCGCACCTCACAACCTGTGCACTTGACCCCATCCCAACCCACCTCCTCCCCAACCTCACCACCACTATTATTCCATCCCTAACCCACCTCTTCAACCTATCACTAACTTCCGGTACCTTCCCTTCTGCTTTCAAGCATGCCACAATCACGCCTATCCTTAAAAAGCCAACCCTCGACCCAACCGCTATGTCCAGCTATCGCCCAATATCGCTGCTCCCATTCGCTTCCAAACTCCTGGAGCTGCATGTCCACGCTGAGCTTTCCTACCACTTCTCTTCTAACTTGCTCTTTGACACTCTACAATCTGGTTTCCGCCCCCATCACTCCACTGAGACAGCCCTGACCAAAATTACTAATGACCTACTTACAGCCAAAGCAAACGGACAATACTCTATACTCCTGCTTCTTGACCTGTCCTCTGCTTTTGACACAGTTGACCACTGCCTTCTACTACAGATTCTTTCCTCCTTTGGCGTCAAAGACCTCGCCCTATCTTGGATCTCCTCATACCTTTCCAACCGCACATTCAGCGTCTCCCACTCCCACACTACCTCCTCGTCCCACCCTCTCTCTGTTGGAGTTCCCCAAGGCTCTGTTCTAGGACCCCTACTCTTCTCAATCTATACACTTGGCCTGGGGCAACTCATAAAGTCCCACGGATTCCAGTACCACCTTTACGCTGATGACACTCAGATCTACCTCTCTGGCCCAGACATCACTTCTCTGCTATCCAGAATCCCGGAGTGTCTATCAGCCATATCCTCCTTCTTCTCCTCCCGCTTCCTCAAACTCAATGTGGACAAATCTGAACTCATAATCTTTCCCCCATCCCACAGATCTTCCTTACCTGACCTATCTACCACAATTAACGACATCACGCTTTCCCCCGTACCAGAAGTCCGCTGCCTCGGAGTAACCCTTGACTCTGCCCTGTCCTTCAAACCGCACATCCAAGCTCTTTCTACCTCCTGTCGCCTTCAGCTCAAAAATATTTCAAGAATCCGTCCTTTCCTCAACCCTCAATCTACTAAAATGATTGTGCACGCCCTCATCATCTCCCGCCTCGACTACTGCAACACCCTTTTCTCTGGCCTCTCCTGCTAACACCCTCGCACCTCTCCAGTCCATCCTTAACTCTGCTGCACGACTAATTCACCTCTCTCCTCGCTACTCCTCCGCTTCTCCCCTCTGCAAATCTCTTCACTGGCTCCCATTCCCTCAGCGTATCCAGTTCAAATTACTAATACTGACCTACAAGGCCATCTATAATCTGTCTCCTCCATATATCTCTGAACTAATCTCCCGATATCTTCCCTCACGTAATCTCCGATCCTCCCAAGACATCCTTCTCTCCTCCACACTTATTCGCTCCTCACCCAACCGCCTCCAAGACTTCTCCCGAATATCCCCCATCCTCTGGAATTCTTTGCCCCAACACATCCGACTATCAAACTCATTCAGATCCTTCAGACGGAACCTGAAAACCTATCTCTTCAGGAAAGCCTACAGCCTGCAATGACCCTGCTGCCTCCTCACCACTACCGGAGTTATTGCCTCAACCAACACCGGAACTGCTGCAACCCCCCGACCTACTGTCTCCTGCCTCACAATCCTGTAGAATGTAAGCCCGAAAGGGCAGGGTCCTCTCCCCTCTGTATCAGTCTGTCATTGTTAGTTTGTTTACTGTAAGTGATACCTGTAATTTGTATGTAACCCCTTCTCATGTACAGCACCATGGAATCAATGGTGCTATAGAAATAAATATTAATAATAATAATAATAATATTACGGCAGGCACAATACTAGAATGTCATATATCACCACCTGCTGATTTTTGTATATGTATTACTGGCATGTAATTATCTTTTAGTCATGCAAGTGATTGCATTTTGCTGGGGTTATTTATGATTGATGATTTATGTCTGCACGCAATTGAATTAATTTTTTTGTCCTTATCTATTGGTAATCACACCAGCACATCTAAATTGCGGTAGACATAATACTAGTATGGTATTCGCCACTGACGTTTGCATACCTACCATTGGTTTTTGTCATTTCTGGCACTCAGCAAATGACTTTACAATAACATACTTCACTGGGGTATTGGCATGACAAGACCGTGATTTTGCTTCAATAAATTGATATTTTTGCTAAATATACCTCTCATTGTGATATTATATCTATACATTGGCTTTTAGCCTCTGACCCCGATAATCTGATAGGGGCACATATTTGATTCATTATTTCTTTTCTTGCTTTGGTTGCATATTTGGCTAGAGGTATGTCCCGGTTAGCCACGGTGACTATGTTTTTGGTTTAAACTAATACAAAATCTGAAGAATCACATATTTATGGACAACACAGCACAGAAAAAATGCAATAGGTAAGAAGTGACGTAAAGCAGAACTGTCATTATGGGAGATAGAGATGAACATAAATATTGGAACAGTTCATAGATAAGGAGTGTGAAAGTTTTATTGCCCTCTGATTGGGGTCTGGTAATGTTTTGTGATGTTCTTACAGGGTCTTTGGAGTAAATTCCTTAATTGATGTAAAACGTCACTTGTCTTACCTATTGCATTTTTTCTGTGCTGTGTTGTGCATAAATATGTGATTGTTCAGATTTTGTATTAGTCTATGCCTGATGAAGAGACCTGAGTAGTCTCGAAAGATGGCAATTTGTTACCATCTTTTCAGTTAGCCATTAAAAGGTATCAACCACTGAGGACTCTCAAGTCTAAATATTTTTGTGTTCTGGTTAAGAACTGCCCCCTTAGCTTCCGGGGGGGGGGGGGGGGGATCTAGACATGCAGACATTTTCTCTCAGGCTTAGAGTGAATTCCTGGCCCTCCCTACAAATCACTGCTCCTGTCAAACGTATTCCGGTGAGAGTTAATACAGTTATGTGTTTGTGCAATGTATCTGTACTTGCTAGCCATTAAGCAGCCATTGTGCAGTGTCTTATGAGTGAGGTATATGGTGCATTGTATCTTCCAGCTAGTTGTAATGCTCTTTACTCTGCATATAGATAGGTGCATTCCTGTATGGTAAAGGGCAGTGTTAGTAGCATTTCTGTATTATGCACTTTGTATCATTCTTTGCTGTAATGTCCCAGTTACTTATGTAATTGCACACTGTACATGCCAGTACTGATACTCTCTTTGTTTTTTGCAGTTTTTACCAAATAATCATCCACCATTGTTGTTCACTGTTACCAAGTTCACATCATCTCAATAAATATAGACTTAAGAATCCATACAGTCTCTTTACTGGGTAGTGGATGAAAGGTTTAGCCGTATGCTGGAATCCATACAGCACTATACGTGGAGGAAGGGCAGAACAGTAAAAACAGACTGCCGGTCGCACACGGTGACTGCATAGACTGTATGGGACCGCTGCCACCCAAACTGCTGTGCATACGGGTATTATGGCAGCCACCATACAGCCGCAGGGAACAAGAACCCAGACCCAATAAGAACAGATTAGCTGCCTTCAGTGAAACTGACAGCCGGTCTCAGGCTGCAGTTGATCAGACTGTACGGACCGCTAACACCCACACTGCTCCGCATATGGGTATCACAGCAGCCTCCATACAGCCGCATAACGTTACTGCAGCCCAAGAAGTGCTACGTCATTCCCACCACGCGGAAGCCCGCCGAGCATAGACTCAGTTTCCCACCAAAATACTCAGCAGTGCGCAGCTAAGCGCAAAATGTCTTGATGAGATACATCCTCACTCAAAATGAGGTCACGAGCAGGCTCTAACAAGTTTTCAATAAAAGAGCTTGCTGCTGTAGCTCATGCCGAAGCCGAGGCAGCCAAAGCAAGGTCCTCCTTCACCGAATGAGAGATGCAATTAAAGATGAGACAAGCAGAGCACGAAGCAGCAAAGGTACATCTGCAGGCAGACCAAGAGGCAGAAACTCCACGTTTGCAGGCAGAACGAGAGGCAGAAACTGCACATTTGCAGGCAGAACAAGAGGCAAAAACTGCACATTTGCAGGCAGAGCGAGAGGCAAAAAATGCACGCCTGCATGCAGAGCAAGAGGCGGAGAGCGCGCGTCTCTAGAAAGACTTGTGACAGAAAAAGAGACGGCAGCTGCAATAGCTAAGGCTGAGTACTTGGAAGCTATGGAGGATCCTGATTATGAGAGACGCAGCAACGTTCTCAGAACAGAGCAGCAAGATCCAGCGTAGCGCGTCGCAGAGTACGTCCATCAACATTCCGGCATGGATAACAGCCCTGATGCACCAAATCGACCAACCTATGCAAATTACCAGCTATCCAACCCCGAACTTCAGTACTACAGATGAGGAGACGTCCAGCACAGAGACGTCGACCACAGCTACCGCTCCACTGAGCAGAAGGTACAGCTCCCATCCCGCCTTAAAGAGACACCGTCACCGAGAAGGTACTGCACAGACTATCCGAAGTCAGAAGTGTCTTACAGGTATGGTGATACACCACACACTATACATGACTATAATACACCGGCTCGTGCCTGCACCGATTAAGCCACCATGGACTTTGCAAAGTTCTTTGCCCGCCGAGAATTGGTTACAAAAGGACTTGTAAAGTTCACTGATAAACCCGAGAACTATAGGTCATGGCGAGCCTCATTCCGAAGCGCCATTCATGGTCTGGACCTTTCTAGTAGTTAGGAGTTAGATCTCCTAGTAAAGTGGCTCGGAAGTGAGTCGGTCGAGCATGCAAAAAGACTAACACATTAATATAGAGCATCCACACACAGGTCTACGTAAAGTGTGGGAAAGTGTTATGAATGTTTTAGAAATGAATTCTGAGCAGAAGCTCCCTCTGGTGGTTGCAGACAGTACTGAACCATTCAGTGAGGATTGGCAATCAGGGAACACGGACTGGCTGGATATAAGGGAGGTTTCCCCCATCATGGTTGCCGGTGATCAATTGTTCTTGTCTCAACGTTGTTTCCTGGTTCACTTGGAAGCTTGCTGAGTCTTGCCTCTTCTCCTGCTCTCAGATAAGATATTTTCTGTTTTTTGTTTTTGTGCTTGCCATTTGTATATTTCTCTGCATTTCTGTGAGGTTGGCCAGGTTCCCCTCCTCGGGGGGCTTGGTCTCCTCTCGGTTCCTCTGGAGCCATTGTTGTTTGTTCATTTGCCTTTTCCAGTTTTTTTCTGTGGCTGCGGCTTAGTTTTGTTACACCAGAGAACTAATTTAGGTGGTAGAGGTCGTGTGATCTCAGGTGTTTTTGCAATTAGTAGCATTGTTTTTTTTAGGGTTTTTTTGGATTGCAGTAAGTATCCTTCCTATCCTTTTCTGTCTAAGTCAGATTGGGCCCCAGCGTTTGCTCATACTATTTTCTGTCTGTGTCTGTATTTCCTCTTGTCTAAACGCCATTACATGTTTGGGGGCTTCCTATGTTCTTTGGGGATCTGCTCCGGGGCAGATAGCTTTCCTCTTTCTATCTTTAGGTGTAGTTAGCCTCTCAGGCTGTGACGAGGCGTCTAGGACCAACGTAGGAACGCTCCACGGCTGCCTTTAGTTGTGGTGGTTAGTCAGGGTACAGCAATCCAGTAGATTCCAACCTCTCTGGTGTATTGCCGTTTTTGCCTGCTCTCCTCAGCTACCAAAACATAACAGTATCACCGGCCAAACTGAAAATTATATGGTACTCACAGAAGGGAAAAATAGTGTGGAAAAAAAAAGTTGTCAGAGTTGTCAGAGATTTTTTTTTTTTTCTGTTTGTTGCATTTTTCTTCCCTCTTTTTCTCTGGGTGCTGAGGAGGATTTTTTTTTCTCTCAATGGAGTTTGCACAGTTGTCTGGCCGTGTGGATCAGCTTGCCACTGAAGTTCGGAGTATTGCTACCTATAGAATCATAGAATGGTAGAGTTGGAAGGGACCTCCTGGGCCTTCTGGTCCAACCCCCTGCTCAAAGCAGGATTCTCTAAATCATCCCAGACAGATGTCTATCCAGCCTCTGTTTGAAGACTTCCATTGAAGGAGGGTTGCCGGTTGTGGAACCTAGGATCCCCATGCCAGATTTGTTTTTAGGGGATCGAGCTAAATTTCTGAATTTCAAAAATAACTGTAAGTTGTTTTTTGCCTTAAAACCTAAGTCCTCAGGGAACGCAGCACAGAAGGTTCAAATTGTCATCTCGCTCCTGCGCGCGATCCTCAGGATTGGGCTTTTTCCCTGATACCTGGGGACCCTGTTTTGAGTAATGTTGATGCATTTTTTCTGGCTCTGGGGTTATTGTACGATGAACCTAATGTCACTGATCAAGCTGAAAAAACCTTGTTGGTATTAAATCAGGGGCTTGAGGACACTGAGTTGTACTGTCAGAAATTCCGAAAGTGGGCAGTTCTGACCAAATGGAATGATGATGCTTTGGCAGCTCTTTTTCGGAAGGGTCTGTCAGAGAATGTAAAAGATGTTATGGTGGGTTTCCCTGCTCCCTCTGGTCTCAATGATTCTATGTCATTGGCGATTCAAATTGACAGACGTTTGCGTGAGCGCAGAGGTATGCGTGGAATGGTGTTGCCTTGTGAACCAGCTTCTGAGCCCATGCAGTGTGATAGAGTGGCTTCTGGGGCACAGCGTCATGAGTTTCGAAAACGCAATGGGTTATGTTTCTACTGTGGTGATGCCTCTCATGCTATTTCAGTCTGCCCTAAGCGGGGAAGACGTTTTGCACGCTCAGTTGTCTTGGGTAGTGTTCAGACTAAATTTCTGTTGACTGTTACCCTGATTTGCTCCCTGTCCACATTTTCTGCTCAGGATTTTGTTGATTCGGGAGCAGCTATTAACCTGATGGATTTTTATTTTGCTAAACGTTGTGGGTTTCCCTTGATACCCCTACGGAAGTCTATTCACCTACTGGGGATTGATTCTACCCCTTTGGCTGAGAATAAACCCCAGTTCTCTACTCAGGTGATAATGAGGGTTGAACCTGATCATCAGGAGAGTTGCAAATTTTTGATGCTGTATAATCTGCATGACATTATTGTACTAGGTTTCCCTTGGTTGCAGTCTCATAATCCTGTTTTGGATTGGAAATCTGTGTCTGTAACCAGTTGGGGCTGCCAATGTGTTAATGCCAACACTCCTGTTTTTCTGCCTCTCCCCAGGCTCAAGATGTGCCTGACTTTTTGACTGATTTTTCTGATGTGTTTAGCGAAAGTAAATCTGCATCCTTGCCCCCCCATAGGGGCTATGACTGCGCTATTGAATTAGTGCCTGGTAGTAAATTCCCTAAAGGTCGCCTTTTTAACTTGTCTGTACCTGAACATGACGCTATGCGGTCTTATATCAAGGAGTCATTGGAGAAGGGTCATATCAGACCATCCTCTTCACCCTTGGGTGCCGGTTTTTTCTTTGTGGCCAAAAAGGATGGTTCATTAAGGCCGTGTATTGATTATCGTCTCTTAAACAATATCACTGTGAAATATCAATATCCGTTACCCTTGATTTCTGACCTGTTTTCCAGGGTGAAAAGTGCTACTTGGTTTACCAAGCTTGACCTCAGGGGGGCGTATAACCTTATTCACATTAAGCACGGGAAGATGGCGTTTAATACCCCAGAGGGCATTTTGAGTACCTAGTGATGCCCTTTGGGCTCACTAATGCTCCTTCCGTCTTCCAGTCCTTCATGAATGACATTTTCAGGGATTTTGTGGATAAATTTCTGATTGTTTATTTGGATGATATCTTGATTTTTTCCAATGACTGGGACTCTCATGTGAAACATGTTCGGACTGTGTTCCAGATTTTGAGAGAGAATGCTCTGTATGTGAAGGGATCAAAGTGTCTTTTTGGCGTACAGAGGATCTCATTTCTGGGATTCATTTTGTCTCCATCTGTTATTGAAATGGACCCGGTCAAGGTTCAGGCCATCTGTGATTGGGTCCAACCTACTTCCTTAAAGGCTCTTCAGAGATTCTTGGGTTTTGCCAATTTTTATCGTAAATTTATTGGTAATTTCTCTGTTATTGTTAAACCATTGACTGAT
>JARQOD010000006.1:398920069-398938196 GCA_033576555.1 Oophaga sylvatica | reverse complement strand
TTTTAAGGGAAAAAGGGGGGAAAAAAATAAAAGACAAAAAAAATTAAAAAAAATCTCAAAGTGGTGAAGGGTTTAAAATATTGATTTATATTTTACTTGTTTCCCTTAGAACTAGGGCTGTAAGGAAATGCTGCATAGTAGAGCTGTCTGGGTGTCTTAAAAAACCCACCAGCTCCTGCTCACTCCCTATACACTGATGACATAACTGTCTGACAGTTAAATCCTGGTTCCGCAGCTACTCTATACAGAGTGGGAGTTGGACCACCCAGATTTTAGGGTCCCTTCACACTCTTACAATGTACCAGCGATCCCACCAACGATACGACGTGGATGGAATCGCTGGGACATCGTTATCTGATCGCTGGTGAGCTGTCACATGTGCAGACTCACCAGCGATCAGGACCAGCGAGCACGCTGGTATCCAATGTCCCAATGGGGGAATTAAGCGCTGCGCCGGTACTAGTTACCCGATATTTGTACCCTAGATACCGGCTCTCAGCGCACTACAACAGAAGCTGGGAGCTAGTATCCAATGTACACATCAGGTAACTAAGCCCCGCGGGGCACCTATTTACCCGTATGTACCCTAGATACCGGCTCTCAGCGCTCTCCCGCAGCGATGTGCACGGGGCAAGCGGGGAGACCAACGAGGGAAAAAATGGTCCAGGACATTCAGCGATGATCAGAAATACCCAGCAGGGGGGCTGATCGTGCTGCGTGTCACACTAAGCGAGATCGCTGGCTAGGTCGCTGTTGCGTCACAAATCGGTGACGCATCGGCAAATCTAGCTAGCGATCTCGCTTGTGTGGCATCCCCTTTAGTCTGTAGGCAGTCCAGAAGCAGTTAAATCAATTTCCCTGTTTTAAAGATAATAATCCCACTTGTTTTTATGCTTTCCCTTATCTGCAGCAGATTAAACAGTGTGTACACACCTCCCTTGGCTTTTTTACCTATTGTTACATTAACGCTGTTTAAATATTAAATTTTAATCCAATTTGGAAAGAACATGGTACCACAGCAAATCTGCCAAGAGCAGGCCTCCCAGGGCTGGCGTCAGCACCCGGCGTACCGGGCAAGTGCCCCCCCTGGCGCCCATTTGCGGATGGGGGAAACGGTGCCAGCGCGCCACTGGGCCCCCCCCGCTTGCTCAGGGCCCCGGCAGCGGCCGGCACAATACTTCCTCTCCCCGTGCCTCCGCATCTCCGGGCCCCCAGGGGGCGCCTGCAGGGCGCCCGTGCTTCCTCTCACAGCAGCGCCGCTGGATGACGTCATCATTCAGCGGCCCAGCTGTGGCAGGAGTAAGCGTGGGCGCAGGACAGGTGAGATGTGAGGTGTATGTGTCTGTGTGTATCAGTGTGTGTGTATGTGAGAGTGCTGCGGTGCTGTCTGTATGTGGTGCTGTATGTGTGATGGTGGTGGGGGAGGCAGTGATGGTGGTGAGGAGGCAGTGATGATGATGGGGAGGCAATGATGATAGGGAGTCAATGATGATAATGGGGAGGCAGTGATGATGAAGGGGAGGCAATGATGATGATGATGGGGAGGAAATGATGATAATGGGGAGGCAATGATGATGATGATGGGGAGGAAATGATGATAATGGGGAGACGATGATAATGGGGAGATGATGATGATGATGGGGAGCCAATGATGATAATGGGGAGACAATGATGATAATGGGGAGGCAATGATGATGGGCAGGCAATGATGATAATAGGGAGACAATGATGATAATGGGGAGGCAATGATGATGGGCAGGCGATGATGATGATGGGGAGACAATGATGGTAATGGGGAGGCTATGATGTTGATGGGCAGGCGATGATGATGATGGGGAGGCAATGATGATTATGGGGAGGAAATGATGATGATGATGGGGAGTCAATGATGATGATGGGGAGGCAATGATATTGATGGGGAGGCAATGATAATGATAATGGGGAGGCAATGATGATAATGGGGAGTCAATGATGATGTTGGGGAGAAAATGATAATGGGGAGGCAATGATGATGATGTGGAGGAAATGATGATGATAATGGGGAGTCTTTCCACAGCGCCCTTTCCTGAGCCGTAACAGTGCAGAATGCAGCACAGTGCAGAGGAGAGCTCCATATTTTGTATAGTGCATTATATGGGGACCAGTATCCTGTATGGAGCATTATTTGGGGTCCAATATTCTTTATGGAGCATTATATTTGACCCATAATACTGTATGGAGGACTATGTGGTGCCCATAATATTGTATGTAGGACTGTACTGTCCAGTCTGTACTGTGCGCTGTGAGGATTTGGCGGTTTCTGAGCTATTGTAGAATTTACAATAGATATCACTCATGTAATGGAAGAAGAGAAATGTTTGGCATTGTACTATACCTATATTTCTCTGCAGTATCTATGCATCATGAATCATGGTCTGTGTTAAAGGGGCCCACTGAGGCTCTTTCGCCCGGGGCCCATAAAAACCTGGAGCCGGCCCTGAGGCCACCCATCAAAACTATGCCCGTTAATCAGAGGCAGCACAGAGACCAAAAGTAACTCTGAAAAAGCTGCAGAGTGCCAAAGCAAAGACTGGAGTATCTGTACATATGCCCACAATAAACTGTACATTCCATTGGGGTGAGCTTTATGGAAGAGTGGGCAGAAAACAACCTTTACTTGCACACAAAAATTGTAAGGCTCCTTTTGAGTTTGACAAAGACATGTGAGACACTCCCCAAATAAATTTTGGTCATATCTGACCACAGATTCTTCCTCCATATAACTTTTTGGCCACCAAGGTAAACTCTGGCACCAAACCAACACAGTTAATCACCCCTAGAACGACATCCCCACAGTGAAACATGATGGTGACAGCATCATGCTGTGTGGATGTATTTCAGCAGCAGACACAGGGGAAAAAGGTCAGAACCGATGGGAAGATAGATATTGCAAAATACAGGAATATTCTTGAGCAAAATTTTTTTCAGTCTGTCAGTGATTTGAGAATGGGACGGAGGTTCACCCTCAAACAAGACAATGACAAAGCATACTGCTAAAGCAACAATCACGTGGTTTAATGGGAAACGTGTACATGTTTTGGAGCTGCCTAGCTCAGACCTTAATCCAATTGATAATCTGTGGTCAGACGTGAAGATTGCTGTTCACCAGAGAAAACCATCTAACATTAAGGAGCTCGAGCAGTTTTGCCATGAGGAATGTGCAAAAATCCCAGTGGCAAGTTGTGGAAAGTTCATAGAGACTAGCAACTGTAATTGCTGCAAAAGGAGGCTCTACAAAGTACTGACTTTAGGGGGTGAATAGTTATGCACACTTAAGTTTTCATTTATTTTGTCCTATTTGTTGTTTGCGTCACAAGAATAGAAAACCAAATATTTGCAGTTGTAGGCATGTTCTTTAAATGAACTGATGTAGGTTGTGAAGTAGCAAAACATAAAAAAAATGCCAAGGAGGGGCAACTGTTTGAATAGTTTTGCAAGCCACTGTGTGTAATAAATTATTATATATTAATTTATTACACAAAGGCTTGCAAAACTATTCAAGTTGGCACTGAGATGCCACATCCTACAGGTGTGTAACATGCACTCTGTTAGGAGTTCTCTCTACTTGACGTGAAGTCACTTGAATCAGCATCGCTCACATGCGATTTGCAGACTTGTGATCATGTGCCGACTGACATCTCCTCCTGTTTCTCTCAACCGAAAATGAGAACAATGAGAGAAAGAGGAGACGTCAGTCGTCACACGACCACAAGTCTACCCCAAGAAATTAGGACTATCCACAATTTGCATGGTTTCAGGCGCTCCCTCAAAACACATTTGTTCAGAGCGGCCTATCACATTCACTAATCAAAGTCGTTCTATGTTTAAGTGTGTTTGTGTAGCCCATTCACTATCTCCATCCATCCCTCACTCCCTCAAGATGGCTGGACCATCATTGTAAATGCACCATTGTATATACACACCTGTACTTTGTATCTCCCCCACCTCATTGTAGATTGTAAGCTCTCACGAGCCGGGTCGTCTTATTTTGCTTTAATTATTGTATGGTTAACGTTGTTACTTATGACTTATGTTTTGAAACTGTTAAACTGTAAAGCGCTGCGGAATATGTTGGCGCTATATAAATAAAGATTATTATTAAGTCTGCAAATCGCATGTGAGTGATCACGTGACAACTGCTTGAATCGGCAAGCAGTTTGAAAGTGTATTTTGCACACCTACTGTAGGTTTCACCATGTCAATAACCACTTTCAAAAGTCCAAAGGTACTGAGGTTTTGTAGAAGATGAGCTGTATTATGATGTTTTGTAGTAGCTGAGGTGTGTATTATGAGGTTCTGCCAGGGTTGCCAACTATCCATAATTGCAGGACCATCTCTGTAAAAGTAGGTTACTTTTTTGTGTGCACTTGATATCATACAAGTCAAATGATAAAGTTTGCACCATACCTTACCAAGAATGATTACTCTAGATCATAGGAATTGCATTGCTGCCATAGACAATGGTGAAAAGCGCTATATAGTGTATATATGAAATATGCATCTGCAAATATTGCTATGAATAAAGGAAGGTTCTTGGCGCATAGATTGGCCAATATATGTATGCCCAATTACTACGTCAAGGTCTCCTTCATAAATTGGGTCCCTGTCCTGTAATGTCACATCTCTTGGGAGAAAAAAGCCTACAATTTATGGGGCAGGAATAGAAGGCTTTGATACAAATAGACAAAAAGAAGGACCAGCACATCTAAGCTAGTGTGAATAGGCGCCAACCAAAGAAAGCATACAAGTCAAAAAGATTAAGGTTTGTGGATTGCCCACCAGGGCAGTGGAAGTACTCTGTACCGGGTCGCTTCTTAAAAGGGCTGTGTCGCAGCAGTGACCTGGTCCGTGGCCCTAGGTGTCCAATAAAAAGGGGGTGATGATGAAAAAGGGGAAATAAAGTTTGTAATAAAGTGTTTGTGACACGACCCGTGGTATTCGGTCTGGGACAGATGCTGCAATGCAGATCCTCTTTGACGATGTTAGGGCAGCTAAGGTGGTTAAGCTCCCCATGGGTAGTGTTCTGCCTTCCTACACGTATAGTGCTGTATGGATTCCAGCATACGGCTAAACCTTTCATCCACTTCCCAGTAAAGTATGGGTTCTTAAGTCTATATTTATTGAGATGATGATGTGAACTTGGTAACAATGAACAATGGTGTGTAGCGCCCGCGTCCCTGCCTGCTGCCAGACAGGGACGTCGCTCTCCTCACCTGTCCTCGGCGCCCTCCTTCCGCCCTGCTGGTCCCGCGCGCTCCTTCCCTGCTACTGGCCTTAGGGCGCGCGCCCGCACCCTCCCCCGCTCTTAAAGGAGCCGCACGCATTTTCCAAATCAGTCTCCAGCCAATGCTGGAGGACTCCACCCTATGTTAAGGGCTTCCTCCTTAATGTAGGGGCCCGAGCAATGTTGTTCCTGTGCAGTCTAACTCTGTTTCAGCCATCAGCTCCTGATTCCAGTTTCCTGCCTGTTACCTGTCGGCTTGTCTGTCTGCCATCCGTCTGCAGTTCCATCCAGAGGTTCGGACGTCATCTGCAGAGATCCCCGGCTCTTGCCTGCTCACCTAGGAGCGATCATCTGCCATCCGACTGCAGCTCCATCCGGAAGTTCGGACATCATCTGCAGAGATCCCCGGCTCTTGCCTGCTCACCTGGGAGCGATCATCTGCCATCCGACTGCAGCTCCATCCGGAAGTTCGGACATCATCTGCAGAGATCCCCGGCTCTTGCCTGCTCACCTGGGAGCGATCATCTGCCATCCGACTGCAGCCTACCTGGAGGCTCCACCATATCAGGTCGTATATACCTGCCTGTCTAGAGTCTGCCTGGTCACTTGCTGTGACATCCTGCCTGTCTAGAGTCTGCCTGGTCACTTGCTGTGACAACCTGCCTGTTCCAGAGACTGCCTGGTCACTTGCCATGTCAACCTGCCTGTCCAGAGACTGCCTGGTCACTTGCCGTGACAACCTGCCTGTCCCAGAGACTTCCTGGTCACTTGCCGTGACAACCTGCCTGTCCCAGAGACTGCCTTGGTCACTTGCCGTGACAACCTGCCTGTCCCAGAGACTGCCTGGTCACTTGCCGTGACAACCTGCCTGTCCCAGAGACTGCCTGGTCACTTGCCGTGACAACCTGCCTGTCCCAGAGACTGCCTTGGTCACTTGTCGTGACAACCTGCCTGTCCCAGAGACTGCCTTGGTCACTTGCCGTGACAACCTGCCTGTCCCAGAGACTGCCTTGGTCACTTGCCGTGACAACCTGCCTGTCCAGAGACTGCCTCGGTTACTTACCGTTACAACCTGCCTGCCCAGAGACTTCCTTGGTCACTTGCTGTGACAAACCTGCCTGTCCAGAAACTACCTATATCTCCTGCCGTGAATCCCTGCCCTTTTCCCAGGTGCCACCCGCTCTCTTACAAGTAAACTCTCTTGTATAATAAAGCTTTGTGGTTCCACCAACCTGACCTGTCTCGTCAGTAGTTCCACCCACCAGACCCGTTACATGGTGGATGATTATTTGGTAAAAAATGCAAAGAAAAAAAAGCGTATTAATACTGGCATGTACAGTGTGCAATTACATAAGTAACTGGGACATTACAGCAAAGAATGATACAAAGTGCATAATACAGAAATGCTACTAGCACTGCCCTGCACCATACAGGAATGCACCTATCTATATGCAGAGTAAAGAGCATTATAACTAGCTGGAAGATACATTGCACCATATGCCTCACTCATAAGACACAGCACGGTGGCTGCATAATGGCTAGCAAGTACAGATACATTGCACAAACACATAACTGTATTAACTCTCACCGGAATCCGTTTGACAGGAGCAGTGATTTGTAGGGAGGGCCAGGAACACATGTGATTCACTCTAAGCCTGAGAGAAAATGTCCGCATGTCTAGATTTTCCCGGGAAGCTAAGGGGGCAGTTCTTAACCAGAACACACTGCTCAGTTAAAGGGGAAACGGTCCTGAAAACTTTGAACAGGACAAATGGGGACTACTAATGACATCCAGTGGTCATAACTGGTACAGC
This sequence comes from Oophaga sylvatica, assembly GCA_033576555.1. Taxonomy (NCBI): domain Eukaryota; kingdom Metazoa; phylum Chordata; class Amphibia; order Anura; family Dendrobatidae; genus Oophaga; species Oophaga sylvatica. The sequence goes on along the minus strand of JARQOD010000006.1, from coordinate 398,931,119 downwards.
ACTTATGAAAATACTTGCTTCACATAAATGGGCAGAACACTCCACGCTTGGCATCAACTGATGCCCACTATTTGGTTCTTTTGGGGAAAATAAACAATACAAGTTCAGTAACTGGCCTGAGGAACAGTTTGTTCTCCCCAAGTTTGCACACTCTGACCTCTACTTTGCGCACTTTCCCATCCTTGCTGGGAAGAGGCTTGGTGACCAGTCCGAGTGGCCACTCGTTTCGATGCGACTGACTGTCTTTGATGAGTACAACATCGCCAGGTTGGATGTTTGGGCGGTCTTTCTGCCACTTCGTCCTGATTTGCAGAATGGAGAGATACTGCTTCCTCCATCTGTCCCAAAAGAAATTGGACACGCTTTTCACTTGCCTCCACTGTCGCCTGTAAAGGTCTTTGTCATTGAATTCTCCAAGTGGAGCTCTTGGGACACAGGTTTTCTGCGTGAGTAGCAATGCAGGAGTAAGGACTGTTGGGTCTCTGGAATTGCTGGAAAGTGCTGTCAGTGGCCTGGCGTTCATGATAGCTGATATCTCGGCCAAGAACGTGGTTAAACTCTCAAGTGTGAGTCTGATGTTCGCTTGTAAGAAGATAGAGTCTAGTATTTTGCGTGCTATGCCTATCATTCTCTCCCAGGCACCTCCCATGTGCGAAGAGTGTGGTAGATTGAAAGTCCAGGTGCATCCTTGCTCACCTAGGTACCTTTCAACATTAGCGATGTCTAAATTGGAAGGGATTTGGAGTTCTCTTGCCACTCCAACGAAATTCATACCTCGGTCAGAGCGAATATGCTTCACAGGGCCTCTGATTGCGATGAAGCGTCGAAGCGCATTTATAAAACTTGAAGTGTCCATAGATTCGATTACTTCGATATGAACGGCTCTGATGGACAGACAGGTGAATTAAACTGCCCAACACTTTGCTTCAGTATTGATCTTCCTAGTGCGTCGAGTAGCCAAGGACCGAATACATTTAGTCCAACGTTGGTGAAGGGGGGTTCAGTACTAAGTTGGTCGAATGGAAGATTAGCCATCTTCGGATTTTGGAACATGCCGCAGAGTTTGCGACATGTAACACAATTAAAGATGAGTTTGCTCACGCTTCTCTTTGCACCGACTATCCATAGTCCAGCCGCCTTCAGATTCCCTTCAGTAAACAAACTGCCTTGGTGTCTCACTAGGTCATGATGATGCTGAATGAGCAGGGTTGTGACTTGATGACGTCCAGGGATTATTACCGGGTGTTTCTCTGAAACTTCTACCTCGGCTTCTTGAAGATGCCCACCTACTCTCAGCAGCCTGTCTTGGTCGACAATTGGATCGAGCTTCTTTAGCACGCTGTCTCCAGGAATGGGTTGTCCCTTGTTGGAGGTTGTCTATTTCTCTGGGGTAGGCTTCCTTTTGTACGACACAAAGTATTGTAACCTTGGCTCTTTCCAGGTTGAGGGCGGTAAACACATGCTTGCAGTGATGCCAACATTTACAAGATTTCTGGCTTGCAGTTAATGCTGACTTGTAGGACTGGGCCACATGAAGTAGACAAGCGATGGCTCGAACAAGCGACTTCCATGTTGAGAGCCTGCTGAACCAATGAGATTCCAGGTGATGACTTGAACTCACTGTATGCAGAGCAGAACTCGAGGACGGAGCTCTTCGTCGGCATCTGGATCCACTAGTTCGAGCGTATCAGGCCTGCCGATGTGGGGCACCGAACGGTACAAGGAAGCAGGGCCTGTGAACCATGTAGTGTCCTTAAGATGACTTGGAGCAACGGATCTAGTCGCGTGGTCTGTAGGATTGTGGTGAGTAGGTACATAGTGCCACTGATTTGGGCAGGTGGATCTTCTTATCCTCAGTACCTGGTTGCTGACGTAGACATAGAAGCGTCGCGTTTCATTGCAGATGTATCCCAGTACCATCTTGCTATCGGTGTTCAACTCTGCATCTTTGGTCTCCAGATTCATCATATCTGAGGTAAGCTCGGCCAGCTCAACTTCGAGGACCGCAGCGCAGAGTTCCAGTCTGGGTATGGTGTGTTCGCGGAGTGGTGCCAGTTTAGTCCGGCTCATCACAAACCCAATGTGGCTCTGTTCATTTACTTCTATGGTTTTGAGGTACGCTACTGCTGCGATCGCTTTGACTGATATGCCACAGAAGATACAAAATCTTTGCGTCTTGACTTCTGTGGATGGCACAGGAGCATACGGTCGTTTCACACGAAGGTCGGTCAAGACCTCGAGAGACCTCGTCCACTCTGCCCACAGGTCTGCCTTTTCTGCTGGCAGTGGATCGTCCCATTCAGATGTGTCTTGGGTGAAGTCTCTTAGCATCATTTTTCCTTGGACAGTTACTGGAGCTACGAATCCCAGGGGGTCATCTAAACTATTCATGAAAGAAAGAACTCCTCTACGCGTGAAGGGTTTCTTGTCTTTAATGATCTGAAAGGTGAAGGCATCCGTCTTCAGATCCCAAAGCAATCCAAGGCTCCGCTGCATGGGAAGAGGTCGATGCTTAGGTCTTGGTCCTTTAGATCGCTGGAATAGTCTTGAGAGGGAAAGGCTTCCATCAACTCTCGACTGTTGGATGAAATCTTGTGTAACCTTAGGTTAGACTGAGCGAGCATTTCTTGAGCCCTTTTTAGTAGACTGATTGCAGCCTCATTTGTTGGTGTGGACTTCAAACAGTTGTCTATGTAGAAGTCCTTTTCTACGAAGGATCTGATGTCTGACCCATACCTTTCTTTGCCCTCTTTGGGGGAATTTCGGAGGCCGTACATAGCGACTTCTGGGGAACGGCTGTTTCTGAAGATGTGTACCCTCATCCGGTATTTTGCAATATCTTTGTAGGGACTGTTGTCACGGTACCAGAAGAACCTCAAGTAGTTTCAGTGTTCCTCTTTGACGAGAAAACAGTGGAACATCTGTTGTATGTCAGCCATAAATACCCCGTATCTCTGCGGAAAGAGAGTAGTACTTCCAGAAGTCTGTTGTTGAGGTCTGTACCCGACAGTAGGACATCATTCAATGAAACATCTTCACATTTGGCGCTTGAGTCGAATACCACTCTTACTTGACCTGGCTTCTTAGGATGATATACTCCACAGATGGGCAGGTACCAACACTCCTCTGAGGGCCGAAGTGCAGGTGCAATCTCAGCATGGTTGTTCTGGAATATCTTTCCCATGAAGGTAAAGAAGTGTTCCTTCATCTCAGTTGACTTCTGAAGCTTGTGCCTGAGGGAGATGAATTGGCCGTAGACCAGTTCCTGTTGTTGAGTAGGCGCCTTCTCTGAGGTCGAAATGGTAGAGGTGCGACTCAACTGTACGATTTGTCTTTGACTATTGTCTATCCATGATGTCCAAGAACATTCTGTCCTCTATAGATATTGCTACCTTGTTGTCTTCTTTTGTCCTGTGGAAGACTGTACATCCTATGTGGTCTTGTTCACCTTCACAGGCGTGGTCTTTGTTGGTAGGAACTGAGAAAGGGCAAGGTAGGAGAGTGCTGCTCGGTAATTCCTTTACCAGCACACTATTATGACATGGCTGAAAGAGAGATGGACGTCCATTTTCTAGTGTGCTGGTGAGCATACTGTTGACTGAGGCAGGCTTGTGTGCTCCTCCTAGACAGACGTCTCCTATGATGACCCATCCAAGGTCGAGCCTCTGAGCGTATGGAGCGCTCTGGAAGCCGATGATATATTCGCTGGCCTTGTGGACTCATAGTATATCTCTTTCCAGGAGTAAAGCTATTGGGGCTTCTGGATCCAACTCAGGTATCAGGTGGACTATGCCAGGGTTCCCCAACTCCAGTCCTCAAGGCCCACCAACAGGTCATGTTTTCAGGATTTCCTTAGTATTGCCCAGGTGATAATTGCATGAACTGGAAAATACAAAGGAAATCCTGAAAACATGACCTGTTGGTGGGCCTTGACGACTGGAGTTTGGGAACCCTGGACTATACGCTTAAGATGGGGGTGATGTGTCGCCACCTTCGGTAAAGGTATCTCTGACCTGTTGTCGGGAATCTGGTTGCACTCCAGGATGGTTGGCAGTGATAGGCAGGTTTGGCCATCTATGGACTCCACCTTGTATCCGGTTGCTTTTCTCCCCGCTGTCTCAACGGTACCTGAACACGTCCTCAGGGAGTAGGGAGAACCAGGGCCTACAATTCTGAAGTTGTCGAAGATGGACCTGGCTAGAGACCTGTTACTTTGGTCATCCAGGATTGCATATATCTTGGGGGCTTTCTCCTTGCGGCCTGCTGGATAGACTCGGACAAGGCAGATTTTTGAACAGGACCTTCCTCCTGTGAGTCCCTAACAAATCTCTGTACATTGAGCGCTGACCACAAGGGTATCTTGTCAGTGTTCTTCTGCTTCCCATCGTGCTCCTCTGCTTGTGACAACACTCGTGGAGGTGGTCCAGGGTGCAAGGCTGTATTGTGATCCGTGCTGCTGCATTCTGCACATTTCACGCTAGCTTCACAGTTCCTTGCAAGGTGAGAGGTTGTGGCACAACATTTGAAGCAGATGTTGTTCTCCTTGAGGAAACCTTTGCGATCCTCCAAAGACTTCTCCTGAAGGCTCTGCATTTTAGTAGAGGATGTGGTTACTTGTGTAGAGGACACTGTTTACTGACATTCTGAGGCTTGTTCTCATCTGGAAGGGGTTTACTCGCATCGTGAGGAGGCCCTGTGGAAACAATGTTAGTTTTGTGGACAGCCACGGGTGTCTTACTGGGTTTGAGGATGTGGTTACTTGTGTAGAGGACACTGTTTACTGACATTCTGAGGCTTGTTCTCATCTGGAAGGGGTTTACTCGCATCGTGAGGAGGCCCTGTGGAAACAATGTTAGTTTTGTGGACAGCCACGGGTGTCTTACTGGGTTTGAGGATGTGGTTACTTGTGTAGAGGACACTGTTTACTGACATTCTGAGGCTTGTTCTCATCTGGAAGGGGTTTACTCGCATCGTGAGGAGGCCCTGTTTAAACAATGTTAGTTTTGTGGACTGCCACGGGTGTCTTAATGGGTTTAACACCGGGGGCAGTGGAATATGACAAAGTGAAGTCAAAACTAGGGTCATTTCTGATCTTAGCTTGTTGGGTGACAAAATCTACGAATACAGTGAAAGGAGGGAATGGTACATTATAATTTTGTTTATACTGTGAACCATATGCAACCCACTTTTCTTGTAGGTTGTAAGGAAGTTTTTGTATTATCGGATTGACACCCCTAGCGGTGTCTAAGAATGTCAATCCCGGCAAGTCTCCTTCCTCTTGGGCAACCTGTAACTCTATCAATAATTCGCTCAATTCTCTAAGCTTTTGATAACCTTTAGGTCCTGTCTTTGGGAAATCATCAATTCTTTTGTATAAAGCATTCTCTATGACTTCTACTGTCCCATAACAGGAAAGACTTGATGAATGCTATGTTTTGGTAGCTGAGGAGAGCAGGCAAAAACGGCAATACACCAGAGAGGTTGGAATCTACTGGATTTGCAGTACCCTGACTAACCACCACAACTAAAGGCAGCCGTGGAGCGTTCCTACGTTGGTCGTAGACGCCTCGTCACAGCCTGAGAGGCTAACTACACCTAAAGATAGAAAGAGGAAAGCTATCTGCCCCGGAGCAGATCCCCAAAGAACATAGGAAGCCCCCAAACATGTAATGGCGGTTAGACAAGAGGAAATACAGACACAGACAGAAAATAGTATGAGCAAACGCTGGGGCCCAATCTGACTTAGACAGAAAAGGATAGGAAGGATACTTACTGCAATCCAAAAAAAACCCTAAAAAAACCTTTAGACTTGAGAGTCCTCAGTGGTTGATACCTTTTAATGGTTAACTGAAAAGATGGTAACAAATTGCAAGCTTTCGAGACTACTCAGGTCTCTTCATCACCTAAAAAAACCAACGCTACTAATTGCAAAAACACCTGAGATCACACGACCTCTACCACCTAAATTAGTTCTCTGGTGTAACAAAACTAAGCCGCAGCCACAGAAAAAAACTGGAAAAGGCAAATGAACAAACAACAATGGCTCCAGAGGAACCGAGAGGAGACCAAGCCCCCGGGGAGGGGAACCTGGCCAACCTCACAGAAATGCAGAGAAATATACAAATGGCAAGCACAAAAACAAAAAACAGAAAATATCTTATCTGAGAGCAGGAGAAGAGGCAAGACTCAGCAAGCTTCCAAGTGAACCAGGAAACAACGTTGAGACAAGAACAATTGATCACCGGCAACCATGATGGGGGGAAACCTCCCTTATATCCAGCCAGTCCGTGATCCCTGATTGCCAATCCTCACTGAATGGTTCAGTACTGTCTGCAACCACCAGAGGGAGCTTCTGCTCAGAATTCATTTCTAAAACATTCATAATAGTACCCCCCCCTTGAGGAGGGGTCACCGAACCCTCATTTGTGCAACCAGGTCGGTCAGGATGAGCTCTGTGATACCTATGGATCAGTCTCCTAGCATGGATGTCCGAAGCAAACACCCAAGAATTGTCCGCCTGACCATAACCTCTCCACTTAACCAAATACTGGAGTTTCTGTCTAGAAAAACGAGAATCCAATATTTTCTCAACCACATACTCCAGATTGCCCTCAACCAAAGCAGGGTCAGGGGGCGCAGCCATAGGAACCACTGGCTCGACAAACCTCTTCAATAAGGACTTGTGGAACACGTTATGGATCTTAAATGTCCCTGGAAGAAGTAAACGAAAGGAAACAGGATTAAGAATCTCCATGATCTTATAAGGTCCAATAAACCTAGGCTTAAACTTAGGAGATGCAACTCTCATACGGATATTTCTTGAGGACAACCAGACCAAGTCCCCACTTTCAACCGAGGACCATCAGTCCTATGCCGGTTGGCAAACCGCTGGGCCTTCTCCTGAGAGAGGGATAACCTCTCCACTACCTGGTCCCAAATCTCCTGCATACGCTCCACAACAGAGTCAACACCCGGACAGACAGAAGCCTCCGTCTGTCCCGAAGAAAATCGAGGGTGAAACCCAAAATTGCAGAAAAATGGAGACATCAAAGTGGCAGAGCTTGCTACAAAAAGGATACAAAGTATCCAAAAGCACACCACTCACAAAGAGATGTATATAGTAAAATATCAAATTTTATTAAAGTTACAATAACAAAATATTAAATATGAACATACAAGGGAGAACGAATAACCCAAAATGTAGTGCACAAAAAGTGACTGAAGGAAATAAGTATCGGCATATGGCATTTATAATTGTACATATAATAGTTTAAACAGCACAGCTGGTAAACAATGACCATTTCACAAAACATATACGGCTGCAAACCACCAGAATTTAAAGGTAAAAACCTAATGATAACACATACCCATATTAAATCAACCGATCCAAGCAGTCACAGCAGCCCCAGGGGCTGATGGTTTGCAGCCGTATATGTTTTGTGAAATGGTCATTGTTTACCAGCTGTGCTGTTTAAACTATTATATGTACAATTATATATGCCATATGCCGATACTTATTTCCTTCAGTCACTTTTTGTGCACTACATTTTGGGTTATTCCTTCTCCCTTGTATGTTCATATTTAATATTTTGTTATTGTAACTTTAATAAAATTTGATATTTTACTATATACATCTCTTTGTGAGTGGTGTGCTTTTTGATACTTTGGATACTTTTTGTAGTAATTGTATAATTACACACCCCCATCCATTCATGCACCCTTTGGATCTCCTTATATGGTGAAGGCCCCTCTGGTATGTGCATAATATGTTGTTGGACATTTTTTGGTTAAAGTGGCAGAGCTTGCCGTATTATTAAGAGCAAACTCAGCCAAAGGCAAAAAAGAGACCCAGTCATCTTGATCAGCAGACACAAAGCATCTCAGATAAGTCTCCAATGTCTGGTTTGTTCTCTCAGTTTGTCCATTGGTCTGAGGATGAAAAGCAGAGGAGAAAGACAATTGAACACCAAGTTTAGAACAAAAAGTCCTCCAAAATCTGGAAACAAACTGGACTCCTCTGTCAGACACAATGTTCTCAGGAATGCTGTGTAACCGAACCACGTGCTGAAGGAACAAAGGCACCATTTCGGAGGAGGAAGGCAACTTAGGTAATGGCACAAGATGTATCATCTTGGAAAACCTATCACAAATCACCCAGATAACGGTCATTCTCTGAGAAACAGGGAGATCGGAAATAAAATCCATAGAGATATGGGTCCATGGTCTCTTGGGCACAGGCAATGGCATCAACAAACCACTAGAGCGAGAGCAAGGCTTGGAGCGATAGCAAGTCCCACAGGATTGCACAAACTCCCTGACGTCACGAGACAAAGTAGGCCACCAAAAGGACCGACCCACCAAGTCTCTGGTACCAAAAATTCCGGGATGACCAGCCAACGCGGAACAATGAATCTCAGACATCACACTCTTCTTCCACTGGTCTGGGACAAACGATTTCCCAACAGGGCAGCACTCAGGTTTATCCTCCTGACACCCCTCCAGAGCCAGTCTCAAATTGGGCGAGATGGCGGAAACAACTACACCCTCTTTCAAAATAACAGCAGGATCAGATAACTCAGGAGAGTCCGCAAGGAAACTCCTCGAGAGGGCCTCCGCCTTAATATTCTTAGTGCCAGGAAGAAAGGAAACCACAAAATTAAAACGTGTGAAACACAAGGCCCACCTGGCCTGTCTAGGATTAAGTCGCTCGGCTGATTCCAGATAAACCAGATTCTTTTGGTCCGTGAGGACCACCACCTGATGTTTGGCTCCCTCCAGCCAATGTCTCCACTCTTCAAAAGCCCACTTCATGGCCAATAACTCCCGATTACCCACGTCATAATTACGTTCAGTTGGAGAAAATTTTCGAGAGAAAAAAGCACATGGGTTACTTTTAGAGGTCTCAGGATCTCTTTGGGACAAAACGGCACCTGCTCCAATTTCACAGGCATCAACCTCCACCTGAAATGGCAGAGAAACATCAGGCTGCCGTTAGAACAGGAGCAGAAGTGAATCTCCGCTTAAGCTCCTGAAACGCAGAGACTGCCTCAGGAGGCCAATTCACCACATCAGAACCCTTTTTGGTCAAATCAGTCAATGGTTTAACAATAACAGAGAAATTACCAATAAATTTACGATAAAAATTGGCAAAACCCAAGAATCTCTGAAGAGCCTTTAAGGAAGTAGGTTGGACCCAATCACAGATGGCCTGAACCTTGACCGGGTCCATTTCAATAACAGATGGAGACAAAATGAATCCCAGAAATGAGATCCTCTGTACGCCAAAAAGACACTTTGATCCCTTCACATACAGAGCATTCTCTCTCAAAATCTGGAACACAGTCCGAACATGTTTCACATGAGAGTCCCAGTCATTGGAAAAAATCAAGATATCATCCAAATAAACAATCAGAAATTTATCCACAAAATCCCTGAAAATGTCATTCATGAAGGACTGGAAGACGGAAGGAGCATTAGTGAGCCCAAAGGGCATCACTAGGTACTCAAAATGCCCCTCTGGGGTATTAAACGCCATCTTCCCCGTGCTTAATGTGAATAAGGTTATACGCCCCCCTGAGGTCAAGCTTGGTAAACCAAGTAGCACTTTTCACCCTGGAAAACAGGTCAGAAATCAAGGGTAACGGATATTGATATTTCACAGTGATATTGTTTAAGAGACGATAATCAATACACGGCCTTAATGAACCATCCTTTTTGGCCACAAAGAAAAAACCGGCACCCAAGGGTGAAGAGGATGGTCTGATATGACCCTTCTCCAATGACTCCTTGATATAAGACCGCATAGCGTCATGTTCAGGTACAGACAAGTTAAAAAGGCGACCTTTAGGGAATTTACTACCAGGCACTAATTCAATAGCGCAGTCATAGCCCCTATGGGGGGGCAAGGATGCAGATTTACTTTCGCTAAACACATCAGAAAAATCAGTCAAAAAGTCAGGCACATCTTGAGCCTGGGGAGAGGCAGAAAAACAGGAGTGTTGGCATTAACACATTGGCAGCCCCAACTGGTTACAGACACAGATTTCCAATCCAAAACAGGATTATGAGACTGCAACCAAGGGAAACCTAGTACAATAATGTCATGCAGATTATACAGCATCAAAAATTTGCAACTCTCCTGATGATCAGGTTCAACCCTCATTATCACCTGAGTAGAGAACTGGGGTTTATTCTCAGCCAAAGGGGTAGAATCAATCCCCAGTAGGTGAATAGACTTCCGTAGGGGTATCAAGGGAAACCCACAACGTTTAGCAAAATAAAAATCCATCAGGTTAATAGCTGCTCCCGAATCAACAAAATCCTGAGCAGAAAATGTGGACAGGGAGCAAATCAGGGTAACAGTCAACAGAAATTTAGTCTGAACACTACCCAAGACAACTGAGCGTGCAAAACGTCTTCCCCGCTTAGGGCAGACTGAAATAGCATGAGAGGCATCACCACAGTAGAAACATAACCCATTGCGTTTTCGAAACTCATGACGCTGTGCCCCAGAAGCCACTCTATCACACTGCATGGGCTCAGAAGCTGGTTCACAAGGCAACACCATTCCACGCATACCTCTGCGCTCACGCAAACGTCTGTCAATTTGAATCGCCAATGACATAGAATCATTGAGACCAGAGGGAGCAGGGAAACCCACCATAACATCTTTTACATTCTCTGACAGACCCTTCCGAAAAAGAGCTGCCAAAGCATCATCATTCCATTTGGTCAGAACTGCCCACTTTCGGAATTTCTGACAGTACAACTCAGTGTCCTCAAGCCCCTGATTTAATACCAACAAGGTTTTTTCAGCTTGATCAGTGACATTAGGTTCATCGTACAATAACCCCAGAGCCAGAAAAAATGCATCAACATTACTCAAAACAGGGTCCCCAGGTATCAGGGAAAAAAGCCCAATCCTGAGGATCGCGCGCAGGAGCGAGATGACAATTTGAACCTTCTGTGCTGCGTTCCCTGAGGACTTAGGTTTTAAGGCAAAAAACAACTTACAGTTATTTTTGAAATTCAGAAATTTAGCTCGATCCCC
>JARQOD010000006.1:398768200-398919969 GCA_033576555.1 Oophaga sylvatica | reverse complement strand
AGCACCTAGGGGGGCAAAAATTAGGGAGCATCTAGGGGCATAAACAGGGGGTTTTTGGGGGCAAATCATCATCTAGGGGCATAATACAGGGACACAAGGGGGCATAATCAAAGGGACATCTAGGGGGCATAATCATGGACATCTATGGGGCAAAATACAGGGGGCATTAGGGGGATAACTGGGAGCATCTATGGGGGCTAATCTATGGAGCATCAAAGGGGCAAATTTTTGGGGGCAATCATGGGCATCATGGGCAAAAATCAAGGAATCAGGGGGGCAAATCGGGGGACTCTAGGGGGAAAAATAAAAGGGGGCACTAGGGGGCAAAATCTTGGAGCATCTATACTCGAGTCGGCTTATACTCGAGTATATACGGTATGTAAACTAGAAGATTGGGCTGATAAATGGCAAATGAGCTTTAATGGGGATAAATGTAAGGTCATGCACTTGGGTAGAACAAACAAGATGTATAATTATGTGCTTAATTGTAAAACACTGGGCAAAACTGTCACTGAAAAAGACCTGGGTGATGGGTGGACGACAAACTCACATTTAGTGGCCAATGTCAGGCAGCTGCTGCCAAGGCAAATAAAATAATGGGATGCATTAAAAGAGGCATAGATGCTCATGAGGAGAACATAATTTTACCTCTATACTAGTGTTGAGCATTCCGATACCGCAAGTATCGGGTATCGGCCGATATTCGCGTTATCGGAATTCCGATACTTAATTCCGATACTTTTTCCATATCGTATACCGGAATCGGAAGTTCCCATAATTCTGTGAGAGGCAATGTGATTTTAGTCAGCCAATGAGGAATCCTACGAAGTGTGGGCACATCCTGTAATGATGCGGTCATCTTAACTAATGGCATGGCTGTGATTGGCTGCTGAAATGATGTCAGAATGCACTATAAAAGGCGCCGCAGCCATTTTAGCGTCACTGTGCTGTGAACTCAGTTAGGACAGAACGCTGCTGTGCTGACTCTGAGGGACAGTTAGATATTGCGATTTTGTGTACTACTGTGCTTGAGGCAGGCTAGTTTACCAACCGCTGTGTAAAGCTTCATTTTGCCAGTGTTGTTTTAACAGCTCTGTGCAAGGTGTGTGTGTGACAGTGCAGGTGACGCTGCAGTTTGCTCTGCATCCACCGCTGTTTGTAGGCATCTGCACGTGTCACTTTTTTTTTTTTTTTTTTTTATTTTATTTAGTGGAATTGGTGCAGCTCCATTATATTAGAAAAAAATCAAATCTATTAGTGTGACGTGCTTCCATCCGTATACAATACATTGGTTGCAAACACTATAGAAGTACAGAAAGGAGCTTTTCACAGATTGTGGACAGTTGTGTTTCAGTGTTCACTTCAGTCTGTGTTTTTTACTTTTTTGAGTGCAGATCACGCTCCAGTTACTTGTTCAAGCACTGCTGCTTGTACTCTGCTGAGCGTGTCTCAGTGGCTCATCCTTTTCATTTATCTCCAATTGGTTCTGCTACATTCCATTTAAAATAAATCTAATCTATTAGTGTGACGCGCTTCCATCCGTATACAATACATTGGTTGCAAACACTATAGAAGTACAGAAAGGAGCTTTTCACAGATTGTGGACAGTTGTGTTTCAGTGTTCACTTCAGTCTGTGTTTTTTACTTTTTTGAGTGCAGATCACGCTCCAGTTACTTGTTCAAGCACTGCTGCTTGTACTCTGCTGAGCGTGTCTCAGTGGCTCATCCTTTTCATTTATCTCCAATTGGTTCTGCTACATTCCATTTAAAATAAATCTAATCTATTAGTGTGACGCGCTTCCATCCGTATACAATACATTGGTTGCAAACACTATAGAAGTACAGAAAGGAGCTTTTCACAGATTGTGGACAGTTGTGTTTCAGTGTTCACTTCAGTCTGTGTTTTTTACTTTTTTGAGTGCAGATCACGCTCCAGTTACATGTTCAAGCACTGCTGCTTGTACTCTGCTGAGCGTGTCTCAGTGGCTCATCCTTTTCATTTATCTCCAATTGGTTCTGCTACATTCCATTTAAAATAAATCTAATCTATTAGTGTGACGCGCTTCCATCCGTATACAATACATTGGTTGCAAACAATATAGAAGTACACAAACGGGCCTTTCACAGCTACTGAACATGGGTTTTTAATTTTTAACTAAAATATGTATTTTTTCAAATGACACAAATATAAGTAATGTTGAAGAGGAATAGTCCTACATCCATTGTTTGCACAATATTACAGGTGTACATCATGTCCCTTAATCAACAATGTATTATTATATTTACTTGTATGCTTTTATTTAAAAGCCAAGAACACAGAAGGATAACCTTCGCACTGCAGCTGTTGTCAAAGTTCAACCCACATTATGCACTTCCAACATTGCAGCATTTGAGGCATGATGTGAGTTGGATTGGTCAAAGTTATGGAGTGAGAAGGTTCACCATCAGTACCCTATAGCATAAGTATGCTTTTGTGTTAGCATTTGTGTTAGACATGTGGATATCTGCCATAATATGTCACAATTATTTAGTTACAGATTTGTTACCAACACTAATCATTGAATGGTTTTAAATTTGACGTTTCACTTGTTTACAGCTTAGAAATAAGGGTGTAGCCTGATATCTATGTGTAGCACTAGCCACTTTAACATGTCATGTTTTTTTAAACATGTGTAGCTAGGTAGCAGTAATTTTTGCCGGACACACAGCAGGGGAACAGCAGGCGTTACTGAACCCCACTATCACTATAGCTTGTGTATTGGTCTGTGGACACGACACTTCTGAGCAGCAACTGGCAGTGTTGTAGCCCAGGGAGTATAGCTCAGGTGGTAGAAAGATGAACATAACAGGAGACATGGAAAACGTTGTCAACCAGTTAGTTAATCTGAAACCGGACAGGCAAATTCAGGCGAGATCCATGCCTAGTTCATTTTCAGAAAAGTAAGCCGTTCTACATTATCGTAGGATAGTCGCATGCAACGGTCTGTTAGTACACCACCTGCAGCAGTAAAGACGCGCTCCGATAATACACTGCCAGCAGATCAAGCCAGCACCTCCAATGCATACTGGCTAAGCTCTGGCCATGTATCCAGCTTAGAGACACAAAACTTGAATGGGGAAGAGCCATCTGGGAGTACACTGAGAGGGCAAGACATGTAGTCTGTCACCATCTTACGGAAATGTTGCCTCCTGCTGACTGGAGCCGTCTCGGATGGTGTAGACATTGGTGGCGCTGCCACAAAACTTCGACACATTTGGAACATACTGTTCTTGCCCTGTGCAGAGGCGCTGCTTGTGCTCCCTCTTGTTGCAGAGCTGTCTCCACTGCCTCGACGCACAGAGCTGCTTTGTAAATCAGTAGCAGCAGCAGTGCTCTCGGCTGGAATGGAGAACATTATGGATTGCACCAGTGTGTCTTGGTACTTCCGCATTTTACGCTCCCGGTTCAACGGTGTGATGAGGCTTTGTAAGTTGTCCCGGTAGCGAGGGTCTAGGAGGGTGTACACCCAATAATCAGACGTGGTGTGAATGTGTTCGATGCGGCGGTCGTTTCTCAGCCACTGCAGCATGAAATCAACCATGTGCTGCAGACTCCCAACTGGCCAAGAAACGTTGTCCCCTGCAAGAGGCGTCATCTCCGCCTGCTGTGCATCACCCCACCCTTGGTCTACATACTGACTAGAGCATTGTCTACCTCCCTCTGGAGCGATGTCTTCCTCCTCCATTGACTCCTCCTCATCCTCCTCACAAAGTCCTTCAAATACATATAAATTTACAAAATTTAAAACTCAAAATTTAAAAACTTTGTATCATAATTCTGTAACATCAGTTTATGGAAACACAATAGCATTACAAAAGGATAGACAAAAAATGTACATTATGTGCTTTGTAAATACATTAAAAGTTTGTAATGGTTATGAAAATATAGACAGCGACTCTGGAGGTTCAATTGTTGATACAGCATGGTACTTTGAAAGTCCTCCAGCCCTTTGTGAGGAACCACGTTGCGCTGACTGTCCAGAAGGTGATGGAATTTGTGACTCCTCATCCTCCACCTCTTCCAAAACCTCATGCCTTAGTGCTTGCAGTGTTTTTTGAAGCAGGCAGATAAGGGGGACAGTCAGGCTGACTAGTGCATCATCTGCACTCGCCATCCGCGTTGACTCATCAAACGCACGCAAAACGTGGCAGATATCCTTCATAGAGTTATTCGCCACTCATTACACTGGCAGTGGCTGCCCATTCATTATAGGATCCAATTCTAATTACTGGTTCTCACCAACATAGCTCTCCACAGCGCAGCACCCCCCTACATCTCCTCCCTTATTTATATTTATCGGCCTAACCGACTGCTGCACTCTGCAAACGACCTTCGACTAACCTCTGCACTAATCCGTACCTCCCACTCCCAACTCCAAGACTTCACCCGCGCTGCGCCAATCCTCTGGAATGCTCTACCCCAAGAAATTAGGACTATCCGCAATTTGGATGGTTTCAGGCGCTCCCTCAAAACACATTTGTTCACAGTGGCCTATCACATTCACTAATCAAAGTCATTCTATGTGTAATTCTGTGTGTGTAGCCCATTCACTATCTCCATGCATCCCTCACTTCCTTAAAATGGCTGGACCATCATTGTAAAAACACCATTGTATATAAACACCTGTACTTTGTATCTCCCACACCTCATTGTAGATTGTAAGCTTTCACCAGCAGGGGCGGCTGATTTTGCTTTAATTATTGTATTGTTAACGTTGTTACTTATGACTCGTGTTTTGAAACTGTTAAACTGTAAAGCACTGCGGAATATTATGGCGCTATATAAATAAATAATATTATTATTCTTATTATAGAGGCCCACTCAGTAGTGGTGAAGTGTGAACGCCGCAAATTGCGAGTTGACTGCGCCTGATGCAGCTGATACTCCATTACTGTTGGCTGCTGCTCACACAACCGCTCCAACATATGTAACGAGGAATTCCACCTGGTGGGTACGTCACATATAATGCGATGTTCATGAAGGTGAAATCTGCGTTGCAGAGCTGCAATCAGCGATCTGGCCATGCTGGAACGTCGCAAGTGAGCGCACTCTAGGCGGACCTTGTGCAGCAGTGCATCAAGATCCGGATAGTCCCTCAAAAAACTCTGCACGACCAAGTTGAGCACATATGACAGACATGGTATGTGACTGAGGTTGCCAAGGCCCAGAGCTGACACCAGATTTCGGCCATTGTCACACACTACCAAGCCTGCCTGTAGATTCTCTTCCAAAAACCACACGTCGCTCTCCTGCTTTATGGCATTACAGAGCTCCTGCGCTGTGTGGCTAAGATTCCCCATGGAAATTAATTTCAGGATGGCCTGTTGACATTTGGACACGGCTGTGCTCATATCGGTCGCAACAGGTAAACGTTCACGGGTCCATGTGGAGGTAGACCGTGACGGCTCCTGCAGCGATGATTCTGAGGAACTGGAATAGGAGGAGGAATCAATGTGTACAGACTTGATTCCTGCAATCCTTGGAGTTGGCAGAACACGTACAGCGCCACTCGCAAGATCAGTACCCGGCTGCACAACATTGACCCAATGGGCAGTGAGGGAAAGGTATTGTCCCTGGCCATGGGTGTTAGAACCCTCTTGTTAGGTTTTGTTTCAGTTTGCTGGTCACATGACCTTTTTTCCCTATTTAGTCTGGCTCCGCCCTTCTGGCTTTGCTTGACTTCATTGTATTATCTACTGTTAAGCTAGCCGGGTGCTTAGGTGCCTTAATCTGTGAGTTTTGCTTGATGTTAGGATCACAAAGTATTTATTTTTCTGTTTAATTATCCATGCTACAATTTATGTTAGGAGGTGTCCACCTTTTCTCCCAGTCCCTAGATCTTGTAGGGATTACTCCCTCGCAACTATAGGTCTTCGTTCACACTAGATGAGGACTTTAGCGGGTCTGGTCGCAGGATCAGGTTCCCCGTTACATCGTAGGGATTCAGCTTAGTTGTATTGTAGGGACAGAATTCCCTTCTTTCCTTACTGGTTGTAGCAGATCATAACAATGGGTACTGGTCCACGCATCGGTGGTCAGGTGGACCTTGCTACTGAGGGCTTTTAGTAGCGCATGTTTAATTTTTCCCTCAACATGCTTTTGCAGACCAGGGATGGCTTGCCTGCTGAAATGAAATCGGCTTGGCACATTGTATTGTGGGATTGACAATGATATTCAGTTACGGAAACTGTCTGTCTCCACCAGCCTGAATCACAGCATTTCAAGGGACAGGAGTTTTGCAATGCCAGCATTCAGAGCCTGTGCTCGTGCATGGTTTGCGGAGTATGGCCGTCTTTTATCCCATGCCTGTGCTACCGCTGGCTGTTTTGTGGCCTGGGAGTGTGAGGATGACAGGGAACTTGCTGCTGTGTGTGGAATAACAGTTTGTCTCTGGACAACAGTGGCCGAGGTTCTTCCATGGCGATCCTGTGAGGAAGCATAACCAGCTGTGTGTGAGCTCGATGAAGAGGCTTCAACACAACCTGAAGATGTAGGTGCTGCTGTAGGTTGGCCTACATCTCCAGTGTGTCTTTGTAACTCAACTACGTGCTTTGTCCGCACATGTTTCCACATATTTGTGGTATTGAGGTGACTGACACTTTTAGCTATTTTTAATTTTTGATTACACAGCTTGCATTTCACATAGCAAATATCATGTGCAAGTGTGTGAAAAAAGGACCACGCAGTGCAAGTCCTGGGAGCGCACGTTTTGACTTTTGGAAGACAACTGCTCCGAACAGGTGCCAAACTGGAGGCTACAGGCAACCGAGTCTGCAGCCTAACTCTCCCTCCTGTTTGTACCGTTGGGGCAATGTCTTCCTCTATCTTCCTTCTATCACTAACCATTTCTCTAGGCCTCTCCCAGCTTTCAACCAAAGTACTGGTTCTCACCCACAAAGCTCTCCACAGTGCAGCACCCCTCCTACATCTCCTCCCTCATTTCTATCTATCGGCCTAACCGACTGCTGCGCTCTGCAAACGACTTTCGACTAACCTCTGCACTAATACGTACCTCCCACTCCCGACTCCAAGACTTCTCCTGCTCTACGCCAATCCTCTGGAATGCTGTACCCCAAGAAATTAGGACTATCCACAATTTGCATGGTTTCAGGCGCTCCTCAAAACACATTTGTTCAGAGCGGCCTATCACATTCACTAATCAAAGTCATTCTATGTATTCTGTGTAAGTGTGTGTGTGTCTCTAGCCCATTCACTATCTCCATCCCTCAGTCCCTTAAGATGGCTGGAACATCATTGTAAATGCACCATTGTATATAAACACCTATACTTTGTATCTCCCCCATCTCATTGTACATTGTAAGCTGTCACGAGCAGGGGCGACTTATTTAGCTTAAATTATTGTATTGTTAACGTTGTTACTTATGACTTGTGTTCTGAAACTGCTAAACTGTAAAGCGCTGCGGAATATGATGGCGCTATATAAATAAATATTATTATTATTCCTCTGAGCTGCTCCCACCACCTTCCTGTTCTTCATGCCATGTTGGGTATTGGACCTCATCATCTCCACTACCCTCTTCCAACACCTGCTGTTGGGTGGTCTGGCCAGCACCATGCTCAACAGAAACTGGCACCTGGGTCTCATCATCATCATCAGATGCGTTCTGCGGTGTGCTGACCATCGGCACTGTCTCACCCGCCTCTTCAGATTCAGAGAGACACAGCTGTTGCGCATCACTGCATACTCCCTCTTCTTCACATTACAGAATGCTGCTTGGCTGGGCCCCTGTTTGCAAGCCAATAGATTCTGAGAACAGAAGCAGACACTCAGCTGGCTCCTGTACAGAACTCTCTGACTGCCTGGGCAATTTGCCAGGCGGTGAAGAGACAGATGGTTGCCCAACAGTGCTGTGGTCCTGAGAGGAGGTGGAAGCAATTGAAGTCGATGCATTGGCTGAGATCCAAACAACAACGGCTTCAATTTGTTCTTCCCGCAGCAGGGGGGTACTCCGAGCTCCTACAAAAGTGCGCATAAAGGAACGCTCACGGCCCGGGGAAAACTGGTGGATGCTGTGTCACTGGGGGCCGCAGCAGCCACAGAATCCCACGTCCTCTCCCTGAAGAAACTCCACGACCACGTGCCTTACTCCCTGCCTTCTTCATCTTGGTAGATTGATAAAGAAAGTCTGAAAAGTTATAAGGCCTAAGTGTGGTTATTCCGCAGAGACTGCAGTGAACACTGCACACAACTGTTCAGTAGGTGTGAAAGGCCCCTTTGTGTACTTCTATAGTGTTTGCAACCAATGTATTGTATACGGATGGAAGCGCGTCACACTAATAGATTTTATTTATTTGTAATAGAATGGAGCAGCAACAATTAGAGAAAAATTTCAAGGATGTGCCAGTGACACACGCTCAGCAGACTACAACCAGCAGTGGTTGAAGAACTAACTGGAGCGTGATCTGCACTCCAAAAAGGAAAACCTCAGACTACAGTGAACACTGCACACAACTGTTCACTACCCAACGCGTCTCAGCAGGAAGGCAGTCTGTGCGTCAAAACAAAGGCGCAAGCATACATCCACGTACCCTGTTTATAAAGCTATATAAAAAAAATTATGTAGTAGTGACGCACACTTTATTGAGGTACAGTATTACATCGCCATTCACCATCTGTGGCTATGCAGTCTCATCTATATATACCTTATCTATCCGTTGTCATGCTTGCAAGTCGACAGTCAGGCATAAATAGCAATTTTCACTATGCACTATGCACTTTTTAAAGGTTATGTTTGTTAATAAACATGATTATTGCCACATATTATGAGTATTACATGATGGAAATTGTATAATTTTGTATAAACTGTTTAGTGACATTATTCAGCAAATGTAACATTTTAGTAATGTCACAGATAACTTGTAATGCTGATGATGTTTTGAAGTCAGACATTCATTGTCTATACAATAAAAATGGTGTACATACTGTTACTTATCCATCATTAATGGATTCAGATATGTACTTGTATGCTTTTATGTACAACCGTATAGCAGATTCCTTAACTAATTTATTTTGTGGTTTGCATTGCTGTTCAACATGTTAATGTATGTGTTTATGTTTGTCAATTCTTTATTTATCTAGATATTAGTTTAAATGAAATCATCATCTTATGGTAGTAAAGGTTATCTTTCTCTTGTTTGAAGTATAGACATTTAAAATTGACAGGTAACAAGGAAATTACTTGATCTAGTATTTAAACATCCTCCTTGACCCTGGGCTCCAACACCGCCAGTTGTTGCTCGGAAGTGCTGTTAGCACAGTCAACACTTGCTCCTGTGTTACTGGGGTTCAGTAACGTCAGCTGGTCCTCGGTTGTGCCATTGGCTCTTTTCCTTCTGCTGCCCCTCCGGGTTCCAGCACAGTCAGCTGGTCCTCGTTACTTGCATTGGCTCTTGTACCTTCTGCTACCCGTCCGGGTTCCAGTACCGTCAACTGGTTCTCCGCAGTGCCTTTGGCCTAGGTGCCTCCATCTCGGTATCCGAGTTCCAGCAACGTCTGCTGGTCCTTGGTAGTGCTTTGGAGCACAGGTACCTCCTGCTTAGTAACCGTGTCCCAGTAACGTCAGCTGGTCCTCGGTTGTGCCATTGGCTCTTTTCCTTCTGCTGCCCCTCCGGGTTCCAGTACCGTCAACTGGTTCTCCGCAGTGCCTTTGGCCTAGGTGCCTCCATCTCGGTATCCGAGTTCCAGCAACGTCTGCTGGTCCTTGGTAGTGCTTTGGAGCACAGGTACCTCCTGCTTAGTAACCGTGTCCCAGTAACATCAGCTGGTACAAGATTGTGCTACAAATACAAGATACGGAACAAGAGACACAAGAACAATAAGCAGAAGATCTAAAAGCAGAAGAACATGAAGTATAAGACCAAAATGAAGAGCAAAATATATGCTCTAAATTCTAAGCAGAAGAAGACTAAGCAGTGTATGGGGGTGAGTCCGTTCCTCCTCGTGGTGCCCCTGGAAAATGCCTGCTGCTGCAGGCTAAACTGAACACGGACAAATACTGTTGTAATTTAAATCTTTTGTGACAGCAAGAACGGAAGGATGAAAAATTCATACTTTGACAGATTACAAGTACAGGATTCTCTGTCACAAATAAGAATATGATGAAGAAGATGAAGCAGAATATGAATAAGAATAATAGTTTAATAAGAAGAATATGAGTAATGTTAACAAAGATGAATAGCAAGAAGTTTAAGAAGAAGATAAAGAAGGTGAAGATGAAGAATAATTTGATGAAAAAGATGATGCTGCAGAAGATTATGAAGGAGAAAGTGTGTGAAAAGTTAAAAAGGTGAAGATGAAGAGCATGGAAGTTGTGTAATATACATATTTGCCAAAATATAAAAAACGTTAACATTGTCAATTTCTTCGTCAATCCGAACATCTTTAAAAAAAAAAATATTTATGCTATTCCATTTGATTGGGTTAAACATCTATGCCTTTAATGTCTCCTCAACCTTCCCCAATACATTCTACATTACTCTTTCTTGTTTTCCTTCATGTACAATTAACCAACAAGGCAAGAATGGGTTTTTTTTAATTTCGATATTTTGTTCCCATAGACTTACATGGGACTTCCGGTATCGGTATCGGGTATCGCCGATATTTTAGTGATATCGGCGATACCATTCCGATTCCGATACTTTAGGATATCGGAAAGTATCGCTCAACTCTACTCTATACAAGTCACTGGTGCGACCACACTTAGAATACTGTGTACAGTTCTGGTCTCCAGTGTATAAGAAAGACATAGCTGAACTGGAGCGGGTGCAGAGAAGAGCGACCAAGGTTATTAGAGAACTGGGGGTCTGCAATACCAAGACAGGTTATTACACTTGGGGTTATTTAGTTTGGAAAAACGAAGGCTTAGGGGTGATCTTATTACAATGTATAAATATAGGAGGGGACAGTACAAAGACCTTTCTAATGATCTTTTTACTCTTAGACCTGTGACGGGGACAAGGGGGCATCCTCTACGTCTGGAGAAAAGAAGATTTAGTCATAATCACAGACGCAGATTCTTTACTGTAAGAGCAGTGAGACTATGGAACTCTCTGACGTATAATGTGGTAATTAGTGATTCCCTACTAAAATTTAAGAAGGGCCTGGGTGCCTTTCTTGAAAAGTATAATATTACAGGGTTTATACAATAGTTTCCTAGATATTACGTTGATCCAGGGAGCTAGTCTGATTGCGGTATGTGGAGTCGGGAAGGAATTTTTTTCCCCAATGTGAAGCTTACTGTATGCCACATGGGGTTTTTTTTGCCTTTCTCTGGATCAACATGTTAGGGCAGTTTAGGATAGGATATGAGTTGAACTAGATGGACTTAAAGTCGTCCTTCAACCTTAATAACTATGTTACTATGTTACATGTCTTGAAGGGGTTAAGTAGACTATTGCTGCTGAAACTCAGTTCAGGTTTTACCCATTAATCAGTTGATTAAAGGGAAAATCTGTAATGCCCGTCTATTCCCATTGCCCTGTAGCGGTGGCGAATGGGTTAATAATGGGTTAAAGCCACCTTGCAATTGAAAGGTGACTTTAAGCCAGGTTAATAATTGAGAGTTGTCAATTTGACAACTATCAATTATTAATCCTATTGTATGAAAGGAAAAAAAACACACACACATTAATTATTAATCCTTTTAATGAAATAAAGACACAGTTTTGGACCATATTTTAATGCTCAGCTGTAATCCCCTGAATGAATCAGTTCCTCTCCCGGCGACAGGAGAGGAAGTGATTAGTGTGTGAAGCTTAATTGACTGCTTCCACTTTCACTTTGACCTGACCTGAAGTGAAAGTGGGAAGCAATCAATTAAGCTTCACACACTAATCACTTCCTCTCCTGTCGCCGGGAGAGGAACTGATTCATTCAGAGGGTTACAGCTCAGCAGGCAGCATTAGCTGCCTGCTAGCTGTAACCTGTTAACCCTTTCTGATGGATTACAGCGTGGGACCTGACTGTGCATCGGATTGGTAAGAATAATTTTGCTTTTTTATTTTATTTTTATTACAGGAAATGGTTTTAGCAGGAAAATAAAATATGGTCAAAAACTGTTTGATTATTTCATTAAACTTATTTTTTATTAAAGTGTGTGTGTTTGATTTTTCTTTCATACAATAGGATTAATAATTGATAGTTGTCTAATTGACAGCTCTCAATTATTAACCTGGCTTAAACTCACCTTTCAATTGCAAGGTGGTTTTAACCCCTTATTAACCCATTCGCCACCGCTACAGGGCAATGGGAATAGACGGGCAAAGTGCCAGAAAGGGCTAATCTAATTAGAGATTTGCCCTTTCTGGGGTGTCTGGGGGCAGATGTTAGTAGCCAGGGGGGGCACTAAATAAATGCACCCTCCCTGGTGACACTGTTTTGGATTTATTCAAAATTGAAGGCATACTGAACCAGCATGGCTACCACAGCACCTTGCAGCAGCATGCTATTCCATCCGGCTTGCGTTTAGTTGGACCATCATTTATTTTTCAACAGGACAATGACCCCAAACACACCTCCAGGCTGTGTAAGGGCTATTTGACCAAGAAGGAGAGTGTTGGGGTGCTACGCCAGATGAACTGGCCTCCACAGTCACCAGACCTGAACTCAATCTAGATGGTTTGGGGTGAGCTGGACCGCTCACCGCTTCAATTTTGAATAAATCCCCAACAGTGTCACCAGCAAAGCACCCCCACACCATCAAACCACCTCCTCCATGCTTCACGGTGGGAACTAGGCATGTAGAGTCCATCCATTCACCTTTTCTGCGTGAAAAGCAGTAATCAAAGCAAAAGGTGGCTACTTTGAAGAACCTAGAATATAAGACATATTTTCAGTTGTTTCACACTTTTTTGTAAAGTGTAATGTATACTTCCACATGTGTTAATTCATAGTTTTGATGCCTTCAGTGTGATTCTACAATTTTCATAGTCATGAAAATACAGAAAAATCTTTGAATGAGAAGGTGTGTCCAAACTTTTGGTCTGTTCTGTATAAAAAAAAAGTGGTGTAGAATGAGGTATGATGTTATAAATAAAGAAAAGACAGACTTCAGATGGATTCAGGCAAGAGGCATTAATATCCAGCAAATATATTTTTTATATGATCCCTACAATACATCAGGGACATGCAGACTTATCATAGTTGCTGCCATGCTATTTACCATAATCATGCCTAGTTATCATTTGTACCAAAGATTTGACATACAACCACATAAAAATATAAATGAACAGCAAAAACAAGAGTAAAAAGGTTAAATGAAGAAAAAAGCACCATATATGCAATTTCATAAGCTCGACGCATTTCCTCTCAAAGAGGTTCATCAGGAGTAATATATTAGTGCATATAGGGACTACTTAGCTATCAGTTGTAATGCATAGCAATGATGAAGCCCTCAGCACACAGGGAAATTTCCCTCTTGTTGTAGTGCCTGGATCCATTACCATTACCCTGATTGCCAACGCACCAGGGCAATTAGGAAGAGAGAGGCAAAGCGCCAGAAATGGCGCATCTCATGTGATGCGCTTCTTCTGGGGTGGCTGCGGACTTGTATTTTAAGCTGTGAAGAGCCCAATAACCATGGATCTTCCCAGCATGATGATATCAGCTCACAGCTGTCTGCTATACCCAGAGGTGTATCTAGGCTTTCTGGCACCCGGGGCAAGAATTTGGTTTGGCGCCCCCCCCCAAGCACACATGCGATTTGCACACTTAGTCATGTACCGACGAGCTGCTGTCCCTAATGCTCTCAATGTTCAGTGAAAAATTTGAGAGAAGCAGGAAGAGAAGCTCGTTGACACAGGACCATAAGTATGAAAATCGCATGAGTGAAGTGTCCATGTGATGACTACTGGAACATGCAGAGCTGAATCCTGACATTGCAGCTTCTGAATTCTCACAACGAATGCACTGCACACTTTTAGGGTTCTCCACTACCGGTGGCAAGAGTACACGGTCATGTCAGCACATATATTTACCCCCTCACTCTATACTGTCAGCTCACACATACCCCTGACTCCCCATACTGTGTCTGCACACATCCCATCACCCTCACTCCCCATACTGTGTCCACATACATTCACCCGTTCGCTCCCCATACTGTCTGCAACCATCCCTCATACTGTTTCCTCATACATACTCTTCAGTACCCTCAAATCCCCCCACACATATTAAATGCCCCCATCCTCACTCCAATTCCCCCCACACACATTAAATCCCCCATCCCACTCCAAATCCCCACATGCAGTAAGTAGCCCCTATCCCCACTCCAAATCCCCCCACACACATTAAATCCCCCATCCCCACTCCAAATCCCCACGCACATTAAGTACCCCTATCACCACTCCAAATCCCCCCACACATAAAATAACCCCCATCGCCACTCCAAATCCCCCCACACATAAAATAACCCCCATCCCCACTCCAAATCCCCCACACATACAATAACCCCCATCGCCACTCCAAATCCCCCCACACTTAAAATAACCCCCCATCCCCACTCCAAATCCCCACTAAATAACCCCATCCACTCCAATCCCCAACATACATAACCCCCATCGCCACTCCAAATCCCCCCACACATAAAATAACCCCCCATCGCCACTCCAAATCCCCCACACATAAAATAACCCCCCATCGGCACTCCAAATCCCCCCACACATAAAATAACCCCCCATCCCCACTCCAAATACCCCACACATACAATAACCCCCGATCCGCCACTCCAAATCCCCCACAATAAAATACCCCCATCCCCACTCCAAATCCCCCCACACATACAATAACCCCATCGCTACTCCAAATCCCCCCACACATAAAATAACCCCCATCCCCACTCCAAATCCCCCACAGCATAAGTAGCCCCTATCCCCACTCCAAATCCCCCACACATAAATCCCCCATCCCCACTCCAAATCCCCCACGCACATTAATACCCCTATCCCACTCCAAATCCCCCACACATAAAATAACCCCTATCCCCACTCCAAATCCCCCCACACATAAAAAACCCCATTGCCACTCCAAATCCCCCCACACATAAAATAACCCCCCATCGCCATTCCAAATCCCCCCACACATAAAATAACCCCATCGCCATTCCAAATCCCCCCACACATAAAATAACCCCCATCCCCCACTCCAAATACCCCCCACACATACAATAACCCCCATCGCCACTCCAAATCCCCCACACATAAAATAACCCCCATCGCCACTCCAAATCCCCCCACACAAAAACCCCCCATCGCCACTCCAAATCCCCCCACACATAAAATAACCCCCCATCCCCACTCCAAATCCCCCCACACATACAATAACCCCCCATCGCTACTCCAAATTCCCCACATATAAAATAACCCCCATCACCACTTCAAATCCCCCACACATACAATAACCCCCCACTGCTACTCCAAATCCCCCACACATAAAATAACCCCCCATCGCCACTCCAAATCCCCCACACATAAATAACCCCCATCGCCATTCCAAATCCCCCCACACATATAATAACCCCCCATCGCCACCCCAAATCCCCCACACATAAAATAACCCCATCCCCACTCCAAATCCCCCCACACATACAATAACCCCATCGCCATTCCAAATCCCCCCACATACAATAACCCCCATCGCCACTCCAAATCCCCCCACACATAAAATAACCCCCCATCGCCACTCCAAATCCCCCCACACATAAAATAACCCCCATTGCCACTCCAAATCCCCTCACACATACAATAACCCCATCGCCATTCCAAATCCCCCACACATAAAATAACCCCCATCCCCACTCCAAATCCCCCCACACAAAATAACCCCCCATCGCCACTCCAAATCCCCCACACATAAAATAACCCCCATCCCCACTCCAAATCCCCCCACACATACAATAACCCCCCATCGCTACTCCAAATCCCCCACATATAAAATAACCCCCATCACCACTCCAAATCCCCCACACATACAATAACCCCCATCGCTACTCCAAATCCCCCACACATAAAATAACCCCCCATCGCCACTCCAAATCCCCCACACATAAAATAACCCCCATCGCCATTCCAAATCCCCCCACACATACAATAACCCCCCATCGCCACCCCAAATCCCCCCACACATAAAATAACCCCATCCCACTCCAAATCCCCCACACATACAATAACCCCCATCGCCATTCCAAATCCCCCACACATACAATAACCCCCATCCCCACTCCAAATCCCCACACGCAGTAAGTAGCCCCTATCCCCACTCCAAATCCCCCCACACACATTAAATCCCCCATCCCCACTCCAAATCTCCCACGCACATTAAGTACCCCTATCCCCACTGCAAATCCCCCACACATAAAATAACCCCCTATCACCACTCCAAATCCCCCCACACATAAAATAACCCCCATTGCCACTCCAAATCCTCCCACACATAAAATAACCCCCATCCCCACTCCAAATCCCCCCACACATACAATAACCCCCATCGCCACTCCAAATCCCCCCACATACAATAACCCCCATCGCCACTCCAAATCCCCCACACATAAAATAACCCCATCCCCACTCCAAATCCCCCTCACATACAATAACCCCATCGCCACTCCAAATCCCCCCACACATAAAATAACCCCCCATCGCCACTCCAAATCCCCCCACACATAAAATAACCCCCCATCGCCACTCCAAATCCCCCACACATAAAATAACCCCCATCCCCACTCCAAATCCCCCCACACATACAATAACCCCCATCGCTACTCCAAATCCCCCACATATAAAATAACCCCCATCACCACTTCAAATCCCCACACATACAATAACCCCCCACTGCTACTCCAAATCCCCCCACACATAAAATAACCCCCCATCGCCACTCCAAATCCCCCACACATAAAATAACCCCCATCGCCATTCCAAATCCCCCACACATACAATAACCCCCCATCGCCACCCTAAATCCCCCACACATAAAATAACCCCATCCCCACTCCAAATCCCCCCACACATACAATAACCCCCATCGCCATTCCAAATCCCCCACATACAATAACCCCCATCGCCACTCCAAATCCCCCCACACATAAAATAACCCCCCATCGCCACTCCAAATCCCCCACACATAAAATAACCCCCATTGCCACTCCAAATCCCCTCACACATACAATAACCCCATCGCCATTCCAAATCCCCCCACACATACAATAACCCCATCGCCACTCCAAATACCCCCACACATAAAATAACCCCCCCATCGCCACTCCAAATCCCCCCACACATAAAATAACCCCCATTGCCACTCCAAATCCCCCCACACATAAAATAACTCCCCATCCCCACTCCAAATCCCCCACACATACAATAACCCCCATCGCCACTCCAAATCCCCCCACATATAAAATAGCCCCCATCCCCACTCCAAATCTCCCCACACATACAATAACCCCCCATCCCCATATAAAATAGCCCCCATCCCCACTCCAAATCCCCCTCACATACAATAACCCCCCATCCCCACTCCAAATCCCCCCAAACATAAAATAACCCCCATCGCCACTCAAATCCCCCCACACATAAAATAACCCCCCATCGCCACTCAAATCCCCCCACACATAAAATAACCCCCTATCCCCACTCCAACACCTCCCACACATACAATAACCCCCCATTGCCACTCCAAATCCCCCCACATATAAAATAACCCCCATCCCCACTCCAAATCCCCCCACACATACAATAACCCCATCGCCACTCCAAATCCCCCACACATAAAATAACCCCCTATCGCCACTCCAAATCCCCCACACATAAAATAACCCCCCATCCCCACTCCAAATCCCCCCACACATACAATAACCCCTCATCGCCACTGCAAATCCCCCACATATAAAATAAACCCCATCCCCACTCCAAATCTCCCCAAACATACAATAACCCCCCATCGCCACTCCAAATCCCCCCACACATAAAATAACCCACCATCCCCACTCCAAATCCCCCACAAATAAAATAATACCCATCCCCACTCCAAATCCCCCCACACATAATGTATCCCCCATCCCCACTCCAAACCCCCCACACATAAAAGAACCCCCATCCCCACTCCAAATCCCCCCCACACATAATGTATCCCCCATCCCCACTCCAACCCCCCCACACATAAAATAACCCCCATCCCCACTCTAAATCCCCCCCATACACACACACTCACACATTATGTCCCCGTTAATCTTCTGTGGTTTCTTCAGCTCCATAGTGGAGCACACTAACCACCAATCTTCACCCTTCTGGGCGCCGCCTGCGAGTGACGTCAGCAGCGTGATCACATGACCTGATCACACTGCAGACGTCGCTCTGACCCAGAAGTCAGAGCTTCAATTGTACTGGCATCTGTACAGACGCCAGTGCAATTGATCCCTGGGAGCCGGCACGCAGCAGCTTCTCTGCGCCGGCTGTCAGCATGACAGCCGGCACAGGGAACCGCCGACTCCCAGGCCGGGGGTGGCAGAATGCAGCCGTGGGGGAGACACTGAGGACCGCCGCATTAGGCAGCCCGACGGCGCCCCTCTGCCGGTTGCGCCCGGGGCACGTGCCCCAGCTGCCCCCCCCCCCCTCCTAGATACGCTCCTGGCTTTACCCTTGTGGTTATCAAAAATGAAAGGAACCCCACATTGTTTTTTTAAATTAATTTATTTATTAGGTTAAACACCCTTTAGTGCCACATGAGAGGCACTAAACAGTGCAATTTTATTATACAGTTATAACAATAAGTATTTGATACACTGCCGATTTTGCAAGTTTTCCCACCTACAAAGAATGGAGAGGTGTGATTTTTACTGTAGGTACACTTCAACTGTGAGAGCAAGAATCTAAGAATAAAAACTAGAAAATCACATTGTATGATTTTTAACTAATGCATGTCATACGGATGCTAGGTGAGAAAAAAAATTGCACATTAGCATGACATACAGATTAATATACGGGGAGCACTTGGCCACAACTCTTCTGAGAATTGGAGCAATTTCGAATGCACTAGTATGATACAATTCTTGTAATGTTTCTACGGGAAAAAACAGTACCAAAGATGTCCATGTGTGCAATACGTTTGGCAACCGTGTGCTGCATCAATATCACATGTACCGGCGCCTGGGAAGCAGTGGTACTGTTTGTGCTGTTCCCTGGTGCCGGGTACTGAAGACAGCTCACATCACTGTCCCTGGCTTGCGCTGCGATTAGCACTAGCAGGGAACAATGTTGAGAGTTGTATTCAACTGATAACAGTGAGAGCAGGAATACTCCCATCAGTCGCTACTTGAGCTATAAATAAACAAATTTAAATAAAAAACATTAGTTGAGATTACCCTGTATTTTTGATAACCAGCCAGGCAAAACTGACAGCTGCGGGCTGTAAACCTCAGCAAGGCTGGTTACCAAGAATAGAGGGCTCAACACACCATATTTTTAAAAATTATTTATATAATTTTAAAATACTTTGTGGGGTCCACTCCATTTTTGACAACCAACCAAGCTAAAACATACAGCTGGGGGCTAGTATTCTCAGGCTGCCACCTATCCATTACTAATCCTATAGTTGTATGGTAAATAAACACACAGCCAGAATAAAGTCCTGTATTTGAAATAAAAACAAAACACACTTTTCCTTTTTAATTTAAAAATAACAAACCATTATACTCACCTAACATCCATTTCATTGATGCCCTCGTCTCCTGTAATAAAAAAAAAAATACAGGGCCTGATGGTTTCACAGAAAAATTCTATAAAGTATTTTTTGAACAACTGTCTCCGTTAATATTACATTCATTTAATTCCATATCAGAGTCTACTTTCTTTCCTCACCATTCCACAACTGCACATATTACAGTCATTACCAAACCAGGGAAAGACCCCAACTCATGTAGTAACTATAGGCCTATATCTTTATTAAATGTAGATTTAAAATTATATGCCAAGCTTTCGGCCAATAGACTTAAATCCCACATCATTTAATACTCCCTGACCAGGTGGATTTTGTTACGGGAAGAGAGGCACGCGATAACACTTTGAAAACAATAGATATTATTAATCATGCACACACTCAAAAAAAACCTTTAATGATACTATCGCATTGATAAAGATCCCTATAGGATCGAAACGCATAAGCTTCCATTAGCGCTTTTAGCGCATCCATTTAAATCTGAGGAGATCACCATAATTTCATGTTTTTATGGGAATAATAAAGAATTGAATTTTAGAAGCTGGAACACATTTTTTTTTCCTCATCCTCTTCAGTCAAGTCACGCCGGAGTCCAGGCGGGTTCTCGTGCTTCTGTGGCGGTTGGTGAGCTGGCTAGGGCTTTCAGCCCAACTTTTTTTCATTTCAAGGCGGAAGAGCCAGGCAAAGCGTCAGAGTTGGTGCATCTAATAGATGCACCCTTTCTGGACGGCTGCAGGCTGCTATTTTTAGGCTGGGGGGCAATATCCATGGCCTCTTACCAGTCTGGGAATACCAGCCCCAAGGTGTCTGCTTTA
This sequence comes from Oophaga sylvatica, assembly GCA_033576555.1. NCBI lineage: Eukaryota > Metazoa > Chordata > Amphibia > Anura > Dendrobatidae > Oophaga > Oophaga sylvatica. The sequence continues at coordinate 398,899,388 of JARQOD010000006.1, read as the reverse complement.
GCTTGGCTGGTTGATAAAATGGGGGGGATCCCCATGACGTGTTTTTAAATTATTTGATTTAAAAACAGCATGGGGACCCCTCTATTCTTGATAACCAGCCTTGCTGAGGCTGACAGCTGAAGACTGAAGCCAGCAACTGGACGTTTTGCCAGCTGGTTACCAAAAATACAGGGAAACTCACATCAATTTTTTCTTTTAATTTATTCATTTATGGCACAAGCTGATGAATGCTCCCATCAGCTACCACCTGCTCTTGCTGTTATTAGTGGCAGCAGGAGTAGGCTGATGGGAGTAGTAATCCATCAGCTGCCATCTACTCTCACTGTTAACAGTTGAATACGACTGTCAACATTGTCCCTGCCAGCACTGATCACAGAGGACAATGATATGAACCCAGCGTCGGGGAACAGCGCAAACAGAACCACTGTTTCCCGGATGTCATCAGTGTTTACATGTGTAGGATGTCTTGTGGCCCGTGCTGCTGTTAAAAAATGGACATGCCAGTGTGTTTTGTTCATGGACACACAGTCCCTGAAATCACACTGACATATGCACAGACCCTTTCACTTGAATGGGTCTACACATGTAAATGTCTACAGTACGTGTGAAAACCATCACCACACCTACCTCACACACTGACCTCTGAGAGAGCCCAAAGTTAGTATGTCCTTAAAGGAATAATACACCCAGAGAAGTCTTAGGCAGCTGATGATAATAAAAAAGGTTTAGTTCTTCTACTTAACGCCATAACGACCGCTGATACGCCTTTTACCTGCGGCAGTTAAGGGGCCATATTCCTCAGCGCCACTTTTTAACAGCGCTTAGAAATAAGGGTATATTGCCCCCCAACGTCGGAAAATCTCTGGGGTCTCCACTACGGGAGGTAGCTGAGACCCCAGAGAACATGATTCGGTTGGATTTTACCGTCCCCAGTCTCATGATCACGGTTATTCACGGAATAACGGCAATCGCAAAAAAAAGTCAGATTTCCCATTCATTTCTCTCTCCTCTGATATGATCTAGCATACCAGAGGAGAGAGAAATGGGCACCCTCGAGTCCCCCCAGTACACTTGACCCCTCATGCTCTGTTCCCCAGCCCTCAGTATCTTCTACCTGGAAGAAAATGGCGGATGCATGGGTAGTGAACCCGCCGAGATCTGCTGGCCCGCACCCAACAACAATAGGAGATTTTTCCCATTGGTTCATATTAATCACTGTGATAGACCCTATCACAGTGATCAAAATAAAAAATAGTAAATCAATTCACCCTTTATTACCCTCTTAGGTAAAAATAATAAAGTAAAAAAATGTATTTTTTTCTATTCTTTGCAGTTAGGTTTAGGGTTGGGGCTGGGGTTATGGTTGGGGTTAGAGCTATGGTTAGCATTGGGGCTGAGGTTAGGGTTGAGGTTGGGGTTAGGGTTGTGTTGTTGGGGTTAGGGTTGGGGTTAGGGTTGTGTTGGAGATAAGGTTGTGTTGGGGATATGGTGGTGTTGGGGATACGATTGGGGTGTTGAGGTTAAGGTGGTGTTGGAGATGCCGTTAGGGTTGGGATTAGAGTCAGGGGTAGGGCTGTGTTAGAGTTGTAGTTAGAATTGTAAGGTTTCCACTGTTTAGGTACATCAGGGGGTCTCCAAATGTGACATGGCGCCCACCATCGAGTCTAGCAAATTTTACATTCAAAAAGTCAAACGGTGCTCCCTCCCTTCTGAGCCCAGCCATGCGCCCAGTGTCTTTCCCTCACATACAGGGCATCGGTGTACTCAGGAGAAATTGCACAACAAATATTGTGACCCATTTTCTCCTGATACCCTTGTGAAAATAAAAAAGTTTGGTTCCAAAGTAAATTTTTTGTAAATGTTCATTTTTTCCCTCCACATTGCTTTAGTTCTCGTGAAGCACCTGAAGGGTTAATAAACTTCTTAAATGTGGTTTTGAGCATCTTGAGGGGTGCAGTTTTTAGAATGGTGTCACTTTGTGGTATTTTCTGTCATATTGACCCCCCAAACTCACTTCAAATGTGAGATGGTCCTTAACCCCTTTATTCCATCAGACGTACTATTCCGTCCATGTGACCCTGGACCTAATTCCCATGGACGGAATAGTACGTCATGGACGATCAGCTGCGCTCCTGATCGCCGCTGGGTGTCAGCTGATTATCACAGCTGACACCCGTGACTGTGTGTCAGGAGCGGTCACGGACCGCTCCCGGCACATTAACCCCTGGCACACCGCGATCAAACATGATCGCGGTGTACCCGGGGCACAGGGGAGGATCACGATGTGTCGCGTTGTTCCGAGGGTCCGTCCTCCCTCCAAGATGGCGCCGGGGTCCTGCAGGGAGGCGGCTTCCTCAGTGCCTGCTGAGAGCAGGCGCTGAGGAAGCCTGCAGCGATGCCAGAGCGATCGCTGGTGTGACAGAGTGCTGTACTAAAATACAGTGATGTCCCACTGTAAAAAAGTAAAAAAAAATAAAAATAAAAAATGGTAAAAAAAAATCATAAAAAAAAAAAAAAAAAATATTCCCAATAAATTCATTTTTTCCTGTAAATAAAAAAAACAAAACAATAAAAGTACACATATTTGGTATCGTCGTGTCCGTAACGACCCCCCTATAAAACTGTCCCACTAGTTAACCCCTTTAGTGAACCCATTAAAAAAAAACGAAGCAAAAAATCAATGCTTTATCATCATACCGCTGAACAAAAAGTGGAATAACACGCGATCAAAAAGACCGATATAAATAAACATAGTAGCGCTGAAAACGTCATCTTGTCCCGCAAAAAACGAGCCATCATACAGCATCATCAGTGAAAAAATAAAAAAGTTATAGCTCGCAGAATAAAGCGATGCAAAAATAATAATTTTTTATATAAAATTGTTTTCATTCTATAAAAGCGCCAAAACTTAAAAAATATGATATAAATGAGGTATCGCCGTAATCGTACTGACCCGAAGAATAAAACTGCTTTATCAATTTTACCACACACAGAATGGTATAAACGCCTCCCCAAAAGAAATTCATGAATTGCTGATTTTTGTTCATTCTAACCTCCCAAAAATCGAAATAAAAAGCGATCAAAAATGTCACGTGCTCAAAAATGGTACCAATAAAACGTCAACTCGTACCGCAAAAAATAAGACCTCACATGACTCTGTGGGCCAAAATATGCAAAAATTATAGCTCTCAAAATGTGGTGATGCAAAAAACTATTTTTTGCAATATAAAGCGTCTTTTAGCGTGACAGCTGACAATCATAAAAACCCGCTATAAATAGTAAATCAAACCCCCCTTTATCACCCCCTTAGTTAGGGAAAAATAATAAAATTAAAAAAAAAGTATTTATTTCCATTTTCCCATTAGGGTTAGGGTTGCGGCTAAAGTTAGGGTTAGGGTTGGCGCTAACGTTAGGATTAGGGTTAGGGTTGGGATTACGGTTAGGGGTGTGTTAGGGTTAGGTTTGTGGTTAGGGTTGGGACTAGGGTTAGGGGTGTGTTGGGGTTAGGGTTGGAGTTAGAATTGGGGGGTTTCTGCTGTTTAGGCACATCAGGGGCTCTCCAAATGTGACATGGCGTCTGATCTCAATTCCAGCCAATTCTGCGTTGAAAAAGTCAAACGGTGCTCCTTCACTTCTGAGCTCTGCCATGCGCCCAAACAGTAGTTTACCCCCGCATATGGGGTATCAGCGTACTCTGGACCACAAGAGTTATTGTGCAATTTGTCCTATTTCTTCTGTTACCCTTGGGAAAATAAAAAACTGGGGGCGACAAAATCATTTTTGTAAAAAAAAAAAATGATTTTTTTGTTTTTACGGCTGTATGTTATAAAACTTCTGTGAAGCACTTGGGGCTTCATAGCGCTCACCACACTTCTAGATAAGTTCCTTGTGGGGTCTATTTTCCAAAATGGGGTCACTTGTGGGGGGTTTCCACTGTTTAGGCGCATCAGGGGCTCTCCAAATGCGACATGACGCCCCAGACCATTCCATCAAAGTCTGCAATCCAAAACATCACTACTTCCCTTCCGAGCCCAGACGTGCACCCATACAGTCGTTTTCGCCCACATATTGGGTATCAGCGTACTCAGGACAAATTGGACAACAAATTTTGGGGTCCAATTTCTCCTGTTACCCTTGTGAAAATAAAATATTGGGGGTGAAAAAATCATTTTTGTAAAAAAAAAAAGGATTTTTTATTATTACGGCTGTACGTTATAAACTTCTGTGAAGCACTTCGGGGTTCAAAGTGCTCACCACACATCTAGATAAGTTCCTTGTGGGGTCTATTTTCCAAAATGGGGTCACTTGTGGGGGGTTTCCACTGTTTAGGTGCATCAGGGGCTCTCCAAATGCGACATGACGCCCCAGACCATTCCATCAAAGTCTGCAATCCAAAACGTCACTACTTCCCTTCCGAGCCCCGACGTGCGCCCATACAGTAGTTTACTCCCACATATTGGGTATCAGCGTACTCAGGACAAATTGGACAACAACTTTTGGGGTCCAATTTCTCCTGTTACCCTTGTGAAAATAAAATATTGGGGGCGGAAAAAATCATTTTTGTAAAAAAAAAAGGATTTTTTATTTTTACGGCTGTACGTTATAAACTTCTGTGAAGCACTTCGGGGTTCAAAGTGCTCACCACACATCTAGATAAGTTCCTTGTGGGGTCTATTTTCCAAAATGGGGTCACTTGTGGGGGGTTTCCACTGTTTAGGCGCATCAGGGGCTCTCCAAATGCGACATGACTCCCCAGACCATTCCATCAAAGTCTGCAATCCAAAACGTCACTACTTCCCTTCCGAGCCCCGACGTGCGCTCATACAGTAGTTTACTCCCACATATTGGGTATCAGCATACTCAGGACAAATTGGACAACAACTTTTGGGGTCCAATTTCTCCTGTTACCCTTGTGAAAATAAAATATTGGGGCGAAAAAATCATTTTTGTAAAAAAAAAAAGAGATTTTTTATTTTACGGCTGTACGTTATAAACTTCTGTGAAGCACTTTGGGGTTCAAAGTGCTCACCACACATCTAGATAAGTTCCTTGAGGGGTCTAGTTTCCAAAATGGTGTCATTTGTGGGGGGTTTCCACTGTTTAGGCAGATCAGGAGCTCTCCAAACACGACATGGCATCCAGCCAATTCTGCGTTGAAAAAGTCAAACGGCGCTCCTTCCCTTCCAAACTCTGCCATGCACCCAAACAGTGGTTTACTCCCACATATGGGGTATCAGCGCACTCAGGACAAATTGCACAATAACTTTTGGAGTCTTGTTACCTTGGGAAAATAAAAATTGGGGTGAAAAGATCAATTTTGTGGAAAAAAATATGATTTTTTAATTTTACGGCTCTACGCTATAAACTTGTGTGAAGCACTTGGGGGTTCAAATTGCTCACCAAAGATCTAGATAAGTTCCTTAGGGAGTCTAGTTTCCCAAATGGGGTCACTTGTGGGGGGGTTTCCACTGTTTAGGCACATCAGGGGTTCTCCAAATGCAACATGGCGTCCAATCTCAATTCCAGCCAATTTTGGTTGGAAAAAGTCAAATGATGCTCCTTCCATTCCGAGCTCTGCCATGCGCCCAAACAGTGGTTCCCCCCACATATGGGGTATCAGCGTACTCAGGACAAATTGGACAAAAAATTTTGTGGTCCAATTTCTCCTGTTACCTATGGGAAAATAAAAAATTAGTGACTAAGAGATAATTTTTGTGGGAAAAAAATAGGATTTTTTATTTTCATGCCTGGGCATTATAAACTTGTGTGAAGCACTTGGGGGTTCAAAGTGCTCACCAAAGATCTAGATAAGTTCCTTAGGGGGTCTAGCTTCCAAAATGGGGTCACTTGTGGGGGGTTTCCACTGTTTAGGCTCATCTGGGGCACTACAAACGGAACATGACCGCCATCAATGTTTGCATTCCAAAACGTTACTGCTTCCTTTCCAAGCCCTGCCGTGCGCCCAAACAGTTTCCCCCCCCCCACATATGGGGTATCAGCGTACTCAGGACAAATTGGACAACAACTTTTGGGGTCCAATTTCCTTGGGAAAAATCAAAATTTGGGACTAAAAAATCATTTTTGTGGAAAATTGTTTTTTTTTTCACACCCAGGCATTATAAACTTTTGTGAAACACTTTGGGGTTCAAAGTGCTCACAACAGATCTAGATAAGTTCCTTAGGGGGTCTAGTTTCCAAAATGGTGTCACTTGTGGGGGATTTCCACTGTTTAGGCGTATCAGGGGCTCTCCAAACACGACATGGCGTCCAATCTCAACTCCAGCCAATTTTAGTTTGAAAAAGTCAAACGGCGCTCCTTCCCTTACGAGCTCTGAAGTGTGCCCAAACAGTGGTTTTCCCCACATATGGAGTATTGGCATACTCAGGAGAAATTGCACAACAACTTTATCTGCCATTTTCTCCTTTTACCCTTGTGAAAATAAAAAAAAGTTTCTAAAAGATCATTTTTGTGGCTAAAAAGTTAAATATTAATTTTTTCCTTCCACGTTGCTTCAGCTCCTGTGAAGCACCTGAAGGGTTATTAAACTTCTTGAATGTGGTTTTGAGTACCTTGAGGGGTACAGTTTTTAGAATGGTGTCACTTTTGGGTATTTTCTGCTATATAGACCCGTCAAAGTGACTTCAAATGTGAGGTGGTCCTAAAAAAATGGCTTTGTAAATTTTGTTGTAAAAATGAGAAATCACTGGTCAACTTTTAACCCTTATAATTTCCTAACAAAAAAAAATTTTGGTTCCAAAATTGTGCTGATGTAAAGTAGACATGTGGGAAATGTTATTTCTTTACTATTTTGTGTGACATATTTCTCTGTTTTAAGGGAAAAAAAATTCAAAGTTTGAAAATTGCAAAATTTTCAAAATTTTCGCCATATTTGCGTTTTTTTCAAAAATAAACGCAAGGTATATCGAAGAAATTTTACCACTAACATGAAGTACAATATGTCACGAGAAAACATTCTCAGAATCGCGAAGATCCATTGAAGCGTTCCAGAGTTATAACCTCATAAAGAGACAGTGGTCAAAATTGTAAAAATTGGCACAGTCATTAACGTGCAAACCACCCTTGGGGGTGAAGGGGTTAAAAATTTGTTTTGTAAATTTTGATGGAAAAATTAGAAATTGCTGGTCAACTTTTAACCCTTAACTTCCTAACAAAAAAAATTTGGGTTCCAATATTGTGCTGATGTAAAGTAGACATGTGTGAAATGTAAATTATTAACTATTATGTGTGATATGGCTCTCTGATTTAAGGGCACAAAAATTAAAAGTTTGAAAATTGCAAAATTTTCTAAATTTTTGCCAAATGTCCATTTTTTTCATAAATAAACACAAGTCATATCAAAGAAATTTTACCACTAACATGAAATACAATATGTCACGAAAAAAACAATCTCAGAATCATTGGGATCCATTGAAGCGTTCCAGAGCTACAACCTCATAAAGTGACAGTGGTCAGCATTGTAAAAATTGGCTTGGTCATTAAGGTCAAAATTTGCTCGGTCACTAAGGGGTTAAATAGGTCCTTTTTATAGGAGGAGTTTCTATAAGGATAGAAGCCCAAAGGAGAAAAATTAAAATGGAGATTTTCGAGGGACAAATATAAGGGTTTTTGGTTTTGCATACTCATCCTCAGAGCTAACTAAGAAGCAAACAACCAATACTTTTTTACAACCACATTGGAAAACTATAAATAATCATTATGACACATGTATATGGCCCAAAATGCTGATAACCAGTGGAGTAAACTCACTAGTAGACACAGACAAAAAGTAGCCCCCGTGCAAGAATAGTATATGGGTCCTTTGCAGTCCAATAACACATCAAAATGCACAATTCCACCTGCTTTGGAGATGGAAATAGGCCCCCTTACTCCTGGGCCCCTGTCCGGTTGCACCAATGATATGTCTGCGCCGGCGTAAACTTATATAGAGCCGGGCAGCCCACCTAATCTAATAGTATGGGGGTTTCTAATGGGCTGTAAATCAGACACTGTGAACTATATACAGTGCCTTGCGAAAGTATTCGCCCCCCCCCTGGAACTTTTCAACCTTTTCCCACATATCATGCTTCAAACATAAAGATACCAAATGTAAATTTTTGGTGAAGAATCAACAACAAGTGGGACACAATTGTGAAGTTGAACAAAATTTATTGTTTATTTTAAATTTTTGCGGAAATACAAAAACTGAAAAGTGGGGCGTGCAATATTATTCGGCCCCTTTAACTGAATACTTTGTTGCGCCACCTTTTTCTGTGATTACAGCTGCAAGTCGCTTGGGGTATGTCTCTATCAGTTTTGTACATCGAGAGACTGAAATTCTTGCCCATTCTTCCTTGACAAACAGCTCGAGCTCAGTGAGGTTGGATGGAGATTGTTTGTGAACAGCAGTTTTCATCTCTTTCCACAGATTCTCGATTGGATTCAGGTCTGGACTTTGACTTGGCCATTCTAACACCTGGATACGTTTATTTGTGAACCATTCCATTGTAGATTTTGCTTTATGCTTGGGATCATTGTGTTATTGGAAGACAAATCTCCGTCCAAGTCTCAGGTCTTTTGCACGTGATATCAAAAACGTATGCACAGCCTCAAGAAGGTGCAAGAGTAGGTGTCCAAACCATGTACATATAATAAGAAACTCTGCACTCAACTCAGAATGAAAATTTATTTAGGTGTGGTCCAAAAATTAAAGTAGTATGCAGGGAGGACGTTTCGGTCACATGACCTTCATCAGCTACTACAATACATAATCCGATACAGAAATAAAGAAAATATACATTAAAAAAATAATATAATCCAGAAGAAAAAAAGTATATACAAGGAGTATAAGTTTCAATAAAGGCTCAGAGACCAACTGGTATTAAGGGAAAACAGACAAAGTATATTCCGTCTAGAACTGTGGGAGGTGCGGACAGGTATATATAGTGTGGTATCTGTGTATAGAAGAGAAAGAACACATACCCCTGTTAAGGTATAATCGTTGCTTATGGACCCGATGGGAGATTACTTCAAAACAATAGTTAGTATGAAGCAGTCATATGGAGTAGCAGGTAAATGCCAATAGAAGACTGTAATCTTGCAGGAGAGAAGAAGCCGTCTGGTGCTGCTGTTGAGACGCGGTGTCCGCCGCTTGTCTGCAACCAAGCGGCGGACACCGCGTCTCAACAGCAGCACCAGACGGCTTCTTCTCTCTGCAAGATTACAGTCTTCTATTGGCATTTACCTGCTACTCCATATGACTGCTTCATACTAACTATTGTTTTGAAGTAATCTCCATCGGGTCCATAAGCAACGATTATACCTTAACAGGGGTATGTGTTCTTTCTCTTCTATACACAGATACCACACTATATATACCTGTCCGCACCTCCCACAGTTCTAGACGGAATATACTTTGTCTGTTTTCCCTTAATACCAGTTGGTCTCTGAGCCTTTATTGAAACTTATACTCCTTGTATATACTTTTTTTCTTCTGGATTATATTATTTTTTTAATGTATATTTTCTTTATTTCTGTATCGGATTATGTATTGTAGTAGCTGATGAAGGTCATGTGACCGAAACGTCCTCCCTGCATACTACTTTAATTTTTGGACCACACCTAAATAAATTTTCATTCTGAGTTGAGTGCAGAGTTTCTTATTATATGTATCAGGTCTTTTGCAGACTCCAACAGGTTTTCTTCAAGAATGGTGCTGTATTTGGCTCCATCCATCTTCCCATCAATTTTAACCATCTTCCCTGTCCCTGCTGAAGAAAAGCAGGCCCACACCATGATGCTGCCACCATCATGTTTGACAGTGGGGATGGTGTGTTCATGGTGATGAGCTGTGCTGCCTTTATGCCAAACATATCATTTGGCATTGTTGCCAAAAAGTTCGATTTTGGTTTCATCTGACCAGAGCACCTTCTTCCCCATGTTTGGTGTGTCTCCCAGGTGGCTTGTTGCAAACTTTAAACGACACTTTTTATGGGTATCCCTGAGAAATGGCTTTCTTCTTGCCACTCTTCCATAAAAAACACAAAAAAGAGCTCTGCCAAGAGTTAAGTAGTAAAAAAGTAGCACATTTTATTGAATATCTTAGTTAAAAAACTACATAGAAGATAATGTGCCGGACAAAAAACACACAGAAAACAGAAAAGCATTTCAATGCGAAACGAGCGTCAGGTGTGGTGGACACCCGCTCTTTAAGGTAAACATGTGTCACTAGTATCTGTAGGCACTATGCCTGAGTATATGTGTATCCTATATGTGCTTTTTCATGCGATGTATGCTTGTATGCACCTCTTACTTGTCACTAAAATGGCTGTATGTCTTCATAGCACCTAAGGGATTTGCCTATTAGCTATTATACCCATATGGGACTATTGTTCCCTGGGTGGCTTGTTTCAAAACTCTACTTGGAGTGTGTCTGTGTACTTAATTAGGGGTTGGCTTCATTCCCTTATTTTCTGCTTGAGGACACCCACATTGCTTTGTTATATATGTACTGACATATAGGAGTTTATACCTTTGTATTATACTCGGTATACATTGATACGCTATTTACACCATATCTTACTTGGGCTGTACCACCGTCCTTTCTGTTTTCTGTGTGTTTTTTGTCCGGCACATTATCTTCTATGTAGTTTTTTAACTAAGATATTCAATAAAATTTGCTACTTTTTTACTACTTATCTCTTGGCAGAGCTCTTTTTTTGGTGTTTCTTATCCTGTGTGTGCTTTATAGCAAACATATGGGTTACATATATAGGTGTTGTGCACTCTTCCATAAAGGCCAAATTTGTGCAGTGTACGACTGATTGTTGTCCTATGGACAGTCTGCCCCACCTCAGCTGTAGATCTCTGCAGTTCATCCAGAGTGATCATGGGCCTCTTGGCTGCATCTCTGATCAGTCTTCTCCTTGTTTGAGATGAATGTTTAGAGGGACGGCCAGGTCTTGGTAGATTTGCAGTGGTATGATACTCCTTCCATTTCAATATGATCGCTTGCACAGTGCTCCTTGGGATGTTTAAAGTTTTGGAAATCATTTTGTATCCAAATCCGGCTTTAAACTTCTCCACAACAGTATCACGGACCTGCCTGTTGTGTTCCTTTGCCTTCTTGATGCTCTCTGTGCTTCAAACAGAACCCTGAGGCTATCACATGGCAGGTGCATTTATACGGAGACTTAATTACACACAGGTGGATTATATTTATCATCATTAGTCATTTAGGACAACATTGGATCATTCAGAGATCCACAATGAACTTCTGGAGTGAGTTTGCTGCACTGAAAGTAAAGGGGCCGAATAATATTGCACTTCCCACTTTTCAGTTTTTATATTTCCACAAAAATTTAAAATAACCAATAAATTTCGTTCAACTTCACAATTGTGTCCGACTTGTTGTTGATTCTTCACCAAAAATTTACATATGGTATCTTTATGTTTGAAGCATGATATGTGGGTAAAGGTTGAAAAGTTCCAGGGAGCCGAATACTTTCGCAAGGCACTGTATGCGACCAGCATCCTATACAAGCCTTATTTATGTGCAATTTTAGTACTAAGCAATCACCCCCTCCAGGAATTTTAAGGTTGGGAGTTGTGGTTGATCTGTTAGACACGGACTGACTTAGGTTGTTACGGAACATACAGGATACCTACTGCCATATACCTATCCACCAGGCATATCAGTAATTAGAATGAGCCATAAGTTATCAAGGAAAATTAGATGGAGAAAGGCCAGCAGCACTGTATTTTTAAATATAGTGCTTAAGGAAGGTACTCGTGGCCCAGACTAATCGAGGTAGAAACCTCAACACCGAAAAAAGAAAATGAGACTGCAAGTCTTGCTGCAGCATTATTTATTTTTTCAGGGAAGGAGTCAAAAAAGATATGATCCAATGTTTCGACTGAGAGTGGTCTTTGTCAAGGACATCTGTGTGTAGCATGAGCCGGGAACCAGGAAATTCAGATGGGTGTAAGCTGCATTTCCTGGTTCCCGACTCATGCTACACACAGATGTTCTTGACACAGACTGCTCTCGGTCGAAACATTGTACCATATCTGTTTTGACGCTTTGCCTGATCAAAATAAATAATGCTGCAGCAAGACTTGCAGTCCCATTTTCTTTTTTTGTGGTGCTTGAGTTTCTACTTCGATTTATCAAGGAAAAGTGCTTCTCTCCTAGTACTGAGTCTTATCCTTTGGGCTATCAATGGGCTACTCTATCTTCACAAAAATAATATTTAAAGTAGCAGCCTTCATAAGAAACACTTCCATGATGGTTTGCATTCCAGGGGTCAATGGGCACAGGGCCACTACAGAGGTCTTCAGGTCCAGATCCTAAGAGTCTTGAGGGCAAGAACATCCAACTAGACCAGTATTTCCCAAACTTGGTCCTCACGGCTCTCAACACATCATGTTTCCAGGATTACTTTAGTATTACACAGGTGAAAGAACCTGTGTCAGTTTGATGCCTTAATATTAATTCCACCCCTTGTGCAAGTCTAAGGAAATCCTGAAAACGTGACAGGTTTAAGGCCATGAGGCCTGTAGATTGGGAAACGCTGAACTAGACATTCTGATGTCCGTTCCTGTTGATGCATGTCAAGGGCTAGAGGAGTGACTGATAAAGTCAAACCTTTCTTTTGGAACTCTCTGGAAAATGTTGAACTCAATAATGGTAATCACAGCCAATGCCAGCCCTTTGGGTTGGGGACTCGTACATGGGAGAGGGAACAGTCTTTATAGTAGATCTTCCAATCTGAAGAAACTGACAGCCTTTTTAAAAGCTTTACAGGTGTTCTCTCATTTAATGGGTATACATGTCAAAATAATGTCGGACAACACTATAGTGGTCACTCAGAAGGCCAGCAGGTTTAAAGGGAGTGACCAGTCAGATCATAGATCTTTTTAGGGAAAGACCTATTCTATATTGGCAATTCAATTGAAGGGGGTAGACATCACACTAGAAGTTTTTCTCAGTTGTTAGTCTTTTATCCAGTCAGAACTATCCCTGAATCAGGCAGGGTACAACAAGATTGTGCAGACAGTAGAAAGTCCAGAGATTGCTTATTAAAAAAAATATCTAACAAGGGACATCAAGAGTTTTTTTTTCTCTCCAAAGCAGCAGGACCAAACTCTAAAGGTACTGCCACACTACACAATCCCGCTAGCGATCTCGTTAGCGTTGCATACTAATGAGATCGCTAGCGGGATTGTTTCTATATCGCTAGTAGCTACCTATTTTAGCGATGTCGTTAGGACGCTATCGCGGTTAGCGATCTCCTTAACGACTTTAGCGGTACAAAAGTACCGCTAAATCGCTAAAAAAGGTGCCACACTCAGCGATTAGATACTTACCAGCGGGGCGCCAGCGGCGAAAATAGGGTCCGGAACGATCGCTGTGATGAACGAGATCACAGCAGGGGCCTCGTCGCTGGTAGATGCCGCACACAACAACATCGCTAACGGGATCGCTAAATAGTGACGTTTTTTAGCGATCCCGTTAGCGATGTTGTTTAGTGTGGCATACCCTTAACACTAGACGCCTTCATCCAACTCTACTGCTTGAACCACTGATGGCTAAAATGATCAGCAACTATGAAACAAATTTAATCATGTAAACTATGTACAGGCGTACAGGCATACAAGGCAAATAGTTTAAATGCAAATATAAGATGACTGCTGTGCATATCTAAATTAGCATTCAAAAAGTTCAAACAACATTGGAAACAATTAAAGGGTGCTTTCCACACAATCCTATTTACACTTTACACTTACAATTAGAAATGGAGGAAAAAAAGCCTGGAGATTCAATTTAGCACCTGAGCATGAAAGAATAACAATGGAAGCCTCTATTTACATGTATGTCTTCATTGTGTGCCAATTAGCCACTCACTATACAATCAATGAAATGGAGATGGTGACTCTCCTCTGCATGGTCCTTGAACAGAGATTACTTCTATATAAGGTAGTCTCCAGGCTCCTGAGATGTTGGAAGTTAGTTACTTCATGAATAGTTATATGAAAAAGTTTGGGCACCCCTATTAATCTTAAGGTACTGCCACCTAAACAATCCCGCTAGCGATCACGATAACGACGCATACTAATGCGATCGCTAGCGGGATTGTTTCTATATCGCTAAGTGCGGTCACATTTAGCGATATAGTTAACGACGCTATCGCCGTTAGCGATCTTCTTAACGACTTTAGCGGTACAAAAGTACCGCTAAATCGCTAAGAAAAGGTGCCACACTAGCGATATATACTTACCCAGCGGGAGCGCCGACGAGAAAATAGGGTCCGGAACGATTCCAGCGACGAGCGAGATCACAGCAGGAAGCTCGTCGCTGGCAGATGCCGCACTGAACAACATCGCTAACGGGATCGCTAAATAGTGACGTTTTTTAGCGATCCCGTTAGCGATATTGTTCAGTGTGGCATACCCTTTAAGCTTAATGTTTTATAAAAATTGGTGTTTTTGCAACAGCTATTTCAGTTTGATATATCTAATAACTATTGGACACAGTAATGTTTCTGCCTTGAAATGAGGTTTATTGTACTAACAGAAAATGTGCAATCTGCATCCAAACAAAATTTGACAGGTGCATAAGTATGGGCACCTCACCAGAAAAGTGACATTAATATTTAGTAGATCCTCCTTTTGCAAAAATAACAGCCTCTAGTCGCTTCCTGTATCTTTTAATGAGTTCCTGGATCCTGGATGAAGGTATTTTTGGCCATTCCTCTGAGGATTGTCCTTGACTGATCTCACCATTCTTCTTCTCTGCCTTTCTGATGTTTTTCTTGGCCTGCCACTTCAGGCCTTAACAAGAACTGTCCCTATGTTCTTCCATTTCCTTACTATGTTCCTCACAGTGGAAACTGACAGGTTAAATCTCTGAGACAGCTTTTTGTATCCTTCCCCTGAACAACTATGTTGAATAATCTTTGTTTTTAGATCATTTGACAGTTGTTTTGAGGAGCCCATGATGCCACTCTTCAGAGGAGATTCAAACAGGAGAACAACTTGCAAGTGGCCACTTTAAGTAGCTTTTCTCATGATTGCATACACCTGGCTATGAAGTTCAAAGCTCAATGAGGTTACAAGACCAAAAAAAGTGCTTCAGTAACTCAGTAAAAAGTAGGTAGGAGTATTTAAAACAAGAAAATGATAAGGGTGCCCATACTTATGCACCTGTCAAATTTTGTTTGGATGCAGATTGCACATGTTCTGTTAGTACAATTAACCTCATTTCAAGGCAGAAACATTACTGTGTCCAATAGTTATTACATATATCAAACTGAAATAGCTGTTGCAAAAACACCAATTTTTATAAAACATTAAGATTAATAGGGGTGCCCAAACTTTTTCATATAACTGTATTTACCAGGTCCTGAAATGCCTTTTATCTGGTCTAGGGATCCAATGAATGCCCTTCCGAATCCCCGTCTCCTCTATTTTTGAATTACCTCCAATCGGGTTTCAAAAGAGCTTTGGACTGTGGTCTCAAACACAGCTGGGTATATGGGCCGCATATAGTATTTGAATTTGGAGGGCTGCATTCTTTGAAGGACAAAGTGACATTTTTAGTGATACCATTTTTTTTCTATACACCTTTTGAGCATTTTTGCCGTGAGCACTCATATTGTAGTTATGTCCCCATATCCAGGTCCTCATATTGTAGTTACGTCCCCATCCAGGTCCCCATATTGTAGTCCCCACCCAGGTTCTCATACTGTAATCATGTCCCCAGATCCATGTGCCCATATTGTAGTTATGTCCCCATATCGAGATCCCTATATTGTAGTTATGTCCCCATATCCAGGTCCCTATATTGTAGTTATGTCCCCATATCGAGATCCCTATATTGTAGTTATGTCCCCATATTGAGATCCCTATATTGTAGTTATGTCCCCATATCGAGATCCCTATATTGTAGTTGTGTGGCCCAGCTATGCAGGCACACATAAAAATCCAGGAGAGTGCACAGGAAGGTAATCGCAACGCTTGATATGCATTCACTGCCACTCACTCTTTCAGACACAACCATCTGAGATATAAGAGGGAGTGACACGTAGTAGAGGGGGTTGAGTTCAGTTGGAGTTGAGATCAGATCAGATTAGTCTGAAGGAGAGGAGAAAGTAGAGTCTGTTTCCTGTCAGAGGACAGTGCAGTTCAGTCTCAGTCCAGTCTGGACTTGGAGGGTACTGAGAGCTATTCAGTGAGCTCTAGAAGAAAGCTGACTTTCCCATCAGAAGCTACAGGTGCTTATGTTAAGAGCGGGAAGCAGGGCGAAGGGCGCAGTGGAGAAGACAGAGAGAAGTGCTACAGGTATTGGATTACCTGCACTAAATTGCCGGACACCGGGGTCCGAAGCGTTGCTAGTGTTTCAAGCATAGTGTGAGACAGTGAAGGAGTGTGTGTTGAATGGGGTGTGCATTTCGCCTAGGTATGGGGGAAGTGTGTGGCTTTGTGGACCTGGTGGTGGAGAGAGGTCACTGCACCTCGCATTCAGCGCGCACTTGCAGCACAGGCCTGAGACTGCTCAGGTCTTGATTAGGAGACCAGAAGTAGGTGTCTGCAAACACAATCTGAGAGCTCATTCAGTCTGGACAAGGGGTCCAGGCACAGAAGGTGTCTCCAAGAGTGTGGGAGCTAGTTTAGCCTGGACACAGGGAGGTGTCCTGGCACAAGAAACAGTCTCCAAGAGTGTTAGAGCTGTCTTCAGCCTGGACACAGAGAGGTGTCCTGGCACAAGGAAGCAGTCTCTGTGAGAATGCTCCAAGAGTGTTAGAGCTGTCTTCAGCCTGGACACAGAGAGGTGTCCTGGCACAAGGAAGCAGTCTCTGTGAGCATGCATGCTGATGATTACTGAAGAGGAGGGGAGCCGTCTCAGTCTGGGTGCAGGAAGGACCCCGGACACAGGAGTGTCTCTGTGAACCTCCATGCTGATGATTACTGAAGAGGAGGGGAGCCGTCTCAGTCTGGGTGCAGGAAGGACCCCGGACACAGGAGTGTCTCTGTGAACCTCCAGCATAATGACTACTGAATAGGAGTGGATCTCTCTCAAGTCTGGTCATGGAAGGTGCCTTCAGACACAGGAGGAGTATCTGTGAAGCTCCATACTGGTAACATATGTGATATGTGTTGTTTTGGGCACAGACTGGTAGAGTCTGGGTCCCGGATAGAGAGGGCCATCTATCTAAGTGTAATTAGAGGCTAGACAAGCCCAGGTTTTCTGTTTATGCTTTGTTTTAATCTGTTTGCTGTGGACTTTAATAAAGCTGGTTGCGGACAGTTTTTTACCATAATTGCTGTCTGAATGAACTGTTTCCATGCCATTCTGTCTACCCAGACAGCGATCCTAGAGCTAAAACCCCCGGAAAGCTACAATTGGTGGAGAATGCGGGCAGCGCAGGGCCTGGTACAGTTAGTGCTGGAGTGTGCATGCAGCACAGTGGCAAGAGACAGCATTAAAGGTGAAGTCTATTGAAATAGCAACAGAGGAAAAAAAAAAAGTGTGTGTCAGCAGAAACGTCTGTTTGGAGCAGTCTTGGAGAGACAGTGGCCCTGATAGGGTCTGCAGAGAGAAAATGTATGCACAGCAAAGCTGAACTTGTTGTGAAAATGACTGTGGAATGTGCAGCAGCAAAAGAAAAGTTTGTGGAGCAGTCTTAAAGAGACAGTAGCCCTAATAGACTTTGCAAAGGAAAAAAAAAAAAGTGGTTGCACAGCAAGGCTGAATTTTCTGTGGAAAAAAGCTGTGTAGTGTGTATGTCTTGAGTGAAGACTGCCGTTGTTAAGACAGAGAAGTCTGACAGCATGGATGACAGCATGGAGGCGCTGTTTGAACAAATGGCACAAGTTAATGTGCAACATAAAACTGCCGTGGTTGAGACAGATAAGTCCGGCCGTGTGAAGGAGCTCATTGAGTACCTGGTACAGGCCCAGCGAAGCATGCAGCAGAGCATGGAGCAGCAGCGCCTGCAGTACCAGCGGCAAATGCAGCAGTACCAGCAGCAAATCCTGCAGCAGCAGCAGGAGAATAACCGGTTGTTTTTTGAGCAGGTTGCAGCACTGCAGGGGACTTGTGGTGCATCGTCCCAAAGTAATGTTGCAAAGTCACCTGACTTGTCCGCTGTGAAGAGGGCGGTAAGACGGTCCTTGAGAAAAATGACACCTCGTGATGATGTGGAGGTATATCTTACTAGGTTTGAGAGACTGGCAGAGAAGGAGAATCTGCCACTATCTGAATGGGCCATGGCGGTCGTACCCTATCTGATTGGGGAACCCCAAAAAGTCTGGGCTGACCTGAGCAAGCAGGACAGCGAAGACTATGCCAAGTTGAAAGCGGCGATTCTTACCCGGCTGGGTGTTACGGTTGCAGCCCGTGCCAGGAGAGTCCATGACTGGAGATACAGTTGGGAGTCTGCAGTCAGCAGGCCTGATTATGGAGTTGAAAAGGTGGTAGTGAACCGCTACACCCGAGCATGTCCTACAGTGAACCGCTACACCCGAGCATGTTCTCCTGAGGTACAGCCGTCTGAGAGGACGTCACTTCAGAGTTCCCGGACGTCGAACTCTCCCGGTAAGAGCGTTCCAGCTGTTGGGGACATGGGGTATGCTGATAAGCGGGTTCAGGCCCGAGGGGACATGTGGGTGGAAGAGTGTGATGGACAGTGTTGGAGATGTCGTGAAATTGCAGCCAACTGTCCACTAGAGGGGGAGCCTATGTGCCGTGATGTTGGCAGATCCCTCTCTCTCTCTACGCAGAACCTGTGTGTGTGACCACCGCAACCGAAGAGACTGGACCACAGGTGTCCCCGGTGGTTACAAATGGTTGCTCAGCGCAGGCCCTCTTGGACTCAGAGAGTCCAGTGACTTCCGTATGTGACAGCCTGATTGATAGGGACTTCATCCATGATAAGCACTTGAGTATGGTGTGCATCCATGGAGACACCAAAGTCTACCCCGAGACTGCCGTGGACTTGGTCCCCAAACTCGGGGAGATTTCATGTGAAGTGGGGGTAGTGAAGACCCTGGTGCAACCCGTTATATTGGGTAATGACTTTCCCCGGTCTAAGGATCTCTGGGGGAAGGGTGATTCTGATGGACAGTGTGATGAAGCCCCTACTGAGGGTACGCAGTCCCGAGGGGCGGAACACGATGCTAGTGGGATGTTAAAATTATGTGATAATGATGATGATAATGCTAATGATGATGATGATCCTGATAATGATGATGACCATGAAAATGGTGCTGATGCTGGTAATGATAGTGATGATAATACTGATCATAGTCATGATAATGATGTTGATAATAATGATGACTGTGATAGTGATGAAATTCCTTTGCAGGTGATGTTGGGAGACGAGGATGGTGGTTCTCGGGAACCGAGTGTCCCTGACTTGCCTGTGTCCTGTGACGGTTTTGAGAGTGAGCCGTGGCGAGAACCCTCTCTTAAAACAGCACAGGAAAATATGATTGTTCTAAATGAGGTTTCCCAGGAGCCTGACTCTGAGGAGAGGTTCTCTCATGTTGCCATAAACACTGAAGTCCAGGGAGAGGTTGTGAGTCAGCTCCTAGTACCTGAACTATATAGAAGTGTAGTGCTGGGGTTGTCACATAGTCACATACTTGAGGGACCAGATGATGAAGTTAATGTTGTGGATGACATGTTAACTAAGGTTCCAGATCAGGATGTGAATGAGAATGAATTCTATACTCCTGAAAGTGAGCAGGATATGAATGAGAATGAATTCTATACTCCTGAAAGTGAGCAGGATATGAATGAAAATGAAGGGTATAGCCCTGACAGTGAGCCAGAGGTGACTGAGGAAGTAGAGTGTGGGACGGACGGTGGGGCTTCTGGGCATGTCTTGCCAGAAGAGCCTGAAAGTGGGGAACTGGAGAAAAGTGAAAAACCCCCTATACCTTCTGTGATAGTTGGTGACACAGGGTCAGTGCACCAGGGACAGGAGATACGTGAGTTTCTGAGGAAGAGTCAGCAGAAGTGTTCTGATGTGTCGGGTCGTACTTCTCTGGCCAGGCACTATATCGAAAATGAGCCCGGCCCTAAGGTCAAGATGAAACCGTGCAGGATACCCGAGGCCCGCAGAGAGCATAGGCCTGGGAGGGTACAGGGTAGTGCGGATGCTTCAGATGAAGAGAGAGCTGATGTTGGCTGTGACAGTGGTGAGGATGAAGTTGATGAGGGCCATGACTGGTCCAGAGGTCACTGTCTCTGTTGGATTGTTGACCAGCCCTCCGGTCTGGATGGCCAGCCCTCCGGTCTGGAGAAGAGGGAGGGGATATGTGAGACAGTGAAGGAGTGTGTGTTGAATGGGGTGTGCATTTCGCCTAGGTATGGGGGAAGTGTGTGGCTTTGTGGACCTGGTGGTGGAGAGAGGTCACTGCACCTCGCATTCAGCGCGCACTTGCAGCACAGGCCTGAGACTGCTCAGGTCTTGATTAGGAGACCAGAAGTAGGTGTCTGCAAACACAATCTGAGAGCTCATTCAGTCTGGACAAGGGGTCCAGGCACAGAAGGTGTCTCCAAGAGTGTGGGAGCTAGTTTAGCCTGGACACAGGGAGGTGTCCTGGCACAAGAAACAGTCTCCAAGAGTGTTAGAGCTGTCTTCAGCCTGGACACAGAGAGGTGTCCTGGCACAAGGAAGCAGTCTCTGTGAGAATGCTCCAAGAGTGTTAGAGCTGTCTTCAGCCTGGACACAGAGAGGTGTCCTGGCACAAGGAAGCAGTCTCTGTGAGCATGCATGCTGATGATTACTGAAGAGGAGGGGAGCCGTCTCAGTCTGGGTGCAGGAAGGACCCCGGACACAGGAGTGTCTCTGTGAACCTCCATGCTGATGATTACTGAAGAGGAGGGGAGCCGTCTCAGTCTGGGTGCAGGAAGGACCCCGGACACAGGAGTGTCTCTGTGAACCTCCAGCATAATGACTACTGAATAGGAGTGGATCTCTCTCAAGTCTGGTCATGGAAGGTGCCTTCAGACACAGGAGGAGTATCTGTGAAGCTCCATACTGGTAACATATGTGATATGTGTTGTTTTGGGCACAGACTGGTAGAGTCTGGGTCCAGGATAGAGAGGGCCATCTATCTAAGTGTAATTAGAGGCTAGACAAGCCCAGGTTTTCTGTTTATGCTTTGTTTTAATCTGTTTGCTGTGGACTTTAATAAAGCTGGTTGCGGACAGTTTTTTACCATAATTGCTGTCTGAATGAACTGTTTCCATGCCATTCTGTCTACCCAGACAGCGATCCTAGAGCTAAAACCCCCGGAAAGGCTACAATAGTAACAAGAAAACCGGAGGCATCTGGACTACAGGTCGCAGAGTGCAGCCCAAAGTGTCAATACGTAACCGGAGTCAGGGAGAACAGGGACTTTGAGCGGGATGCTGCAAAAGTAAGGACTTAGTTCTCTCAACATCTGCTAGGCCTCAGAGACATAGAAGGCTCCACCACAATGTTGGCCGGGCATGACAGCTATTGAGAAAGCTGAAGATTGTAGAGTAAACTTCGCTCCAGGCAAGTTGGACTCACATGTACATTTGAAGTAAAGGAGGCCTCTAACCTGCTCAGCGGTTACCGGAATGTGCATTCTCCACCCCAACCAGCTCCCCGGGATCTTGCTGAAACACCTTCAAGTAAAAGGTATGAAAAGAAGCTGCATTGTGTGTGACTGAATTCTTATCTACACCCTGCATCATCACCATAGACTTCCAGGGACCAGTCTCACCTGTGGGAGACTTACCACCCAGCTGCCCCATAACATCCCTGTGAAGATCCTTACAGCAGCGCTGGTCCAATTGACCAGATACCACAGGTGGCGTCACGAACTACCTATCCTAATAATCCCCTGTAAATATTCCCCATTGCTTGACTGCCAGGGCCACGGACCGAGTCCCGCTGCCAGTGACAACTCCCATAGAAATCAATGGGCTCGGCTCCGAGTACCCCATAGCCCTGGTAACCACAATTGTGGTGCGAGTCAATCTATCTGGCGTCACGAACAGGATCCGAAGCTTGCAATTGTGAGTCCTGTGTGCCTATATTGAACTGTTTGGTGAAAAAGACTGTTTGCTGCATTTGGCGCCAAATACCGCCATTTTACCACCATATTGGCGCCCTGAGGCGCTGGTGAAGAAGGTGGGCGTGCATTCGTGGGCGTGTACCCCCCCTGTGGCGCGAAAGATATGGCCGCCCTCTCCAAATGCTACTATAATGTGCGGTCCTGCCCCACTGCTAAAGAAATCCGCCTCCTCTTCATCCTCTATGCGAAGAGGAGGAGACGCAAATCCCGCCTCCACGGAAGAGACCAGATTGTTCCTGATGGAAACTACAGTCTGGCCTGGGACGAGATGGCGGAAGGACAGGAGAATCTGTGCAGAGGACCGGAGGCATATAAGTCCTGCTTACCGGAAGATTACCCACCTGTGCCGAAGCTGTCCCCGGATCGGGACACTGACCCCGCCATACTGGAGCTGCAGAAGGAGAACGCGGAGCTAAGAAGGAAGCTCCAGACTCATGCAGATTTACAGGAGACGGAGAAACGCTGGCGTGCCCAGACACAGCGGCTGCTGTGGGACGCAGTGTTCTCTCCCACAAGCCTAACGCCGTCTCCTGATTTCCCAAGTTCCCTGCTGAGGAAGGCGAAAGAGCAACCGGAGGCTGCCGCCAAAAGTGCTGTACCTGATCCCACCGATGCGGAGGTGGAGGAGAAGGAGGCTGAGGAGGCCCTGCCCGGTCCGGAGTGCCAGCCAGGCCAGGAGGCCACAGCGGAGTACGGTTCCCCGGTAAGGTCACCGGAGGGGTCCCAGCCATCATTGCCGGAAATTGACTGGGATGAGATGGAGCGTCTGGACGACGTGACTTCCGACCTCCAAACCGGAAACGCCTGGCAGCACTGCGAGAGAGTGAGACAGCAGCAGGAGGAAGAGAGAAACATACAGCGGTCCCGGCAACGCCAGCATGAGGAGTTCATCGCTGATAAAGAAACGGTCCGCCGGGATAAAGGTACCCGACGGGAACCGCGGCGGCAGGGGTGCGTCACCGAGTTTCAGCTCCGCAAGGGCTGGGGCTTTATCCGCGAGCCGGGCCTCTATCAGGGGGTCTTTGTGAGCCGCCGGGACGTGGAGTCCCACTTGCCCATCGGTCATCCTGGGAGGGACCTGATAAATGGGGACATAGTGAGCTACACCCGTCACTGGGGTTTAAAGGGGTGGTATGCCCTGAACGTCTCCATCGTCAGTGACCCCGCCCCGACGCCGGTACCGAAGCGTCCCAGTCCCGAGCTCTCACAGCACCAGGCCGTGCCCCGGCATCGCTCCCTGCATCGCAATCGGCGACCTACCCAGCATCGCAAACGGCGACCTACTCTGCATCGCAAACGGCGACCTACACTGCATCGCAAACGGCGACCTACTCTGCATCCCCTACTCTGCATCGCAAGTTAATGTGGCCCTTGCAGCGACGCAATCAGTGTCTTACAGCAGGGACATACCCGTTGGGTCCACCGTTAAAATGAGAACTGTGGCCACTCAAACGCTGATAGCGGGCCATGACTTATTTGTAATGCGTTCTAAGGAACACCGCGTCGTTCCAGCCCCAGGAGTGGAAGACGTCATCGAAATTAGCCAGAAAAGTGAAGACCGGTAGGACCCAGACAGGGGTTTACCGTATCTAAAAATTGTATAAAGTTTGATAAAAGAAGATTTGCCATTTTTGCACTTTATTTCTGTGTATGATGATGTTTTACATATTGAGTAGAATACCCGGCTGGGTACAAGGTTAAAGAGAATTTGAAAAGTTAAAAAGTAAATGTGTTGATTGCATAGTCGCATAGAATACCCTGGTTGGGTAAAGCAAGTAAAGTTATTGATATGTGAATACTTGAAGGATATATGTGTTAAACCCTCAATAGACTGAGAGGCTGTGGACTGTGCCAGCCCAAGAACTTTCTTTGTAAATAGTTGCGCTTCGGTGCATTATCTTGGTTTTACATGAAACCATTGCTATCTACCTCTGAAGAAAAACCCGTATGGTGTGGCCTAGAGTGAGGTCTGCAGTCAGAAGTCCTGCAGCCCACCCAGGACCCACGTGGGAGGTTTTTGGTGCGGGTCCTCCACAAGTATCTTGTATTATTGAGAATATTTTTATACTTTGATACTTTTGTATTCTTCATTGTACAAATTGTAAAGTTCAAGAAGTCTTACCTCCCGGATGGGAAGTGTTAAAATGTTTATGTTTAATGCAAAACAAAAATGTTTTCTTTTTTTTTTTCTCTTTTACAGCCCGGGAGTGCTGTGTTTAATCAAGGGGGGATGTGTGGCCCAGCTATGCAGGCACACATAAAAATCCAGGAGAGTGCACAGGAAGGTAATCGCAACGCTTGATATGCATTCACTGCCACTCACTCTTTCAGACACAACCATCTGAGATATAAGAGGGAGTGACACGTAGTAGAGGGGGTTGAGTTCAGTTGGAGTTGAGATCAGATCAGATTAGTCTGAAGGAGAGGAGAAAGTAGAGTCTGTTTCCTGTCAGAGGACAGTGCAGTTCAGTCTCAGTCCAGTCTGGACTTGGAGGGTACTGAGAGCTATTCAGTGAGCTCTAGAAGAAAGCTGACTTTCCCATCAGAAGCTACAGGTGCTTATGTTAAGAGCGGGAAGCAGGGCGAAGGGCGCAGTGGAGAAGACAGAGAGAAGTGCTACAGGTATTGGATTACCTGCACTAAATTGCCGGACACCGGGGTCCGAAGCGTTGCTAGTGTTTCAAGCATAGTAACAAGAAAACCGGAGGCATCTGGACTACAGGTCGCAGAGTGCAGCCCAAAGTGTCAATACGTAACCGGAGTCAGGGAGAACAGGGACTTTGAGCGGGATGCTGCAAAAGTAAGGACTTAGTTCTCTCAACATCTGCTAGGCCTCAGAGACATAGAAGGCTCCACCACAATGTTGGCCGGGCATGACAGCTATTGAGAAAGCTGAAGATTGTAGAGTAAACTTCGCTCCAGGCAAGTTGGACTCACATGTACATTTGAAGTAAAGGAGGCCTCTAACCTGCTCAGCGGTTACCGGAATGTGCATTCTCCACCCCAACCAGCTCCCCGGGATCTTGCTGAAACACCTTCAAGTAAAAGGTATGAAAAGAAGCTGCATTGTGTGTGACTGAATTCTTATCTACACCCTGCATCATCACCATAGACTTCCAGGGACCAGTCTCACCTGTGGGAGACTTACCACCAGCTGCCCCATAACATCCCCTGTGAAGATCCTTACAGCAGCGCTGGTCCAATTGACCAGATACCACAGGTGGCGTCACGAACTACCTATCCTAATAATCCCTGTAAATATTCCCCATTGCTTGACTGCCAGGGCCACGGACCGAGTCCCGCTGCCAGTGACAACTCCCATAGAAATCAATGGGCTCGGCTCCGAGTACCCATAGCCCTGGTAACCACAATTGTGGTGCGAGTCAATCTATCTGGCGTCACGAACAGGATCCGAAGCTTGCAATTGTGAGTCCTGTGTGCCTATATTGAACTGTTTGGTGAAAAAGACTGTTTGCTGCATTTGGCGCCAAATACCGCCATTTTACCACCATATTGGCGCCCTGAGGCGCTGGTGAAGAAGGTGGGCGTGCATTCGTGGGCGTGTACCCCCCCTGTGGCGCGAAAGATATGGCCGCCCTCTCCAAATGCTACTATAATGTGCGGTCCTGCCCCACTGCTAAAGAAATCCGCCTCCTCTTCATCCTCTATGCGAAGAGGAGGAGACGCAAATCCCGCCTCCACGGAAGAGACCAGATTGTTCCTGATGGAAACTACAGTCTGGCCTGGGACGAGATGGCGGAAGGACAGGAGAATCTGTGCAGAGGACGGAGGCATATAAGTCCTGCTTACCGGAAGATTACCCACCTGTGCCGAAGCTGTCCCGGATCGGGACACTGACCCCGCCATACTGGAGCTGCAGAAGGAGAACGCGGAGCTAAGAAGGAAGCTCCAGACTCATGCAGATTTACAGGAGACGGAGAAACGCTGGCGTGCCCAGACACAGCGGCTGCTGTGGGACGCAGTGTTCTCTCCCACAAGCCTAACGCCGTCTCCTGATTTCCCAAGTTCCCTGCTGAGGAAGGCGAAAGAGCAACCGGAGGCTGCCGCCAAAAGTGCTGTACCTGATCCCACCGATGCGGAGGTGGAGGAGAAGGAGGCTGAGGAGGCCCTGCCCGGTCCGGAGTGCCAGCCAGGCCAGGAGGCCACAGCGGAGTACGGTTCCCCGGTAAGGTCACGGAGGGGTCCCAGCCATCATTGCCGGAAATTGACTGGGATGAGATGGAGCGTCTGGACGACGTGACTTCCGACCTCCAAACCGGAAACGCCTGGCAGCACTGCGAGAGAGTGAGACAGCAGCAGGAGGAAGAGAGAAACATACAGCGGTCCCGGCAACGCCAGCATGAGGAGTTCATCGCTGATAAAGAAACGGTCCGCCGGGATAAAGGTACCCGACGGGAACCGCGGCGGCAGGGGTGCGTCACCGAGTTTCAGCTCCGCAAGGGCTGGGGCTTTATCCGCGAGCCGGGCCTCTATCAGGGGGTCTTTGTGAGCCGCCGGGACGTGGAGTCCCACTTGCCCATCGGTCATCCTGGGAGGGACCTGATAAATGGGGACATAGTGAGCTACACCCGTCACTGGGGTTTAAAGGGGTGGTATGCCCTGAACGTCTCCATCGTCAGTGACCCCGCCCCCGACGCCGTACCGAAGCGTCCCAGTCCCGAGCTCTCACAGCACCAGGCCGTGCCCCGGCATCGCTCCCTGCATCGCAATCGGCGACCTACCCAGCATCGCAAACGGCGACCTACTCTGCATCGCAAACGGCGACCTACACTGCATCGCAAACGGCGACCTACTCTGCATCGCCTACTCTGCATCGCAAGTTAATGTGGCCCTTGCAGCGACGCAATCAGTGTCTTACAGCAGGGACATACCCGTTGGGTCCACCGTTAAAATGAGAACTGTGGCCACTCAAACGCTGATAGCGGGCCATGACTTATTTGTAATGCGTTCTAAGGAACACCGCGTCGTTCCAGCCCCAGGAGTGGAAGACGTCATCGAAATTAGCCAGAAAAGTGAAGACCGGTAGGACCCAGACAGGGGTTTACCGTATCTAAAAATTGTATAAAGTTTGATAAAAGAAGATTTGCCATTTTTGCACTTTATTTCTGTGTATGATGATGTTTTACATATTGAGTAGAATACCCGGCTGGGTACAAGGTTAAAGAGAATTTGAAAAGTTAAAAAGTAAATGTGTTGATTGCATAGTCGCATAGAATACCCTGGTTGGGTAAAGCAAGTAAAGTTATTGATATGTGAATACTTGAAGGATATATGTGTTAAACCCTCAATAGACTGAGAGGCTGTGGACTGTGCCAGCCCAAGAACTTTCTTTGTAAATAGTTGCGCTTCGGTGCATTATCTTGGTTTTACATGAAACCATTGCTATCTACCTCTGAAGAAAAACCCGTATGGTGTGGCCTAGAGTGAGGTCTGCAGTCAGAAGTCCTGCAGCCCACCAGGACCCACGTGGGAGGTTTTTGGTGCGGGTCCTCCACAAGTATCTTGTATTATTGAGAATATTTTTATACTTTGATACTTTTGTATTCTTCATTGTACAAATTGTAAAGTTCAAGAAGTCTTACCTCCCGGATGGGAAGTGTTAAAATGTTTATGTTTAATGCAAAACAAAAATGTTTTCTTTTTTTTTTTCTCTTTTACAGCCCGGGAGTGCTGTGTTTAATCAAGGGGGGATGTGTGGCCCAGCTATGCAGGCACACATAAAAATCCAGGAGAGTGCACAGGAAGGTAATCGCAACGCTTGATATGCATTCACTGCCACTCACTCTTTCAGACACAACCATCTGAGATATAAGAGGGAGTGACACGTAGTAGAGGGGGTTGAGTTCAGTTGGAGTTGAGATCAGATCAGATTAGTCTGAAGGAGAGGAGAAAGTAGAGTCTGTTTCCTGTCAGAGGACAGTGCAGTTCAGTCTCAGTCCAGTCTGGACTTGGAGGGTACTGAGAGCTATTCAGTGAGCTCTAGAAGAAAGCTGACTTTCCCATCAGAAGCTACAGGTGCTTATGTTAAGAGCGGGAAGCAGGGCGAAGGGCGCAGTGGAGAAGACAGAGAGAAGTGCTACAGGTATTGGATTACCTGCACTAAATTGCCGGACACCGGGGTCCGAAGCGTTGCTAGTGTTTCAAGCATAGTAACAAGAAAACCGGAGGCATCTGGACTACAGGTCGCAGAGTGCAGCCCGAAGTGTCAATACGTAACCGGAGTCAGGGAGAACAGGGACTTTGAGCGGGACGCTGCAAAAGTAAGGACTTAGTTCTCTCAACATCTGCTAGGCAGAGACATAGAAGGCTCCACCACAATGTTGGCCGGGCATGACAGCTATTGAGAAAGCTGAAGATTGTAGAGTTAACTTCGCTCCAGGCAAGTTGGACTCACATGTACATTTGAAGTAAAGGAGGCCTCTAACCTGCTCAGCGGTTACCGGAATGTGCATTCTCCACCCCAACCAGCTCCCGGGATCTTGCTGAAACACCTTCAAGTAAAAGGTATGAAAGAAGCTGCATTGTGTGTGACTGAATTCTTATCTATACCCTGCATCATCACCATAGACTTCCAGGGACCAGTCTCACCTGTGGGAGACTTACCACCCAGCTGCCCATAACATCCCCTGTGAAGATCCTTACAGCAGCGCTGGTCCAATTGACCAGATACCACAGGTGGCGTCACGAACTACCTATCCTAATAATCCCTGTAATATTCCCCATTGCTTGACTGCCAGGGCCACGGACCGAGTCCCGCTGCCAGTGACAACTCCCATAGAAATCAATGGGCTCGGCTCCGAGTACCCCATAGCCCTGGTAACCACAATTGTGGTGCGAGTCATAGTTATGTCCCCATATCGAGATCCCTATATTGTAGTTATGTCCCCATATCCAGGTCCCTATATTGTAGTAAAATAAAAGACAACGTAGCAGCACTCCCATCCATTGTTCCTGAGCGCTGTGGATTGTATTATACGGTATTCCAGCAGTGACCCGTGTGAGTCGCTAGGGCGTTCTTCGTGGGTTTTCTACGCGGCTTGCTTCGGCGTCGTCTGAGTCGCTACTGCGCTAGTTATTTGTGGATTTTCCTACACCTTCTGGTTGCTCTATCTTGCAAGGTAGGCATTGTTTGGGTCTCAAATTAGGATCTTTGTTGCGTTTCCTTTTTTAGGTCAACTATCATATTTAATCATAACTCTATTCTACAGTGTGGTCATGATTTAACACTTGCAAGCAAATGGAGAGCTGCTTGGTGGGCGTCGTTGATGCGGCGTGGTGCACATAGCTGTGAGAAGATGGCGGCCAGGCGTTCAGCTCCATGGGGGGGAGCAGAGGTGCGATTCCTTGTGAGGGAGGTGGATGCACGGGACTATGAGTGCGCCTCCCATGATCGTCCCATGCTCCACAAAAGAAAAGTTCTGCGGAGAATCCGGAGAGGCCTTTTCTGCCGATCTTTGGTCGAGCGCTCGACGACACAGATCAGAAAAAAGCTGGCGGACCTGCGCTTCCGGTCTAGTGAGCGCATCGCCAGCATCCGTGCGCAAAATCAAAGGGATCGTGGTGAGTGTGTTGAGCGGAAATTAAATTAATAATTATTTTGACGTTAGATGTGCATCCTTGAAATCATAACCAGGCACATTTTAACATTCTCACGTTTTTTTTGCGGTTTAAAGAGCTGTAAGTTTTATTTTAAATCAAACATTCAGGTCATTTTTGAAATTTTTTTTTTACATTCATTTTTATGTCACTGTCATATTTTTTTTTTACTGTTATCAGGCTATACTGCTGGAAAGAAAAAGGCCTTTTTTATTGTTTTGCTTTTCTCATTTTGTTTTATGACCACACAGGACCACTAAAATATAATTAAAAATCTGCTCCCATTCTGTAACAATTATTTGTATATATCAGACACAGGTTTTTTTTATTTTTTCCCAACGGGGGCGAGGATAGTAAAAGCTGTAAAGCGATTTGGACTGACAGTGACATTTTTATTTTTTACCTTTTTTTTTTTATTTTATTTTTCTTTTATTTTAGACAATGTGCCCCCATAAGATCATAAAAGAGCTTTGGGGGGGCATTTCAATATTGAAATATTATTATTTCTGCCTTCTCTACTTCTCTATGGGGACTCCATGTGATAAATTTCATTCTGACAGTCAGCTACCCGCATAACACATAACAGTAGCGAACACTTAATTAAAAGTAGCCAAATCCCCGCCCAAAAGCCCAAATCAAGTTGAAGGAGTATTCCACTCAAAAAAATTTTTTTTAACCCTAGAACCACCATCTCCAGCAGCACCACATTCCCTACCAGCACAGCCATCTCCTGCCACAGCACCGTCTCCACCACCAGCACAGCCATCTTCAGTTGCAACCCCGTCTCCTGCTGCTACCCCGCCTCCACATCTGGGGTCATCCACATCAACACCCATGGATGCTTTCTCTTCAGCGTCACTCCGTGACACTGGTGCAGGCTCGGATTCCGGTAACTGAAGCACATAATATAAGCTCCCTACAAGTTGGAAAGGATATTTGGGTGTTATATTATATATATAAAAACATATATTTCGAGTTTATATACGCTGCAGTGTTAGCTTATTTCTAAACCTTAAAAAAAAACTTAACAAAAAAAACCCCTTCAAATATACATTTTAAGAAAAATAAAATAAAAAATAAATAAATATTAACCCTTCACCCCCAAGGGTGGTTTGCACGTTAATGACCGGGACAATTTTTACAATTCTGACCACTGTCTCTTTATGAGGTTATAACTCCGGAACGCTTCAACGGATCTTCGCGATTCTGAGATTGTTTTCTCGTGACATATTGTACTTCATGTTAGTGGTAAAATTTCTTCCATATAACTTGCGTTTATTTTTGGAAAAAAACGCAAATATGGCGAAAATTTTGAAAATTTAGCAATTTTCAAACTTTGAATTTTTATTCCCTTAAAACAGAGAAATATGTAACACAAAATAGTTAAGAAATAACATTTCCCACATGTCTACTTTACATCAGCACAATTTTGGAATCAAAATTTTTTTTTGTTAGGAAGTTAAAGGGTTAAAAGTTGACCAGCGATTTCTCATTTTTACAACAAAATTTACAAAGCTATTTTTTTTAGGGACCACCTCACATTTGAAGTCACTTTGAGGGGTCTACATGACAGAAAATACCCAAAAGTGACACCATTCTAAAAACTGCACCCTCAAGGTTCTCAAAACCACATTCAAGAAGTTTATTAACCCTTCAGGTGCTTCACAGGAACTAAAGCAACGTGGAAGGAAAAAATGAATATTTAACTTTTTAGCCACAAAAATGATCTTTCACAAACTTTTTTTTTATTTTCACAAGGGTAAAAGGAGAAAATGGACAGATAAGGTTGTTATGCAATTTCTCCTGAGTATGCCAATACCCCATATGTGGGGGAAAACCACTGTTTGGGCACACGGCAGAGCTCGTAAGGGAAGGAGCGCCGTTTGACTTTTTCAAACTAAAATTGGCTGGAGTTGAGATTGGACGCCATGTCGCGCTTGGAGAACCTCTGATGCGCCTAAACAGTGGAAACCCCCCACAAGTGACACCATTTTGGAAACTAGACCCCCTAAGGTACTTATCTAGATCTGTTGTGAGCACTTTGAACCCCAAGTGTTTCACAAAAGTTTATAATGCCTGGGTGTGAAAAAAAAAAAAAAAAAATTCCACAAAAATGATTTTTTAGTCCTAAATTTTTGAATTTTCCCAAGGAAATTGGACCCCAAAAGTTGTTGTCCAATTTGTCCTGAGTACGCTGATACCCATATGTGGGGGTGGAAAACTGTTTGGGCGCACGGCAGGGCTTGGAAAGGAAGTAGTAACGTTTTGGAATGCAGACGTTGATGGGGGTCATGTTCCGTTTGCAGTGCCCCAGATGAGCCTAAACAGTGGAAATCCCCCACAAGTGACCCCATTTTGGAAACTAGACCCCTAAGAAACTTATCTAGATCTTTGGTGAGCACTTTGAACCCCCAAGTGCTTCACACAAGTTTATAATGCCGGGCATGAAAATAAAAAATCCTATTTTTTTCCCACAAAAATTATCTTTTAGTCACTAATTTTTTATTTTCCCAAGGGTATCAGGAGAAATTGGACCACATAAGTTGTTGTCCAATTTGTCCTGAGTACGCTGATGCCCCATATGTGGGGGGGAACCACTGTTTGGGCGCACGGCAGAGCTCGGAAGGGAAGGAGCACCATTTGACTTTTTCCAACCAAAATTGGCTGGAATTGAGATTGGATGCCATGTTGCATTTGGAGAGCCCCTGATGTGCCTAAACAGTGGAAACCCCCACAAATGACCCCATTTGGGAAACTAGACCCCCTAAGGAACTTATCTAGATCTTTGGTGAGCAATTTGAACCCTCAAGTGCTTCACACAAGTTTATAACGTAGAGCCGTAAAATTTAAAAATCATATTTTTTCCACAAAAATGATCTTTTCACCGAATTTTATTTTTCCAAGGGTAACAAGACTCCAAAAGTTCTTGTGCAATTTGTCCTGAGTACACTGATACCCCATATGTGGGGGTATACCACTGTTTGGGTGCATGGCAGAGTTTGGAAGGGAAGGAGCGCCGTCTCACTTTTTCAACGCAGAATTGGCTGGACGCCATGTCGTGTTTGGAGAGCTCCTGATCTGCCTAAACAGTGGAAACCCCCCACAAATGACACCATTTTGGAAACTAGACCCTCAAGGAACTTATCTAGATGTGTGGTGAGAACTTTGAACCCCCACGTGTTTCACTAAAATTTATAACGTACAGCCTTAAAATAAAAAATCCTTTTTTTTTTTTTACAAAAATGATTTTTTCGCCCCCAATATTTTATTTTCACAAGGGTAACAGAAGAAATTGGAACCCAAAAGTTGTTGTCCAATTTGTCCTGAGTACGCTGATACCCAATATGTAGGAGAAAACTACTGTATGGGCGCACGTCAGGGCTCGGAGGGAAGTAGTGACGTTTTGGATTGCAGACTTTGATGGAAAGGTCTGGGGGTGTCATGTCGCATTTGGAGAGCCCCTGATACGCCTAAACAGTGGAAACCCCCACAAGTGACCCCATTTTGGAAAATAGACCCCACAAGGAACTTATCTAGATGTTGTGGTGAGCACTTTGAACCCCGAAGTGCTTCACAGAAGTTTATAACGCACAGCCGTAAAAAATAAAAATCCTTTTTTTTTTTACAAAAATGATTTTTTCGCCCCCAATATTTTATTTTCACAAGGGTAACAGGAGAAATTGGACCCAAAAGTTGTTGTCCAATTTGTCCTGAGTACGCTGATACCCAATATGTGGGAGAAAACTACTGTATGGGCGCATGTCAGGGCTCGGAAAGGGAAGTAGTGACGTTTTGGATTGCAGACTTTGATGGAATGGTCTGGGGGCGTCATGTCGCATTTGGAGAGCCCCTGATGCGCCTAAACAGTGGAAACCCCCCACAAGTGACCCCATTTTGGAAAAATAGACCCCAAGGAACTTACCTAGATGTGTGGTGAGCACTTTGAACCCCGAAAGTGCTTCACAGAAGTTTATAACGCACAGCCGTAAAAATAAAAAATCCTTTTTTTTTTTACAAAAATGATTTTTTCGCCCCCAATATTTTATTTTCACAAGGGTAACAGGAGAAATTGGACCCCAAAAGTTGTTGTCCAATTTGTCCTGAGTACGCTGATACCCAATATGTGGGAGAAAACTACTGTATGGGCGCATGTCAGGGCTCGGAAAGGGGAAGTAGTGACGTTTTGGATTGCAGACTTTGATGGAATGGTCTGGGGGCGTCATGTCGCATTTGGAGAGCCCTGATGCGCCTAAACAGTGGAAATCCCCAACAAGTGACCCCATTTTGGAAAATAGACCCCACAAGGAACTTATTTAGATGTGTGGTGAGCGCTATGAAGCCCAAGTGCTTCACAGAAGTTTATAATGTACAGCCGTTAAAAAAAAAAAATCTTATTTTTTTTTACAAAAATAATATTTTCGCCCCAGTTTTTTATTTTCCCAAGGGTAACAGAAGAATAGGACAAATTTCACAATAAACTCTTGGGGTCCAGAGTACGCTGATACCCTTTGTGGGGATAAACTACTGTTTGGACGCATGGCAGAGCTCAGAAGTAAAGGAACACCGTTTGACTTTTTCAACGCAGAATTGGCTGGAATGGAGATCAGACGCCATGTCACATTTGGAAGCCCCTGATGTGCCTAAACAGCGGAAACCCCCAATTCTACTCCAACCCTAACCCCAACACACCCCTAACCTAGTCCAACCCTAATCAACCTTAACCCTAATCCTAACTCTAACCCTAATCCTACTTTAGCGCCAACCCTAACCCTAACTTTAGCCGAAACCCTAACCCTAACCCTAATGGGAAAAATGGAAATAAATACATTTTTTTAATTTTATTATTTTTCCCTTACTAAGGGGTGATAAAGGGGGTTTGATTTACTATTTATAGCGGTTTTTATGATTGGCGCTGTCACGCTAAAAGACGCTTTTTATTGCAAAAAGTAGTTTTTTGCATCGCCACATTTTGAGAGCTATAATTTTGCATATTTTGGCCCACAATGTCATGTGATGGTTTTTAATTTTTGGGGGGACGAGGTGACGCTTTTATTGGTACCATTTTTGAGCACGTGACATTTTTTGATCGCTTTTTATTTCGATTTTTGGGAGGTTAGAATGAACAAAAATCAGCAATTCATGAATTTCTTTTGGGTGAGGCGTTTTTATTGTTCCGCGTGTGGTAAATCGAAAAAGCAGTTTTATTCTTCGGGTCAGTACGATTATGGCGATACCTCATTTATATAATTTTTTTTTGTTTTGGCGCTTTTATAGAATAAAACAATTTTATATAAAAAATAATTATTTTTGCATCGCTTTATTCTGCGAGCTATAACTTTTTTATTTTTTTGTGATGATGCTGTGTGATGGTTGTTTTTGCGGGACAAGATGACGTTTTCAGCGGTACCATGTTTATTTATACCCGTCTTTTTGATCGCTTTGTTATTCACTTTTTGTTCAGCGGTTATGATGATAAAGCACTGATTTTTTGCTTCGTTTTATTTTTTATTTTTTAAGGGGGTTCACAAAAGGGGTTAACTAGTGGACAGTTTTATAGGGGGGGTCGTTACGGACGGGGCGATACCATTTTATGTGTACTTTTATTGTTTTATTTTTTTTATTTACAATAAGTAATGAATTTATTGGGGAATATTTTTTTTTTTTTTTTTTTTTTTTTGGATTTTTTTTACACATGTTTATTTTTACTTTTTTTTTACTTTTTTACTTTGTCCCAGGGTGGGACATCACTGTATTTCATCAGATCGCTGGTGTGACAGTGTGCACAGCACTCTGTCACACCAGCGTGTGACAGGCAGTGCAGGACGCTTCCTCTGCCTGCTCTCGGCAGGCACTGAGGAAGCGCCTCCCTCCAGGACCCCGGCCCCATCTTGGTTTCCGGGTCCTGGGAGGGAGGAAGCCCTCAGAGCAGCGCGATCACATCGCGCTGCTTGAGGGTCTCAGGGGGGCGCGCAGGAGCCCCCACCCGCGCGATTTCCCCCCCTGGCCCCCAGTACACGCGATCATGTTTGATGCGGTGTGCAAGGGGTTAATGTGCCGGGAGCGGTCCGTGACCGCTCCTGACACAACAGTCACGGGTGTCAGCTGTAATAATCAGCTGACCCCGGCGGCGATTAGCTGCGCTCCCTCCGGGAGCGCAGCTAATCGCCTATGACGTATATCCCGTCCATGGTCAGAATGGCAGGGTTTTAGGACGGGATAGTACGTCTAATGTCAGAGAGGGTTAAATAAAGTAACAAAACACACCCATTATATTGGGCATTTTATAGCAGGAGTACTGCTCTGATGGCGGCCCTGACATGACCTCCACCCAGCCCATTACCCCGCCTTAGTGGCCAGCTAATAACTGTATGCAGAATTGTTTAATGCAGACCACAAGTTTTTATTAGAGTCAAAAATATGTAAACAATAAAAATAACACAACATGTCATAGTTCACAGTAAACAAAAGAAAACATCACTGAACTACAATTGTTGGTAAAACGGGTCAGAATCATTAAATCGTTGCCTTGGCGGAGTCAAATTGGGAAGCCTGAGGTAACATGGGATACTGTGGGGGCCCAAGGTTCAGGTTTTGCGGAGGCTCAATCCCCCTCCTTGGTGTGCTCTCAAGAGGCTCTTGTATATGTGTCCAGGAGTACGTGGATACGGGTTTCTATCGAACACAGCAGACGTGTCAGTCAGTTTCCACGTTGCCGCTTAACTTTATGAATCTAACATTACTCTTTCTGCATGCACCCTTTGGGTTTTTATCCAGCATACAAAGTTTTTCTCCAAAATAGTGTGCAAAGCCACTAATGGCGGGTTGTTCTGCTGGGTTAAAACTTTCTTTGCCAGTTCGATGAACTCAGGGATTGTACATCATACAGCAACACCCAAATACAGTAATGTGTTTGCATTGGATATCATGGGGCCCGCAGTCACAAGCGTTCATGTGCACTGGAAAGAAATGTGAGGGTGGGACTAGTACTACAGGATATGAATGGCATTCAACGGTATCAAAACTGAGTGGGCCGGGAAACAAGTAAAGGAGTATACTTATCTGCACTGGAAGGGATAACTTTTGTAATCTGCAAAATTAATCATGTAAAACCAGAGTTACTATTTTCAATTCAACTATGCCATGTACATACTAAGTTTAAATTATATTTAGAGGGAAGCAAATAAGGTATTTACATCTCCGACATGGGAGTCAGGCCGAATCTCTGGCTCTTCTTCTATCATCGATACTATTGCGCGTGGTACCTCTTGGTCACTTGTGAAGACCATCAAGTCGTAGTACCATAACTTGGGCGCATACACCTCTTCTGCACCAGCACCAGACTTCGTGGACTTCTCAACCTTATTTAGTTCTTTTTTGTAGACTGTGTGTAGGCCCTGAATTTTTTTCTTCATCACAGTCTCATCCACCATGTCGCTGGGATTGTGCTGTTTGAAGAGGGCAACTAGCTTATCATAAGCCTCCTTGTTTTTATACTTATTGCTGTAGTCAGCAGATTTTATCTTCCAAAAGCAGGGCAGGGAGCGATACATTTCGATCAATTCCCGAATAAATTCCTGTTTCTCGGAGGACATCTGAAAAAAAAATAAAAGCAAACGGTGAGAACGGCACAATACATGTAACATTTGTAACAAAATCCACGTTTGAAATGCACTAGTGTTTGTTGGGCGGGGCAGTAAAACTAAAATGGCTGCCCATGCCAAAGCGTATGTACACAGATAGAAGCCAAGCAGCCACCCATTTGCTTTCAAATGTAAAAGCATAACCACAATGTAGAATAGAGTTATGATTGCATATAATTGATCACTGACCTATAAAAGGAAACCCTACAAAGATCCTACAATGGCGGGGGCGGGTGGGGCAGGAAAACTAAAATGGCTGCCCATGCCAAAGCGTACAGTATAGACCAAAAGTTTGGACACACCTTCTCATTCAATGATTTTTCTGTATTTTCATGACTGTGAAAATTGTAGAATCACACTGAAGGCATCAAAACTATGAAGTAACACATGTGGAATTATACATTACACTTTACAAAAAAGTGTGTAACAACTGAAAATATGTCTTATATTCTAGGTTCTTCAAAGTAGCCACCTTTTGCTTTGATTACTGCTTTGCACGCAGAAAAGGTGAATGGATGGACTCTACATGCCTGGTTCCCACCGTGAAGCATGGAGGAGGTGGTGTGATGGTGTGGGGGTGCTTTACTGGTGACACTGTTGGGGATTTATTCAAAATTGAAGGCATACTGAACCAGCATGGCTACCACAGCATCTTGCAGCAGCATGCTATTCCATCCTGTTTGCGTTTAGTAGGACCATCATTTATTTTTCAACAGGACAATGACCCCAAACACACCTCCAGACTGTGTAAGGGCTATTTGACCCAGAAGGAGAGTGTTGGGGTGCTACGCCAGATGACCTGGCCTCCACAGTCACCAGACCTGAACCCAATCGAGATGGTTTGGGGTGAGCTGGATCGCTCACCGCTTCAATTTTGAATAAATCCCCAACAGTGTCACCAGCAAAGCACCCCCACACCATCACACCACCTCCTCCATGCTTCACGGTGGGAACCAGGCATGTAGAGTCCATCCGTTCACCTTTTCTGCGTGCAAAGCAGTAATCAAAGCAAAAGGTGGCTACTTTGAAGAACCTAGAATATAAGACATATTTTCAGTTGTTTCACTGTATCACTAGTTACGCCCCCTTCGGAGCCCCCCGGACCGTGGTCCTGAGGTTCCACTTTAAAAATAAAAAACGAATGTGAACTTCACCATCTCTGCCTCCGCTTCCATTCGTTACAGACCCTAATTGTCACCCTAACCCTAATTGTAACCCTAACCCTAATTCCAACCATAACCCTAATTCTAACCCTAACCCTAATGGAAATATGAAAATAAATATATTTTCTTTATTTTATTATATTTCCCTAACTAAGGGGGTGATAAAGGGGGGGGTATTTACTATTTTTTTTATTTTGATCACTGTGATAGGGTTTATCACAGTGATCAAAATGTACCTTCACTGAATGAATGAATCTTCCTGGACCAAGATGGTGACGCCCTTTGGAGGAGGCAGGAGGGTCTGGGGACACCGGGAGGTACTGGAGGGGGATCGGGGACCCTATTTCTTTCTCCTCTGATGTGTGATCACATCAGAGGAGAGAGAAAGATAAAGGAGAATCGCTGCTTTTTTTTTGCGCTCGCCGTTATATGGTTAATAACAGTGATCGCAAAAGCGGGGTTGGTAAAAACCGACCCGAGTCATGTTCTCTGGGGTCTCGGCTACCGGGGGTGGCCAAGACCCAGGAGAAAATCCGACTCTGAGGGGTGCTATATACTTTTTCCACAGCGTCGTGAATTCACGGCGCTGTGGTTTAAGTACCCTTAACTGCCGCCGTTAAAAGGCGTATCGGCGGTCGTTAAGGGGTTAATGTGCTTCTCATTAGGTGATCAACTGAACCAAATCTTATTTAACGAAGGAAAGTATAAAAAACACTCGTGTGGTGCTCACAATCCTCTTGCAATAGGACAAGCTGGATGGCAAAACAAGTGCTAGTAATATCCCAAAAGTAATAGGAATGAAAAAATAACTTTTAACCATGCCAAAGGAGTTGAAAAGAAAAGTCTTGAGTGAGGAAAAGGAGGGCTCAATTCTGGCTTTACTAGCAGAGGGATACAGTGAGCGTCATTTTGCCTCCATCCTTAAAATTTCTAAGACGCAGTCCATTACAACAAGGTCAAGCAGCAGACATTGGGGATAACAAAGCTACTGACAGGCAGAGGGCGAAAACAACTTTTCACTGTCCGGGATGACCGTCATATTATTCGAATGTCACTCAGCAACCGCAGGATGACATCAAGTGACCTACATTAGGAATGGCAAATGGCAGCTGGGATGAAGTGCACAGCAAGAGCAGTTCGTAACAGGCTCCTAGAGGCAGGGCTCAAGTCATGTAAAGCTAGAAAAAAGCCTTTCATCAATGAGAAGCAAAGGAGAGCCAAGCTGAAGTTTGCCAAAGACCATAAGGATTGGACCATAGAGGACTGGAGTAAGGTAATCTTCTCTGATGAGTCTAATTTTCAGTTTTGCCCAACACCTGGTCGTCTAATGGTTAGACAGAGACCTGGAGAGGCGTACAAGCCACAGTGTCTTGCACCCACTGTGAAATTTGGTGGAGGATCGGGGATGATCTTGGGATGCTTCAGCAAGGCTGGAATTGGGCAGGTTAATCTTTGCGAAGGACGTATGAATCAAGCCGCATACAAGGTTATCCTGCAAAAACAGTTGATTTCCTCTGATCATGCAATGTTCCCCAACTCAGGACTGGTTATTCCAGCAGGACAATGCGCCATGCCACACAGCTAGGTCAATCAATGTGTGGATGAAGGACCACCCCATCAAATTCCTGTCATGGCCAGCCCAATCTCCAGATCTGAACCCCATTGAAAACCTCTGGAAAGTAATCATTTAATCAAGAGGAAGATGGATAGTCACAAGCCATCAAAGAAGAACTGCTGAAATTTTTGTACCAGGAGTGGCATAAGGCAGTGGTCCCCAACCTTTTTTGCACCAGGGACCGGCTTCAAGAAAGACCATTCTTCCATGGCCCGGCAGGGCGGGGATGGAGGTGTGGCAGGGGTGGGGCTTTGGTCATAAGGGGCGGGGCTATGGACAGGGTTGTAGTTTAGTAGTAGTGCATACTCATCATTTAATTATAACATTTAGAATGTGAATGTGACTCCCTTGTATACAAGGCTCTGCTCCCACCCTTGTATACAAAGCTCCGCTCCCACCCTTGTATGCATGGCTCCGCTCCCACCCTTGTATGCATGCCTCCGCTCCCACCCTTGTATACAAGGCTCTGCTCCCACCCTTGTATGCATGGCTCCGCTTCCACCCTTGTATGCATGGCTCCGCTCCCACCCTTGTATGCATGGCTCTGCTCCCACCCTTGTATGCATGGCTCTGCTCCCACCCTTGTATACAAGGCTCCGCTCCCTCCCTTGTATACAAGGCTCTGCTCCCACCCTTGTATGCATGGCTCTGCTCCCACCCTTGTATACATGGCTCCGCGCCACCCTCCCATCCTGTATACATGGCTCCGCTCCACCCTCCCATCCTTGTATATATGGCTCCGCTCCCACCCTCCCATCCTTGTACGCATGGCTCCGCTTCCCCCTCCCATCCTGTATACATGGCTCCGCTCCACCCTCCCATCATTGTATATATGGCTCCGCTCCCACCCTCCCATCCTTGTATATATGACTCCACTCCCACCCTCCCATCCTGTATACATGGCTTCGCTCCACCCTCCCATCCTTGTATATATGGCTCCGCTCCCCCCTCCCATCCTGTACACATGGCTCCGCTCCACCCTCCCATCCTTGTATGCATGGCTGGGCTCCCCCGTCCTCCCCCCATCATACTTAACCTCCTCGCTCCGTCGCTGCAGGTCCCTTGCATCCCTGTCGGCCGCGGAAGCTTCCTCCTGGCAGTGTGGTGACGTAGTACCGCTCATTAAGGTCATGAATATGGACGCCACGTCTATGGGAGTGGCATCGCGTCCATATTCATGACAGTACTACGTCACCGCTCAGCGCTGGATGAAGCTGCCGCAACCGACAGGGATGCAAGGGACCTGCAGCGACGGAAGGTGAGTATCCATGTCTTCTTGAAGCCGGCAGCTGTAGCTGTCACTACAGTGCTACAGCCGCCGGCTCCATGTGTGTCCAGCGTTCTGTGCCGTGCTCCGTGGCCTGGCCTCAGAACTGCAACGGCCCGGTCATGGGCCGCGGACTGGCGGTTGGGGACCCCTGGCATAAGGTCACCCAAAAGCAGTGTGAAAGACTGGTGGAAAGCATGCCAAGACGCATGAAAGCTGTGATAAAAAATCATGTTTATTCCACAAAATATTGATTTCTGAACTCTTCCTGAGTTAAAACATTAGTATTGTTGTTTCTAAATGATTATGAACTTGTTTTCTTAGTATTATTTGAGGTCTGCAAGCACTGCATTTTTTTGTTATTTTGACCATTTCTCATTTTCAGAAAATAAATACAAAATTTATTGCTTGGAAATTCAGAGACATGTTGTAAGTAGTTTATAGAATAAAAGAGCAATTTACATTATACTCAAAAATATACCTATAAAGAGAAAAATCAGACAAACTGAAAACTTTGCAGTGCTCTCACGTATTAAGATTCCCCTTTCATGGGAGCATAAAGTATGTCAACAAAAGTGCCCCCCCAAACACAGAATGATACCCCCACAGTGAATTCCTACACAGCACCCTCCACACACAATTTGATGACCCTACATTACTCCCGACCCCGCAAAGTATGATACCCCCACAGTGGGTCCTACACATCCCTCCATGCAGAATATTGGTCCCAACACAACCCTCTAATTTTATATTGGCCTGCACACGATACAATGGCCCCAATAGTCCACCAAACAGTATAATGGCCCTACATAGCCCTCCAAATAGTATAATGGATCCTACATAGCCCTCCAAACAGTAAAATGGCCCTCAATAGCCATCCAAATAGTATAATGGCCCCCACATAGCTCTCCAATTAGTATAGTATGATGATTCCCACATAGCCCTGCAAACTGTATGACCCCCACATAGCCCCCAAAATAGTATAATGGATCCCCACATAGACCTCCAAATGCCCCACATAGCTCTGCAAACTGTATAATGGCCTCCACATAAGCCTGTCCATGAAAAACGCTGACATCTGAATGAGGCATTATGTTTATGTTATTTGATTCTGCCGATTTGTAAATGTCCTGGTTCACTAAAGTCGGGAAAGGACCTTTACAGGGAACTAGTCTTTGGGACAGAAAAACTCAGCAAAAGACAATATTTTCAGCTGTACTAAGCCGAGGACACGGGTGCCCTTTGTGAGGCCTCTAATACGAATATGACAGCCTTGAGTGAGAAGCCTGTAACGTGATGCTGCCGGTGAACGAAAACAATCCCAGGCAGCTCCGCCACTACAAATCATGCACATATCGCCTGTGTGAATGGAGCCTTATTGTTCCTACATTGGGAGTGGCTTAGGTGGCTTATTTCTGTGGCAGGACAGCAGAACCAGTGAAAGAGTTAACTGTATGTGGTGCTGCTCAAATTAGCTGCCAGTAGCATGGGCGGCTGTAGTACTGGCCAACAAGACACAAAAAGTGACTGTACAGACAATGTTCACAAATGTAGCAGGACATTTACATGCAAATGATGGGTAAATAACATAAAGCACATATCCAGGGGAAGCCAGGAGAATGGGAACTGAAGTGCTAATCTGAGCAGCCAGAAGTCTGGGGAGCTTGTACTTTATGAAGCCAAGCCCTGCACCCAGCCTGGAGAAGCATGTGATAATTCCAGGCGCCTGCTGTGCAAAGATAAACTAAAGATTGTGTTGTTAGCAAGTCAAGAAGGCCTGGAAATATTTACATGCATAGTACAGGCTGCTGACAACTTTCTGGTATGAAGAAATTATATTCCACTAATGGTAAAGCACTACATCACAGGCTAGGACATCAGAGCAGCATGTCCTTCAAAGTCTGCGCCACGATCTTGCATGAGATTAAACTGGCCAGCAGCGAATTTAGGCCATATCAAGATACGGAGCAGGTCCCGTGTGCTCATCCACAATGGTGCAACTAGAGTCTAACAGGCCCTAGTTCAAAATTTGGACCTACAGTAGGCCCCCTCCTACATGTTGGTCAGATGTACTTGCCCTTGTAGAGTTGTAAATCCCATAAAGACATTCATGTTTGCCCAATGTGATAATGTCCCTCATCCTGTACTAATATCACCCAGTTTGGGCCCGTTCTTGGTATAATGTCCTCCATCCTGGGCACCTTCCCGTAATAATGTCCCACAACCTGGGTCCCTTGCAGTAATATCCTGTGCCCCTTCCAGGTAGAATATTCCCCATCCTAGGCCCATTCCAGTTATATCTGCCATCATGGCCACTTTCTGTAATAATGTCCATATCTTGGCCACTTCCTGGTATAAAGTCCCACCCTCTGCGACCATGATCTTTACAACCCTGCTTTTCTGCATCGCAGATTGGTGTAGGAATTGTCTTCTGTTCTACCAGACCAATGCACGCTGCAATTATTAATTTTTTTTTCACTTGGACCATGAGTCCATTTGGAAAATCATGATGTACCCTGGCCCCTGGGTTATTATTCGGACAGAGTGTTGTCCATTGCACGCACCACGGCACACTGATCGAAAATATGGCCGTCTAAACAAGCAGGTGGGGGGGGGATTAAATTTTATTGCCATTGTGAGATTTCAAGACACAAGATGTTACATGTACACTTACGTGTTTATATATAAATATAGAGGCCCCCAAGCGCATTACAAAGTGGTCTTCCAAGCCCAGGATCCACCAATATTTGCATATTCCATTTTCTATTGAATGTTAAACAAGTTGGAATTTTCAAGTTTTGCTAATCAGTATGGCCAAGGACAACAGCACAAGTCTTTAGACATGCTGATGAGGGTACCACTGTGAGACAAAGGCTTCTGACTATACTATAAACATAAACAGCTACCTTCAACTAGCCAGTCTGTCTGCTTTTCTAGAGGGAGAACATGGATTGGTCAAAACAGATCCTGGGTCATAGCATCGCCAGGCTGGGATTGGGAGTTCAGTGGGTGATGAGTCTCCAAAAAAGTTATAAAAGAGCCAACTTCAATGATAGAGAAATCATTTGGGATTAAACTCCTGCTAAAAAAGAAATTCCTGAGGGAAGGACTGAAGGCACCTGCTTGAGACTTGGTAAGTATATCAATGGTTCTCCATGACTGAAGCACTTGGTGATGGTGTTGGGTGTATTGCAGATTGCTGTATTTCCTTCTTTTACT
This sequence comes from Oophaga sylvatica, assembly GCA_033576555.1. NCBI lineage: Eukaryota > Metazoa > Chordata > Amphibia > Anura > Dendrobatidae > Oophaga > Oophaga sylvatica. The sequence goes on along the minus strand of JARQOD010000006.1, from coordinate 398,854,750 downwards.
TTGTGTTGGGTTATCTGGTTTACAATTTAGGATGTTTGCTCTTCTCTAGCTCTATACTACCCTTATTGTCTTTTTGTTGTTTTTATATAATATTGTAGCTTGGGGATTTTGTGATAATTTTTGTTTTAGCAGGTTTATAGTGTTCACTTGATTCTTGGTGTAAACCCATTTTGTTTTGCACATGGCTGTTGCTTTGCTGTCTGTCCCTCTAGAACATACTTGGGCACATTATTATTGTGTGCCGGTCTGATATTGGCACTGTTAATAATATTTCTTGATGTTGTTGTATCCTATTTATTCACGGGAATGGTATTTCTTATATTTTCGGCTGATGGCTAATGTGAATGTGTAGATTTAATGGTTGTTCCACCACTTGCATATTAATGTTCCGTCTTTGGGATAAGGCTGAATTAACACTGAAAGAAAATCAAAAGGACGCTCGTTCCACGATTATCTTGCTGTGTAAGCAGACAGCTGATCACACGATGACCGAGAAAAACATTCATTCATTTGCGCTGCACACAAAATCATGGTTTTCAGTGGTATTCCAGACTTAGGCTGGGGTCACACATGCGAGAAACTTGCACGATTCTCGTGCGATTTTCTCGCATAAACATCCGGTGCTCGTACCGGAGCGTGCGGCTGCATATATGTGTAAACGGTCTATTACATGATTGCCAATCCATAAAGCTTTACTAATTAGCGATCATTTAGTGTCTTATGGCTTCTACTCCGTACCAAGGGTCTCAAACTCAGCCGGGTACATGGGCCGCACATAGGAAAAAAAATTTAATATGAAGGACCGTGTTCTTTATGGGAAAAAAATGACGTTTTCAGTGATATCATTATTTTTACATACGACTTTTTAATCCTCATTTTTAATTTTTTTTCCACTTTTTTTTTTATTCTTATTAATGGTGGTTGCCATATGGGTTATGGTGCAGGTGCTATTTTTTTTTTACAACAGCATTTTTACAGGCCAAATATTTTTCTTTGTTTGTTATTCATACTTAATTTTGAATATTTTTTTAAAAAATGTTTTCCTTTAGTTTTGTCCCCCAATATTTTCCCATACAATATTACTATTTTACAATTAGCCCCTTATAGTAATTCTTGCCCCCATCCTGTAATAATGTCCCGTCTTGTAATAATGTCCCCATCCTGTAATAAGGTCTCCTGTCTTGTAATGTCCCCCATTTTGTAATAATGTCTCCTGTCCTGTAATAATGTCCACCATTTTGTAATAATGTCCCCATCCTGTAATAAGGTCTCCTGTCTTGTAATGTCCCCCATTTTGTAATAATGTCTCCTGTCCTGTAATAATGTCCACCATTTTGTAATAATGTCCTCAGTCCTGTAATGTCCCCAATCCTGTAATAATGTCCCCAATCCTGTAATAATGTGCCCAGTCCTGTAATGTTCCTTATCCTGTAAAAATGTCCCCAATTCTGTAATAATGTCCCCCGTCCATCCTGTAATAATATCCCCCGTACTGTAATAATAATCCGAGGGCACACATTCAGTTGAAAAGGAATACTAACATCAACGGCCTCTGGCACGGGCCGCGAATGTCTCAGGGGCCAGAGACCCCCTGCTCTATAGTGTGTTAAAGTGGTTGTCCGGCATTGGGTTCATGTCTGCAGTCACTCCATGTGTTGTGGTGACTAGACGTGGGTGGCATCGTTCAATACAAGTGAATTGACTGAGGCGGGACTTGTCTAGTCAGAAATGTTTCCGGAAGTATGCAAATTGCCTACTTGTGGTCACAACAACCGCCCACAGCCAGTACCATAGAATCCTGACCAGGGCAGTGTGAGCTGTGAAGAGTCACAAGTCTGCAGTCACACAGAGTCACTGCAGATTTCAGCACCAAGTCTGGACCCTTTAAAGGGAAGGTGCCATCAAAAACTTATTATTTTTCAACAATACAAAGTATTATTGTTTTAATCTCTAAAAAAAACTATCTATTTTCTGAATAGAATATGAAAATTAATTTTAAAAGGTTATTTTCCACTTTTAAACCAAGTGTACAACTAGCTCACATTACGACTGCAGTAAAAGTGGGCGGCGTTTGCTTGTGTGCGTGTGTGTGTATGTGTGGTGTGTGTGTGTGTGTGTGTGATGTCACTTCTCCCCTTCTGGGTGTCTGCAAAAGGATAAGAAAAAATGATGTTTAGGATCATGGTGAGGAGCCATTTTGTTGGTGACAAGTACAGTGTCACCGAGGACGACTGGCAGCACAAATTCTGTTAGTTGGTGCTGCTGGCTTTCTCATAAGCTGAGGTTAGATACGTGACGTGTATAACGTGCTATGATTAGATACACTTAGAGTAATACGCTGCAATTAGATACAGGGTTTAGTGTAGTGTATCACATGATGGGATTAGATATGCAGTATCTAATGTTTGTAATGTGTAACCCTGCTCCGTCCGCTTCTATGGGAGCAGTGATGTAATGTGTGACCCCGCTCCGTCCGCTTCTATGGGAGCAGTGATGTAATGTGTGACCCCGCTCCGTCCGCTTCTATGGGAGCATTGATGTAATGTGTGACCCCGCTCCGTCCGCTTCTATAGGAGCAGTGATGTAATGTGTGACCCCGCTCCGTCCGCTTCTATGGGAGCAGTGATGTAATGTGTAACCCCCTGCTCCGTCCGCTTCTATGGGAGCAGTGATGTAATGTGTGACCCCCTGCTCCGTCCGCTTCTATGGGAGCAGTGATGCAATGTGTGACCCCGCACCGTCCGCTTCTATGGGAGCAGTGATGTAATGTGTGACCCCTGCTCTGTCCAATTCTATGGGAGCAGTGATGTAATGTGTGACCCCCGCTCCGTCCGCTTCTATGATAGCAGTAATGTAATGTGTGACCCCGCTCCGTCCGCTTCTTTGGGAGCAGTAATGTAATGTGTGACCCCGCTCCGTCCTCTTCTATGGGAGCAGTGATGTAATGTGTGACCCCGATCCGTCCGCTTCTATGGGAGCAGGGATGTAATGTGTGACCCGCTCTGTCTGCTTCTATGGGAGCTGTGATGTAATGTGTGACCCGCTCCGTCCGCTTCTATGGGAGCAGTGATGTAATGTGTGACCCCGCACCGTCCGATTCTATGGGAGCAGTGATGTAATGTGTGACCCGCTCCGTCCTCTTCTATGGGAGCAGTGATGTAATGTGTGACCCCGATCCGTCCGCTTCTATGGGAGCAGTGATGTAATGTGTGACCCGCTCCATCCGCTTGTATGGGAGTAGTGATGTAATGTGTGACCCCTCTCCGTCCCCTTTATAGGAGCAGTGATGTAATGTGTGACCCCGATCCGTCCGCTTCTATGGGAGCAGTGATGTAATGTGTGACCCTGCTCCATCCGCTTCTATGGGAGCAGTGATGTCATGTGTGACCCCGCTCCGTCCCTTCTATGGGAGCAGTGATGTAATGTGTGACCCCGATCCGTCCTCTTCTATGGGAGCAGTGATGTAATGTGTGACCCTGCTCTGTCCCTTCTATGGGAGCAGTGATGTAATGTGTGACCCCGCTCCATCCGCTTCTATGGGAGCAGTGATGTAATGTGTGACCCTGCTCTGTCCCTTCTATGGGAGCAGTGATGTAATGTGTGACCCCGATCCGTCCTCTTCTATGGGAGCAGTGATGTAATGTGTGACCCTGCTCCTCCGCTTCTATGGGAGCAGTATGTAATGTGTGACCCCGCTCCGTCCCCTTCTATGGGAGCAGTGATGTAATGTGTGACCCCGATCCGTCATCTTCTATGGGAGCAGTGATGTAATGTGTGACCCCGATCTTCCGCTTCTATGGGAGCATGATGTAATGTGTGACCCCGCTCCATCCGCTTCTATGGGAGCAGTGATGTAATGTGTGACCCCGCTCTGTCTGCTTCTATGGGAGCAGTGATGTAATGTGTGACCCCGCTCCGTCCGCTTCTATGGGAGCAGTGATGTAATGTGTGACCCCGCACCGTCCGATTCTATGGGAGCAGTGATGTAATGTGTGACCCCTGCTCTGTCCATTCTATGGGAGCAGTGATGTAATGTGTGACCCCGCTCCGTCCGCTTCTATGATAGCAGTAATGTAATGTGTGACCCCGCTCCGTCCCTTCTATGGGAGCAGTGATGTAATGTGTGACCCCGTCCGTCGCTTCTATGGGAGCAGGGATGTAATGTGTGACCCGCTCTGTCTGCTTCTATGGGAGCTGTGATGTAATGTGTGACCCCGCTCCGTCCGCTTCTATGGGAGCAGTGATGTAATGTGTGACCCCGCACCGTCCGATTCTATGGGAGCAGTGATGTAATGTGTGACCCCGCTCCGTCCTCTTCTATGGGAGCAGTGATGTAATGTGTGACCCCGATCCGTCCGCTTCTATGGGAGCAGTGATGTAATGTGTGACCCCGCTCCATCCGCTTCTATGGGAGTAGTGATGTAATGTGTGACCCCTCTCCGTCCCCTTTTATGGGAGCAGTGATGTAATGTGTGACCCCGATCCGTCCGCTTCTATGGGAGCAGTGATGTAATGTGTGACCCCTGCTCCGTCCGCTTCTATGAAGCAGTAATGTAATGTGTGACCCCGCTCCATCCGCTTCTATGATAGCAGTATGTAATGTGTGACCCCGCTCCGTCCGCTTCTATGATAGCAGTAATGTAATGTGTGACCCGCTCCGTCCTCTTCTATGGGAGCAGTGATGTAATGTGTGACCCGATCCGTCCGCTTCTATGGGAGCAGTAATGTAATGTGAGACTCTGCTCCTCCGCTTCTATGGGATCAGTGATGTAATGTGTGACCCCGCTCCGTCCGCTTCTATGATAGCAGTAATGTAATGTGTGACCCCGCTCGTCCGCTTCTTTGGGAGCAGTATGTAATGTGTGACCCCGCTCCGTCCTTTCTATGGGAGCAGTGATGTAATGTGTGACCCCGATCCGTCCGCTTCTATGGGAGCAGTGATGTAATGTGTGACCCCGCTCCGTCCGCTTCTATGGGAGCAGTGATGTAATGTGTGACCCCGCTCTGTCCGCTTCTATGGGAGCAGTGATGTAATGTGTGACCCCGATCCGTCCGCTTCTATGGGAACAGTGATGTAATGTGTGACCCCGCTCCGTCCGCTTCTTTGGGAGCAGTAATGTAATGTGTGACCCCGCTCCGTCCTCTTCTATGGGAGCAGTGATGTAATGTGTGACCCCGATCCGTCCGCTTCTATGGGAGCAGTGATGTAATGTGTGACCCCGCTCCATCCGCTTCTTTGGGAGTAGTGATGTAATGTGTGACCCCGCTCCGTCCCTTTTATGGGAGCAGTGATGTAATGTGTGACCCCGATCCGTCCACTTCTATGGGAGCAGTGATGTAATGTGTGACCCCGATCCGTCCGCTTCTATGGGAGCAGTGATGTAATGTGTGACCCCGCTCCATCCGCTTCTATGGGAGCAGTGATGTAATGTGTGACCCCGCTCCATCCGCTTCTATGGGAGCATGATGTAATGTGTGACCCTGATCCGTCCGCTTCTATGGGAGCAGTGATGTAATGTGTGACCCTGCTCCATCCGCTTCTATGGGAGCAGTGATGTAATGTGTGACCCCGCTCCGTCCCCTTCTATGGGAGCAGTGATGTCATGTGTGACCCCGCTCCGTCCCCTTCTATGGGAGCAGTGATGTAATGTGTGACCCTGATCCGTCCGCTTCTATGGGAGCAGTAATGTAATGTGTGACCCCGCTCCATCCGCTTCTATGGGAGCAGTGATGTAATGTGTGACCCCGCTCCATCCGCTTCTATGGGAGCAATGATGTAATGTGTGACCCTGATCCGTCCGCTTCTATGGGAGCAGTGATGTAATGTGTGACCCTGCTCCATTCGCTTCTATGGGAGCAGTGATGTCATGTGTGACCCCGCTCCGTCCCTTCTATGGGAGCAGTGATGTCATGTGTGACCCCACTCCGTCCCTTCTATGGGAGCAGTGATGTAATGTGTGACCCGATCCGTCCTCTTCTATGGGAGCAGTGATGTAATGTGTGACCCTGCTCTGTCCCCTTCTATGGGAGCAGTGATGTAATGTGTGACCCGCTCCATCCGCTTCTATGGGAGCAGTGATGTAATGTGTGACCCTGCTCTGTCCCTTCTATGGGAGCAGTGATGTAATGTGTGACCCCGATCCGTCCTCTTCTATGGGAGCAGTGATGTAATGTGTGACCCTGCTCCATCCGCTTCTATGGGAGCAGTGATGTAATGTGTGACCCCGCTCCGTCCCCTTCTATGGAGCAGTGATGTAATGTTGACCCCGATCCATCCTCTTCTATGGGAGCAGTGATGTAATGTGTGACCCCGCCCGTCCGCTTCTATGATAGCAGTGATGTAATGTATGACCCCGCACCATCCGCTTCTATGGTGGCAGTGATGTAATGTGTGACCCCTCACCGTCCGCTTCTATGGGAGTAGTGATGTATGTGTGACCCCGCTCCATCCGCTTCTATGGGAGCAGTGATGTAATGTGAGACCCCCGCTCTGTCCGCTTCTATGGGAGCTCTGATGTATATGTGACCCTGCTCTGTCCGCTTCTATGGGAGCGTGATGTAATGTGTGACCCTGCACCGATTTTTTTATGTTTTTTATTATTTTTAACATTAGATCTTTTTACTATTGATGAGGCATAGGCGGCATCAATAGTAAAAAGCTGGTCACATGTGTCAAAAACGTTGTTTGCCTCGTGTGACCAACCTGTCAATCAGTTTTCCAAGCGATGCTACAGATAGCTTGGAAAACGCAAGCATTAATAATAAATAATAATCTTTATTTATATAGCGCCATCATATTCCGCAGCGCTTTACAGTTTAACAGTTTCAGAACACAAGTCATAAGTAACAACGTTAATACAATAATTAAAGCAAAATAAGCCGCCCCTGCTCGTGAAAGCTTACAATCTACAATGAGGTGGGGGAGATACAAAGTACAGGTGTATATATACAATGGTGCATTTACAATGATGGTCCAGCCATCTTGAGGGAGTGAGGGATGGATGGAGATAGTGAATGGGCTACACACCCACACACACTTACACATAGAATGACTTTGATTAGTGAATGTGATAGGCCGCTCTGAACAGATGTGTTTTGAGGGAGCGCCTGAAACCATGCAAATTGTGGATAGTCCTAATTTCTTGGGGTAGAGCATTCCAGAGGATTGGCGCAGGGCGGGAGAAGTCTTGGAGTCGGGAGGTATGGATTAGTGCAGAGGTTAGTCGAAAGTCGTTTGCAGAGCGCAGAAGTCGGTTAGGCCGATAGATAGAAATGAGGGAGGAGATGTAGGGGGGTGCTGCACTGTGGAGAGCTTTGTGGGTGAGAACCAGTACTTTGAATTGTATCCTATAATGAAGGGGCAGCCAGTGTAAGGACTGGCGAAGAGCGGACGCGTCCGAGTACCGATTAGCCAGATGGATTACCTTGGCTGCTGCATTAAGGATGGACTGGAGAGGGGATAGTCGAGTAATGGGGAGGCCAAGTAATAGAGCGTTGCAGTAGTCCAGGCGGGAGTGGATCAATGCTACAGTGAGGGTTTTTGTTGTTTCCAAGGTGAGAAAAGGGCGGATTCTAGAGATGTTCTTTAGGTGTAGGCAGCAAGAGCGGGCAAGAGATTGTATATGGGAGGTGAAGGAGAGATTGGTGTCAAACATAACACCCAGACAGCGAGCCTGCTGCCGGGGTGTTATTATGGTGCCGCCCACGGAGAGGGATATGTCAAATTTAGGGAGGATAGTAGACGGCGGGAGCAGAAGAAGTTCAGTTTTGGAGAGGTTGAGTTTCAGATAGAGAGCGGACATGATGTTGGAGACTGCGGACAGACAGTCAGTGGCGTTCTGTAGTACAGCAGGGGTAAGGTCAGGGGGATGACGTGTATAATTGTGTGTCATCAGCATAAAGATGGTACTGAAAGCCAAATCTGCTGATGGTCTGTCCAATTGGGGCCGTGTAGAGAGAGAAGAGAAGGGGGCCAAGGACTGAGCCCTGGGGTACACCGACAGTGAGAGGAAGAGGAGATGATGTGGAGCCAGAGAACGAAACACTGAAGGAGCGGTCAGAAAGATAGGAGGAGAACCAGGAGAGAACAGTGTCCTTAATACCTAGTGACTGGAGCCTAGACAGTAGGAGACGGTGGTCAACCGTGTCGAAAGCTGCAGAAAGGTCGAGAAGAATGAGCAGAGAGTGGTCACCGTTACGTTTTGCTGTAAGAAGGTCATTGGTCACTTTAATGAGTGCAGTTTCGGTCGAATGTAGGGGGCGGAAGCCGGACTGTAAAGGGTCTAGGAGGGAGTGATTGGAGAGGTAACGGGTAAGGCGGGAGTAGACTAGGCGCTCCAAAAGTTTAGAGATGAAGGGGAGATTGAGACCGGTCTGTAGTTGTTTGTGCAGGAAGGGTCGAGAGCGGGTTTCTTTAGTAGTGGAGTAATGATGGAGTGTTTGAAGGAGGAGGGAAAATGCCAGAGGAGAGTGAGAGATTAAAGATTTTAGTTAGGTGAGTTGTGACAACTGGAGAGAGAGACTGGAGGAGATGTGAGGGAATGGGGTCGGTAGTGCATGTAGTCGGCGAGAGAAGAGAGGATCTGGAGACTTCTTCTTCTGTGATGGGATCAAATGTGGAAAGCATTCTGCAAGCTAATTACTCTTGCAAAACGCTAGTTTCTGGCGGGAATACGTATACCTATAAAATGCGTATTTCCCGCGACAGGGAGGTGCGGGATTGCAGCGGAAATTTCCGCGGCAATCCTCCTACATGTGCACATAGCCTTACAGCAACATGATGAACAAATCCATGGACTATTTCCCATAGCTGGGCCACTACAACAAGCAACTTGGGTGTAAGTGAACCAACTGTCTCCTATAGTTTACAGCACTTTTAGAATTTTTAGTCTGTAATAAGGATGATTCCCTTCCCTCCCGCTTCCATATTCTGTTCTTAATCAATTTTACATACAAAAAAAAAAGAATCTTTGTATTAAAAAAAAGAAAATCTATTGTTCAGTGTCTAATTTTTTTTTGGACCTAAAATCACCATTATGCCAAAATTGGAGCAGTGGTGAACTGAAAGAGTTAATTATTGCAACACTGCTGGGTGTGACTTGGGTCTTGCAAGGAAGGTAAATTGTATGTAGTCAGGTCTGTCACCTCCAGAAGGTTTTCTTCACAGGCTCCATCAAACCTCACAGACCTTTGTAAGATTAGATATCTTCCTGAAGGCCAGTCTCCAGGTTCAGGTCCAAAACAAGGGTAATCAAATAAAGGGAGGGTAATCAAATAAAGGGAGGGCATGGTCATGGCAAAAAAAAGAATACATTGCATGACGAATGCCGTAGATCTGTAAAATCCATGGCTAAGTTCCGGAAAGCTATGTTCCCATGATGAGAATTTGGTCCGTTTTTGATATTGCAGACATTCTGCACCTTTTTAGGGTACGTTCCCACGGTCAGTAAACGCTACGGGTTGGACGCCGCGTACGGTCCCGATTCATCAAAGCTTTGGTAGGTCGTTAAATTTGGGTACAACACAAGGCTAGCCTAACATTTTGCAAATTGTGGTGCTGTCAAGCCATTTTCGCCAGCTCCGACAAAGTGAGTGAAGTTGGGGCAGGATGTGAGAGTGGCAACCCCCCCACTAGTCAAATTCATGACATTTGCTGCTCAACAAATCTTATTCCAGTAGTTCCCAACTGGAGTAAGATTTGTGGCAAGCTGCACCCTATTTTTCAGACATACCGGATTCGTTAATGCTCCTCATAATGACTTGGGAGCGTCTGGCTCTAGTACGCCTCCTCAAGACGAGGCGTCAAAAATGCTGGTCTTGATGTATCTGGGCCTATGAGCCCGAGTCATCATCTGTTTATTTTTTTAAATTTTTTAATTGATTTGTTTTGCACAAAACTCTTCAAAATGGCGCTTAGACCAAGGTCCATGCATTTTGTGCAAAATCAAAAATGTTCTTATATTTTCATTTTAAACTGTTTTGTGTCTTTAAATAACACAAAGGTGGAAGTTCAGTTAGGGTCGCACGGTTCTTGTACAAAAAAAAAAAAAAAACACACAAGTGAGGGACTGGAGTACATTGGCACCAAAATTTTGCGACTTTTTAAAATTGAGTTGTAATGATTGAATTGGCCACTAAAACAAAAAAAACAACCAAGTTAGCAATGGCGAACTACAAAAACACAGGCGAACACATACAACAGACCTATAAAAAGGCGCAAATTAAAAGAAAAGAACTTGGAGGAAATCAAAAACAGTTGTTAATACCAAAAACTAGACAAAAGATAGGAGCAGCGCAATAATTAATCAGGACCTGTATCCAGGTTTACACAACTTGACTTTTTCATGAGGGACAATGGGCATTTGCATTCTAAACAAGCAACATTTGCTTCCAGATCAATTGTCTAGACAACTGATTGCTATCTCCAATCACTTCTAAAGGCAATGTCACACTCTTCAATGTCCCAGCGATCCCACCAAGGATAGGACTTGGATGGGATTGCTGGGACATGGTTAGCTGATTGCTGGTGAGCTGTCACATGGGCAGACTCACCAGCGATCAGGACTAGCGAGCACGCTGGTATCCAATGTACACATCGGGTAACTAAGCACCGCGTGGCACCTAGTTACCCGATATGTACCCTAGATACCGGCTCACAGCTTCTGCTGTAGAGCGCTGAGGGCCGGTATCCAATGTACATATCGGGTAACTAAGCACCGCGCGGCACCTAGTTACCCGATATGTACCCTAGATACTGGCTCTCAGCGCTCTACAGCAGAAGCTGGGAGCCGGTAACCAGTGTACATATCGGGTAACTAGGCGCCGCGCGGTGCTTAGTTACCCAATATGTACATTGGATACCAGCTCTCAGCTCGTTGGTCTCCTGCTGTCATACGCAGCGGGAGACCAACGATGAAAAAATGGTCCAGGACATTCAACGACGATAAGCGATACCCAGCGTGTCACACTAAGCGAGATCGCTGGTTAGGTTACTGTTGCGTAACAAAATCTGTGACGTTTCAGCGATCTCGCTTAGTGTGACGGGGGCTTTAGGGTCCCGTCACACTCTTCAATGTCCCAGCGACCCCACCGATACAATCACTGGGACATCGTTAGCTGATCGCTGGTGAGCTGTCACATGGGCAGACTCACCAGCGATCAGGACCAGCGAGCACGCTGTTATCCAATGTACACATCGGGTAACTAAGCACCGTGCGGCACCTATATGTACCCTGGATACCAGCTCTCAGCGCTCTACAGCAGAAGCTGGGAGCCGGTATCTAGGGTACATATCGGGTAACTAGGTGCCGCGCGGTGCTTAGTTACCCGATATGTACATTGGATACCAGCTCCCAGCTTGCTGATCGTTGGTCTCCCGCTGTCACACGCAGCGAAGCGCGCTGGCCAGCGGGACACCAACGATGAAAAAATGGTCCAGGCCATTCAGCGACGATGATCAGCGATACCCAGCAGGGGGGCTGGTCGTCGCTGCGTGTCACACATAGCGAGATCGCTGGCTAGGTCGCTATTGCGTCACAAAATTGGTGACGCTTCAGCGATCTCGCTTAGTGTGACGGGGGCTTAACAGCAGCATACTAAGCGGCCATCATCTGAGCCTCCTCCAGGTTAGATCTGGATCATACAATTAATCTCCATCATTACTCTGCTCATCCTATTCCTTATCCACTGTACAGGTTACAAAATTTGTATGAGACAATCATACTTTCATAGCCGAAATGGAGACCAGTCAGGCAGGCGGGTCCCTGGTGGCTTCTCCCCGCCCAGTGCCCGGGATTGACATGCACCCACACCAGTGACTGGCAGCTTCCTATCACCAAACTGACAAGGGGTTAGGGCCCTGTCACACATAGTGACTCACCAGCGATCAAGACAACGATATGAACTTGTCAGGATCGCTGGTGTGTCGCTACATGATCGCTGGTGAGCTGCCAAACAGGCAGATCTCAGCAGCGATCAGGACAGCGACTATGCGGGTAACAAGCGATGCACGTCGCTTAGTTACCCGCAGTGTACGTTAGATACCAGCGCGCTGGTGCAGGGAGCTGGTAACTAAGGTAAGCACAGCGCTGTTTACCTTGGTTACCAGCTCCCCTGCACCAGCGCGCTGGTATCTAGCGTACACATCGGGTTTCTAGGCGCCGCGCCTAGAAACCCGATGTTTACCTTGGTTACCAGCTCCAGCTCGCTGGTCTTCCGCCTGTCACACCAGCGATGCGTGCTGGCCAGCGGGAGACCAATGATCAAAAAATGTCCAGGACATCAGCGACGATCAGTGATACCCAGCAGGGGGGCTGATCGTCGCTGCGTGTCACACTAAGCGAGATCGCTGGGGAGATCGCTGTTGCGTCACAAAACTAGTGACTCAGCAGCGATTGCGCTATGTGAGACGAGGGCTTTACACATTAGCTGGACTGTCTGGTATGTGACATCTAGTTCTGCTGATAACTTCCTGATAAAACACTGATTGCATTGAAACTCCAGCAAACTGCTGAGCAAGTGACACTACAGCAAGCAAAAAACTAATTGCTCATACATCAGCCTATTTATGCTTCAAGATTATTGGGAGATAGTATTGGGCAGTGTGTATCAGGCTCTGGCTGTATGATCTCAGCCAGGTATGTTTGTGGATCAGCAGCATGTACTAGCTGGCAGGTTCACTTTAAGGGGCATTTACACTAGGTTCACGTTGCGTTAGGGGCATCCGTTTAACGGAACCGTTAAACAGATGCGCTAACGCTGATGTCATTTTTTACATCTTTTTAACCCCTAGCGCTAACGCATGGTAGCATTTTGCTACCATGCGTTAGCCATACAGGTCTATGCACAGCGATCGCGTCCGTTCGTTGTGTGTTAGACCTAATGCACCCCAAAAACGCTTTAGACCGCGTTCGAGGGTACATCACAAAGTAACACATCATCGCTGATGCATGCCGAATTTGGCATGCGTTAGGATGCATTACTATAATGGCGGCCAATGGGTGCGTTAACACATCCGTTACATAGCGTTAGTGCTGGAATATTTCATTAAGTGATATCTAGGATGTGGCATTTTAGTGTTCCCTTTATTTTGAGCAGTGTACATACACCTCGGCACGGTCACTGCCAACGCCACAATAACAAAAGAAAGCACTACTAGCTGCCACCACCAATCATTCATACAGGACACCTGGGCTCGTGAAGACAGCGGGGCCTTCACACGTCCTAATTAGGCCTCTTTCACACATCCGGCGGGCGCCTTGCGGGCGGCGCCCCCGGCATTTTCCCGCAGCGCCGCATCTGAAAATCTGATGCGCCGCATGCGGCTTTTTTCGCATTGACATGCATTAGCGCCGGATGGCGCCGCATGTCAATGCGTTGCATGCGGTTTTGTCCGGATGCGGCGCAAATGTACATTGCGGCGGCCGGACAAAACGCTGCATGTAACGTTTTTTTCTTTTGCCGGATGATTTCTTATCTCTCCAAGCATCAGAAATCATCCGGCAAAAAAACGCATTTTGGGCGCCGGAAGTGTGAAAGCTTTTCACATGCGGCGCTGCGGCAAAATGCCGGATGTGTGAAAGAGGCCTAACGTCGCAGTGCACTGACCTGTCTTAGTAATTTATTAATTTACTTGTTTAATGAGGAGTTTTGGGGCGTGGCTCTGATTTAACTACTTCACAACATGCAGACCCTTTTGGTTGTCATTGTCGGATTGCTATGAGCTCCGCCCAGCGATTGGTGCTCATAGAAAGTGAACATTTCTGCTACACACAGGCGATCTGATCATCGCCTGTTTGTAGAGGAAGCGACCAGAAGATCGCAGTTTCTAGTCTTCCACGGAGACTATTGAAGCAAGTGAAAAGTAAAAAAAATGTTTTTAAAAATACCCCCCTTTCAAAATAAATCAAACAAAAAAATACACATATTTGGTATTGTCATGTTCAGACTCACTCGATCAATGAAGATATAAAAAGAATTAATCCAATCGGTAAACGGCGTAGCAAAAAAAAAAGAGTCAAAACGCCTGAACTACGTTTTTTTTTGGTCGTCGCAACACTGCACTAACGGGCGATCAAAAGATCGTATCTGCACCAAAATGATGTCAATAAAAACGTCAGCTCAGAGCGCAAGAAATAAGCAGTCACCCGGCCCCAGATCACGAAAAATGGAGACGCTACGGGTCTCGCAAAATGGCGCAATTTTTTAACAAACTTTGGAATTGTTTTTCACCACTTAGATAAAAAAGAACCTAGACATGTTTGGTGTCTATGAACTCGTAATGATCTGGAGAATCATAATGGCAGGTCATTTAAAGCATTTAGTGAACATGGTAAAAAAAAAAAAAACAACTGTGGGATTGCACTTTTTTGCAATTTCACTGCACTTGGAATTTTTTTCCCATTTTCCAGTACATTATATGTTAAAACCAATGGTGTCGTTCAAAAGTACAACTCATCCCGCAAAAAAAAAGCCCTCACATGGCCATATTGACGGAAAAATAAAAAAGTTATGTCTCTGGGAAGAAGGGGAGCGAAAAACAGAAACCCAGATAGCGAAAATGGGCTCTGGCGTGAAGGGGTTAAAAACACTTGGAAAAAACTTTTATTCATTTCTATGGGAAATAATCCACTTCGCTGTTCCAGAGTTTTCAGTGTTTTTTTTTTTCTGAAGAGGTCTTAAAAAACTAGTGGAAAAAAAAATGAATTTCACTTGTGTGAAGCGGTTCTTCCTCAAACCAGGCACCGTCCAATCAGAAGGCTGCCCAAAAAATCTCCAAAAATATTCAGGAAAAGGAGCATTTACCGGAGCAATGCCTGACGCTTTTTTTTTCTTCATCTCGTTCCCTTTAATCTGTGCTGACCATGTGCTGCACACGTGGTAAAAAAAAAACCCTAGTTTTCAAAAATTTAAACTACATTTCCCAGCATGCCGCGCCACTTCCTAGTCAGGCAATACAGCGTGAGAGGATGCGGGTATTGTAGTCCATGAAGCGTATTAGCGCACCGTTCCTTCCTATATGATAGGAGACGGTTTACTTCTCACACACAACGTTATGTTACTCGGATACCGGTAACGGTTGGCTTTGTAGTCGCCACCCGTCGTGCTTTCCGCCGAAGTCGTCATTAAACTATTAAAATGGCGCCCAGTGCAAGAACCAGCTCACGTCCTTCCAATAGCCCCGCCCCCTTCCCCAGTCACGAGTCGTGGGCGGAAATGCTGACGTGCCGCGCGTCAGAGCACGCCGTGCGTCCATGCGCCCGTATAAATAGCGCGCCGACGCGCTGCGGCCTTTTCCCCTCTACCCCGGCTGTTAGTGCTGTGTGTGAGTGTGTGCTCCGGAGCCTGGCCTCGGCACACATTTCTTATTATTAAAAAATATAAAAAAATAAAAAAAAAGCACAAAATCCCTTCAAAAAACCCAGAAAAATCCCCCGAGCTCCTCTTCTCCCCTCACGTTTTATTTTCTGTTGATTTTAACAAGAGAAGACGTTTCCCGCCGCCGCCAGCTCTCAAGGATTTTAACGCTAGAGGAAAACAAAAAATTACAAAAGAAAAAAAAAACGGAATAAGTAACGTGAAGTGAAGAGAAAAGCTGCAGCTGCCGACCGCGGAGAGGACCCTGCGAGACCGGTGAGCGGGCCCGGGAGCGAGCACGGGTGTGCCGGGGTCACGGGGTGCCAGCTGCCTGGCTGACCGTGTGGGGGGGACGCGAGAGCCTCTAGGTCGACGCGTGTGCTTGGGGTCTGTCACACAGGGGGGTCCCAGGCTGATGTGTGAGGACGGCGGTCTGTGGGACACGGGGGAACGGGCGTGGGGCCCTCTGATGACGAGTGTGTATGGCAGAGTGACCATGTGAGACATAGGGGGGCCCTCTGATGACGAGTGTATGCCAGAGTGACCATGTGAGACATAGGGGGGCCCTCTGATGACGAGTGTATGCCAGAGTGACCATGTGAGACATAGGGGGGCCCTCTGATGACGAGTGTATGCCAGAGTGACCATGTGAGACATAGGGGGGCCCTCTGATGACGAGTGTATGCCAGAGAGACCATGTGAGACATAGGGGGGCCCTCTGATGACGAGTGTATGCCAGAGTGACCATGTGAGACATAGGGGGGCCCTCTGATGACGAGTGTATGCCAGAGTGACCATGTGAGACATAGGGGGGCCCTCTGATGACGAGTGTATGCCAGAGTGACCATGTGAGACATAGGGGGGCCCTCTGATGACGAGTGTATGCCAGAGAGACCATGTGAGACATAGGGGGGCCCTCTGATGACGAGTGTATGCCAGAGTGACCATGTGAGACATAGGGGGGCCCTCTGATGACGAGTGTATGCCAGAGTGACCATGTGAGACATAGGGGGGCCCTCTGATGACGAGTGTATGCCAGAGTGACCATGTGAGACATAGGGGGGCCCTCTGATGACGAGTGTATGCCAGAGTGACCATGTGAGACATAGGGGGGCCCTCTGATGACGAGTGTATGCCAGAGTGACCATGTGAGACATAGGGGGGCCCTCTGATGACGAGTGTATGCCAGAGTGACCATGTGAGACATAGGGGGGCCCTCTGATGACGAGTGTATGCCAGAGTGACCATGTGAGACATAGGGGGGCCCTCTGATGACGAGTGTATGCCAGAGTGACCATGTGAGACATAGGGGGGCCCTCTGATGACGAGTGTATGCCAGAGTGACCATGTGAGACATAGGGGGGCCCTCTGATGACGAGTGTATGCCAGAGTGACCATGTGAGACATAGGGGGGGCCACCAGGTGGATGTGTGGGGTCAGCTGTGTAAGATTGGGGTTCATGTGCTGGCACACGTGTCTGACCATGTGGGACATGAGGGGGGTCTCGGTCCTTGGTTGGGCATGGAGGGGGTCACTGTGCGCAATTGGGAATACAGTCTGACAGTGTGGGACACGTGCTCCCAGGCTGATGCGTGGGTATGGGACATGAGTTGGGGGTATCTGTCCTGTGTTGGGCACGGAGGGGGTCACTGGGCTGGTGTGCGCAAGAGGGGTATATGGTCTGACAATGTGGGACATATGTGCTCCCAGGCTGATGCGTGGGTATGGGACATGAGTTGGGGTATCTGTCCTGTGTTGGGCACGGAGGGGGTCACTGGGCTGGTGTGCGCAAGAGGGGTATATGGTCTGACAATGTGGGACATATGTGCTCCCAGGCTGATGCGTGGGTGTGTGACATGACAGTCCCATCCCTGTGTTTTGGGAGAGTCACCTGGCCAGAGTACACATGTGGGGCCGACAGTCTGACCGTGCGGCACACATGTGCTCCCAGTCCGGTATGCATAGGGGACATGAGGCTAACCATGTCAGCGTGTGACTGTGTGCCAATACACATGCTCCAAACCGCAGCCATGTGGGTGCGTCATATGATGGCACATGTGGTCCTGCCTTCCTCCACGGGTTCATTTACTCTTACTCTGAGGCTACGTTCCCACAGTCAGTAATCGGCGGCGCTTTGGACACAGCACATGTCCGCTGCTTCCAGAGCGCTGCCTGCTTTTGAACGCAGGTGATTCCACATGTGGTCATTGAACGGTGCAAAATCACTGAGTCCCATTACGTTGTATGGGTGAGAGTTATCTTGTGGGGATTCGCCTCTCCTCAAGATAGACATGCTGCAGTCTGGAAAGACGTGCTGCATGTCCATCTCCACAGGAAGGCTGTGGGTGTTGAAGCATGCATAGTGGGCATGGCATTTCTTGAAATCCCATCCACAATGCTGTAACATCTGGCCGCTGCGGATGTATGCAGCGTCCAATCCGCAGTGTTTACTGAACATGGGAACATATTCTGATTCATACAGAATCCTGCTCGCAAACTTTCCTTATGGGGTGGATTTTAGGCCTCGGTATCCATTTTTGAGGTGAATGCTAGTGATGTATAAGTGCCCAAATGATCCAAAGTGACTGTCCCATTACACTGAGCCTGCTCCGTTTGTCTTTCAGCTGTCTGATCACAGCTTGTTCTCAGTTCCTTGTGAAGGGACTGTTCTGTCGATCTGTGCGCTTACCAGGAAGTCTGACCCCACCTATCATTAAGTTAAC
Organism: Oophaga sylvatica; assembly: GCA_033576555.1. NCBI lineage: Eukaryota > Metazoa > Chordata > Amphibia > Anura > Dendrobatidae > Oophaga > Oophaga sylvatica. The sequence continues at coordinate 398,836,673 of JARQOD010000006.1, read as the reverse complement.
AGTGCTAACTTTTTTTGCAGGATAACTCCTTAAAGTTTTAAATAAAATATACAATCTGTGTGTCCCAGCTCTGCCGATACTTCCTGAGCTATGGACAGATCTTGCGTTCCTTCAGTGAAGTAACCCCTGGTCGCCACACTTCTACACTGTAGTGTTGCTTCATGTCTTTCAACTTTGTGGTCTTAAACTTGTGGCTTTCTAGATTTTACACAGCTACTGCCGTAAACCTCTCGCTGTCTGTGCTTGCTGGGCCTTCTGGTATTGCAACACCTGGAGCCACTTGTTAGTCCAGTGTCCTTACTACTTCCAGACTATAAGATATAATCCAGTCCAGGATATAATCTTGTGGTTCATGCTCACATCTGCTGCTGGATACAGCACATGACATATGCTAGTGCCAGCTGCAAAATAGTGTATGCAAAGCTGACCTACCCATCAAGAAATATTATCTTTTACTGATGTAAACAGACATGAGCTTATCAAACTCAAATTCTCTGCTTGTCCCAAGACGTAGATTGCTTTTTCCAAAGTTTGGTTGTAGTCTGTATTTGGTGAGCAAGCTGAGAAAGCATTGTGAAAAAAAGAAAACCACAAAGTACGGTATTCACAACTGTGCAAATTCCAGGGCGTGTACCGATTGGTACTTCCTCTTATAGGTTTCTGTAACAGTATTGTGATCTGCAAAAAATCCCATATACCTGAACGCATATGGCGGAGAGTTCTATCTACTTATACTACACCCGACAGCAAGGCATATGTGGTGATTTGTAAGGAAAGGGAAGTTTGGCATAACTTTTATGCCCATTTATACCTAAAAGGCAGTTGTTGTTGTTTTTTTTGTATTTTGCTTTTAACCGCTGAATTTCTGCAATGAGTGTAAGGTGCATCCCTCCAAATATTATACATCCTCGTCTATTACTAGAGGGCGGGATTATGACTCACGAGGCGTATCTTGTACATAAATCACCTGCTGTCATTGGTTCTGTAAAGTTCAAGTTAATATTTAACGTCAGTTATGTTAAGAGCATATGCTGTACTTTGACATTCTCCCCCCAATTTATATAGGAAAGGTGGTTGCAGAATTTAGTCAGTTTGTACCTGGTTACTATGAATGATATGAGTGCAAATGCTTAGCATGGCTGAGGCTCCTGTAGCAAAAACTGCACGTGGTTTACTGCGATTTATAGTATGTGTGTAAAAAAGGTGGGCTTTACCTGTGGAAACTGGGTCCTAGCTCAGCCTAACATTCCCTATGCAAGAACCCAGCCTTTGTGGGTTTACGGTTTCTGTACAATACTGCACTAATCCCATATAATTGGCCTGTTTCTCCAGCGCTGCTCAGTTGCACATTTGCTGTGATTTTGTACGGACAGGAGCATTTTATTGCACCAGAGAAACCCTTTCGGGTATGTGCACACTATCTGGAACTGGCAGCGCTTTGGACTCCGTGCATGTTCGCTGTGTCCAAAGCACTGCCGTCTATTGAACCCAGGTGAATCTGCAGGTGTTCACTGAATCACCGCATCCAATACATTCTATGGGTGAAATTTCTTGCAAAGACTTACAAGAGAAATGGTCATGCTGCGGTCTGGAGAGACGCGCTGCATGTCCGTCTCTGCGGGTGTCTCTGGATGCCTAGTGGACATGGGATTTCTTAAAATCTCATCCACTATGCTGTAACATCTGGACGCTGCATCCAACCTGCAGCGTTTACTGATCGTCTACACATACCCTACAAGTGACACTTGCTGAAATCCATTCAGTTGCAGAACTTGCTGTTTATACCTCAATTATTGAAATTTGAATTTTGATTGTGAAACACTGGGACTTACTGATTTATATCTTTAGTTTTTCTACAGTTGAACCTTAAACACCAGAAAACATGAATCCAAGCACTCCCAGCTACCCAATGGCATCCCTGTATGTTGGGGACCTCCACCCTGATGTCACAGAGGCTATGTTGTATGAAAAGTTCAGCCCTGCGGGTCCTATTTTATCAATCAGAGTGTGCAGAGACATGATCACCCGTCGATCTCTAGGTTATGCTTACGTCAACTTCCAGCAGCCGGCTGATGGTAAGAGCTTTTCGTATGACTTTAAACATATGGTTTACATGTTGAAAGTTACATGACCCTGAGCTGCTGACTGTTTATTGCAAAGTCAGTTGTGAGGTCTGGTTTCAGGGAGGAAAGGCATCACAACACTGCAGATAACTATGGAAAAGTCCTGAATACCTTGGATTACAGCGCAGTCATATTCTTGTATAACCTGTCACCAGGTGCATTATATTCCCACCACTCTCCTGAGTGTTTTTATTGTTTTAAATCCACTAAGGCCACGTTCACACGTTCAGTATATGGTCAGTATTTTCCATCAGTATTTGTAAGCCAAAAGGAGTGGGTGATAAATAACGAAGTGGTGACGTGTTTCTATGATACTTTTCCTCTGATTGTTGCACTCCTGGTTGTGGCTTTAAAAGTCTGATGTAAAATACTGACCAAATACTGAGCGTGTGAACGTGGCCTTTTGGTTCCAGAGATTTGGGTACTTTTTTACTGCTAATTTTTATGGTCTTTTGCCAAGGGGTTGTTCATGGCTGTCTGAGGGACCTGTGTTTAGGCTAGTCTGTAAGCAGATGGCAAACATTGCAAATGGTGAAGACTAATGTGCAGTGGCCAGGGCAGGAAACCCAAAAGGACTACCTGCGATGTAGTTACTATAGAATGGTCCTGCTGATATTAAGGATAACTTTTCTTACTGCTAAAATATAGATTTGTTCATTATATAAAGAGAAGCGTTGCCAAATAACATTTATGTTTTCCACTGCTTTATCATTGATAACCTATACTTGGGATAGGTCATGAATGTCGTGGTCCGGCACCCCTGCTGATCAGCTGTTATCAGTGGCTTCTGTCCTGAAGTACTTACTTGTGGAGCTGCTGTCTTCTGATAGTGGCTGTCCCACAGTACTGCATATCCACCTCCTATTGATTTGAGTAGGAGGCTTATATGCAGTCCACTCCCTCAGACGACTAGCTCCGACAGTGAGTACTTCCGGCCAGCAGCCACCGCCGCCACCTGATTGACAGGGGTGCCCACTAATCAGACACTGATGACCTGTCTTAAGAGCAGGTAATCAATGCTAAGTAGTGGACAGCCTTTTTAAGTGTTTTAGTGTTGCCATGGTACATAAAGAGCCACCATAAGTGTGAACCCAATGGCAAACCTGCCCCTGAGGGCTCCTAATGCCTTATGTCTGGTAGATGGGTAGCAAACTAGACATTGTAGACAGCAAGCGGTAAACTGGTTGTCAATAATGGGGGGGGGTGGCCCATTCCATTTTAAATTTATTTAAATAAAAAAAAACAGCATTGAGACCCCTCTATTCTTGATAACCAACCTTGCTGAAGCTGACAGCTGAGGGTTGCTGCCCCAGCTGTGAGTTTTGCCAGGCTGGTTATCTAAAATAGGGAGGAACCCACTTCGGGTTTTCCATTCATTTATTTAGTTAAGCACAGAGGGCGGGTGGAGAATACCCTCATCAGCTCCTGTCACTGTTATTAGTGGTAGCAGGTCTCTGATGATGGGAGTAATAGTCCCAAAAGCCCCCACCTTCTGTCATTGTTCTGACTCTGACTTTAATATAACTCGCATCATTGTTCTGTGATTGCGCCGATTGTCGGCAGAGCAGGGGAGAATGACAAGAGCAGTCAGCACCCACCGCTGGCGAACAGCGCTTACTGTAGTACTGCAAGTATTACACACACGGAAACGAATATCTCTGGTACCATTTTTTTCCGGTACCGGATATAAACGGACGTGTGAAACCAGCCTAAGATAACATGATAAACCTATGTATGTGCAAAATCAGACACCTCAAGCTCCATTAAATTTGAGTTTTCACAAGTTAATAATTTATATTGGTATCTATTTTACCAGCTTGGTTTCAATCTATGGTGTCTAGTTTGCTGCCCCTCTGACTTCTATCCACCCACCACACTCCTGACTGCATTTAGAAGATAAAAAAACATGATTAGAGACATTTGGCAACAAAACAATTGCAGGTGCTTTTAAAGTGGTGCAGAAGTTATTTTTATTGCTCACTTGGCCTTTATTTATAGAGTATTCTATAACTATACCTGGAAACACATCGTTATGACACTTGCTCTGCGCATAATACAAATAAATGTCTAGTAATATATTAGGACTTTGCCAATGACACTACCTGGGAGTTACAGCCTTTCAGGCAGTGTCATAAGGTTTCATTACAATTTTGCAAATAAAGCTGAATGACTAAAATAACTGTTTAATGTTGCTGAATTCACTCTTAAAGCAAGTTTGTATATCTTGTCCTTAACCCTGATGAGGCTGGTGTACTTTCTTTAAAAAAAATCCATGCAGTTACGACTGTAAGCCCTTTAAATTTCCCTTAAATCTATAAAAATGATTTTAGGAGTCCAGCTAGTGAAAAATGTTCATATTAACAGGATACAGGCATTCCAGAATGTACTCCAGCCTCATCAGATCAAAGATGTATTTTTTAAAGCACCACTCCAGCTTTTAATTAGATCACTGGAGTAGTGCTTCAACTCCAAATCCCTGGCGACTTCATCTGTTATCAGCACCACTCCGGTCTGTTTCCTGTAGTTTGTCACCTGCCGACTACTCCAGTGTTTTATTGTGGTGCCTGAAGTGGCAACTCAATACTTGTAATGATGCAAATGTTCCCTTCTACAAACTGGGCGTGACCGTCTATGGGGGTTCGCGTTTACTCATTTGATGTGGACTAAAACACAGCCATATCCACAAAGTTTATGTGGTACATGCCCAGTTGTTGAAGGAAAGAAACATTTGTGCCATTACAGGGGGCACAACCTAAATTGTCCTAGAATCTGTGGAAGAGCACCTATTAAAGGAGTTACTTGGCTTAAATAAATAAATCCAATGAACTTGTAAGTTATCAAAGCAATCTTTAAAACTAATTCATAAGATTTTACTGTTTATAGCAAAGAAATAAATTCAGTAACCTGTGTACATTGTTGACCGACTGACGTTCTTTTCTCTTCCCATGCCCCAGCTGAACGTGCTCTGGATACCATGAACTTTGATGTCATTAAGGGCAAGCCGGTTCGCATTATGTGGTCTCAGCGCGACCCATCTCTGCGCAAGAGCGGTGTTGGCAATATCTTCATCAAAAACCTCGATAAATCTATTGATAACAAAGCCCTTTACGATACTTTTTCTGCCTTCGGTAACATCCTGTCATGCAAGGTAATCACGGCCAGATATATGTTGTAAAGTTTGTACAATGGATTGTCACTTTATAACTGATTTATATGATCTTACAGGTCGTTTGTGATGAAAATGGATCGAAGGGATATGGATTTGTACACTTCGAGACCCAAGAAGCGGCAGAAAGGGCTATTGATAAGATGAACGGCATGCTTTTAAATGACCGCAAAGTGTATGTATTCCCTGAAAATGCAGTAAAGTAACATTAAATGGGGGTCCTCGTAAGACAAAGATACCCCGTCCCCTATCTATACATTTGTGCAATTTTTTGGGGAAATGTGATTATTACTCTCATGTGGACTACTTAGCAAGTTGCCTCTTTGCTAATTGTTAGGCTATTGCGGTTTCTTAGCGTTTTTTCGCGGCGGAAACGCCGCGTAACCGCAGCAAAACCGCTTACACAATATAACTCATCAAGGCCTATGAGATTCCTCAATGCTGTGCACATGCTGCGGGTTTTTCCGGGCGGAATCGCATCGCGGGAGAATCCGCAGCATGCTCATTCTTTTTTGCGGAACCGCGGCGATTCCGCCGCCATAGGAATGCATTGAACCAAATACTTTCCGCATGTGGCTGTCCCCACCATGCGGAAAGTAAGCGGTTCATGTGCGGATGGTACCCAGGGTCTGGAGGTGAGGAGACTCCTCCAGGCCCTGGGTACCATATCCATGTAAAAACAATTAAAATAAAAAATGATATTCTCACCTTCCGGCGTCCCACGCAGCTTTCTCGCCTCTCAGCGACGCTCCCGCCAATCGCGTTCCCAGTAATGCATTGCGAGATCACACGATGACGTAGCGGTCTCGCGTGATGCTACGTCATCGGGATGATTGTTGCAAAGGACTCCTGGGAACGGAACTTGCCGGGAGCGTCGCTGAGAGGCGGGAAAGCTGCGTGGGACGCCGGAAGGTGAGAATATTATTTTTTATTTTTTTTTTTTATTTTTACATTAGATCTTTTTACTATTGATGCGGCAAAGGCTGCATCAATAGTAAAAAGTTGGTCACACGAGTGAAACACTTGTTTGACTCGTGTGACCAACCTGTCAGATCGCTTGTAAAACGCTAGCATTCTGCAAGCTAATTACGCTTGCAAAACGCTAGTGTTTAGCGGGAATACGCATACCTATAATATGCGTATTTCCCGCGGCAGGGAGGTGCGGAATTGCCACGGAAATTTCCATGGCAATTCCGCAACGTGTGCACATAGCCTTAGATTGGACAGTTGGCAATCAGCTGACTGCACTAGGGCCCCATTCTCTTAGGGATTGTTGGAGATGGCTGATTTAACCCTTTAAGGACCTGGATATTTTTAATTTTGTGCATTTGTTTTCCCTCACTTTATCCTATTCCAAGTGCACTAACTTTATTTTTGTCAAAATATGGAAACATTTTAAGGTTAATAACTACAACTCGTGCTGCAAAAACATGGCCTTCATAAGACTAATAACTTAAAGATTTAAAAAAAAAAAAAATGAAATTATGGGGAAGAAATCTTATGGACTTCATTATAATATACAAATGACATTGCAGTAGGGTTCTACGGGGCAGCACAATTACTGAAAAGCCAAACTTCATATTTTTTTTTTTACTTTTTTTGGTTAATAAAATTCAGAATCTTGTTAAAAAAAAAAAAAAGTTTTGGCTGTTTCCACTTTGTCGTGTGGACCTGGATAAAAGCTTGTTTTTTTGGGGTTTTTTTTTGCATGCAGAGCTGCAGTCTTTACCATTTTGGCGCGCAAACCACATTTTTGTTCACTTTTCAATGTAATTTTACGGAGATGTAGCAACAGAAAAAAACAATTATGGAGTTTTATATTTTTAACTTTTCCATTTTTAAATTTCAGCTAAACTATTTTTTTAATTGCCCTACTTCAGAAGCTACAAAGTTGTTGTTTTTTTTTTTTTTAATCTGTTGAAAAAGGGTGATTTAACCCCTTACTGCCATCGGACGTACTATCCCGTCAATGGTACCTGGGCCCGTATGACCGGGGACGGGATAGTACGTCATAGGCGATCAGCTGCGCTCCTGAGGGGAGCGCAGCTAATCGCCGCCGGGTGTCAGCTGATTATCACAGCTGACACCCATGACTGTGTGTCAGGAGCGGTCACGGACTGCTCCCGGCACATTAACCCCTTGCACACCGCGATCAAACATGATCGCGGTGTACTGGGGGCACAGGGGAGGATCGCGCAGGGTGGAGGCTCCCTGCGCGCCCCCCTGAGACCCTCAGAGCAGCGCGATGTGATCGCGCTGTTCTGAGGGATTCCTCCCTCCCAGGACCCGGATCCAAGATGGCGCCGGGGTCCTGGAGGGAGGCGGCTACCTCAGTGCCTGCCAAGAGCAGGCACTGAGAAGCCTGCATCTATGCCTGTGCGATCGCTGGTGTGACAGAGTGCTGTGCACACTGTCACACCAGCGATCTGATAAAATACTGATGTCCCACCCTGGGACAAAGTAAAAAAGTTAAAAAAATAAAAATAAACGTGTTATAAAAAAAAATCCAAAATAAATTAAAAAAAATATATATTCCCCATTAAATTCACTTCTTCCTGTAAATAAAAAAAACAAAGCAATAAAAGTACACATATTTGGTATCGCCGCGTCCGTAACGACCCCCCCTATAAAATTGTCCCAATAGTTAACCCCTTTAGTGAACCCCTTAAAAAAAAAAAAAAAAGCAAAAAATCAGTGCTTTATCATCATACCGCCGAACAAAAAGTGGAATAACACGCGATCAAAAAGACCGATATAAAAAAACATGGTACCGCTGAAAACGTCATCTTGTCCCGCAAAAAACGAGCAGTCACACAGCATCATCAGCAAAAAAATAAAAAAGTTATAGCTCGCAGAATAAAGCGATGCAAAAATAATTATTTTTTATATAAAATTGTTTTTATTCTATAAAAGCGCCAAAACATGAAAAAATGATATAAATGAGGTATCGCCATAATCGTACTGACCCGAAGAATAAAACTGCTTTATCAATTTTACCACACGCGGAACGGTATAAACGCCTCCCCCAAAAGAAATTCATGAATTGCTGATTTTTGTTCATTCTAACCTCCAAAAATCGAAATAAAAAGCGATCAAAAAACGTCACGTGCTCAAAAATGGCACCAATAAAAACGTCAACTCGTACCGCAAAAAATAAGACCTCACATGACTCTGTGGGCCGAAATATGGAAAAATTATAGCTCTCAAAATGTGATGATGCAAAAACTATTTTTGCAATAAAAAGCGTCTTTTAGCGTGACAGCTGCCAATCATAAAAACCCGCTATAAATAGTAAATCAAACCCCCCTTTATCACCCCCTTAGTAAGGGAAAAATAATAAAATTAAAAAAAAGTATTTATTTCCATTTTCCCATTAGGGTTAGGGTTGCGGCTAAAGTTAGGGTTAGGGTTGGCGCTAAAGTTAGGATTAGGGTTAGGGTTGGGATTAGGGGTGTGTTAGGGTTAGGTTTGTGGTTAGGGTTGGGACTAGGGTTAGGGGTGTGTTGGGGTTAGGGTTGGAGTTAGAATTGGGGGGTTTCCGCTGTTTAGGCACATCAGGGCCTCTCCAAATGTGACATGGCGTCTGATCTCAATTCCAGCCAATTCTGCGTTGAAAAAGTCAGACGGTGCTCCTTCACTTCTCAGCTCTGCCATGCGTCCAAACAGTAGTTTATCCCCACATATGGGGTATCAGCGTACTCTGGACCCCAAGAGTTATTGTGCAATTTGTCCTATTTCTTCTGCTACCCTTGGGAAAATAAAAAACTGGGGGCGAAAATATCATTTTTGTACAAAAAAAATATTTTTTTGTTTTTACGGCTGTACATTATAAACTTCTGTGAAGCACTTGGGGCTTCATAGCGCTCACCACACATCTAGATAAGTTCCTTGTGGGGTCTATTTTCCAAAATGGGGTCACTTGTTGGGGATTTCCACTGTTTAGGCGCATCAGGGGCTCTCCAAATGCGACATGACGCCCCCAGACCATTCCATCAAAGTCTGCAATCCAAAACGTCACTACTTCCCTTCCGAGCCCCAACGTGTACCCATACAGTAGTTTTCTCCCACATATTGGATATCAGCGTACTCAGGACAAATTGGACAACAACTTTTGGGGTCCAATTTCTCCTGTTACCCTTGTAAAAATAAAATATTGGGGCAAAAAAATCATTTTTGCAAAAAAAAAAAAAGGATTTTTTATTTTTACGGCTGTGCGTTATAAACTTCTGTGAAGCACTTCGGGGTTCAAAGTGCTCACCACACATCTAGACAAGTTCCTTGTGGGGTCTATTTTCCAAAATGGGGTCACTTGTGGGGGGTTTCCACTGTTTAGGCGCATCAGGGGCTCTCCAAATGCGACATGACGCCCCCAGACCATTCCATCAAAGTCTGCAATCCAAAACGTCACTACTTCCCTTCCGAGCCCTGACGTGCGCCCATACAGTAGTTTTCTCCCACATATTGGGTATCAGCGTACTCAGGACAAATTGGACAACAACTTTTGGGTTCCAATTTCTTCTGTTACCCTTGTGAAAATAAAATATTGGGGCGAAAAAATCATTTTTGTAAAAAAAAAAAAAAAAAAGATTTTTTATTTTACGGCTGTACGTTATAAACTTTAGTGAAACACCTGGGGGTTAAAAGTTCTCACCACACATCTAGATAAGTTCCTTGAGGGGTCTAGTTTCCAAAATGGCGTCATTTATGGGGGTTTCCACTGTTTAGGCAGATCAGGAGCTCTCCAAACACGACATGGCGTCCAGCCAATTCTGCGTTGAAAAAGTCAGACGGTGCTCCTTCCCTTCCAAACTCTGCCATGCACCCAAACAGTGGTTTACCCCCACATATGGGGTATCAGCGCACTCAGGACAAATTGCACAATAACTTTTGGAGTCTTGTTACCCTTGGAAAATAAAAATTGGGGTGAAAAGATCATTTTTGTGGAAAAAAATATGATTTTTAAATTTTACGGCTCTACGTTATAAACTTGTGTGAAGCACTTGGGGGTTCAAATTGCTCACCAAAGATCTAGAAAAGTTCCTTAGGGGGTCTAGTTTCCAAAATGGGGTCATTTGTGGGGGGTTTCCACTGTTTAGGCACATCAGGGGCTCTCCAAATGCAACATGGCATCCAATCTCAATTCCAGCCAATTTTGGTTGGAAAAAGTCAAATGGTGCTCCTTCCATTCCGAGCTCTGCCGTGCGCCCAAACAGTGGTTCCCACCCACATATGGGGTATCAGCGTACTCAGGACAAATTGGACAACTTATGTGGTCCAATTTCTCCTGTTACCCTTGAGAAAATAAAAAATTAGTGACTAAAAGATAATTTTTGTGGGAAAAAAATAGGATTTTTTATTTTCATGCCGGGCATTATAAACTTGTGTGAAGCACTTGGGGGTTCAAAGTGCTCACCAAAGATCTAGATAAGTTCCTTAGGGGGTATAGTTTCCAAAATGGGGTCACTTGTGGGGGGTTTCCATGTTTAGGCTCATCTGGGGCACTGCAAACGGAACATGACCCCATCAACGTCTGCATTCCAAAACGTTACTACTTCCTTTCCAAGCCCTGCCGTGCGCCCAAACAGTTTTCCCCCCCCACATATGGGGTATCAGCGTACTCAGGACAAATTTGACAACAACTTTTGGGGTCCAATTTCCTTGGGAAAATTCAAAAATTTGGGACTAAAAAATCATTTTTGTGGAAAATTGTTTTTTTTTTTTTCACACCCAGGCATTATAAGCTTTTGTGAAACACTTGGGGGTTCAAAGTGCTCACAACAGATCTAGATAAGTACCTTAGGGGGTCTAGTTTCCAAAATGGTGTCACTTGTGGGGGTTTCCACTGTTTAGGCGCATCAGGGGCTCTCCAAACACGACATGGCGTCCAATCTCAATTCCAGCCAATTTTAGTTTGAAAAAGTCAAACGGCGCTCCTTCCCTTACGAGCTCTGCCGTGTGCCCAAACAGTGGTTTTCCCCCACATATTGGGTATTGGCGTACTCAGGAGAAATTGCATAAAACCTTATCTGTCCATTTTCTCCTTTTACCCTTGTGAAAATAAAAAAAAAGTTTGTAAAAGATCATTTTTGTGGCTAAAAAGTTAAATATTCATTTTTTCCTTCCACGTTGCTTTAGTTCCTGTGAAGCACCTGAAGGGTTAATAATCTTCTTGAATGTGGTTTTGAGTACCTTGAGGGGTGCAGTTTTTAGAATGGTGTCACTTTTGGGTATTTTCTGCCATATAGACCCCTCAAAGTGACTTCAAATGAGAGGTGGTCCCTAAAAAAAATGGCTTTGTAAATTTTGTTGTAAAAATGAGAAATCGCTGGTCAACTTTTAACCCTTATAACTTCCTAACAAAAAAAAATTTTGGTTCCAAAATTGTGCTGATGTAAAGTAGACATGTGGGAAATGTTATTTCTTAACTATTTTGTGTGATATATTTCTCTGTTTTAAGGGAATAAAAATTCAAAGTTTGAAAATTGCAAAATTTTAAAAATTTTCGCCATATTTGCGTTTTTTTTTTCAAATATAAACGCAAGTTATATCGAAGAAATTTTACTTCTAACGTGAAGTACAATATGTCACGAGAAAACAATCTCAGAATCGCGAAGATCCGTTGAAGCGTTCCAGAGTTATAACCTCATAAAGAGACAGTGGTCAGAATTGTAAAAATTGGCCCGGTCATTAACGTGCAAACCACCCTTGGGGGTGAAGGGGTTAAAACTCTGCTTTGTGACAGTCACAACAGATGCATGGAGGACCCAACAAACAGGCTCTCTCCATACATGTGCTGTGACTGTCACACAGCCATGACACATGCAGCTGTGGCGTTGAACAGCTGATTATTGGGAGCACTCCAGGTTATGGAGGCAGCTATTTGGAAGTGCTACAGCTATTCAGATAAGCACTTATCCGAAGCTATTCGATCAACCCTAATTGGGTTTAGTTTCTCTAAAATAAGGCTGTAGGTTAGGACTTTGTTAATTTGACAATTTGTAATTTTTGTAAAAAAAAATTTTTTATATAGATTTGTTGGACGTTTCAAGTCCCGTAAAGAACGAGAAGCTGAACTTGGAGCAAGAGCTAAAGAGTTCACTAATGTTTACATCAAGAATTTTGGCGAAGATATGGACGATGAGCGGCTCAAAGAAATGTTTGGCAAATATGGTAAAGATCTTACATTTGTAGACACTTGCTATTGTCTATAACTCATTGGAACGACTTGTTACTTAACTACATCTATTCATTCTCTTTAAGGACCAGCGCTCAGTGTTAAAGTCATGACCGATGAAAGCGGGAAGTCTAAGGGATTTGGGTTTGTCAGCTTTGAGAGACACGAGGATGCACAAAAGGTAAGTTAAAATAAACCAAATCACTTTAGACCTTGTGTTCTTTAAAAGCTTCATTTGATCCAAATGTTTAAAAGGGTATTCCCATCTCCAAGATCCTTTCCCAATATGTAGTAGGTGTAATATATTCGCAAATGCGTCTAACTAGAGATGTGTAGTTCTTCACTGTCGCTTACCCAATGTGCATGGCATTGCAGTAGCTTGGATATCCATGGTTACACCCACTAAACGTCACTGATTGTAACCATGGATAACTAAGCTACTGCAATGCTCTGCACATGGGGGTAAGTGGCTTATCAGAAGAACTAGACTACATTTCTAATCAAAGGTACTTGCTAATATGACGCCTATTACATATTAGAATAGGATCTTGCAGATGGGAATACCCTTTTAAGTGCAAATATTTAGCTCCTTCACTTAGCCAAAAGTGTCCATGGAGTTCCAGAACCATAGGTACTTCTGGAACACCCATGGTTTTAAATAAAAGGCACTCTCCATTAGTCAAAACCTGTGGCTGGTATATGGGCACAGGATGCCTCCTCCAGCTAGCTTTGGGTCCCAGACCTGAGCCTGCACTTACCATACCTTTACAGTCTATCCTGTGCATATGCCATAACTGAGAACCCTTTTATTAAAGAGAACCAATCTCCTCATGGGAAACCTCAAAGTAAGACTAAATATATAAATGGTCTCCAATTTATATAATTGGTAAAGGGTTTTAAGTTTTCCTTATTTTGTATAAATTGCTCTGGAACTTTAACTCAACTCTGAACTTACCACTGTCTCACTGACAGCTGATACTTCAGGCTTCTGAACTGGGAGATACCACTGTGTGGGGAGGGGGTGGCCAGACTGTGACATTGCCGCTTATCACTGGTGGATGTTCCTGGTGGATGTACTTTGTATGTAGCAATGTAAGACTGCTCCTGGTCTTTTATGAAGGAGGGTAAAGGCAGTGTTGTAAATTCTACAGCCTTTACATAGTTGGTATCTCCCTGAGATGAGAAACTGCCAGACTGAGCTCATTTTGGAGAAATGAAACTAAAACCTGTGTCCCTGTAATACCAAGGAAGCCTCTGATTTATTAACCATAAGTACAGCGGCTGAGCTTTCTCCTGCCTCATTATGCCTACAGGTACTGCAACTACATGCGGGTGATATTGATACTACTATTGACTGATGTACAAGAGGCCATGATTGGGACATTGATCACCTTTTCTTATTGCTCTGGTATCCTGTATGTCCTGTGTGCGCAGGTTTTTGGTGGGAGATATGCATTGTTTTTAGCAGTTTGTATTGCATGGGTTGTCTATACTTTTTTTCCAGTACTTGCAGAGTTTGTTCCTTTGGACTTCACTGCTGACACTTAAAGGGGTATTCCCATTATGTAGTAGGTGTAATAGCCAGTTCCTCCAATTAGAAATGTAGTATAGTTCTTCTGATTCGCTATGTCGCTTACCCCATATGTGCAGGGCATTCTAGTAGCTTTGGTATCCATTTTTATGACCACTATTGCAATTGCCTGCACATGGGTTAAGTTGACATAGCTAATCAGAACAACTATACTACATTTCTAATTGGAGGGATTTGCTAATATTACATTTACTGCATATTTGGATATACTCTGGCAGATGGGAATACCCCTTTAACCATCCTCCCATTGACTTTTTTTTATTTTTTACATAGCATGTTCTAGGACTAGTCTTTATATAAGCAAATACTTTAACCCTAGGATAGTGCTTACTATTCTGGCTAAGCACACTTGTATCAATTGTACAAATAGACTAGATGGTGTACATGCAGTATTTATCCAGTCCCTTACCCTCAAATTTATGCTTTTTTTTTTTTTTTTTTTTTTTAACTAAGTCCAGTTGCATTCTCAAAATTTTTAAATTACATTAAGTCAACAATCGAAGGCTGACCCTATTATATTTAATAATCAGCTTCAGAATGGGCAATATAAACCACTAATGTCCCCCATCGTTACCCTGAGTGCCCATTTTTTAGTAAATGTCCCAAACTACCAGGTTATGGGATTCCACAATACTGTTGCAGTGAGCGCAAGAAGCGAGAGCTCAGACAGAGCGCTGTTGCGTTGTGCACTAACCAGGGACTGAACGGGAAAGTCCTCAGAGCCGTCACCGTTCAGACAAGGCTTCCAAAAGTTTGTGGCAGCCTTGTATTAAAGCAAAAATTGAGATACTTTAGTAAGCTGTGTCTGAATTGGTTCTTGGCCATTAGGAATGTTCTGTGCACTAAAGACCATAACTTTAAAAAAAAAAAAAATGTGACCAGTCCAGGTCTGCCCACTTATTAAATAGAAGCTGCTGTCTGAAAGATGAATATGCACTAAGCTAAGAGGGGACTCTTGTATCCAGTGAGGAGTCTTCTGTATCCTGGTGTGGAATAGGATGTGATATACCCATTTGGATTGTGTAATTTTCCATTTTGTCCTCCAGTAATCCCAGGATACAGGTTTTTAGGATCTGTGAGTATAGCTGTCGCACCTTAAGGAAAGCTCAGACTTGTGTACTTCTCTGGAATGGAATTATCCCTACAAAAATCATCATGTGCTTTTAAATTACCATATTGTCTGTTGCATCCAGGGCATAAAAATAGGTCTGAGCCTCTGTGCTTCACAATAACCCCTTCAGGACCAGGCAATTTTTGTTTTTGCACAATTGTTTTTCTTCTATTCCTGAAGCCATAACTTTCTTTTTGCCATTGATGCGGTGAGGGCTTATTTTTTGTGAGATGAGTGATAGTTTTGAATGGCATTAATTTTACCATTGAATGTACTGGATAAGGGGAAAAAATTCAAGTGGATGGAAAAATATGAAGTTCTGAAATGATCACAACGATGCCTGATTTGTATTATTGATACCAAATGTTTTTTTTCCAATTCCTTTACTGTTAATATGCAGAAAAAATTCTAATTTATTTTTGAACTATTGTTCCTTTAGCAGTGGACTTAAACCTGCAATCATATGCTTGTACTTTATACTGCAATGCTTCAGAGGACTGAGACAGTTGTCATAATAACCCATTGATGCCCTGTGATCATGTCATCAGGGGTGATGTCAACCAGCGTGCACTCGTGCACCAGCTATGATGTAGTTTGCCGTTGACTGTGCAGCATCTAAATGGTTAACTGTAGCCAGCGCTCTTCACTAGTGGCTCTAAGACAGATGCCAGCTATTTAATATACAGTGCAGGGGATAAATTTAAGCCCATAAGGCTGAAGTTTGGTAGGAAGATCATTTTCCAGTGACCCTCTCTCATGTTTATGGATTTCAGGTGACAATTTTTTATATTATAACAATGGTTAAAGGGGAACTATTCTTGGATTCTAAAATACCTGCAGATCATAACCGTGAGGTCCCTGAAATGGGGACTTCCATAACTCTATAGTACAAATCTGTCCTATAATCCATCGGCAAATGCCTTAGTACATGAGTTTGCAAGTTTAGAGGCTTGTTTTGCACTTGCATCTCCTCACTTCTCCAGCCTTTCTCATCCCAGTTCTCATCTCGTGCTAATGATTGACAGGTCACTCTGTTCTGTAGTCTGCTCCCCGGCTGACATCTCACGCAGGCGCAGTCATTCCAAGGACTGTGCATGTACGGTAACCTAATGTTTCTAACGCTGGAATAATTCTGTCCATGTGCAGTGTCGCCCCTGGACTGACTGTGCCTGTCTATCAGGGGAGCATGTCACAGAAGGGCAAGCTGTTTAGCACAAGTTTGGATTTTTTTTTCACCACTTAAATAAAAAAGAAGCTAGACATGTTTGATGTCTACGAACTGGTAATGACCTGGAGAATCATAATGCCAGGTCAGGTTTAGCATTAGCATTTAGTGAACCTAGTAAAAAGAAGCCAAACAAAAAAAGTGTGGGATTGCACTTTTTGCAATTTCACCGCACTTGTAATTTTTTTTCCTGTTTTCTAGTACACGACATGGTAAAACCAATGGTGTCGTTCAAAAGTACAACTCGTCCTGCAATAAAAACAAGCCCTCACATGGCCATATTGATGGAAAAATAAGTTATGGCTCTGGGAAGAAGGGGAGCGAAAAATGAAAATACCTCTGGGGTTAAGGGGTTAAAAACCCGCTGACTGCTTCCCTTTACACTTTTGAGCTCTTAGGTTGCAATATATATGAAGTCTATAACTTAATCTGCTGGTTTGTTTTTTTGTTTGTTTTGTTTTTCATATTTTCAGCTTTTATGTTCTCCAAGTACTACTCGAGTCACTCAAAATGATATTCTTTTGTTTTAAGGCTGTGGATGACATGAATGGTAAAGACATGAATGGTAAGGCAATTTATGTTGGAAGAGCCCAGAAGAAAGTCGAGAGACAAACTGAGCTTAAACGGAAATTTGAGCAAATGAAGCAAGATCGAATCACCAGATATCAGGTGAGCGGCTTCACTACTTTGTTTTATCTTAATGTTTACAGGGTTAATTTGCAATGTTTATTAATTGAGATTTTATTTATAGGGGGTCAATCTCTACGTTAAAATCTAGACGATGGGATTGATGATGAGAGGTTACGAAAAGAATTCTCCCTTTCGGTACCATCACTAGTGCTAAGGTGGGCTTCGCTACACTGTAAACATCCTTATGTAATGTATGCTGTCCTGTTTTTCTGGTCCTGTAACAAAAGTAAAATTTATAGTTTTCTGGAAGGAGGGGGATTGTTAATTATTCCCCACTGAATTTTGTTATCTGATGTTTCAGGTCATGATGGAAGGTGGACGCAGCAAAGGGTTTGGCTTTGTCTGTTTCTCCTCCCAGAAGAGGCAACCAAAGCCGTAACAGAAATGAATGGCAGGATTGTAGCCACCAAGCCATTGTATGTTGCCTTGGCACAACGCAAGGAGGAACGTCAAGCTCATTTGACCAATCAGTACATGCAGAGAATGGCCAGTGTCAGGGCTGTGCCCAACCCAGTCATAAATCCCTACCAGCCACCACCATCCAGCTACTTCATGGCTGCTATTCCACGGTATGTTTCAACAACACATAAAGGGGCAGGGAGATAAAAGCTAATTAGCAAATATAAAATAATAAGGTAACCTACTTCTACCAAAACTGCGTGATCTCCAGATGAGGTGCTGATCACTAAAGCTAGCTACACTTTCACTCATGCTTTTTCCCTCCAAGTGTCAGCACGTGACCTGTGATGTGTTAAAATGGCTAGCTGATTGAAGGGATAAATTAAGCAAACCCACTTCAACTGTGTAGGAAGGGACTGGCTTAATAAACTGATCCTTTAGCTAGCCCTTTCATACAGGTCACTGACATGGAGAGCAAAAGTAGAGCCAATGGTGAATCCTACAGGCTGTGCTGTTAAATGTAGTCAATGATTCAGATTTACTAAGCCTCTCCTCACATTGGAGAGCCCCTTTTTATCCCAGTACATGTGGAAGGTTTAATTAAGCTAAATACTTTTCTGTGTTAGGCTCAAAATCGTGCTGCATACTACCCAGCTGGACAAATAGCCCAGCTTAGACCCAATCCCCGCTGGACAGCACCTGGAGCTAGGCCTCACCGTAAGTCAACTTTTAGTTTTCCTAGTAAATACTGTCTCCGATGCAGCTATTACGGCAAAATCTTGACAAAATTTGTCAAGTCTTTAGGTTAATGTTTCTTAAGTAACCTGAATTATCAATTTACTATCCAGCTGCATTCCAAAATATGCCAGGAGCCATCAGACCTGCAGCTCCAAGACCACCAGCATTTAGCACGATGAGGCCAGCATCTTCAGTCCCACGTGTTGTATCAGCTCAGAGAGTCGGTAAGTGCTCGTCTGTCTAAATCTTTCTGTGGACAGTCTTGACCCAAAGCTCACACCTCCTCTTTTTTTTTTTTTTTTTAATAGTCTATTAATCTCAGAATCATCTAAAATTGCTTTCTAAGCTTGTTTCAGGTCCAGATTATTGACAATGATGACTGTACTTACTGTGCTGTAAACTTGACCCAGCAGCCTCTTAAGCGTGAGGCTGTTGTGTTCGGATCAGTAGACCTGCATCTTGTGCTCATATTGTGAAAGTTAAATGTGTAAATCTGCATTACGCCAGGATCACACGAGTAGATTCTCGTACTGCAGAATTGGATCAGATGCTAATGACACTGATCTAATTCTGATCCTAGTTTGAGCAGTGTCAGATTTGTGTTACAACTCTTATCCAAGATAATCGGAACAGTTTAGAAGATAGAGCACTTGAGGTTTCCATTGTCTGAGTCTGTCGAAATCTGATTGCAACTCTGCAGTATGTTTTACAGGCACTTGAATGTGTGCGTGTCATCTGATTTGTACAGCATGCAGTGGTTTTTGTTGTTTTTAAACACTTGATCTGTGGGAAAAAACAGATCTGCACGGCCCCATTATGCAACATCGGATAGCACTCATCTGATTTATACGCTTGTGTGAGCGAGCCTGTAAAATGATAATCTGTGTAGACCATCTGATTTCCTACTGTCAGCTGTAAAATTAAACAGTACGTGTAGTTGGGAGTTTTGTCAAAAAAAACCTGAAACCCTGATCAGATTTGAATATAGCATGCCAGAGCAGCCATGATTCCAGACACATATTATCAATTGGCTCTATGCAGCAGAGAAGCTTAAATCCTAAACGCAGCAAATGCTCCTATGCATCAGGGAGACGCTGGAAGTATTACTGCTTGTTTGCCCTGTCCACTCCCCACGTAGTGGGTGACGAGTAGTTAAAGGGAGCACCAGGCACCCAGTAATCTTTAAAAGCAATTTTTGAAACGCAAAGGTCCGGCGACTGGTTTGGGCCCGCCGGGTGGCCATTTAGCCTGGACAATCTGCACAGTATTAGCTTCAGGTCTTGTGACATCTGTAAAACAGCCATTTACCAGACCCTAAAAGCTGAAGACATTGCTGAATTTCTAGCTGAATTTAAAATTTACAGGTTTAATGGGAAAATCCCACAATCTTTTATTAAATAACTGGTACAAGACGGCTAACATTATAATTTTTAACAAACCTGTAGTATTTAAGTTTATAACTAATTTTCTTTTACAGCTAATACTTCGACCCAAACAATGGGACCACGTCCAACAGCCGCAGCTGCTGCAGCCGCCGCCACTTCCTCCGGTGTGCGCCAAGTTACACAGTTTAAATATGCTGCTGGTGTTCGTAACCCTCAGCAACACCTTAACGCTCAGCCACAAGTAAATATGCAGCAGGTAAGCATTGATTCATAGTCTAAGGACCCCATACATACTACACTTAAGTCGGTTGAACCTGCCGATATCGACTGTCTCCTGTGCATGGGGTTGCCAGCCAACTAATGATCGGGAGAGATATTCGCATGTCTGTTTTCGGCTTGCTGATCGGATTGTTTTGTTCTCAGAGATAAGCCTCTGTCAATGGGAGGCTTTCTCATAGAGAACACATGAGCAAACATGTGTATGGTAGTGTCGGCTAAGATGGTGGCTGGGCGATGGCCTTTTTCTGTCGACAGCCATCTGTGTATAAGTTAAAGGGGGTTCATGCTTGGGGCTCAAGTCTGCAGTCTGATTGCAAACTTGTTGAGCCTCAGTGCGCGCTATAAGAATTCTTTGGTGCTGCGAGAAGGCTGTCATGTGACCACAAGTATGCAATTTTCATATCTTCAGACAGACTTCTAGACGTTTTTGGCCTCACTCAGTTCTCTTGTATTGCGTGAGGTTGGTCACGTCTAGTCTGCACATGACCACATATATGTAAATAACATACTTTCTGTTGCGTGTCTCGAGCAGTGACTGCAGACTTAAAGGGCCTGTCCGGCCGTTGGGTTTAAGACCTGGGTTTGTGAATTGGTATCGACAATATAATTTTTGTGGGCGACACTTACAACTTTCCTGACAACAGGGATTTTGGGAAGAAATTTTTTTCATGTAATCCTAAAACTGCACCAAGTTTAACTTCAAGTAGATGTCACTGCTGACAACTGTATTAATGGGTTTCCAAATACGCTTGATGTTTGCTTTGCAGCCTGCTGTCCATGTGCAAGGACAAGAGCCCCTGACTGCCTCTATGCTGGCCTCTGCTCCACCACAGGAACAGAAACAAATGCTCGGTGAGTAAAGCTCTTCCCTAATGCTACATTGTACACACTACCAAAGAACATACAGTTTGACTTGGCTTCTTGTTTTTCAGGTGAGCGCCTCTTCCCTCTAATTCAAGCCATGCACCCAACACTGGCTGGTAAAATCACAGGGATGTTGCTGGAGATTGATAATTCTGAGCTTCTTCACATGCTTGAGTCACCAGAGTCTCTCCGCTCAAAGGTATTTGCAGTGTAGTGAATACTTTTAAGTGAATAACAACTATGGTGGTCTGGTGTAAACCCAAGCCTTCCTATTTTAGGTTGATGAAGCAGTTGCTGTGCTGCAAGCCCATCAGGCCAAGGAAGCTGCGCAGAAGGCTGTGAACAACCCTGCAGGAGTGGCAGCTGTCTAAAGCATGTAAGTTGTGTCCAGTTCCATCCATCTTAGTTTTGTAGTTGTGTATTTTACCTCCTTTAGTAAGGTGATATAGATATATTAGTACCTCTTCTGTGGATTTGTGAAAAAGTGGAGGATTTGATTTGATGGGAGATTTGAGGGTATTTCAGTCTTTTAACATCTGCACTTGCTGCCAATTTGAGCTTGATTATCCACCTAATGTTTCATGAGAAACATCTGACACTTGTATTTAGTGTTCGTTCTAAAATGAAACATGGTGTGCTAATGTTTTCCTTTACCTTTTTCTTATAGGCTATGGGAACTGTCAAGAACTTCACTTCATTGAAGAAAAATATCAAAACATGGAAAATCTTAAATTTCTGAAAAACACTGCAAAAACATAAAATCAAATAAAAAAAGGAAAGGAAACTACAATGCTTACGTACCAACAAATGCCAGGTCTGGCATATCATTGCTGGTCCTAGATATTATAAAAAAAATAAAAAAAAAAAATTGTAAAATACAAAAACAAATGGAATTGTTTTTTTCTTTTCTTTTTTTTTTTTTTAAAGACCCGGGGAAAGGCATTTTGAAAAACCGTACGAGTAGTTAAGCATTCCTTTCTTTGATTTTTAATTCTTTATTGTTGAAAAACCCAGAATTTCGCCACCGTTGGTAATTTGTGGGAAAGATAGCTGGGCAAAAAGAACATAATTTGGATTATAAAATTCTTGCTTTAATAAAATTACTTAAAAACATTGCATGGTTTTATCTTATTTGTGTTACAACCCATTTTACAAATTTAAACTTTTTTTTTGTTTCCCCCTGCTGATTTGTGGCTTGTGTTCTAAACTGGCAAGGGACAAAAAGTTCATGGATCCTCCAACTAAACTACAATATTTCTAGATTATAGGAATCATGAATATCAAGGGGACACCAGTAAGTTTCTTTAAGGCTGGGGTCAGACTTGTGTGAAGCTCGCACGAGTCTTGTGAGAGTCTCTCGTGTCAACACACGGCGCTGCCTCCGGTGTTTGGACCGGAGCGTGCGGCTGCATGTATTTCGCTCATCACTAGTGACATAATGTCCACAATCTATTCCAGCCAAATTTGCAAATCGGTTGACAGGTTGAAGAATCACTTCCAGGGCATCCCTCCTGACAGCACCATCAGGAGGTTGTCCTTATTATCCTTGATAGGGATACAAGGCACACAAGAGGTTAAAAGGCCCATCCCTCCACTACCCCTCAGTGTTTTTCCTGTTCCTATCAGGGACACACAGAAGAGTGTACCTGTCAATCTTTCAGCGAGCTGTAGTTCCAGATGCTGGACGCAGGAGGATTGGGATAGGGTCCTCGTCATCTCTCCCCGGAGGCTGACACCCTGCCGAACAAGGGGTCCCCCCTGTCCAGTTGAGCGGAGGCACTTGGCGTGAGCCACTTCTCATGAGGGGCTCTCAGCCCGCTCACCTCATCCCTGCCCGTGGCTCCAATATGTGCTGAATATTCAGAGGCACTTCCGGTTACAGATAAATGTTGTGCAGGCCTCTAGTACCCGGCATGCGTTCCACTGTGGAACGCACTTCCATTAGGTTTTAAAAAAAAAAAAAAGGCGCTGAATCCTAATTTAAAGGGGAACTACCTTTTAAAAATACAGATGGAAGACAGGTGAGACAATACTGTTTTAAAGTAGGGGCAGCTAAGGTTCCAGTGCATCTTGTCAGACAGCTATGGAAGGTCAAACCGCTAGCTGGTCTGATTCCCTGGTACAAGTGAGTGACTGGGTGTTTGGGTCTCACACTGTCGTCTAGGGTATAATTCATAGTACCTTCCTCTATAGGACAAGGCAGCCCCTAATAGGTCCATGACACCATTCGCACCTAAAAAGAAAAGGAAGGGATGTGCCATGTGAAATACTAAACTGCCAGACACACATGGGAAACAGTTATGCCCTGGTTTATTGCCAAAGTGGTTAAAGATGAACACGCCTCATTTATGACCGATCTAAGGACCATAATAAGAGACGAGGTTCAGAATTCCGTGACGGAGTTAGTTCCCCCCCCATCCTCCCAGATGGTTCCCAGTCAAAGACCATGATGGGAGGTGGAATACAGTTCAGAGGTGGAGGAGTTATCAGATTATTCTGACCCTTCACAAGAGGAAAGGGAAGAATTTGTTGCAATTCCCCTCAGAGGAAAAGTACTTTTTCTCTTGGGTAGATACAGATGCTTTATTAGCCGTTAGAAATACTATGAAGGTGCAGGATACCCACCAGGCCCTTTCTCAGTACAGGATGAAATTTTTGTAGATTTAAAGAGCCATATGAACAAGGTGTTCCCTGTCAATAAGCATATTAAAGCCATGGTCCTGGAGGAGTGGGAAGCTGTGGAAAAGACAGACCATTCCAAAAAGTTTCAGATTATGTTGGGAGGACATAAAATTATGGTAGGAGATCCCTAAGGTGAATATCCCTATAGCGAGGGTAGCAAAGAAAAGGGATATCCTCTTTGAAGACTCGTCATGCCTAAAAGATCCTATGGACAGGAAGGCCGAAGGTTCTACTAAAAAAAAAAAAACATGGGAGGCCTCTGCAGCCATAATTAAGGCTAATATAGCCTCTACCTCTGTGGCAAGATCCATGAATATATGGTTGGAAGAGTTGGAGTCTCCTCTAAGAAAGAAGACTCCCAGAGAGGAGATCTTGGAATCTATGCCGTTGTGGTTTTATGGCGGACGCCTCAGCAGAAGCCATTAGACTCGCCACAAGGAATGGGGCACTAGCCAATACGGCTAGACGAGCAGTATGGCTGAAAACGTGGTCAGGGGATTGTCACTAAGAATAAATTTTGCTCCATCCCCTTTTCTGGCCTTCAAATGTTTGATACGGTACTGGACGACATGTTAGAAAGGGCGTCGGATGAAAAAAAAAAAAAAAAAAGGTTTCCGGAAGAGAAACCTTAAGTTTTGTCCTTTCGGAAGCCTTATTCCCATCAGAAACCGGAATACAAAGGGAAAGTGAAAAACAAGTAGATGGAGCCACCCGAAGGGCGGTAAAGGATGAAGTGCCTTTTCCGGTTCCGCAAATTGTTTACGTGAACTATGATGCCAGGAAAGTGTGTGTTTGGGGGGGGGGGGACTCTAAACTTTTTCTTCTGGCTTAGACAGAGGTATCCAGGAACCCATGGATACTGTAAACGGTAGCAGAGGGTTACAAGATACAATTTGTGCAGATACCCCATGGAAAATTCCACCTGACAACTATTCAGTCTCCCCAGGTTACAAGAAGGCTGCTGGCAGATGTAAAGAAGTTGTTGAAATCAGGAGCAGTGGTTCCAGTGGTTCCAGAGTCAGAATGGGGTCTCTTACTATTCGGGCCTGTTCTAAAGAAACTGGGGGGGACTATCGCACCATAATGAATCTGAAGTCACTAAACAGATGGGTACCACACAAAAAATTCAAATGGAGTCTATAAGATCTACGACTCCATTGATCAAGAAGAATAGGGTAATATGTACATTAGATCTCAAAGAAGCGTGTTATCATTTTTCTGCATTTGCTATATCATTACTTCCATTTTTATGTGTACAACTTCCCTTGTATTTTTACCAGTAAAATACATTTTGTATTATGTATTTTATACCAGTAAAAATTACATTTCTCCCTTAACTCTTGGTTTCTCCAGCGCGAGTGTATTTTAATTAATACATTTTACTTGATCCCCCAGTGGTTGGTTTCTTGACTTGCAGCAGTTGTAAACATTTGTGCACTAGCGCCACTATATCATAGACTACCATATGGTGATCTGCATAACACATTTAAGACCGTGTTCAAATCCCAAGGTGGGACGTAGCCTCTAACCGTGGGTCTTATTCTGCCTGTGGCCTTTACAAATTGTTCAATCCATGGATGTCCTGCTAGTGGATAGTCTATAAAATCACTCCGAGCTGAAATCTGCACTTTCAGAGTGCTGGGTCTTAGAATTCCTTCAAGCGGGGTTTTAGAAGGGTCTAAGATTTTGGGAATATCAGGCTTAGATAACACTATTGTCTCCTCAGGATATTGTGCAAAAAACATTTTCCATATTTTTGCATCATTACTTCCATTTTTAGGTGTACACTCCTTCCCCTTGTATTTTATGCCAGTAAAAAATTACATTTCTCCCTGAACTCTTGGTTTCTCCAGCGCGAGTCTATTTTAATTAGATCACCATATGAACCACTTTGAGGATTCAGATATAAAATCTTTCTCCCTTGAAACTTCATTTCTGGTTGCCATAACAGCCAGACAAATTGGGGAAATACAGGCATTTTTCCATTAAAAGCCCATACCTAAGGATCTTGGATGACTGCATTATTCTTAGATTAGACCCAGCGTTCTTGCCAAAAGTAGTAACATCCTTTCATATGAGTCAAGCGGTCGTCTTGCCTTCCTTCTGTCAAGACCATAAAAATAGTCAGGAACGTTCTTTTCATTCCCTAGATGTCAGAAGGGTAGTCCTCCGGTACTTGGAAGCCACAAAGGACTGGCGGATAGATCCCAATCTGTTCATACAGTTTTGCGGGAAAAATAAGGGAAAAAAGGCGTCAAAAGCGACCTTGGCACGATGGGTCTTATCAGTGATCAGCCTGACCTACACATCAGAAGGGAAGTCTCCTCCAGCCAATATCAGAGCCCATTCCACCAGAGCAGTAGACACTTCTTGGGCAGAGCAAGCAGGGGCCTGGGTGGACCAAATCTGCAGCGTTGCAACATGGACAAATCTGAATACCTTTTGCAGACACTATAAACTGGACGTTTTAACTGGCCAAAAGATGGCCTTCGGAAGCAAGGTCCTCCAAGCAGTGGTCCCACAATGAATGTTTCCTCTGGCATGCTCCTGATGGTGCTGTCAGGAGGGACGTCCTGGAATGTAGACATTAGACCTATCGTTAATAGGATTTCCAGGAGTCCATCATGACAGCACCAATTATATTCCCTCCCTTAAATTCCTATCTAATATGTGGCAGTAACGTATGTAGAAGGAAAACTAAATGTGATACTTGAAAAACATCACTGAGGGGTGGTTGAAAAACATCACTGAGGGGTGGTGGAGGAAGGGGCCTTTTAACCTCTTGTGTGTTCCTGTCCATATCAAGGATAAGAAGGAAAACCTCCTGATGGTGCTGTCATGATGGACTCCTGGAAAACCTATTACCGGTAGGTCTAATGCCTACTTTTTAAGTGCTAGCATGGCCTTAATTTTAGACTTTGTGTGAGATTTAGGACGACTTCACATATCTGGATCTTGCAGTCTGTATTGACATCAATTTTTGATCTGACCACCTGAAGTTGACACCCAAACACTGAGGCACGTACAAAGGCCATGAATTTAGGACGTGTGAAATCTTTCCTTAAAGCTTTCAGCTGTGCTGAGTAATGGATCGTGCAAATAACTGCATTTTCGGTTCAAGTGTGATCTGATAAAACATTGATCAAAGACTGTATAGGGTCTTGCTGCCTCCTTTCAAACAATCCATGGAAAAAATCGCAGCGTGGCAGTTTGAAACGATAATTGAATTGCAAAATCGGACTGCACTCAGATGACATCTGAGTCATCATGGGCTGACAGAATGGGGAAGATGGAGCCGTATTTGTTCCCCATCTGAGAAAATCTGCAATTAGCATAACGATGTTAGGATGACCGGTTTTCATCACAGCATGCACTATTCAGAGTCTTGGATGAGACTCAACCATTAAAGTCTAGTGATGCGTAAAAAGAAATCGGATCCTATAGAGATCATCCACACGGCATCTTATCGTTACGGACATTACCATTATTAACCTAGGAAAGCTGATCATGTACGCACGACTATGGATGAAAATTGTCTGCATTTTCCGGATGAAAATGTTCATCTGGACCCTGTCATTAGACAGCGCAGAATGTCCACTGCTTTTTGAGGATCTCTTGAACACTTCCATTAAAGAATCTGAATTTTGTAAAATATGCGTGGTGTAAATGCTGCCTAATTTCATATTGTAAAGTCTGGTTTCATACTAGGACCGCCAGCCATTTAAGTGGTATTTGACTTGCATCACCAAGATATGTTATGGCAGCGGAAGTCTAGGTCAGTAGAAATGTGGGGACTGGGTGAGAACGTATACAGTATGCAAGAGAAGAAAGGTGATTGCTTTACTGCTTCGTACTAATTATGAGTTACACCACAAATAACAGCGGATAAAGGCTTTTGCAGCTGTGGTTCCCCTGGTAGGAGTCGTGTCTGTTACCTGTGATTGGACAGAAGTTAGCACATCGGGGAACACTTGCCCATCAATAACCTGGGGATGATGTCTGCTCCTATAAAATAAAGTAGTGTACAGGAGCAGACGGTGCACGGGAGCCAAGTGTGAATTCTGAGAACTCAAGATTACAGGGAGAGAGGGGGCCTGCAGCACTGAGGAGAAGCCAGTGCTGGGAAATGTAGTATTAGCAGTGTAAGAATAGAACCACCCATTCAACTATGCGAAGCTGGATGATTGGGATCGAAAAAGATACAAGGGTACAAGAAAGAAATGTTATATTGGTGTATTAACAATAAATATACATTTACTGTGCTTTGTGATTCTGGGAACAACGCTTTACTCTTCTGAATTGGATCTTTCATCGTTCTTAGTTTTGGAGCCCAATGTGAGCCTACAGCCGGCTTTGGGACTTTCTGTGAAATGTATTAGAAACATTCAGGGCCATTACAAGTGTGTGTTGGCATGTGCGCTACAAGCCGTTTGCCCTCTTTGCCCGGTGCTGATGGCAGCCCGTTGTACACTAGGCTGTGTGCTACACAAACTACACCGCTATGCTGGAGGCTCACACTCTGGTGTGACGGGGACACCTAGTGTTCAGACTGTAAACTGCAGCACCCAGAGTGGTGCACTGCAGTCTGTCCTCCTGGAAAAAGTATTCTAATCTTTACCAAAACTTTGCTCAGCATGTGGCAAATGTAACAGACTTGTGTGACCCTAAAATATGATATGTGATAGATATGTGCCGCATAGGTAAGAAAGTGGGTAACGAAACAGACATCCAAGCACAACTTATATTAGGGAGGTGCTGGGTTCCTGGAAGCAGCAATCTGCTTACACACTGTTACTGATCATACATGAAGGAGTGACGCTATTGTGACTGTATACAGAAACGTGCTCAGGACAAATTGCCATTGTGGTTTTGCCATTGTGGTTTTGCGGTGCCCCGATAAAGACTCAAATGACACTATTGCTATCAGGGCAATATGTATGTAATGTGACATCACTGTGTGCATCATTCCCGTGGTGTGACATCATATTGTATGTATTCTGACCACTGCGTGCATTATTCTAGAGCTGTGACATCATTTTGTACAATATAGACGGTTTGTGACATCATTATGTTTATTATTCTTGTGGTGTGACATCACTTTGTGCATTACATGTAAGTACAATATGCAAATAGTCTCTTTAGAGAGGAGGAGGACTAGAACTCTATAGTGCCACGTACTGGAAGTAGCAATCCTAAAAGTCAATATCAACCCTTGAATGAGCCTTGTCACACGAGTATTCTGGTTTGGCTTCTTCTCATGGAAAGACTTATTAAAGGGTCGATAGCATATTTAATTTCCCAGAGGAGAATTGCATGGCCTATAAGTCTCCTTGCACTAGCATGTCACTGCAATTAGAACCGTTACCCCTTAGACTTGTGTAAGCACAGTGACATCACTTTGTGCATTATTCATGTGACGTGACATCACTTTGGGCATTGTGTATATACTGTGACATCACATTGTGTATTATGTATGTACTTTGACATCGCTGAGTTATTTTCTGTGCTGTGACATCACTTTGTGAATTATTCTTGTGCTGTGATATCACTGTGCATTATCTCTGTACCGTGACATCACTGTGCCGTACTTTATTTTTTTTGTTTGCGATGTCATAACTTTGTGCATTATGTCTGTCCATGTTGTATGTAACCCTGACTGTGTGCCTTACGTATATACTGTGAAATCACTGTATGCATTATCTGTCCATTCTGTATGTACCCTGACATCACTGTGTGCATTATTTATGTACTGTGACATCACTGTGTGAGTTATCTTTGTGCTGTGACAACACTTTGTGCATTATCCACGGAGCGTGACATCACTGAATAATTAGGAACTTATCTCTGTGCTGTGACGTCACCCTGTACCGCTACACAATTTTTCCAATATCCTTGTGCATGAGTGAATTATCCATGACGTATTGTGAGGTCCAAAGTAATAAATTTACAAAAGTATAACAAAAACATTTCAAGCTTGGAGTTGGTAAGCCAAAATTCCAGCTCTACACCCCTGATTGTACCCTGGCTTCTTCTGCCAACGAATGAAAAAGGTGGATGGCTTCTTTAAAGGGGTATTCCTATCTCAGTAAGTGATGGTGTATGACTAGGATCAGCCATCATTTAATGAGACAGCCATTGATTCTGACACTGATAGATGGGGCCGCATCTTTAACACTTTTTCCTCTGGGCAGAGCGATGTTCCAGGCCACCCGCTTGCAGTATTCTAGGAGTGGGGCATCTCGCTGCAGCCCCTTCTACAGTGGCTTGTGAAAGTTTTTACCCCCTTGGCATTTTTCATGTTTTGCTACCTAACAACTTGGAATTTCACTGTTCTTTTGAGAGTTTGCATCAGTTCATGTAAAGAACATGTCTACAACTATGAGCATTTGGCTTTCTATTTCTTGTAAAGCAAACAACAAATAAGGCAAAATAACTGTAAATGTCAGTGAGCATAACTATTCACCCCCCTAAAGTCAGTACTTTGTAGAGTCTGTTTTTTCTGCAGTTACAGCTCCAAGTCACTTTGGATAAGTCTCTATGAGCTTTCCACATCTGGCCACTGGGATTTTTCCTCAGGGCAAAACTGCTCCAGCTCCTTCAAGTTAGATGGTTTCCTCTGGTGAGCAGCAATCTTCATGTCCGACCACAGATTCTCAATTAAATCAGCGTCTTGGTTTTGACTAGGCCACTCTGAAACATTTACACGTTTTCCCTTAAACCACTTGAGTGTTTCTTTAGCAGTATGCTTTGCGTCTTTGTCTTGTTGGAAGATGAACCTCCATCCCAGTCTCAAATCACTGACAGACTGAAACAGGTTTAGCTCAAGAATATCCCTGTATTTCACACCATCCATCTTCCCCTTGACTTGGACCATTTTCCCTGTCCATGCTACCGAAAAGAACATCCCACAGCATGATACTGCCACCACCATGTTTCACTGTGGGGATGGTGTTCTTGGAGTAATGAGCTGTGTTGTTTTGGTGCAAGAAATAGTGTTTACCTTGGCGGCCAAAAACTTAAATTTTTGTCCCATCTGACCACAGCACCTTCCTCCATACATTTGGGGAGTCTCCCACGTCTTTTGGCAAACTCAAAACGACCCTTACAATTTTTGTGTGTAAGTAAAGGCTTTTTTTTCTGACCACTTCTCCATAAAGGCCACCTGTATGGAGTATATGGACAGATAACCCAGTCTCTGCTTGGCACTCTGAGGCTCATTCATGGTTACCGTTGGTCTCTGTGATGCCTCTCTGATTAATGCCCTTCTTGCCCAGACTGAGAGTTTTGGTGGGCGGCCCTCTCTTGGCAGGTTTGTTGTGGCACCATGTTCTTTCCATTTGATGATAATGGATTTGATGGGTTATCAGAGATTGGGATTTTTTTTACATAACCCAACCCTGACTTGTACTTCCCAACAACTTAGTCTCTGGCTTGTTTGGAGATCTCCTTGGTCTTCATGGTGTTTGGTTAGTGGGGCCTCTTGCTTAATGGTGTTGCAGCCGCTGTGGCCTTTCAGAAAAGGTAACGTGTATATACTGACACACCATGTGACACTTATATTACACACATGTGGACATCTTTTCACTAAGCATGTGATTTATGAAGGTAATTGCTTGCACCAGATATTTTTAGGGTCTTCATAGCAAAAGGGGTGAATACATATGCACACGCCAATTATAAGTTATTTGATCCCATAAATTTAATTTATGCCTATATTTTTCTCACTTCACCAACTTAGACTATTTAGTGCTGACGCATCACATACAAATCGGATTACAGAAATATTTAAACACAGGCTGTAATGTAACAAAATAGGTAAAAAGCCAAGGGGGTGAATATGTTTGCAAACCCCTGTGTGTAGCCCAGCTGCGCTTGAGGCCACATGTTATGTTACCCTGGAGGATGCACAGAAGGTAAACCCACAAATATACCCGATATTCATTCACACCTTCACATTTCCCTGGTGCCACCAGAGGGAGCCCTTGGAGAGTATGCATATATATAAGGGTTGTGGAGAGACGGCAGTGAGATGAAGGCAGTCTAGCTGAGCGTTAGCTAGTTGTTGGTGTTACCTCAGAGAGACGAGGAGAGAGGAAAGTTACCTCAGAACGTGCAGATTGTAGTTACCCTAGAGAAGTGGAAAGTAGCTCTCGAAGTGAGCGTAGATCAGTCTGACGGAAGTCCTGATAGCTACTTCGGACAGAGCCTCAGAAGGAAGTGAAGGAAAGGGAACTGCAGTGTTGTAAGACTGAGTCAACTGAGGTATTTAGAGTGAGCGAGCGTGCCGACGCTTTGAGAGCGGTGAAGAGAAGGAAAAACTGCCATCTACTGCTAGTGTGTGCTTATGTTAAAGGTGAGAGTAGGACGAAAGGCGAGTGGAAGAAAGAAGAGAGTGACAGAGGTTGAAACAGCATTGATCGCTTACCTCTACTCTGCACCACCGGACACCGGGTCCGAGCTTGCTAGCATCTACACGACTAGTAGGAGATACCGGAGACCCTGCTGGACTTCAGGTCGCAGGGGCCCAGCAGTGCTGATACGTAACCGGTGTCAGGAAGACAGGAGTCTGGTCAGCGCAACCATTAGAGACTTAGTTCTATCCAAGAGAAGGCTTCACCACAAAGTCAGCCGGGCGTATACGAAGAAGACAGAGTTAGACTTCGTTCTATACAGGTCAGAAACTCACACACATAAAGGAGTACGGAGGCCCTACACCTACTCAGTGGGATTACTGGACGTGCATCCTCTACCCTGACAGCTTCCCGGGACGTGCCTGCATCTACCATCAGTAAAGGTACAGAAAGAGACTTTCTTGTGTGTGTTTGCCTTATTGCTCCTGCACCCCTACACCGCTATATACCCTGAGGGATCAGTCTTGCCTGTGGAAGACTTAACACCTTGCTGCCCAGTAACAACCCCTCAGAGGATCTACCCTGCAGCGTTGGTCACCCTGACCAGGAACCACAGGTGGCATCACGAACATTTCTACAAACCTATAATCCTCTGTAAATATCCCCCTTTTATTGAGGTGAGCCCCCAGGGCAATGGACCGGGCTGTGCTACCCGTGACATCCCCCATTGAAGTAAACGGGCTCGGGGCCGAGTACCCCACAGGCCCTGGCAACGGGCGACTCACCTGTACCTTAGAATCAGTTCAGGGTCCGAGAGGTCAGGCTAAGTAGTAAGCCATCACTTAGTAAGATAGTAATACCCCTTTAAGACTCTACATGTTCACTCAATGCAATCGTTATTTTTGCTGCGATTTTCCAAACTTTTTTCAATTTCAAGACTCGCAGCAAAAACACTTTTTCATAAAATTGCTGCAAAAAAAATAATAATGCCGTCATGTCATGTGAACACAACCTCAGGGTGCGGATTGCACATTGAGTATCCAGTTTTAAAAGTGCCATCCACACGGACCAATAGAGATAGGCAGAAAATTGATTATTTCTTCTTGACCGGCAGGCCCATGACAATTTTGCTGTAGATTTTTACAACAGATTTTACTCCCTTGCAATGAATAGTGGAAAATACACGCCATAAGAATGGATTAGCAGCTACATTTTCAGTAGAGACAAAATTGAAAAAAAGCTTGAAAAAAGTTTGGAAAAAGGTTGAAAAACGTTTGGAAAAAAGTTGAAAAAAAAGCTTGAAAAAAGTTTGGAAAAAGTTTAGAAAAAGTTTTCTAAATGTATTACTGACCACCTTGTACGTCACTATTCCCATCGATAGTGACGCCATATTTATACTATATACCGTCAGCGCTTCTTTCCGCAGTAGGTTTAGTACTGGACAGTGAATGACAGGATTTACGTATTGGGGTGAGTTGTGGGCTTTGCCAGGGGGTACAATTGTATTTCCCCTAATTCTGTAGCATCGTCAGTACATGTGTCAGGCAGAAAGGTTGTATTTTCACAAAACATATTGGAAAACTATTACGGTTCATTCATTAGTTAATTAATTAATCTAATGCAAACATATCATAAGTAATGATTAATAAAGGACAACTTTTATTTTATAGGTGTAAATTTATGGCATAAAATGTTTTATTATGAGGGGTAATCCAGAAACATGTCAGCCATGATGGGCTCAGACCAACTGCCCGCGCCTCGCATGGGCATCAGTTGGCATCACGCAGCCATGAGGCAGCCGTGCCGTGCCCTGACAGTGACAGTTTAACAGAAGGAATTATCAAGAGGCCACTGGAGACATAGAAATAAGGTAACTATGAACACAATGATCACATTTTGCATATTTTGTGAGTCCGAAGTCGGCACAACCCGATATATTTGGGGAGGAAAGTGAAGAATTACAGCATCATAACTTTCCTGTTCACCGATACATGTTAGAAGTAGATATCCCAGCACTTATAACCAGTGACTCTGGACCCCCATCTGGATCAATGGACTTCTTAGTCTGTTAATGGCTCATCAGAAGAAAGAGATGGCAAATATGCCCTCCCTATACACTGGATTATCCAAGATGGTTTTGGGATCGTTAATCTGCATATTAAAAAAATTACATAAAATTAGTATTTTTTTTTTTTTTTTAGAAACAGCGCCACTCTTGCCTAGGGGCTGTGTGCGGTATTGCAGTGATTTCAGTGAGCAGGGTTGCGCTGGAATACCGCGCACCACCATGGGATAAGAGTGGTGCCGATCCCAGAAGAAAGCATCGATGTGTTTCTAAACTGTTACCTCTCACAATAGGGGGGCTGTTTACATACAAGATACCATAAGGGTATGTTCACACACAGTTTATGGTTTTTTTTAAACATGGGTTTTGGAGGGGATTCCACTCCAAAATTCACACTTAAAAATTTGCCAAAAAAGCAATGTAAATTGTTGGGGTGTTTCTGCTTGATAAAACACCACTACCAAATCAATAGAAGAAAAAAGACCATCAGACACAAAAAAACTCACGCCAGCAAAAAACCTCTCTGTGAATATACATCCTTAAAAGGGAGTCTTATAAAGATTATAAAAAATGCCTTTGTTGGCTCACAGCGGATATGGACACTTTTGGGGGCATTTGTTTATTAAACATTTTAGAAAGTTTGTATTATTATGGATGTATAAATGAACTTGGACAATTATTCAGCCTTCAGATGAGCTCACTGATGGATTCACAGTTAACTCGTTTTGCAGTGTTTTATGTACTGTGATACATACAGGCTGTAGAAACCAAACGGCTCAACATATTTAATGAAACTTATTGCAAAAATTATATTTACTCATACATACAAGAATAAAAAAAAAAGATGTCCATTTTACTTTGTATTAGTGAAGCGGTGAAATCTACCAGTTCTTTAAAGTGTGTATCTGGGACGTTAACATTGATGGACTGTCCTTAAGGATAGCTGATCAATGTCTGATTAGTGGGGGTGCTACACTCGGTACCCCCAGAGATCAGCTGTTCCTGGTGTCGGCGACAGCCGGAGCTGCTCAGT
Organism: Oophaga sylvatica; assembly: GCA_033576555.1. NCBI lineage: Eukaryota > Metazoa > Chordata > Amphibia > Anura > Dendrobatidae > Oophaga > Oophaga sylvatica. The sequence goes on along the minus strand of JARQOD010000006.1, from coordinate 398,801,797 downwards.
TATGGAGCTGCACAGCTTTGTCAAAAGATTAGTGGTACTGCACATCCACATTCTATTCAATAGTGCAGTACCCGGATTGGCCACTATATGTTCGATGGAGCTGTTCTGTACAGATGTGCAACTCAGCAGTTCCAGCCGCCACCAGGATTGGTTGGGTACCGGGTGTCGCACCCCCAGTGATCAGACACTGACGACCTCTCGTAAGGATAGGCCATCAATGTTAATGTCCTAGATAACCCCTTTAAAGCCCCCATACACATTATATAAATGTTTGACTTCGGCGGGATCGACAGGCCATATACTATGTATCGGGTCCCCCAGATTCACCCTGAACAGATGACGGGGGGAGAGAATGATCCGCCCTGTTGAGTTTCCTTTTGTTAGGGGTGGAGATAAGCTATGGTCAGAGGAGTCAGGCCGCGGCTAATGTGTATGGGCAGCTTTGGCGTGTGCCTGCCATGTAATGCTGATATGTTATTATCCAGGTGTATGTCTTACAATCTCCTTTATTTCAGTGACCCTGCTAATAATGCCCGCTAGCGCCCTCAGCCACAATACAGCCTCCCTGTATGTTGGGGATCTCCTTCGGGAGGTCACAGAGGCGATGCTGTATGAAAAGTTCACTCCTGTCGGCAACATTTTGTCAATCAGGGTATGCAGAGACAAGCTCACTCGTCAGTCTCTTGGCTACGCTTACATCAATTTCGAGCAGCTGGAGGATGGTAAGAACCATTACATAATTAAAGCTATAGGACATTGCAGCCCTGCGAGCGATAACACATAGCTCTCGGCTGCGGTCATACATTGCAACTGTTCAACAAATATCATGGAAATACCTCTTTAATTAAAGAAAGAAACCTATACTCCCACCATGCTTCACGGTTGGGATGGTGTTCTTGGGGTTGTACTCATCCTTCTTCCTCCAAACACAGTGAGTGCAGTTGATACCAAAAAGTTCTATTTTGGTCTAATTTAACCACATAACCTTCTTCTATGCCTCCTCTGGATCATCCACCCTCTCCAAATCCCTGTGCATAGAGTTGTAGTTAAATAACAAACTTCTGTCTTCCTGCAGCCACCACTAGGTCCCGCCCTTGAGCTCACGGTATACATATATATATAATATATATATATATATATATATATATATATATATATATATATATATATATATAAAAATGAGTGTGTGTGTGTGTATCAGCAACCAATCACTAAGCATCTTTCATTTCACCAGAGCTGTATAAAAGACGCTGAGCTGTGATTGGTTGCTATGAGCAACAGTTTTCCCACTCCACAACACCTCAGCAGACACTGACCGGGTGGGAGAAATCTAGTATCCACGGAACATAAGCTCCCAGCCATTGTCTGCCCATATACCCATCATACATATCCTCCATCCCATATATGTATGATAGGTATATGGGCACGGGACTATGGGATGGATGATATGTATAATAGGTATATGGGCACGGGACTATAGGATGGAGGATATGTATGATGGGTATATGGGCACGGGATTATAGGATGGAGGATATGTGTGATGGTATATGGGCACGGGACTATAGGATGGAGGATATGTGTGATGGTATATGGGCACGGGACTATAGGATGGAGGATATGTGTGATGGTATATGGGCACGGGACTATAGGATGTAGGATATGTGTGATGGTATATGGGCACAGGATTATAGGATGGAGGATAGGTATGATGGGTATATGGGCACAGGACTATAGGATGGAGCATATGTGTGATGGTATATGGGCACGGGACTATAGGATGGAGGATATCTGTGATGGGTTTATGGGCACGGGACTATAGGATGGAGGATATGTGTGATGGTATATGGGCACAGGATTATAGGATGGAGGATATGTGTGATGGTATATGGGCACGGGACTATAGGATGGAGGATATGTGTGATGGGTATATGGGCACGGGACTATAGGATGGAGGATATGTATGATGGGTATATAAGCACAGGATTATAGGATGGAGGATATGTGTGATGGTATATGGGCACGGGACTATGGGATGGAGGATAATCATTAAAAATTGTTTTAACTAATCACAGTTAATTACTATACACGGGCAATGCCAGGCTCTTCAGCTAGTTATATATAAATACACTGTTTTAATGAATTTCAATAGTAAAACATTCTGCCTTAAGCTCCCCTTAGGCAAGCTATTGTCAGAAATGTCCTATTGTTTAAATCAGATTTTTGTGTTAAATATATATATTTTTAAACTTCTGGCAATTTTTTAGCTTAACATAGAATCTGTATTAAAAATAAAAAAATCTTGCAACTTTCAAACTGGACATGGGTGTTTTTTTTTAGTTTATAACTTCCTGTTGTTTCAGGAAACAACAAGTGTACACAGCTACAATGATCAGACCTGAACCCTATTATTTGTATTAAAGCATCTAATGAGCATGTACAAAGGTCATTGTGAAGGGAGGGGGAGCTGTGACATCGCCTACTGTAATTAGTGGATCTTGTGTTATCAGTTGCATATAGAAGCATTACCTGTCATCCTTCCTCTGCTGATAAGGAGTCTGCTGAAAACTCTTCCTGAAAGAACAGAAAGTATGAGTCTAGAAAAGTGAAAATTTCAAGATTTTTATTTTTTTTTTTTAGAACAAAAAAATATTGCCAAATTTTTTTTTTAAATAAATGTAATGCAAATAAAAATATAATAAAAAATGTTTTAGCACGGAATGCAGGAATTGATGAACAATTGCTATCATGGCATGGCATCCTATCAGGGCGGAGAGGTCACTCTTTGTTAGTCTTTCTTTAAAAATTTCCCGATCCTTTCCCACCAGCGGAGCGAGCTCTGGATACGATGAACTTTGAAGATATGAATGGCAAAGCGATGCGCATTATGTGGTGTCAGCGCGACCCGTCCCTAAGAAAGAGCGGGCTCGGCAACATTTTTATCAAAAACCTGGATAAGACTATTGATAGTAAATTACTTTACGACACATTTTCTGCTTTTGGCAACATCATGTCGTGTAAGGTAAGTCATCCCCCAGATACAGATGTATGAGGTCTGTGCAATCATAAGGTCACTTATTAATATGAGGTGTTGCAGGTCGCGTGTGATGAAAATGGATCTAAGGGTTATGGGTTTGTACATTTCGAGACCCATGAATCAGCCCAGAAGGCCATTGACTCGTTGAATGGCATGATCCTAGGGGAACAGAAAGTGTAAGTATGCCCTCATCTAAGGCCGGCTTCACGTCTGGGATTTATGGACTCCTGGACCCCAAATCAACGTTCTCATAGGCATATATGAGGCTATAGGGTTCGGTCAGGAGACCTTCGGCCGGTCTGGAAACCGCGACCTGTATACAGACTGAGACGTTCAAAGACGGCCTAATACAAAGAATCCACAATCAAATATTGACTTACATGTCATCGATGGCAGGGGTTATCCATCTCTGGGGACTTTTTTTTTTAACTTAATTGCATTTATTTGGGGCTAAAAGTCATTTTTGCAATTCATTTTCCTTACAAAATTTGCACCTTTTGTCCCTACAGGCTCTTTGTGTCACTGCACATTCAACTATGATGTGGTCTGTGGTCATAAATCAGCTGAGAGGAGCTCAGAAATAGATATATAAGAGTCTTTTTGGATCCTTAGAATGAGCTCACTGTTGGATTTTCAGTTAACCCATTCTGTAGCCAGCAGTAGACAATGCAACACTGAGGCTATAGAAGGCAAATAGTGCAACACTTTTTAATGAAACCCAATTGCAAAAATGTATTTTAGCCAAGAATATATGCATTTAAGTAAGAAAAAAGGTCCCCAAAGGTGGATAACCCCTGCCAATGAGGACCTCCGCCTATAGGGAAAACTGGGGTTCGCTGACCCTGTTTTACCAGGCTCCACTGGGACTACATCTATGGCCGGGGTCAGACTTGCGAGAAACTCGCACGAGTCTCGTGCGAGTTTCTCGCATAAACACCCAGTGCTGCCGCCGGCACTCGGACTGGAGCATGCGGCTGCATGTACAGTTAGGTCCATAAATATTTGGACAGAGACGTTTATCTAATTTTGGTTCTAGACATTACCACAATGAATTTGAAACAAAACAAATCAGATGCAGTTGAAGTTCAGACTTTCAGCTTTCATTTGAGGGTATCCACATTAAAATTGGATGAAGGGTTTAGGAGTTTCAGCTCCTTAACATGTGCCACCCTGTTTTTAAAGGGACCAAAAGTAATTGGACAATTGACTCCAAGGCTATTTCATGGACAGGTGTGGGCAATCCCTTCATTATATCATTCTCAATTAAGCAGATAAAAGGGCTGGTGTTGATTTGAGGTGTGGTGTTTGCATTTGGAAGGTTTAGCTGTGAAGGAAACATGCGGTCAAAGGAGCTCTCCATGCAGGTGAAACAAGCTATCCTTAAGCTGCAAAAAACAGAAAAAACCCATCCGAGAAATTGCTACAACTTTAGGACTGGCAAAATCTACAGTTTGGTACATTCTGAGAAAGAAAGAAAGCACTGGTGAACTCATCAATGCAAAAAGACCTGGGCGCCCACGGAAGACAACAGTGGTGGATGATCGCAGAATACTCTCCATGGTGAAGAGAAACCCCTTCACAACAGCCAACCAAGTGAACAACACTCTCCAGGAGGTAGGCGTATCAATATCCAAATCTACCATAAAGAGAAGACTGCATGAAATTAAATACAGAGGGTTCACTGCACGGTGCAAGCCACTCATAAGAATCAAGAATAAAAAGGCTAGGCTGGACTTTGCTAAAAAACATCTAAAAAAGCCAGCACAGTTCTGGAAGAACATTCTTTGGTCAGATGAAACCAAGATCAACCTCTACTAGAATGATGGAAAGAGAAAAGTATGGCGAAGGCGTGGTACAGCTCATGATCCAAAGCATACCACATCATCTGTAAAACATGGCGGAAGCAGTGTGATGGCTTGGGCATGCATGGCTGCCAGTGGCACTGGGTCACTAGTGTTTATTGATGATGTGACACAGGACAGAAGCAGTCGAATGAATTCTGAGGTATTCAGAGCCTTACTGTGTGCTCAGATCCAGCCAAATGCAGTCAAACTGATTGGTCGTCGTTTCATACTACAGATGGACAATGACCCAAAACATAAAGCCAAAGCAACCCAGGAGTTTATTAAAGCAAAGAAGTGGAATATTCTTGAATGGCCAAGTCAGTCACCTGATCTCAACCCAATTGAACATACATTTCACTTGTTAAAGACTAAACTTCAGACAGAAAGGCCCACAAACAAACAACAACTGAAAACCACCGCGGTGAAGGCCTGGCAGAGCATCAAAAAGAAGGAAACACAGTGTCTGGTGATGTCCATGAGTTCAAGACTTCAGGCAGTCATTGCCAACAAAGGGTTTTCAACCAAGTCCTAGAAATGAACATTTTATTTACAATTATTTAATCTGTCCAATTACTTTTGGTCCCTTTAAAAACAGGGTGGCACATGTTAAGGAGCTGAAACTCCTAAACCCTTCATCCAATTTTAATGTGGATACCCTCAAATGAAAGCTGAAAGTCTGAACTTCAACTGCATCTGATTTGTTTTGTTTCAAATTCATTGTGGTAATGTCTAGAACCAAAATTAGATAAATGTTGTCTCTGTCCAAATATTTATGGACCTAACTGTATTTGTATGCAGCCGCACGCTCTGGTCCGAGTGCCGGCAGCAGCGCCAGGTGTTGATGCGAGAGCCTCATGCGAGTTTCTCGAAAGTCTGACCCCGGCCTATAGGACAGTATATCCCATGGGTGTGCCACAAATTTTTATGGGTACCTCCAAACATTGCAGATTTTATCTTTTGTCAAAGTGTCAGCAACTAAAAATCAGTTCTATATATCTGAATGATTTCATTTTCTGGGCAGTGGCAGAGACTTCTCTATATACAGAGATAAATATACAATGTGCAGATATAAAATTATCTACATAGGACTACCCATTTAAGGTCACGTTCACACAATCAGTATTTGGTCAGTTTTTACATCAGTATTTGTAGCTAAAACCAGGAGTGGGTGATAAATACAGAAGTGGTGACGTGTTTCTATTCTACTTTTCCTCTGAGGCCGGCGTCACACTTGCGAGTCTGATGCGAGTAAGTCGCACGATTTTCTCACATCAACACCTGGCACGGCCGCCCGCTCTCGGACCAGAGTGTGCGGCTGCATAGAAATACATGCAGCCGCACACTCGGGTCCGAGAGCGGGCGGCCGTGCCGGGTGTTGATGCGAGAAAGTCGTGTGACTTACTCGCATCACACTCGCAAGTGTGACGCCGGCCTGATTGTTCCTGTCCTGGTTTTGGCTTACACATACTGCTGTAAAATACTGACCGAATACTGATCGTGTGAACGTGGGCTAAATGTTTTGCCGTTAGTAAATAACACTTTTGGATAAACATGTCTGTATTTTCTCTAAAGGTTTGTTGGACATTTCAAGTCCCGTAAGGAACGAGAACCTGAACTTGTTGCCCGATCATTGTACACTAATGTGTACATCAAGAACTTTGGAGAAAATATGGACGATGATCGGCTCAAGGAATTGTTCAGCAAATACGGTAAATATGAATCGTGTAGCTACGAGTGTCACGGTTATTTCAGAAGACCGTATTGTGGCCGTATTTTATTCTCAGTATTATTGCTCTACGTCCCGTCAGCAGGTCTCATAACCTGAGCTAACAGCATGGCAGCCATTTATGATGTAAGTTCTGGGCCAGGAAGCCTGCTGATGGGTCGGAAAGTGGAGCAATAGTCCAGAGAATAAAATATGGCCACAATACTGTCTTCTGAAATATCTGTTAGTCAGACATATATGGGTTGTCCTGAAGCTTCCAAAACCTAAATTTGGGCAATATTCTCACTTTAGGGCCTACACTGAGCGTTAGAGTCATGACTGATGAAAATGGGAAGTCTAAGGGATTCGGCTTTGTCAGCTTTGAGAAACACGAGAACGCCCTAAAAGTGAGATGGAGACTTACGAAATATCTGGAGTCAGGATTGGTATCTCTATTACTGCAGGCCGTCTAAGTTTCAGGAAGAGGAGAAGCGATAATCATTTATCAGGCTGTATACCACTCATCCGAGACAGCATTTCCCCTTTATAGTATTAATTAATTGGTATCTCAGGTCCTATACCCCTACGGCATTTTTTTTTTTTTTAATTTTGGAGCAGAAATTAGCTTTGTGCATTAGATTCTGACGCAGCCGCCTACTTTTCCCAGGTGAAGCTACTTCAGTTTGCGGTTTTTTTTTCCTGAAGCGCCAGCAGTTTGACGTTGTTTTTGCGCTGGCATCTTCTCCCTTATATCTTCCTTAAGAGAGAATAAACATGTTACCTCTTGTAGCTGCTCCAAGGTTTCCAAACCCTGAAGCAGTTAAAAGAAATAACTAAATACTGAACATGGGCACAGTAATGGCATTTTGACACTGCTGTGCATTATGTTATTTTTTTAAGAGCTTTTGAGGCACTTTTTCAGATGGATTCTGGGCGGAATCCACTTGAAAAAGATGAATCTGCACATAGCTACTGAGCGGAAACTCTCTAAATCCTTCTCTAAGACTCAAAACTCCTCAAAAACTTGTTAATTCCTGCTCCAAAAACTCAGCAAAAAGACTCAGTGTGCACACACACCAAAGGTAAGTGGACATGTCTTTTTAAGGTGGATTTCTTCCTGGAATAAGCATGAAAGAGTGTTAAAAAAACTACAAAAAAATAACGTAAGCACGGCAATACAAAAACAACATAGCTGTGCACATTGTCCGTCTTTTGTCACTTCTATTAACCGCTTCAGGTTTCGAAAGACGAAAAGTAGCATGTTCATTCTTTGGGCGGCTTCTGCTTGGAAGAGGCTTCTTCTTGGAAGAGGCTTCTGCTTGGAAGCGGCTTGCTATTTAAAGTTTAGGCTATGTGTGTGCACATTGAGTTTTTCGAGGAGTCTCTGGAGCAGAAACTCTTTCCAAATCCTCCTCAAAAACATGGAGATCCTGCTCAGTTTCTGCTCCAAAAACGCTGCAAAAAGACTCCTTGTGCACATACCCCAAATATTAAAAAAAAGATGCTAAGGGCAGAGCAACTGGAAAAAGCGCTAATGAAAATGCTTCAGGAAAAACACCATAGTTTTTTTTACCTTAAGTGTCTTCACCTTGGAAAACTCAACAGGTAAGCTGGCTTCTAAAAGACGCCATGTGCACAAAGAACCAAGGGAAGATCAGCTCCCTCAGGGTGGGATGAAACCCCATCTTTGGGAGATCAAGAAATGACAGTCTTTAGGAAATGGTGTCCTGATCCCTCAGGATGAGAGATTCTGTTCTTGTGATCAAATATATAGGAGTAAAGTAACTATTTTCCTACTTCCATAAGGCTGTGGATGAAATGAATGGTAAAAATGTGAATGGTAAGGCCATTTATGTTGGAAGAGCCCAGAAGAAGTCAGAAAGACAAGCCGAGCTTAGGAGGAAGTTCGAGCAAATAAAGCAAGAACGGGTCACCAGGTCTAAGGTGAGTGACTTCACTTCCTTTGTGTATGATTTGTTTGAGTATTTGAAAAAATAGTTTCCAAATTTGTAATAACATTTTTCTTCGTTCTAATTTTAGGGTGTCAATCTCTACATTAAAAATCTTGCAGATTGCATTGATGACAGGCTACTGCATCAGGTGTTTTCCTCCTATGGCACTATCACCAGTGCTAAGGTGAGCGCAGCTTGTATCTGCTTCTTTCTATCCTCACATTCATTTTCATCTACATAACATAAAGGGTTATACTTATAACCAACATTAGAGGTTTTCATCGATACATAGGATAGGTGATAACTTGCGGATTGGTGGTGGTCTGACTGCCGGGACCCCATCGATCCTTTAGGTATAGAGTGATGAGTAGACGATAAGTTTTTATGGGAATGACCCTTTAGTGTGAACCCTCTTAGGTAAGGGTGTACTGTTTATTTGCCTATGTTTCATTATATGGATGGCAAGTGATCTAATATTTCAGGTCATGATGGAAGGTAGACGCAGCAAAGGCTTTGGTTTTGTCTGCTTCTCCACCCCCGAGGAAGCAACCAGAGCGGTCACAGAGATGAACGGAAGGATTATAGCCAACAAGCCCTTGTATGTCGCCTTGGCACAGCGTAAGAAGGACCGGCAAGCTCTTCTAGCCAACCAGTTTATTCAGAAGATGGATCATTTCCGAATGGTACCCAACCAAGTCATCAATACCTACCAACCACCACCACCTCCCAGCTATTTAATGCCACCTGCTTCACAGGTAAGTCTCGAGATAAAAACAACCTACAGGAACTTTGCAGGAATGCTTTCTTACAGAAACAGCGCCATACTTGTTCTAAGGTTGTGGCTGGTATTGCAGCTCAGCTTCATTCGAGGGAATAGGGCTGAGTTACAATACCACACTCAAACTGTGGAAAGATGGGGAGCTGTTACAGAAAGAAAGCTGCAATGTTTTTCTAACCATATGCAATCCATTTATTACAACTCAAACTTGTTTTTTTAGGTCCAGAACAATGCAGGATACTATCATACAAGACCGATACCGCAGGCTGTGCCAAGTCCTTGCTGGACACCACAAAGTATGTTCAGTGTATTGTGCGAATGGGGTTTAATATGTACGCCGAGTGTCTGCTCCTGCTAAAACTTACTAGTGCACATCAGTCTACATAGTGATATCACATAAACTCTGTGGTCTACTATACCAGTCCTCACCATTTTTAAGATTTGCACTTGCCGTGGGGCATGGTCTGCCAGCGATGTGAGAGGACGCATGCCTGATCAGCTCCGTGTGCAGATCCTTATACGATCCTCAAGCTGCTCTTTTTTCACCCTCTGGTCGGAAACGAAAATCGGGTATACTTACCTGCTTATCCCCGGACACTGCAAACAGCCCAGTCCCTGGCACGGAGCCCGCCATGAAGAAAGGGAACATGCTCAAAGGCCAGGAACCCAATGTACAAGATGGTGCTGACACAAGCGCGGCGGAGAGTGCAAGCTGAGCGGGTGTGAGCCAAAAGGAGGTTGTGGCTAGATTAGAAAGATTTGCAAGATCAGAAGGGGAAGAAACGGGATGAGACGTTGAGAGGCATTCATCCAGACCCAAATTCCTTCTCCCCCATGCTTACTACAGATCAGTCTGAGTCTGAACCGGATGAGGGGGTACAAAAGAGCCAGGGAGTCCATGCTGTTTCTCCTACACGCCAACAGCTACAGAGCCCACACTTAAAGATATCATGCAAGCATTGGGGGTTGTCATAGCTCTCTTCCATCTCTGGTGCTGCAGGTAGGAGGAATTATGAAGAACATTTCAGTGGTCAGATAAGATATATGCAGTATCTCAGAGAGGACCACAGACCTCGAGGAGAGAGTTAATGAATTAAAGGACACCCTACTTCCAAGGAGGCAAGATTTTCAGCAACACACCAAGTTATCAGACTCAATTCGCTTCAACCAGGATGATTTGGAGAACCGCCTGTGCAGGAACAATATCTGGATTGTAGGTGGAACTGGAACATCGGGTGCCAACCAGGCCACTACCGCCTGGAAGCCAGCCATGCACAGTCCTGCGAAGATACTTCACTATAGGGATCCGGAAGCCATCCTGCGAAACTCCAGGGACAACTCTGAACTTTCCATAAATGGTCAAAGATTCTCCATATTCACAGATTATTCCGCTAATGTGCAGAAGAGAAGTGCAGAGTTCCTGGATAATAAAAAAATGGCTATGGACAATAGGGTCCTCCTGCTCTAGGTAATATCTGGCCCACCTACGGGTTGCTGCTATGATTTCAATATTATTCTTTGACTCTCCTAAGGACACTCTCTCCTGGTTGGATCAAAATGAAAAAAAAAACTTTGGGCAGAAGTAAAATGAGATTAGGACCTGGCAAAGAGTGCCTGGAAACTAGGTTTGGATGGGCCGCCCCTCTCCATCAGCGACTCTGGTCCTCCTGGCTGCTATTTGGATTGCAGTTTATGTACTTGGATCTAAAAAGTATCGTTTCTCCTTGTGGAGATTGACATGCTAAGCATGCTGAGATGAGGAGACTTAAAGCCGAAATGCTCCTCTGGGAAATATGCAAATTGTCTCTCCAGAGAGGAAGAGGACTGGAACTCTAGTGCCACCTATAGGAAGTAGCAATCCTAAAAGTCAATGTCGACCCTTTAACGAGCCTTGTCACATGACTTAGGATAAAAGTCAAACCAGACACTGTGTTTCGGGGTACAGCCCCTCATCAGTGCAAAGTGTGAGATCGGGTTTTGTGTGAGAGGCCTCTGACCGGGATCCAAGAAGTATAGTTTCTCCTTGCGGAGAGTGACATGTTAAGCATGCCGAGATGAGACTTATCCCGGTAGGACGCCTCTCACGCAGCCAAACCAGATCTCACACTTTGCACTGATGAGGGGAACAATATCACTTCTTCATGGGCATGTTGTTATGGTGCATGGATGACTGTTGGACATTAATGTTGAATATTATACATAAAGTTTTGCTACTTTAGAACGATTGAGAATTTAGAAGGTTGCTTGGTTACTCCTCATTGGGACTGTTACATCCAAGGTTTCGACTTAGGCCCTAGTCCCTCTGGGAGCGCCTATTAGGGTACGGTCACAGTGGCCAAAATCTTAGTGTTGAAATTTGGGCTATGTTGGAGGGTAAAAAGGGCACAAATGGCCCTCGGGTTGCTGTTTAGGTTCACCTGAGATCTAGAGTGGCTCTTCTTAGTCATACTTCATCTCGCGCAACGACACTGATGGAGATAACCTTTTCTGGAATACCCGTAACTATTCCGCAAGGCTGACTCTCATGGCTCAAAAGATTACCTTATTATCATGGAATGTAAGGGGAGTAAATGACCCTGATAAAAGGAAGGCAATCTTCGGTACCATGAAAAAACATCAGCCCGTAATAAAATGCCTCCAAGAGACGCACATGACGGCGCATAATACACATCTATTAACCCCAGCCAGGGTGGGCTCGAGCTATCATTCATGGTGTTTGGTTAGTGGTGCCTCTTGCCTAATGGTGTTGCAGCCTCTGTGGCCTTTCAGAAAAGGTAAAGTGTATATACTGACAGACATGTCAACACACACAGACTGTCTCTCATATCCATGTATTTAACCAGGACCTTGTAATGATCACATGATCGTGACATCACCGCAGGTCCTGCTAGTACACATGCCGGTGTCAGCTCTGCAAGAGGGGATAAGGTGAGCACCCTCCCACCCTCTCTATGGGTGCTCAGATAAAACCAGCCCATTGTAACTTTAAGATTAACCCTCTCAGCACTTAAGGGTATGCCACACTAAACAATATCGCTAACGGGATCGCTAAAAAACGTCACTATTTAGCGATCCCGTTAGCGATATTGTTCAGTGCGGCAGCTTCCAGCGACGAGCTTCCTGCTGTGATCTCGCTCGTCGCTGGAATCGCTCCGGACCCTATTTCATCGCTGGCGCTCCCGCTGGGTGAGTATCTAATCGCTGTGTGGCACCTTTTCTTAGCGATTTAGCGGTACTTTTGTACCGCTAAAGTCGTTAAGAAGATCGCTAGCGGCGATAGCGTCGTTAACTATATCGCTAAATGTGGCCGCATTTAGCGATATAGAAACAATCCCGCTAGCGATCGCATTAGTATGCGTCGTTATCGTGATCGCTAGCGGGATTGTTTAGTGTGGCAGTACCTTAGTGTGCTGAAGGCAAAAATAATCTGGTTCTACAACACTGACTAGTATACGCAGTGACACGTATCTCCCTTCATACACTGTGCCAGTGACCGTCACAATATATATATATATATATTACACTTACAGTATATATATATCTCCATCTCAGTGAAAAAATCTAAATATATACATTTTTTATAGGTGTGGGCAGGCCCAAATAGAACTTTTGCTATGGGTACCTGTGATTGCTTTGTACGCCCCTGCTTACAGGGCAGTAATAATGAGGGTGATCTGGCTTGTGTCTCTGAGCCCGAGGCTCCAGGGGTCCCATTGCCAGATTGCCCTCATCATAAGCAGCATACTGGGCAGGAAGGAGGGCCTAGACACATTTCTTGCACAGGTGCCCCAAGCTCTCAGTGTCCGCCCCTGGGTAGACCGCCGGCATCCATGAATGAGGCCACTGTTGTAGTGATCCCAAAAGAAGGGGAAAACCCGTTGCTTTGGGAATCATACCGCCCCATCTCAAAGATCCTAGCAAAACTACTGGATAATTTAACACTTGCCGAACGGCTACACAGCTGACAGCCCCGGTTGACCTTGTGTTTTTGTTATAGCTGTTTTCTGCAATGTGCCCCCTAGATATCGGTTCCTGAGCACATGCACAGTACCATTATACCTGTCATTGTCTCTGTCAATGCATCAAATTATGATGGCCTTGTCGTCGCTGATTTATCCATTTGCCTTTCTGCAGCGTACCAGAATATGCCAAAAGCAGTCAGACTGCCGATATGACACCAGCGACATACAGTACAATGATGCCAGTGCCTCAAGCCCCACGCCCCATGTTCGTGCAGCCTTTAGGTAAGTGATCGCACTAATCATATCCGAACAGATCTGTACATGTCTGTATATACAGTAACTGAGAGGAATAGCACTACTGTGCATCTCATGTGCCGGGACGGTAGCTTCTGCCTCTGTCTTTAAATCACTGAAAGATCCACGGGGCCCATCCCAACTTCATCTTGCGATATCGCTTTATGAAATATCTACAGGTGATTTTAGCTGGATTTATTGACCTTATACCTAATTTTGAATACAATTTTTACTGCTTGCAGACAACATTCAGTGCATTAGTTCATGACTTTAATGTGACATCACAGTGTGCATTATCACTGTATTGTGACATCAAAGGATGCATTATCCCTGTAATGTTGCATTACAGGATGCATTATCATTGTAATATGACATCACTGTGTGCATTATCACCGTAATGTGACATCACAGGATGCATTATCATTGAAATGTGACATTACTGTGTGCATTATCCCTGTAATGTGGCATCACAGGGTGCATTATCACCGTAATGTGACATCACAGAATGCATTATCCCTGTAATGTGGCATAACAGGATGCATTATCACCGTAATGTGACATCACAGGATGCATTATCCCTGTAATATGGCATCACAGGATGCATTATCACCGTAATGTAACATCACAGGGTGCATAATCATTGTAGTATGACATCATTGTATACATTATAAATAAAATGTGACATGATTGTGTAATTTATCACTGTAATGTCACATCACTGTTTGCTTTTTACCATTACCGTGGGATCCCTGAGTATATTATTCCTGTACTGTGATACCCTCCATTCCTTGCATTTTTTATGTCTTGTAACTTTCCCACACAGCAAATATTCCATATCAGGCAATTGAAGGCCACCCTACCAAAGCCACCACTGCAGCCGCTAGTGTTTCTGTAGTGTGCTCTGTTCCACATCAATATCCAGCTCCAGTTTATCAGCAGCCGCTCATTATGCAGCCACAGGTTGCTGTACAGCAGGTAAGAATTGTGTATGCACTGCCTCACTATAACTATAGTTTTTTGTAATATACTTCATTCCCTTAATGTACATTCCTCTCTCCCAACTAGTATGGAGTTTCACTGCCCACTTTATGCTACTTTAGAAACAGCTTTTAACAGCTGCTCAGCAAAGATGGTGGCAACATTAAGGCAAACAAAGTACAGGAATTACTCTGATGAAAAGAAGAAAGCGTATACTAATGCTATTTTTTCTATTTTCTTCATTTTATTTTTACCTACAGCCCACTATCATTATGGAAGAAACGCCGTCCATCTCTATAGTAGCACCACATCCTCCAGCCGACCAAAAGCAAATGCTGGGTATGTAAGACTGTACAGTATTGCCATATCCTTTGTATTGTGAAAGAACATAAGACATGATGTAAGGGGGGATCTTTTATTTCAGGTGAACTTCTCTTCCCTCAAATTCAAGCCATGTACCCGACACTAAGTGCAAAAATCACAGGCATGTTGCTAGAACTTGATAATACTGAAGTTTTACATATGCTTGAGTCAACGGAATTTCTCAAAACCAAGGTGAAAGCAGAAGTGCAATGTATAAGAGCAGAAGTGTAATGTATAAGAGCACAAGTGTCATGTATAAGAGCAGAAGTGTAATGTATAAGAGCAGAAGTGCCATGTATAAGAGCAGAAGTGCCATGTATAAGAGCAGAAGTGTAATGTACAAGAGCAGAAGTGTCATGTATAAGAGCAGAAGTGCCATATATAAGAGCAGAAGTGCAATATATAAGAGCAGAAGTGCAATGTATAAGAGCAGAAGTGTAATATATAAGAGCAGAAGTGTAATGTATAAGAGCAGAAGTGCAATGTATAAGTGCAGAAGTATAATGTATAAGAGCAGAAGTGCAATGTATAAGTGCAGAAGTGCAATGTATAAGTGCAGAAGTGCAATGTATAAGTGCAGAAGTGTAATGTATAAGAGCAGAAGTGTAATGTATAAGAGCAGAAGTGCAATATATAAGAGCAGAAGTGTAATGTATAAGTGCAGAAGGGCAATGTATAAGTGCAGAAGTGCAATGTATAAGAGCAGAAGTGCAATGTATAAGAGCAGAAGTGTAATGTATAAGAGCAGAAGTGTAATGTATAAGAGCAGAAGTGTAATGTATAAGAGCAGAAGTGTAATGTATAAGAGCAGAAGTGTAATGTATAAGTGCAGAAATGCAATGTATAAGTGCAGAAGTGCGATGTATAAGAGCGGACGTGTGATGTATAAGAGCGGATGTGTAATGTATAAGAGCAGAAGTGCAATGTATAAGAGCAGAAGTGTAATGAATAAGAGCAGAAGTGCAATGTATAAGAGCAGAAGTGTAATGTATAAGATCAGAAGTGTAATGTATAAGAGCAGAAGTGTAATGAATAAGAGCAGACGTGTAATGTATAAGAGCAGAAGAAGACCACCACAACAATAGTGTAAAGTTACGGTGTTGACTTGTGGTCTCTTATTGCAGGTCCATGAAGCTGTTTCTGTGCTTCAAGTCCATCAGGCTAAACAAGTGGTGCACCAAGTCGTTAACAATGCTACCATAGTGGCGGACATCTAATGGTCTTCTGAATTGTAGATTCATAGTTGTAGCCTCTTTGCTGACTTTATGAATAATACTCTGCTAGATTAGTAGAGATCTGACCAATGCTACAACCAGGATAAAGGTCCCCTGTCCCTCGTTCGTAGAGAGCAGTGGTCCTCACTTACATGCTGCTGATCCATCCCAAGCCTGTAGGACTGGTGACGTTAGCCAAATCCATCGCTCAGCTGTCTACATAAGGGCCAAAGAGATGAAATATAGTATCATAGTATATGCACGACAGATCCCTTCAAACGTGGAACATGGGACCCCTGCTCGACCGATCAGTGGGGGTCCCAGCAATCGCATCGCTACTAATCCAGCAGTTATCACCTATCCTGGAAAGAGATGATATAGCTTGTTATAATAGTAATACATCTTTAAATTAAAGTGAAAAATATTTCTATATTTTGATGAGTAAAAAAAATGTGAATATTTTTCTAAATATGTTATTTTAAATGGCATAATTTCTTCATTTAATAAAAATAAATCTTTGACATAATTGTGTGATTACTGATGTAAATAAGTATTTGTTGGCATCTTGAACTGTACTGTAGTGGCAACCAACATAGACATTAAAGAAACAATCCCATCAAAGTTTTTATCCTCTTAAAGGGAGCCTGTCACCAGAAAAAAAACACTATTAACCTGCAGATATGGGGTTAATCTACAGGTTAATAGCGTTATTAACCTGCCTGGCACCAACACTTAGCCGAACGCTGCGGGGAGAAAATGAATTTTCTTTCCCCGGCAGAGTTTTGGTTTCAATCGGGGGGTAGTGCCAGCGCGGGTTTCAGTGCTGGGGGTGCTGTTAAAGCCGCTGCTCTCTATACTCAGAGCAGTGACTGAACCCACACCCACCATCGCCACCCACAGGACTGAAACCGGAACACTGCCGGGGGGAATAAAGTTCATTTTCTCCCGCAGCATTTGACAAAGTGCAGGCGCTGGGTAGGTTAGTAACGCTATTAATCTGCAGAATATCCCTATATCTGCAGGTTAATAGCTTTTTTTTCTGGTGACAGGTTCCCTTTAATATATTGCAGTCATCATATTTTATAGCACTGTGTACTTACAATTGCTCATTTTGCCTTTCTACACAGATAATTCTTCTCTTTTCTCTGATCTGTGTAGAAACAAGAAGTTTCTTTTCCCTGCATGAGTCATCTCCCTCTTCAACTCCTGACCCAGCTGCTCTCTCCTCCCCCTAACTAGAGACTTTTGCAGTGATGACTCATGCAGGAACATGAGACTTCCTGTTTCTACACAGAGCAGAGAAAAGAGAATAATTAAGTTTGTAGAATGCCAAAATGAGCAATTGTACAGAGTAGTGCCTGGCAGACAGAGTGCTCCTGTGTATGGGAGAGACGGGCGGGATGGCTGGTCATTCGGCTGACAGCTATCTGAAGTATATGGGGGTACGCTGGGGGGCTTTAGTGGGTGAAAAGCGTATTCATTTGTGAAGGTTTACACTGGACTGAGTGGTCAAAACGGCATTAAATAAACACACAAAATGCACATATTTTACTTGCTTTAACTGTAAGTTTTTGATGTCAGTGTGAATTACGGCATTTTACCTGCGAAAATAATCCTCAAGAAAGGAAGATAATTCCTCTGCCGCTGCTCACATCTGCCTCTTGTCAATGGGGAATTGTCAGACTTTCAGCTTCATCAGACGCTGCATCACAGGACAAAGTGCTCAGGACATTTTCAGAGAAATCTGCAGAGATCCTGCGACAAAGGACACAAAGCCCAAAAAAAGATCTCAATGATTCAGAACCAATAAAACATATTAGAAAATAAAAAAAAAACAATGAAAAAATATCTATGTTTGGTCTCGCTGTAATTGTACCGAATGGGTGAATCACGTTCCAGATGTATTTTCACTATAAGTGGCGTTAAAACAAAGAATTAAAGGGGTCGTCCACTACTTGGACAACCCCTCCTCAATCCGTAGGTTTGCCCCTAGTATAATAATAACACAGCAGCTCTCTTTCCTCTGGATGTGATTTGTCTGAAAGCAGGAAAGTGAAGAGGTCGCAAGGATCGCGTGACTTAGTAATGATCTCCGGGAAAGTTAGTGCCGACAATGTTGGAACGACACCGACACCGGAGGGGAGTAATTATTTTACTGGGGGCAAACCTAAGGGGTGACTGAATAAAGGACGACCCCTTTAAACATGACGGAATTGCATTTTTTCACTATTTCACCACATTTGGAATTTTTTTCCCTGAAATGTGTCATCCAAAAAAAAAAATTAAAGCTCTTTCATAAAGAGAAAGGAAAAACTAAAGGACCAAAAAAAAAAAAACTCTCCCCTCCATCCTCTGCTCTAATCCTGATGCTGGGGTGGTCTCCGCTCGCTGGTCCTGCAGTGATGGTGTGCACATAGCCGTGTCCGCTACAGCCATCAGGTGCCTTACATGGCAGCATTACTGCTGCGGTCAGTGATTGGGGGCAGCCGCCAAGTGTCGGACGTGATGTCGCTGCTGCGGGACAAGTGAACAAGGAGCGGTGAGGACCACTGGAGCTTCGGGGGATTTAGAAGGTAAGTTCTGGTTATTTTTGACAGATGTGTTGTTAGATTACATTTTTTTAACATGCTAACTAAGATTACTTAACTGGAACCCAAGAGGTGAGTCATTTTGTGCCTCTAGAGTCCTTTCAGCCGTTCTCCACCCGCTACGCCTCAGTCCCCGCCACCCTATATGCTGGGGCACACAAAATTAAGAAAATTTCCAGAATTGCTGATTTCTTGGAGTTTTAGGAGTAATTTTGTCAGTGGCTGGAGATTTGTTGATGTCTTCCCTCTTTCTGGGACCCTCAGGAGAGCTGACAAGTATATCCTAGACAACCCCTTTAAGTAAGGCAAATGCACTACAAAGTTTCTCTTTTCTTCATACATACATACATACATACATAAATGGGAGTTATACTGATAGAAGAAGCTTAGAAACATTCTCTGGCTCATTTATTGCACCCACTCAAAAGTTCGCTACTCAACACTTTCTGTTCCCTCTTCCTTTCCGTAGCGTTGCGGTTCATCTCTTCCTACGTCCTAACAAGCCACGCCCTCTAATCGCACTGTTAGGCGGTATCAAGAGCGTTGCATTGTGGGAGCGTCTTCCTTTCTCCGTCCCCGGCCATCTTGAAGCTAGACCTCTGGTGAGTCGGGCTCCGGATATTCGGGGTTTTTATCACGTTACGGGGTCGGTATCGGCTCGGTACTGTACGGCAGAGTGCCCGCCGCCTTACTGTGTGTTTCCTCTCCTGTACAGGTCCGGGATCCCTGCACAGCAATCATGGTGGCCGCAAAGAAGACGGTGAGTCCGGCCTCATGTCTCACGTGGAGCGGAGGATAGATGGGGCTGCCCGGGCGGCGGTGGGCGGATCCGCCTGTGCTCCCGGGAGGAGAAACCCTGCCGGGGGCAGGAGTGGGGCCGATAGGGGTCACATTGTTAATCAGTGTCACGTGTCCTGTTCAGCCTGGGCCCCAGATGGGAGTAGTAGTAACATGTCTGTGGCCTGTAGGGGCCCCAGATGGGAGTAGTAGTAACATGTCTCTGGGCTGCAGGGGCCCCAGATGGTGGGAGTAGTGGTAAAAGCATGTCTTTGAATGGACACCTCAGAATGACAAATATGGGGGTAGAGGTAATAACCTCCCTCTGGATTGATAAATTGAAATTGTGTCATATACACTGCAGGACCCTGATGGTTGTTGTAGTAACCTCTCCTGAACAATACGGGCCCTGATCTTGGAGAGTAGTAGTAATAACTTGTCTGTGGGTAATAGAAACTCCTGACGGGACGTGTAGTAACAACATATCTGTGAGTGGACACCTCAAAATGACAGATATGTGATAAACATTATGGGCTCCTGATGGGGGTAGTAGTAGTAATAACCTCTCTATGGGTTGATGAATTTAAATGACAGATGTGATATACAATGCGGGACCCCGATAGGGAGAGTTGTTGTAATTTTGTGTGTGTGTACAGTACTGAATCCAGATGAGGGGAGTAGTAGTAACTGGTCTGTGTACAGTATGGACCCCTGATGGGGAGAGTAGTAGTTTTAACATGTTTGCAGATGGACACCTTGAAATGACAGATTTGCCATGAACATTATGGGCTTCTGATGGGTGTAGTAGTAGTATTACAGGTCTATGGATGGATACCTAAAATAACATGTCATGTGCAGCAAAATCGTGATGGGGAAGTAGTAATGGCATGTCTGTGTGTCTGTGGGTTAACAGTACGTGTATATATAGATAGATATAGATATCTATCTCCACCTCCAATCCAGCCTCAGTAGTGAGGCTTCTTATTGGTGGGAAGGTGGGCGCACACGAAGTTATTCCATGTTTAACAATCCCCTTTTGTTGCTGATCCTTGAGTGTTCGATTACCGTGATCCCGAGCTCGGCACTCTGCAGATCCACGTCTTGAATGCCACAGAGGGTTTTTCATGCTCCACGTCCACGTGATTAATTTCCTGTGTGACTGATGGAGAAAGCAGACTCCAGTGTTCGGCTGTTGTGGGCAGTAAAGACAATGTACAGAGCAGAGGTGGAGTACGTGCACCTCCTGGGCTCTGCTCAGTCCGCTTCCATGGGTCCGGAGACAGATCTCAGAATCACTGGGTCCCCAGTAATCCGTAAGGTATCCCACATCCTATGGAAAGGAGAGGTCTTGTATAGAGAAGAATCCTTTGACGGGAGTCTAGTTTTCCAATATTTTCTTTCTCTTGTCATATAACTGTGGGTTAATTTTTAAGTTTCCGATCTGGGATATTGATGATCACGTGCAAACTCTGGCGCCCTGTCATCCATGTCAGAATGCAGATAGTCCACATCTGATGACTATACACGATCATGTACTGAGGCCTCCTAGCACAAGTGAAAGGAAGATGGCGACAGTGCCTGGTATGATTTCTGGCAATGACCAGGTGCAGTCCGGGAACATCATTTCGGGTCGTCTGCAGCGGTGTATGTAATGCTGGTCCCCTTTAATAGATTCTGTCTAATCTTTCCGTCCCCCATCTGAATATAGATGCAGCAGAGTGGACATTGTTGATGTTCCTCCCTATGATGATGGAAGCTTTTGGTCTTTCACAATGTGTATTATGTAGTTCAGTGACAGATTTGGCTCTGCTTCATGATCTGAAAAAACTTTATCAAGTTGTAGTATTTTGCTGAATGCATTTTATGTCCTTTATAGAAAAAGTCCCTTGAGTCCATCAACTCAAGACTTCAACTTGTGATGAAGAGCGGCAAGTATGTCCTGGGGTACAAGCAGACGTTGAAGCGGATCCGTGAGGGCAAGGCTAAACTTGTCATTCTTGCCAACAACTGCCCAGCTCTGAGGTGAGAAGAGGGGGTGTCTATTCAGTGCCGACATCTTGGAACTGTCACCAAGCTGTCCGATGTGTGGGAGCAGGTCCCTCTGAGCCAAGTGGCACAGTCAGAATACATGACGCGTTGATTCCAGTGTATTTGAGGAGGGGGCTGTACTTGCGCCCCCAGGTCTGTGATTGCAAGGTAAATGCAGCCCACTAGTCTGAGGAGTGTGGCGGGTTCCCTGCTCATTTAGTTTCCTAGTCTTAACTCCCCCCACCCCATAGCTAGAATGAGAAACTCGTGTCCCTCATTCTTCCCGCTCAACACAAGATCACGTCTGTGACACTGAGGCGTTTGTATCGTCACACCCATAAGCCCAAAATGTTAGCACTGCCTCGCATCATATTGCACCAGAGTTTTCTAAACGTTTTACTCCAGAATTCTGGCATAAAATCTTTGCTGAAACTGTCCTATAGACTGAGTGCAGGGGCCATATATACCCTGCTATAACCGCCTGGCCACAGTCATTCACATTATCCAGCGTTGTCCAGTAGCTCATTTCTAAATGGGAAGTCAACGGTGCCCATGAGTGTGTAAACCCCACACAGGCATGATCAGCCAGTATTGTGCACGTCCACCACCTACTAGAGTAGGATATGCATGTTGCCCATTGAATAACCTCTTTACCCTCTAGATATGAGAGCTGGCTAATCCTAGAGAGTAGTCTATACCCGAGCACTCTTACAATCTCAAGTAGGAAAACTCCCGCAGAGGAGTTGGGCTGATACGCATTTTTACGTAAGATTTTTATGATATGAAGGATACAAGTTTTATTGTTTGCTATTGTTTTGCTCCACAGGAAATCAGAGATTGAGTATTATGCCATGTTGGCCAAGACTGGAGTTCACCACTACAGCGGCAACAACATTGAGCTTGGTACAGCCTGCGGTAAATACTACCGAGTGTGCACACTGGCCATTATTGACCCAGGTAAGCTGATCACACGGGGCTCACTTCTGGGGCTTGTGGTGCTGCTCCACGTGCGAACATATTCTCGCCGGATTGATCTGTCCGTAATCAGTTCCGGGCTAGACGTTCGCTAGATCAGCACCGGTCTGTGTCACAGTGCTGGATCCTTATGCAGTACTGATTGTTAAAGGCTGGTTACATCATGACTCCCAGGAGAGGCCGCACTGTAGTGTTATCAGAGGTTATTGCTGTAAGGTGTTTATATTTTTCTTTTATACAGCTGCTCACCTTTTTTATTCTGCCTCTCGTATATCCTCTTAACTATCTGCAGTGCTGTTTTCCTTTCACGTTGCTGTCCGTGCTTTCTTTTTTAATCTGTTTCCACTTAGCAGATTCTGCATCTCTAAGTGTATGTTCCCACGGTCAGAAAATGCTGCGGGTTGGACGGTGCATACATCTGCTGCGTCCAACCCGCAGCTGCCAGATGTTACAGCATAGTGATGGGTTTCATGAAATCCCATCTCCACTATGTTTGCACGGCCACCTCTGGTTTCCCTGCGGAGTCACACATGCGACGCTTCTTTCCAGATCGCAGCATGTCAATTTATCCTGCGGAGACGCTCAGTCTCCGCAAGATAATTATCACCAGTGCAATGTAATGGGACGCGGTGATTCTGCACGGTTCAATGAACACATGAAGAATCACCTGCATTCAAAAGTCGGCAGCGCTTTGGACGGAGCAGACGTGCTGTATTCAAAGCGCTGTGCCAGTTACTGACCGTGGGAGCGTAGCCTCACAATAATAATCTTTATTTATATAGCGCCAACATATTACGCAGCGCTTTACAGTTTAGCAGTTTCAAAACGCAAGTCATAAGTAACAACATTAACAATACAATAATTAAAGCAAAATAAGACGACCCTGCTCGTGAGAGCTTACAATCTACAATGAGATGGGGGAGATACAAAATACAGGTGTGTATTTACAATGATGGTCCAGCCATCTTGAGGGAGTGAGGGATGGATGGAGATAGTGAATGGGCTACACACCCAACACTTACACATAGAATGACTTTGATTAGTGAATGTGATAGGCCGCTCTGAACAATTGCCTGAAACTATGCAAATTGTGGATAGTCCTAATTTCTTGGGGGGTAGAGCATTCCAGAGGATTGGCGCAGCACGGGAAAAATCTTGGAGTCGGGAGTGGGAGGTACGGATTAGTGCAGAGGTTAGTCGAAAGTCGTTTGCAGAGCGCAGCAGTCGGTTAGGCCGATAGATAGAAATGAGGGAGGAGATGTAGGGGGGTCCTGCACTGTGGAGACTTTGTGGGTGAGAACCAGTACTTTGAATTGGATCCTATAATGACTGGGCAGCCAGTGTAAGGACTGGCGAAGGGTGGACGCGTCCGAGTACCGATTAGCCAGATGGATGACCCTGGCTGCTGCATTAAGGATGGACTGGAGAGGGGATAGTCGAGTAATGGGGAGGCCAAGTAATAGAGCGTTGCAGTAGTCCAGGCGGGAGTGGATCAATGCTACAGTGAGGGTTTTTGTTGTTTCCATGGTGAGAAAAGGGCGGATTCTAGAGATGTTCTTTAGGTGTAGGCGGCAAAAGCGGGCAAGAGATTGTATATGGAGGTGAAGGAGAGATTGGTGTCAAACATAACACCCAGACAGCGAGCCTGCTGCCGGGGTGTTATGGTGCCGCCCACGGAGAGGGAAATGTCAGATTTAGGGAGGTTAGTAGACGGCGGGAGCAGAAGGAGTTCAGTTTTGGAGAGGTTGAGTTTCAGATAGAGAGCGGACATGATGTTGGAGACTGCGACAGACAGTCGTGGCGTTCTGTAGTACAGCGGGGGTAAGGTCGGGGGATGACGTGTATAATTGTGTGTCATCAGCATAAAGATGGTACTGAAAGCCAAATCTGCTGATGGTCTGTCCAATTGGGGCCGTGTAGAGAGAGAAGAGAAGGGGGCCAAGGACTGAGCCCTGGGGTACACCGACAGTGAGAGGAAGAGGAGATGACGTGGAGCCAGAGAACGAAACACTGAAGGAGCAGTCAGAAAGATAGGAGGAGAACCAGGAGAGAACAGTGTCCTTAATACCTAGTGACTGGAGCCTAGAAGTAGGAGACGGTGGTCAACCGTGTCGAAAGCTGCAGAAAGGTCGAGAAGAATGAGCAGAGTGGTCACCGTTGCGTTTTGCTGTCACTTTGATGAGTGCAGTTTCAGTCGAATGTAGGGAGCGGAAGCCGGACTGTGAAGGGTCTAGGAGGGAGTGAGTGGAGAGGTAACGGGTGAGGCGGGAGTAGACTAGGCGCTCCAAAAGTTAGAGATGAAGGGGAGATTGGAGACTGGTCTGTAGTTTGTGCAGGAAGGGTCGAAAGCGTGTTTCTTTAGTAATGGAGTAATGATGGAGTGTTTGAAGGAGGATGGGAAAATGCCCGAGGAGAGGGAGAGATTAAAGATTGTAGTTAGGTGAGTTGTGACAACTGGAGAGAGAGATTGGAGGAGATGTGAGGGGATAAGGTCGGTAGTACATGTAGTCGGAAGAGAGGAGTCTGGAGACTTCTTCTGTAATGGCATCAAATGTGGAAAGTGAGCCAGGGGAAATGCAAGGAGGGATGGTGATTTGAGGATTGAGCTTCGATAAAATTCTCTTTAAGGTCCGTTTTGTTAAAAAAAAAAAAAAAAACTGCCACCGTCCCATACATCTGTGTGAGGCTTTAGAGATCCATATATTTGACCATGCAATCTCACTCATGTGAAATTTCAATTAAATTGCAGAAATTTCTGCACCTAATCTACCACTTGCGAATCCACCCATGATTTCATGGTGCAGATTTTCTGCCTAAAGGGTATGCCACACTAAACGAGATCGCAAACGAGATCACTAAAACGTCACTATTTAGCGATCTCGTTAGCGACCTCGTTGTGTGTGGCATGTAGCAACGATGTGGCCCCTGCTGTGATGTCGCTGATCGTTCACTAGAGTTCTGGACCGTTTTTTGATCGTTGGCGTCCCGCTGGTGAGCCTGAATCGCTGTGTTTGGCACCTTTTGCGAACGACGAGCGACCTCGTTTGTGACGCATATGGTGTTTAGCGTCACTGAGTGGATCGCAATATCTGTAAGTTCTCTTGCGTCACAGAGAGGATCGCAGAAGTTGCAAAGCAGGCTAGCAGGACGCAGAGAGCAGGAGCGATGGTGGAAATTCCTATGAATCAGAAGCGCTCAGTACATGCTAATGACATCCTAACGACCGCCAAAGTCGTTAAAGAGATCGCTGACCGCTGATGTGTCGTTTATGAGATCTCCTGTTTAGCAGCTACTAGCGATCTAAAAGAGATCACACCAACGATTGCGTCGTTATCGTGATCGCTAACGAGATCGCTAAGTGTGGCAGTACCTTAATCCCCAGCATTTCACAGAAGTGGCAAAAGTGGATAAGACTTTACCAAACCTCACTCACAAGCTGCGGAACAAGTCTTCAAAGAGATGGAACAGGAAGAGTCAAATTAGTGTGAAAAATGCCAAGATTTCAACTTTTTTTTTTATTTTGACAGTTCTTGCATTCCTTCTTACGAGACTTTTTCCGTACATATTTCCAAGCAATTGGCATAACATACAAACTTTTACAGTGAACTTTTTTCCTGTTTGGATCAACCCAAAGTTTTTTTTTTATTATTATTATTTGGATTTAACCCCTTAATGACCCGATACACCTTTTAACGGCGGTCATTAAGGGTACTTAAACCACATCGCCGTTAATTAACGCCGCTGTGGAAAAAGTGAATAGCGCCCCCCAGAGGCGCATTTTCTCCGGGGTCTCGGCTACCGGGGGTAGCCGAGACCCCAGAGAACATGAATCGGGTCGGTTTTTACCGACCCGATGTTGCGGTCGCCGTTATTAACCCTATAATGGCGACCGCAACAACAAAAAAAAAAATCTGATGTGCCATTTAATTTCTCTGTCCCCTGATGTCATCGGACATCAGGGGACAGAGAAAAAGGGTCCCCAGGACCCCCATGTAGCCCCCGATCCAGTCCATGTGGCCCCCGGGCCCTCCGTTGTCCCCCGGTGCCGGCGCTGTTAAGAAAATGGCGGGCGCATGCTCAGTGTGCCCGCCGCTATGTGCCGCTGTGCTGGTGGGGGGATGGGCAAATATTCTCTGGGGTCTCGGCTACCGGGGGTAGCCGAGACCCCAGAGAACATGATCCGGGTCGGTATTCACCGATCCCGGTGTTGCGATCCGGCTATGCAAGCATAGCCGCGATCGCAAAGAAAGATTTCTCTCCCCTCTGATGTGATCGCACATCAGAGGGGAGAAAATGAGGGTCCCCCGATCGCCCCCCCCCGTATACTTACCGGTGTCCTCCGTCCTCCCGCAGGCCCCAGATCCCGGCGTCTTCTTCCTGCAAAAAAAAAAAAATGGCGGACGCATGCGCAGTGCGCCCGCCGATCTGCTTGGCGGCAGATTCAAAAAAAGTTTCATTCATTCTCCAGAAAGTGCATTTTGATCACTGTGATAAACTATCACAGTGATCAAAATAAAAAAAACAGTACATAACCCCCCCATTTATCACCCCCTTAGTTAGGGACATATAATAAAAAATAGAAATTATATTTATTTTCATTTTTCTATTAGGGTTAGGGTTAGATTAGGGTTAGGTTAGCATTAGGGTTAGGGTTAAGCTGGGTTCATACTGCGTTATGGCAGTCCGTTAGACGGACTGCGCTACACCGCGGTATAACGCGGTGTAACGCAGTCCGTTAACGCTGCCATTCACCCCCATTTGAGGGCGCATCGTGACGCATGCCGTAAAGCGGCATGCGTTTGCGTCGTGCCATCATTCAGTGATGGAGCCTCGGACGCGGGCTGCAGCGTCTGGGCTCCGTCACCGCTAGCGCAGATGAATCATCTGCTGATTCCTCTGCGCTAACGGGTATAGCATAACGCGATCACGTTATGCTATACCGTTACCAGCCCGTCAACGCTATGTGTTGAACGGGCTGGTAAAACGCAAAATGAACCCAGCCTTAGGGTTAGGGTTAGGGTTACAATTAGGGTGTCTGGGTTGATTAGGTTGGGTTAGGTTACGATACGGTTGGGATTAGGGTTAGGGGTGTGTTGGGATTAGGGTTGGAGCTAGAATTGAGGGATTTCCACTATTTAGGCACATCAGGGGGTCTCCAAACACGACGTGGCGTTCAAAAAGTCAAATGGCGCTCCCTCCCTTCCGAGCCCTGCCGTGCGCCCAAACAGTGGTTTACCCCAACATATGGGGTATCAGCATACTCAGGACAAATTGCACACCAATTTTGGGGTTCTAATTTCTCCGGTTACCCTTGGGAAAATAAAAAATAGCTGGCTAAAAAAATCATTTTTGAGAAAAATGATTTTTCATTTTCACGGCTCTGCGTTTATAAATTTCTGTGAAGCACTTGGGGGTTCAAAGTGCTCACCACACATCTAGATAAACTCCTTAAGGGGTCTAGTTTCCAAAATGGGGTCACTTGTGGGGGGTTTCCACTGTTTAGACCCATCAGGGGGTCTCCAAACACGACGTGGCTTTCAAAAAGTCAAATGGCGCTCCCTCCCTTCCGAGCCCTGCCGTGCGCCCCAAACAGTGGTTTACCCCAACATATGGGGTATCAGCGTACTCAGGACAAATTGCACACCAATTTTGGGGTTCTAATTTCTCCAGTTACCCTTGGGAAAATAAAAAATAGCTGGCTAAAAAATCATTTTTGAGAAAAAAAATGATTTTTCATTTTCACGGCTCTGCGTTTATAAATTTCTGTGAAGCACTTGGGGTTCAAAGTGCTCACCACACATCTAGATAAGCTCCTTGGGGGGTCTAGTTTCCAAAATGGTGTCACTTGCAGGGGGTTTCTACTGTTTAGGTACATCAAGGGCTCTGCAAACACAACATGACGCCTGCAGAACATTCCATCAAAGTCTGCATTACAAAATGGCGCTCCTTCCCTTCCAAGCACTCCCATGCGCCCAAACAGTGGTTTCACCC
This sequence comes from Oophaga sylvatica, assembly GCA_033576555.1. Taxonomy (NCBI): domain Eukaryota; kingdom Metazoa; phylum Chordata; class Amphibia; order Anura; family Dendrobatidae; genus Oophaga; species Oophaga sylvatica. Next base: position 398,773,314 of record JARQOD010000006.1, on the reverse strand, counting down.
CACATATGGGGTATCAGCGTACACAGGAAAAATTGCACAACAACTTTTTGGGTCCAATTTCTCCTGTTACCCTTGGGAAAATAAAAAAATAGCGGGCTAAAGAATAATTTTTGAGGAAAAAAATGATTTTTTATTTTCACGGCTCTACGTTTATTAATTTCTGTGAAGCACTTGGGGGTTCAAAGTGCTCACCACACATCTAGATAAGTTCCTTAAGGGTCTAGTTTCCAAAATGGTGTGATTTGTGGGGGGTTTCGACTGTTTAGGCGTATCAGGGGCTCTCCAAACGCGACATGGCGTCCAATTTCAATTCCAGCCAATTTGGTTTGAAAAAGTCAAACGGCGCTCCTTCCCTTCCAAGCCCTGTCGTGCGCCCAAACAGTGGTCCCACCCCACATATGGGGTATCAGCGTACTCAGGACAAATTGGACAACAACTTTTGTGGTCTAATTTCTCCTGTTACCCTTGGAAAAATAAAAAATTGGGGACTAAACGATCAGGTTTGTGGAAAAAATATGACTTTTTATTTTCATGCCCGGGAGTTATAAACTTCTGTGAAGCACTTGGGGGTTCAAAATGCTCACCACACATCTATATAAGTTCCTTAGGGGTTCTAGTTTCCAAAATGGTGTCACTTGTGGGGGGTTTCCACTGTTTAGACACATTAGGGCCTCTACAAACGCGACATGGCGTCCAGCCAATTCTGAGTTGAAAAAGTCAAACGGCGCTCCTTCCCTTCCAAGCTCTGCCATGCACCCAAACAGTGGTTTACCCCCACATATGGGGTATCAGCATGCTCAGGACAAATTGCACAAAAACTTTTGGGGTCTTGTTACCCTTGGGAAAATAAAAATTGGGGTGAACAGATAGTTTTTGTGGAAAAAATATGATTTTTTATTTTCACGGCTCTGTTATAAACTTCTGTGAAGCACTTGGAGGTTCAAAGTGCTCACCACACATCTAGATAAGTTCCTTAGGGGGTCTAGTTTCCAAAATGGGGTCACTTGTGGGGGGTTTCCACTGTTTAGACACATTAGGGCCTCTACAAACGCGACATGGCGTCCAGCCAATTCTGCGTTGAAAAAGTCAAATGTCGCTCCTTCCCTTGCGACCTCTGCCGTGCGCCCAAAAAGTGGTTTACCCCCACATATGGGGTATCGGCTTATTCAGGAGAAATTGCACAACAAATTTTGTGGTTCATTTTTTCTTTTAACACTTGTGAAAATAAAAAAAATAGGTTCCGAAGTAAAGTTTTTGCAAAAAAAGTTAAATGTTAATTTTTTCCTTCCACATTGCTTCAGTTCCTGTGAAGCACGTAAAGGGTTAATAAACTTTTTGAATGTGGTTTTGAGCACCTTGAGGGGTGCAGTTTTTAGAATGGTGTCACTTTTGGGTATTCTCTATCATATAGACCCCTCAAAGTGACTTCAAATGTGATGTGGTCCCTAAAAAAAAATGGTGTTGTAAAAATGAGAAATCGCTGGTCAACTTTTAACCCTTATAACTTTGTAAAAAAAAAAAAATTTTGGTCCCAAAATTGTGCTGATGTAAAGTAGACATGTGGGCAATGTTATTTATTAAGAAATTTGTGTGACATATCTCTGATTTAAGGGCATAAAAATTTAAAGTTTGAAAATTGTTAAATTTTCAAAATTTTCGCCATATTTCCGTTTTTTTCATAAATAAACACAAGTCATATCAAAGAAATTTTACCAGTAACGTGAAGTACAATATGTCACGAAAAAACAATCTCAGAATCAGCGGGATTCGTTAAAGCGTTCCAGAGTTATAACCTCATAAAGTGACAGTGGTCAGAATTGTAAAAATTGGCCCGGTCATTAAGCTGCAAAATGGCTCTGTCACTAAGGGGTTAAGATAATTCTGCTTCAAAGTCCTGCTCAAAAATGGCAAAAATCCACTTTATATTGGTGCTGTGAATATAGTAGTTTAGATTCGGCTCGCTCCGGAGGAACCACAGGTTATTCTCCCTGAAGTGGACATGGCTATTTTAGCCGCGCAAAAATAAATATTTGAAAAGAATCAGTCACCCTTGATTTCTTTAACCCCTACCCGACCTTTGACACAGCGTATGCGTCATGAAAGTCAGTGCCAATCCGACCTATGACGCATACCCTGTGTCATGAAAGGATCGCGTTCCTGCGGGCCGGGAGACCGGGGTCACTCAAAGGTCACCCGACCCGCAGGGACAGGACCCTTTGTGCTTCACCACAGGGGGGTTGGCTTAACCCCCCCGTGGCCACGATCGCTCTGATTGGCTGTTAAAAGTGAAACAGCCAATCAGAGCAATCTGTAATATTTCACAAATTTGATTGGTGAAATATTACAATCCAGCCATGGCCGATGCTGCAATAGCATCTGCCATGTCTGGACACCGAGCCCTGACCCCCCCACACGTAGTCACGGCAGCGATCGGCCGCCGCCACCGAAAGATGGCAGCGATCAGTCACCGCCGTCACTAACAGCTCCCCTCCTCCTTTGCTCCGGTGCCCCCACCTTCCGATTCCCCCCCCCCTAAACTTCCGACACCCCTACTCATCTCTCCCGGTCCACCAATGTCCCTGGATCAGTCCGGCGTCCGCCCGGGCCTCTTCATGGGCGCCGCCATCTTGGAAAATGGCGGGCGCATGCGCAGTGCGCCCGCCGGTCGGCGCATGCGCAGTGCGCCCCCCAGTGTCAAAAAAATTATTTTGATCACTGTGATAAACTGTCACAGTGATCAAATAAAAAAAAGTAAATAAACCCCCACTTTATCATAGGTAGGGACAAATAAAAAAAAATAAAGATTTTTTATTATTTTTTTTTTTCCTATTAGGCCCTGTGCACACATTGCAGATTTTGCTGCGGATCCGCAGCATATTTTGCTGCTGATCCGCAGCGGACTTTGCTGCGGATACGCAGCGGATTTTGCTGCGGATACGCAGCGGATTTTGCTGCGGATACGCAGCGGATTTTGCTGCGGATACGCAGCGGATTTTGCTGCGGATACGCAGCGGATTTTGCTGCGATACGCAGCGGATTTTGCTGCGGATACGCAGCGGATTTTGCTGCGGATACGCAGCGGATTTTGCTGCGGATACGCAGCGGATTTTGCTGCGGATCCGCTGCGGATTTTGCTGCGGATCCGCAGCGGATTTTGCTGCGGATCCGCAGCGGATTTTCTGCGGTCCCCCACCTCCGATTCCCCTAAACTTCGACACCCGATTCCGCAATGTCGGATGCTCCGGATCCGCGCGGTTTCTGCGCCCCATCTTGGAAAAGCGGGGGCATGCGCATGCGGCCGTCAGCGCATGCGCGGATCCGCAGTGCAAAGATATTTGACTGCTAAAGTAAAACCCACTTATTTATAGGCTAAAATAAGTGTTTATTTTTTTTCCTATTAGCGTGCAGCGATTTGCAGATTTTGCTGCGGATCCGCAGCGATTTTGCTGCTGATCCGCAGCGGATTTGCTGTGGGTACGCAGCGGATTTTGCTGCGGATACGCAGCGGATTTTGCTGCGGATACGCAGCGGATTTTTGCGTACGCAGGGATTTTGCTGCGGATCCGCAGCGGATTTTGCTGCGGATCCGCAGCGGATTTTGCTGCGATCCGCAGCGGATTTTGCTGCGGGTCCGCAGCGGATTTTGCTGCGGATCCGCAGCGGATTTTGCTGCGATCCGCAGCGGATTTTGCTGCGGATCCGCAGCGGATTTTGCTCTGCGGATCCGCAGCAGATCCAGAAACCATGTACAGTACAATGCAAATAAATGGTAAAAAAAAAAAACGCTGTGCACATGCTGCGGATTTTTCAGCGCGGATTTGCTGCGGTTTTAAATCCGCAGCATGTCAATTCTTTGTGCGGATTCCGCAGCAGTTTTACACCCATTCCATTATAGGTGTAAAACCGCAGGGAAAACCGCGCTAAATACGCAGGTAAAACGCAGGTCATTTTACCTGCGGATTTTAGAAAAATCTGCAACGTGTGCATGGGGCGTTAGGGTTAGGCTGGGTTCATATTGCATTATGGCAGTCTGTTAGATGGACTGCGTTTCACCGCGGTAGTAACGGACAGTCCGTTAACGCTGCCATTCACCCCATTTGTGTGCGCATCGCAACGCATGCTGATAAGGCTTGTGGTTAGGTTTATGGTTAGAGTTGGGATTAGGGTTAGGGGTATGTTGGGGTTAGGGTTATGGTTAAGGTTTGTATTAGGGTTAGGGGTGTGTTGGGGTTAGGGTTGGAGTTCGAATTGAGGGGTTTCCACTATTTAGGCACATCAGGGGGTCTCCATACGCGACATGGTGCCACCATTGATTCCTGCAAACAGTACTCCCTTTATTCCAAGCCCTGACGTATGCCCAAGCAGTGGTTTACCCCCACATATGGGGTATCAGCGTACTCGGGAAAAATTGCACAACAACTTTGGGGGTCTAATTTCTCCTGTTAACATTGGGGGAAAAAAAATTGGGGACTAAAAAATTATTTTTGTGGAAAAAAAAAAAGATTTTTTATTTTCACGGCTCTGCGTTATAAACTTCTGTGAAGAACTTGGAGATTCAAAGTGCTTACCACACATCTAGAGGAGTTCCTTGGGGGATCTAGTTTCCAAAATGGGGTCACTTGGGGGGGTTTCTACTGTTTAGGCCATCATGGGCTCTGCAAACGTAACATGACGCCAGCAGACCATTCCATCAAGTCGGCATTTCAAAACGTCACTACTTCCCTTCCGAGCCTCGACGTGTGCCCATACAGTAGTTTTCTCCCACATATGGGATATCAGCGTGCTCAGGACAAATTGGACAACAACTTTTGGGGTCTAATTTCTCCTGTTACCCTTGGGAAAATAAAAAAAATTGGGGACTAAAAGATCGTGTTTGTGTAAAAAATATGATTTTTTTATTTTCATGCCCCGGCGTTATAAACTTCTGTGTAGCCCTTTGGGGTTCAAAGTGCTCACTACACATATAGATAAGCTCCTTGGGGGGTCTAGTTTCCAAAATAGGGTCACTTGTGGGGGGTTTCTACTGTTTAGGCACATCAGGGGTTCTGCAAACGTAATGACGCCCGCAGACCATTCCATCACAGTCGGCATTTCAAAACGTTACTACTTCCCTT